>JARYHS010013631.1:153114550-153201178 GCA_031002005.1 Vandiemenella viatica | reverse complement strand
GGTTATGTGAATACGTTTTAGATAAGTGTGCTAATTTATAGCGTTTTCATTCGTCAATTCTTGAATCTTGGTTTAAAATTGAGTTGAAAACAGAACATAGTATTTAACGTTATATGAGATGTGTCTATTTTGTTGGTATTTACGTTTGAATCTTTCTGTAATTGTTGACGTATCACTCTCGCTTCTTTCTGTTACGTTATTAAAAATTTCTGTGATGTTTAATTGTGTATAGTGACGTGTTGTATAAAGTATATTACATAGCTGATCACTCTCTTCTGTAGATTCCACGGATTTCATTTCTGATCAACCATTTTTCTGCTGGCTACTTTACTAATTTTCGCTGGTGCAGAGCTATTGTTGATAACAAAGTTTGCATAGTTTTCGAATATAGTCTAAAAACATCTTATTAAATGTAATGTTGCGAATTAGTTTATTGAATGTTAAGGAATTTTGTATTGTAGCTTATGTTTGTAACATTACAGTGTCGCAAATCGTAACTGATTACTTATTATTCATCTCTGTGGCGGTTAAACTCAGAAGATGGTTTAATGTCGTCCTCCCTGGCAGCCATATGTCCAATTTTCAGTAAATTCTTATGGCAATAGAACTTTAAACCAACCAAAGTCCATTCTAGTAACAACTACATTAGAGGACGTTCACTAGTTACATGTACTCCAAATTGGGGAGAGGGATATCCGACAAAATCTCACCAGATATCATTTAAAGGAGGAAGCAGAGGGTCAATAAAAAACTCCAGCCAACTTTTTATATTATTTTTTCTCCTCTTATGTAACAGAAAAAGCGTAGTAAATGGAAGACATCAGTATTAACGCTTAAATATTAAGTGGCATAAAGCAACATACATGAACATATCAAATACATTTAATTATTTGAATATTAAAATTGTAAGGTAAATCTCATCTAAGGGGGAGTGGAGGGGAAATCCTACCACACCTTACCAACTATTACCAACGGGGAAAGGAGGAGGAGGCCCAAATTAAAAAAAAACAAAAACAAAAAAACACCCTACGTAATAAATGGTTGTTCACTTACTACATTTTCAAGACCTAGAATGTGAGCTAGTGGAATCAAATATTATAAATCTTAATAGCTAATCTGTTTCTACCTTCCATTAAGTTGTAATGACTTCTTTGTGGAATAATCCAATTCTGTTCAATGATAATTAACTGATACCGGACATCAGCTACGAAAACTGGTCTAAACTGGTCTAAACGGACGGCCCACTAACAGATTAACGTAGGTCCTCGCTCTTTTGGCTAACTAACTCCAAAAGGCGGAATACACAGTTCGTTACCCAATTGCTCATTGCCGTTGGATGCTCTGCAAACATCCTTTCCAGTCAGTCAGAGATTTTTAATAACAGAACTCAGAATCTTTCTGATGCTCCAACGTATGTAAATAAGAACTTTGCTGGGCTTAAAGGAAACTGCCAGAATTCGCTTGCGTTGCTTCTGAGGTAGAAGGACTGACTATACTTTTTAATTTTAGGCTGGAATATCTTCAGGTAGCCGCCTACACTGTGAGATGCGTATCAGCTCTCGTTGCAGAGGGTATATAAAAACTCCAACAAATGTTGAGGAGGTCTTTGGCGAAAGTTAAAAGAACGTTAAATATGAAACGCAAGATAATTATCGGCAGTATTTATCTCAGATTTTACCCTCTAGTGTATAAATATGTCGAAAAGAGCAAGGATAAATATTCTAAAGACAAAAAATCTAAATAATACAGTTTACAGAAATAAAAACAGCTATTAGATAAGTATTTACATAGTAAACATTTTAAGGTTTTTGAACACATTTTCTCTCTCCATGCAACTGTGCCGATACAATTAAGAAATGTAATAAAAATACTGATACATGGGTGCATTTAATGATTTTCACACATTTATTAGCGTTGACAATACGTACGTATATCAAAATATAGGTTTTTTTTATTTTTATTATTTCGCTACCTCAACGGCGTTATGTAGCCCCGCTACTGTCTGTAGCTTTATCTACTGTATCAAATTGGTTGGTTTTGGGAACATAATATACACGTTAGGGAAAAACCCGGCTTTGGCCATTACATAATGACCTTAGAGGGAAACCCTTGCTTATTCTTATCGCCTGGTGGGGATGAGCGTAGTTAACAACAGCGTGAGCAGTTGTACGACCATCCCTAGTTGATTTTCTTGTGGCTGGCATTGACAACGGTTGTTGTGTAGATGCTCATCGTGTCTGGTTAGGTGGTTATGCTTGGACAGATGGCCGTGGGTGGTCTTATCCTTCGTCGATCTTGGTGGCGTCGTGATCTTCTCTGTGCTGGTTTGGGGGCGGCTCCTGTTGATGGCCGCTTGCAGCTTCCTCCTCAGTGGGCAGCCCCCGTAGCTGGCCGCGTGGTCCATGGCGCAGTTGGCGCAAGTTGGTGTCGCTTCGCGCGGTCTGGTGCACACCAACACGCTGTGATTTTCCCCGCAGCGAACGCACCGAACTTGGTTCCGGCAATCCTTCGATCGATGCCAGAATCCCTGGCACCTGAAGCATTGATCAACAGTTGACAATGATGATTTCGTCTTGCGGGGATTCTTCTTGGTGCTCCGGCCGTTTTGCTTCTTGACTTGGATATTGGCTGCCTCAACAACCTTGATTTCCGATGGCGTTGACTGCTTGGGTTCTATGGGTGGTGGGAGGCTTTCATCTCTGGTGACCTCCGTTCCTCGGTTGGTTGCTTCCTCTGGTGACGCAGTGTTTGAGATGCTATCAGTTTCCGGAAGCCCTGCGCCTCCATACTGGACGAGCTGGAATTGAATGCTGTGGCTCGCGAGGAAATCCTTAACCGCCGCTAACTCTGATGGGCTCGCACATGTTACGAGCAGGTTGCCCGGTGTTAGAATTATTCCGTTTTATCGTCGTGATTATATATATTCACATCGAGAAAGAGTTGTATCCAAGGTCAGATTTTTCAGCTGAAGTGGAATAAACAATAATGTATCAGTTCTGCAGTACCCACTTCCTTTCTCATGTATCCCCATTTTTACACGTTTTATATTAGCTTGACCGGTATGAATTCCAGACACTCAAGTTTTTTTGAAATTTTGCACACTTATTAATATCCGATGACAATACAACAACGTCACAGCTATGTCCTGGTGTTCTCATTCATTTGACACTAATAACAGAAAAGATTTGGGAATTCAAATGAAGCAGGATTGGCAGACGTTAATACTTATCTCTAATTGGTTGCATAATCGTCTGTCGCAGGGGCAAAAGCCTCACAGAGTATATCAAAGAAACACATTAATCGATTTAAAAAATTTAATGCGCTAATATTATCTTTACATCTTGATATAGTATAATACATTAGTTAATATATTACGACTGAACCATTGTCGTTGATAACACTGGTCTACAGGGTATTTGTAACAGACATTAAAATATCAATTTTAATATCCGCTGGGCTTCCTAATAACGTATTAATAACTGAAAAAGTGCTACCACGTCACATTTGTATGTTATCACCCCACATTATATAGTTATTTTACTATATTTCTGTATTTACAACTCGAAAGTTGGCAACACTGCAGAAGAGTGGTGGAGGACATCGAGTTTCTTTGTTTATTGTTTATTATTGTCAGTGAAGAGACAGACCTGTAAAGTGCGATTGTGTAGTGTTGTACATAGTTTAGTTTGAAAATGTTATCAAATAATCGAAGATTGTGTAAAAATTCACCAGATAAGTTTTGTTACACTTGTGGACGTTACGTATTGAAATCGCAAGGTAGGCCTATAACTGAAGACGTAAAAAAAGCATATTTCTTGTATTATGGTTGCAAATTGGGAGACCAAGATAAACACTGGGCGCCTCATATCTGTTGTGTGAGCTGTAATGTAACACTTATTCAATGGATGAACGGTAACCGAAGTTCTATGCCATTCGCTGTGCCTATGGTTTGGCGTGAACCCACTAACCACTTTAGTGATTGCTATTTTTGCTTACGAATACTGAAGGATATTCCAAGAAGAAGAAGAACAAAATTGACTATCCTACTATACCTTCTGCCATTAGACCCATTCCACACGTGGAAGGCTTACCGGTTCCAACTCCGCCTTTGAATAGGGGAAATGTGATAATTCCAGATATATATGACAATGAAGATTTGCATTCTGAAAATGGACATTTATTGGAAAACACAACTGACCCTACTTACGTTCTGTCGTCGAGTGAACCTCATCTCATTACGCAAAACAAACTAAATGATTTGGCCCGTCACTTAGGCTTATCATAACAGAAAGCTGCACTTCTCGGTTCAAGGTTACAAGAATGGAATCTTTTGGCCAAAGGCACAACCATAACTTCCTTTAGAAAGAGAAATGCTAACTTCTCTGTATTTTACAGAATTGATGGCCCTATGTGTGTATGTTTCGACATTGTGGGGTTAATGAAAGAACTTGGAATAACACATATTTCTACTGAGTGGCATCTTTTTATTGATTCTTCCAAATCTAGCCTCAAGGCTGTTTTACTACACAACGGAAATACAAAGCCATCAATTCCAGTTGCTTATTCAGTTTCAATGAAAGAGACGTATGAGACCATGGCTGCAATTCTAAGAGCAATCAAGTATGATGATTTTAAGTGGCAAATTTGCAGTGATTTAAAAGTGATTGCTATTGTAATGGGACTTCAAGGTGGCTATACAAAATATTGTTGTTTTTTATGCTTATGGGATAGCAGAGACAGTAAGAACCACTTTGTAAAAAAAAACATGGCCGTCAAAAAAATCTTACACTCCAGGAGAAAAAAATGTATTGTTTGATCCTTTAGTTAACCCTAACATGTGCTTCTTCCTCCGCTGCACATAAAGTTAGGGCTGATGAAGAATTTCGTAAAAGATATGGATAGAGAGGGGCCAGGTTTCAAATACTTGTCGGAACTTTTCCCTAAACTTAGTGAGGCTAAGATAAAAGAAGGTGTTTTCACTGGACCTGACATCATTAAGGTTATACGTGATCCTGAGTTTCAAGAGACACTAAATAAAAAAGAACTGGCAGCATGGAAGGCATTTGTGAAGGTAATAAAAGGATTTCTTGGAAACAAAAAAGTAAGCAACTACAAAACTTTAGTTAACAACCTCTTGAAGACTTGCAACGCCATGGATTGCCAAATGGCTCTAAAAATTCCTTCACTCGCATATGGATTTTTTCCCTGAAAATCTTGGGGCTGTAAGTGATGAGCAAGGAGAGAGATTCCACAAAGAAATAAAAACCATTGAAACAAGATACCAAGGACGGTGGGATCCTGCGATGCTTGGAGATTACTGCTGGTTTTTGAAAAAAGAAGATGCAACTCCGCATAAAAGGAAAAAGTGAAAGACCATGATAAAACCTTTACATTTATGTAATAATTCATTAATATACTTCATAAATAAATATAATTCATTAATATGTAAATAAGGGTATATATTGATTAATAAATTTTACATCTTCTGTTTTCATAGAATTGATTGTGGTGTTCGTTTTCCCTTTGTCATCACACTTTTGACAGTACCTGTAAAACAAAAACTAGACGTGGTACGGTTTTTTCATTGTCATTTTCGGATTTCGAAGTGAAAAATACATAGGAATTAGTGTAATTAATTTGTGTTACAGAAACAAATATTTTTTTTGTAGGCCAGTGTAATTAACGGTTGTTTGGTTTTTTGATAAACACTGCCAACGTTCTGACGTCTGCAGTAGTTTTCTAAACTTTCAAATGTTCTTAACGTCTTCCTGAGACCTCTTAAATACAGTTACCAAAGTTTTTACTGACTAGAAATTTTTAACGTAACTTGAGCTCTTCCAGTTTTATGTTGTGAATTTTCAGTCTAAGTAAATAACATTGTAGTTTTTTAAAAAAAAAATAAAATAAAACTAAAAAAAAAAGTACTCTTTTGTAGAGTTGTGAATTAAAAGTTAAAAATAAAATTATAGTTTAGGAAACTAAAAACCACGCTTTTCGTAGTAATGTGAAGTAAAGTGTTAAAATAATGTTCTAATATAAAGATTACATTCAAAAGCTACAGGGTATCCCACACTTATATAAATTAATTTTTTTGAATAAGCTTAAGATAAGGTCACTGACCAAATACTAACTTTAGTGAAAAAAAAACGTGGGGTGTTAAATATCAGTTATGTTATCTTTTCTGTCATTCGATACTGGTAAAGGTTGATTCATTATGAAAGGTGAGTAGACAGCACCCCACGATTTTTATAAAATTTTTGGTCAATCAGTGTATTCTTATCTTAAGCTTATTAAAAAGAATAAGTTATACTGAATTCTAGGACATCCTATCACTACTGTACAAAATCTTTATCTTTAAAGATTATTAAACATTTTAGTTCACATTGCTACGAAAATAATGTTTTTAGTTTTTTTAAGTAAATTATAATTTTATTCTTGTAAATATAGTGATTAATAACTGGAGAGTGTGGTATATGTATTATGAAGAGCATGAATATCTTACAAATATTACAAAGAACAAAATTTATGGATGCCTGTATCAATGCCTCTCTAGTTGAAATGCTGTAGGTAAATTAGCTACCCATTTCATGCTCAATCGAAAATTATCATAGCATTGAGAACTACCTTCTTCTTTGAAAATCACACTTCATTACCGAAAGAAAAGAAAAATAAAGAATCTGTTACTAATAAACCAACAATACGAGCATTAAATTTTAGAACGATACGCTTAAGAGCCAAATTGCTGTAGTAAATTTGGTCACTTTGCACACTAAATTGTAACAGAAAGGAATAAATACTCTAAATTATAAAATGTAAGTACGAATGAGGGTTCCTAAACCAATGCAGATATTTCGTGTAGTATGAAAGTAATAATTATACCGAATTCCCAGATACTTATCAAAGTTCTATAAATATCTACATAGCCTCGGTGGCCCATTAGGAAATAGAGTATCGGTCGGTTCGAGTGCGACAGAGGATATGGGTGTTTACGTGTTGTGTGTGTTGCGAGGTATCCTCTTTGTACGTTAATAATTTAAGAAATCCTGTTTGGCCTTACCAATCCTTCCAGGTTCTTTTGCAATCTGATCTATAATCGATAGCACGTTCCGGACGATATGTGTGGCCCCAGGATATCGTCTCACACGTTTTTCTGCTATCACCTCACAGATTAAATTTAGTTATACCTACTCCTCTCTATAAAATCAAAGTATTTGTTGTTGTATAACAACTACTATTTATTAACACAACTTAATTAATTCAAATATTTACAGTTCTCGTTGATACAACATAAAATCTCATATATCCAACATCTGCTTCTCCTTGGCTTAAAAAACAAAAACAAAACAACACAATTACAGCCTGCCAACTTCAACATAACAAAAAATATTATAAAAACTTAAATTTACCCATTTTCACATACTACTATACTGTACGGCCTTGTATTAAAATAAATACTTTCCTTAAGTTGTAAAATGATTACTATTATTATTAATATTATTATTTAAATGTCTGATAACGTGGTACCTCACAGTGTAAATGGCGAGTACGTTCTGTGGTGTCTATATTTATTTGGAACCAATATATACAGGAGAAACCGAAAGCACTGGATCATTCATGCTGGCACTGAAGCTGGTTGAATGGCCTGCGAAGTCGAAGGTCCACTGCTCCCCCCCCCCTCCCAAAAAAGAGAAAACATTTGGCGGAGACACAGATAGACATACGAGTACTAAAATCACGCAAATGAAGGCCGAAACCAGTTCTGGATTTTCTTCAAATTATTTTATATAAAAATACCCACTTTGTATTGCTCTATCATCCTCAGTAAAACAACTGCATTAGAAATTACTTCAATTTCAAAATTATTTTGATTTATTTGAATGTAGTGAACTAACTAAATGCATTAGCTCTGTTCTGTTCGTTCTAGAAAGACATCAACATTTTAACATTTTCTTCAAAAGCTGTGCATGATTTCTATAAAATCATCTTTCAGGAAGCTGAAGAATATTGCATTGAGTAGATATCCAAATAACTTGAGTCTAATATTTGACAATCACTACCTCCATTTGGTGTCATCTCATCATTTAATACAGCTATCGACATAGTGGAAAATTGGCTCGTAACGTTGTCAAGATTAATTCGAGTTCAAGAAGATGAACCAAAATATTGAATTAAATTCAGGAAAATGATATGCCAGAAATATGAAATTTACGGTTTTGTAGTAAGCAGTTGACAGAAACGCAGAGAAGGAAAAATTATAGTTATTCTCTATTTCTTCTCCAACTCCCGAGAAAGATATCATTGAACTGTGGCCTGTTATAGGCATTGGAGAGAGAAACGTTAATACCTGACCAAGCCTGGGTGAGTGAGTGGTCTTTAGGAGGAAGTGAGTTCGTAACAGCGTCCGGCCATTCAGATTTCGGATTACCATGGTTTCCCGAAATCGTTCCAGGCTAATGCCGGCCTGATTCCATAAAAAAACAATTATTCAAGGCTTAATTCCTTCCATTTTCTTATAAAATTTTCTCCCGTCTCCTTTGACCACAACAATACCTAAAATCAGAAGAACAAAAAAGATTAAAATTATCGAAAAAGTGCAGGTGGCTCCACGATTAAGTAAGGCCAAATGCGAATATTTTCTTTTGAACTGGGTTGCTGCTGAAAATAGAAAATTGTTCTGAAATATCCCACATATCGATTCTGAGAAGCAAACACAATGTGAAATCCTTAATCGCCAAATAGAGGTTTCCTGCTACCTGAATGTAGATAAGTCGTAAACCCAAGCTCATTGGCTACCCCATCATTATTTATGATCGTTTAGTGTTCAGTTTAGAGTGGAACAAATTGTCAACGAACAACGGGCGTAATACACACAATCATGATGGTAGTAACTGAGCTACCACGTCATTACCTCTAGAGAAACTATGAAAAAAATCACAACAAGACACTACCATTCCAACGGCATCAAATCGATAGATCAGAGATATTATCCCTCTTCTCATGGATTTAAATTAATATTTCAGCTAATATTACGTGTTACAAGATTATCTGTAGAAGTATTATGTACAACTGAAAATTTTGTAGCAATAAATGTGGTGTAGACGTGCTCTTTGACGTTGCAACTTGCTCTGAAAGTGCACAGTGACCGGTGCCTCGGCGCTGCCACAGTAACACCCCCAACCAGCCGCTGTTCGTTCCCCCGACGTCGCTGTAATCGGCTTATTTGCGGACAGCGCCGCGGGCCGCGGACGGGACCGCCAGTTTTATAATTACGCTCATCCATGGCCGGACGCTCCCCCATCCACTGTGCGAGTGGCCGTGGATGTCCGCCGCGGGTTAAGCCGGATGAACGGCGAACGCGTGCTTTGCAGGGCTCGCCCAGCTCGGCGGAAATTTAATTATAATCTTAAGCCGCTAGCTGGCTCTCTCGTTGTGAACGGGCTGCTCCAGCAGGCACCAGTTCGGGAAGATGGAAAGTACTGTAAGCAGCGCGAGGATGTGGGGATGATATGTTAACGCAGAGTTACGAAAGGGAACAAGGAAAAATAATAGAGATTTACGAAAAAAAGTATACAATATATGTATATACTCTCAGGGATTTCGTCTTGACGCCCGAAAAATAGACATTTGCGAACAGAAACTGAAGCTACGAAAAACCATTATGAGACATTTAAAAGCTCTATTCCTTCACAATAATTATTATTATTACGTTCGCTAAGGTATGGGTAACCACTGAGTGATTGCTTAGCTTCTTTCAGAATCATTTCTCTTTTAGCCTGTACGCCTTTGGTCTGAGACATACTTTTCACTTACTTTAGGTCCTTCCATTTATTGTTTCTCTTTGGTCATATGTGTTAGCTGCAGAAATTTCTTGACCACTGTAACGATGTTGGGTGTGCTGTTGGCTAATGGTAGTATAGATGTGATTTGTCACATTAGGTCACTAGTGAATTACTATTTTTGAGACCTTAGGGCGCGTTGACATAGTGGTCATTAGCGAATGACAAAAATAAAAAAATTGTAACTATTACAAATAAAGTATTAATGCCTTGTCTTCATGATTGACTGCATAGAAGTCTGTGATGTTGAAAGTAAAACAAGGAAAACAATAAAACTTCTCCCTGGCTATGAGGAGGGGCAAGTAGATGGGAAACAAACATTCAACTCAAACATGGATTAAATTGCAGAAACAGACATCACTTGGATGGCTGTGTGTAGAGAAGTCACCCAACTATCATAAAGATTACCTCGATCTGCCCAAGATTTTTATATTAAAATTTAAGGTTTTCATTTTACTCTCCCACGTCAATTAGATGCAGTTAGTTAAGGAAGATATGTAACAAATGAACAAGTTATAGGTTATTATATAGTGATTTTACAAAAATAAGAAGAAGAGAGAAAACGTGAATACTTACTAATAAATGCTGAAGAAAAGTTAATTGCTACATAAAGTGCGAAATATAAAGCAACTTGTACGGGTATACCATTACTATATACTATACACTATTACTATATACTATACACTATTATCAAGGTAATCTCTAAAGAAGCAATTAATCTAGGTAATGAGGGATGAAGCGACTAGAGAACTGGAAATGAATCTAAAGATATTATGATTGAGCTGAATAGGTTAACACGAAATGAATGTTGTGTATATTCGAGCAAACCGTAATTATGTATGTCGTTTTTGAAATGCATTAAATAAAACCAATTGTATTGGAGGTTTTCTAATGCCTGAGAAAAATACGAGCGTTCAAAATGGAAAGCGTTGTACCAATCATACCAATTACTGTTTTTATAAGTTTCATGTATAGAAAGAGGGGAATATTGAGTTTGTTACAAATTATTGCCTCGGATGCTACACAATAACACACTCAACATTTAAATTTTTAAAACACGCATCAAATGTTTACACTATGCCAGTACTTAATTTAATAATGGACTATAGCAATTGAAACGACTTAGCTGGCAGGATGAATCGCGAATCTATTTTGTTTTTAGAAAATTCGATATTTTTAACATTTTGTTCCTGTTAGAAGGTTTATTCCGAATGAAAAATTCAGAAAAGAATTTAATGTATTAGATAGTTCACAGACTACTGCAGTCTGCGAAGGGAGAGGGCGCCGAACACTGGATTATGTGTGTTCTCAAGTTCATAGAACTAACAGCGTCTAAAGAAAGTTTAAGCTATATATGTTTCAGACATTAAAACATTCTGCAAAGAAGAATTTGAAGCAGTTTTAGCATTCTGGTGAGATATAAATATTTGATGCAGCAGCACACATGTCTAGAAAGCAGCTTAATCAGCATATTTAAACACAAAGAAATGATATGACTTCTTTGTAGGTCTTAGTAAACAGACCACCCTACGAACAAAAATTAATTAAAATTATTTTGTAACTAAAGTAATGGTTCTTAAAACTCGATATTCGGCTGGTTAAGTCCTGCAATATAATATAGTACAATACAATACAGTAAATTCATTTTCCATAGATCCCAGTAGAGGAGACTGGCTCTGTGAGAGGTGCAAACTTCTCAATTTAAAGATAAACAATTGCATCAGAAAATAGACATACACACCAGAAGATGCATGTGTAGATTAATTACATCAACTGGGTTTACACAAACCACTGGCAATTATTTTGTAAATATATTAGAAATAAATTCTTCACTGTAGTAGAATAAGTTGTAAATTAAAAATTATTTTAATTTTCTCTTGAATTTAAGCTTATCCAAATATTTAAGTTTTTGATGATATGTCTCAATAATATATTGACCTGTATCTGAACAAATGGCAATATCTTATAATCCTTAAGAAGATCAGTTTTAATACTATTGCCATAATTGTTACTATTGTTTCAAATAAAGTGTAACTAGTGACTACAAATGACATTACTGTGCATGTATACTTGGTCACTAATGTTAAAATTCCTGGCCTATTGAACTGCTCTCAGTATGAAGTTCTATTGTTAAGTCCACATATAATTCTTATTACTTCCTTTTCGACTCTGAATACTTTGTCTCTATGAATTGAATTTTACCAGAAATTTATTGCAAATGACATTAAAAAGTGAAAATAAGTAAAAGAAACTAAGTTCTTTTATTGCTAAAATTGTAGGAATTTAAAATCTGGCCTCATCCAATCTCTTCAGTATGTCAGTAACAAGTACACTTCAATTTAAATTAGGACTAATATATTTTGGTGTGTGTGTGTCTGACGTTAATCTTTGTTATGTACTTAATTGAATATACTGAGTTTTATCAAAGTTTAAAGATAAGCCCTTATCTGTGAACCATTTGTTAGTACGGTCAAAGATATGGTTTGAAATATGTTCGGTAGAGAAATCTGGAGTACTTTTAATTCCTATGATTGTCCTGTCAGCAAAAAGGACAAACTTTGAGTCCTTATACAGATAACCATATTATGAACTTTTTCACCAAAGTATTCTTCTTAATACCTGAAATTGTTTGGATGCGACTGTTTGCCACTTTGCTACAAACAACAATTCTATAAAGTTATAAATCTGTAAGCAAGATAAGTATGTCTTTAGGTTTGAAACGGCATGACGCAAAAAACTACAGCGGCAATTTCGATGGTGTTTCCCATTGTTTACAGCGTATGGTTGAGATTAAAATCTGAGAAAGTAGTTTGTGACTGAGTTACGGAACACGAAATTATAATCATTTCTAGACAGGAGAAATATGCGTACAGATTACTCTGTATTTGTTACAAGCGCTCTTTTCAAGAAACATGGACAAAAGAATAAACACGATGGTGATTGGATTTTGTTTTATTTTTTAGTTAGCTTATTTAGTTTTCCAGTTCTGTACACTAAAATAAAGAGAATACGTGAATCAATAAGCATCTTAAAACGAATAGTTCGTTTGGGAATTGTCATTACCAATTAGAATTTTACCAGCACCAAAGAATCTCCTACTTTGTAGCCTGTACTGTCAGCATTACTCATTGCCTTTCACAGATATCGAATACATTGCTTTTCAGAGATCAAAGCAATAACTTTATGACATATTCAATGTAATATTCCGTTCAAAAGCGCAATAGTTCCGGAGTAGGAAGTATATATCTGTGCATGAATTTATTTTTTAAGTTCTATATACAGGAAAAAGTAAAATTATGATTATATATCAACTAGCTTCGTAGCCCGTCAGAAATGAAGGATTGAATGCAGTGCTCTGGAAATTTATTTTTCGTTGTTTCTTAATTAAGTAGAATTTGTGATTAAATAACGTTGCTGAGTCTGATTATGTAATGTAAGTTTTCGGTTGCAGTTTATATCGTTATAAAGTTGGAAATTCTTACGTGCTGTTTGCCGACAGCAATATGGAACAACTGAAATTAAAAATTAACTAGGAATCCTAAAACTTTATGCTACATCGCGTAAATGACAGAAGTAAACCCACCGTGCCTAGTGTTTTTTAAAAAGCGTATTGGCTATCATTCTGGTATAGGCTGCATTTCAACCTAACGACAACTAATATTGCCGCTCGAAAATCATAGCTTCTTTCATATGCGCATTGATACACTGTATCGTGATCGAAACTTGATCCGTTGGAACTACTTCTATGCTTCTGAAACAATGAAATCAGTAATATGGCATCTACATCTAAATTCATACATCTGCAAATCACAAACATTGTGGGTGGCAGAGGGTGCTAAGCACCAATCCTAAACCCTCCCATTCCAATCCCGAATAGTGCGAGGAAAGAAGGAATACATATAAGTAACAGTACGGCATCTTATTTCGCTAATCTTATCCCTCCGGTCATTGCGACCTAAATAGGTTGGCGAAAGAAGTATTTCATTGCACTCGAAATTTAATTTTTTTTTTTTTTTTTTGCATATTCTCCAATAAATTCGAACGCAAGCTACGTCGTCTGTCTTCCAAACTATCCCAGCCCAATCTATGTATCAATTCTGTGACGCTTTCATAAGGGCTGTAACAACAAGTCACGAATCTAGCGGCTCTCATCTGCACCCTATCAACTGAGGCAATCAGAACCTTGCGATACGGATCTCAAACCCCACAACAGTAATCCAGTTGCGGACGCACTAGTGTTTTATACGCTATCTCCTTTGTTTGAGCATTACAATTCCTCAAAATACGACCTATGAATCGTAATTTATAATTAGCCTTGCCTACGACGGAAGTTATGTGCATGTCCCATTTCATGTTGCTTTGTACTATCACTCCCAGATACTTCACGGAATCAACCGTGTCAACAGCTGAATTGTTTATTTTGTACTCGTGAACAAACTGATTCTTCTTGTTACTTATCCGCATTGCCTTGCACTTTTTGCCATTAAGTGTAAGCTGCCATTTAAGGCACCAATCGAAAATAGCATCCAAATCACGCTGAATTTCTAAGCAATCATCGGAGCACCTTATTTCCCTATAGATAACCGCATCGTCGGCAAACAATCGCAACCAGCATTTGACGTTGTCACCTAGATCGTTTATTAATATTAAGAAAAGAAGTGGACCTATTACACTTCCTTGAGGAACGCCCGAAGAAACATTTATCTTAGAAGAGGCTTCTCCGTCAACAACGACATACTGTGATCGACCAGTTAGAAAATCACATATCCACTCGCAAATCTGAGCCGAAATACCGTAATCTCGAATCTTCGGTCGTGTGGCACAGAATCAAAAGCTTTCTGAAAATCCAAAAAAAACTGCATCAACTTGCGAACCTGCATCGATAACTTTCATTATGTAGTGGGAAAATAGGGCCAATTGTGTCTCACACGATCTCTTCTTCCGAAATCCGTGTTGACATGGTGTAAGTAACTCGTTCTCATCTAGAAACTTCATTATGTTCGAGCATATGACATGTTCCAGAATTCTGCTGCAGACCGATGTTGGACATATGGGTCGATAATTCCTAGGATCACTCCGATCTCCTTTCTTAAAAACGGGAATTACCTGGGCTATTTTCCATCTAGAAGGTACTTTTCTCTCTTCTAGTGATTTACGGAATATATCTGACAGAAATGGTTCAATATCCTCCGCGTATTCAGAAAATACTCTTACCGGTATACCATCGGGACCCGGCGCTTTACCCCACTTGAGGAGTTTTAATTGCTTTACAATTCCTACGCTATCAATTTCTATCTCTAATTCCACACGATGTGGTAAAGTGGTGATGTTTTCCATGTTTTCTCGCGTGAATGAATTTTCGGTGTTAAATACGGAAGCCTTGTCGCGGCTGTGAAAGCAAAGGAAATTAAAAATAATTCTCAACGAACCTATGTGATACGATGTAAGATTAGTTTAATCCACGCAAATTTGTTTTACAGCAGAAATATTTGATAGAATCAACATACTTTAAAACCAATAACCAAAGGGCAAATAATTTTACTTTTTTAGAGTATAAATATTATTGAAATTTCTTTTTTGCTATAGGACGTACAGTACATAAGTTTTTATTATTGCAATATGAATTGCTCTTACTGTTATTATTAATAAAGTGCGTTCTTATACCATAACAGACGTCCAAGCACGCGAAGTCTCGCGTAACTGGTAGTAGTTAAATAAATTTTCTGCTTCCTAAATCACATAACTTTTTGTTATACATCGGACTTGAGTCTTCAAGTAAGTGCCTAAACTCAGTGAACTTAAAACTAAATATGGATTATTGACCTCCTAAATGAAATTTATGATACTAACGGGCTCTAAACCATTCATATCCCTTAAAAACAATGATCAAAAAAGGCACTAGTTTCGGACATTCTAAACTCCTTTAAAACCGACTGCAGAGAAATGTGGAATCGAAAATAGTCTGAGAGTTCATAAATCAGAGATTAGAACTGATTTATTATCCACCCTCGCATATCAACTTCCCATTTGTGCCAAAAGAGCTGCCTATTGAGAAGAGTAATAACTACAATAGCTAGATTAAAGTTTAAAGATGGTTCCTTTCCGCGATGAATATATTGTATATGAGCTTGACCACATGGATCAACACTTTCTGGCAGCATTTCTATAAGAGAGCATCCCACTTCAACCAGCATGACATATTCTACTGGCGTATCAAAAGGTGATCGTAGGATTCATCAGAAGTCTAAAGAAATATAAGTATTGCTCATAATAATTTGATAGTTTCCGTTTTTAAGGATATGAGAACTGCACTGAGGTGCCATTAAGCGACCAATAAATTCATGAACAAAACTGTTGCATGAATACTGTAAGTGTTGTCGGACCAACTAAGATGACGGCATCAATTTACTGAAACGTCTTTGTGACCTTATTAACTCGTAACTGTAACAGATTCTACTCTGTATATCGGTATGATAGATAGATTACATGCCAAATAAAAATAAGAAAAATTTTAAAGAAACTTTTCATCTTGAAAATTCTCGCTGAACTTGTGACGACTTACTGCACATTGTAAATGAGCCTGTATAATAAAGCTTAACCAATGATCTGAGTGAAATGGTTCTATACTTTTATAGTTTTTAGACAAAAACGTCTGCAAGAGTTCCATTTTTATTTCCAAAGGCACGGAACCTTAGTGACGAATTATTCAAAATAACTTATAATTAAGTTGAATGTTATAAACAATTAGTATGAACTGATAATCAGTTAAAAGCTGCTTACACTGTTCTGGCGACCATTTAAAATATTTCAAAAATAATTTATTTAGACAAAAGAGTAGCTATAACCCCACAAAGCGAAGCAATTAGTTAGTGGATACATCAAGAAAAATATGTACCAATTTTCTGTCGGTCCATGTTTAAACTAAAGGCTTTTAATATCGATACAGCCAGTCGATTAGATCTTTTTTCAGCAACTTTTTAGAAATGTGAAACGAGAGAAGAGGAAAAGCCGTTTGCTCGTTTTATTTTGAATCGTTGTTTGGGTAATGAAAACGTGTTTTTAATTGTGTGTTCCTGGAAATCCTGGAAACTCGTTTACCACATGTAAACGGCCTATCAGAAATACAAACACACTGGTGAAACCGGGCCAGTCGTAATGGATACCCTGAATATAACATCGGGTTTATTCCAAACGAATTTTGTTCAGTAGGCAGTTATCAGAGCTATTCGGCATTCATATTTTCACGGAGGCACCTAACATTGCACAAATAATTTCTAAAAACTGTCTTTTCCGGAAATACATAAATAAAATTAATCATTTAATTCAAGTTCCTTGAAATTGCTGCGTAACTAATGCTTAGAATTCACATATTTTAGTGAATATTTATAACTGGGAAGCGGTGACCCTGGTAGCGTTGGGGTTAGAGAACTGGCTCCCATGGCTGGGTGTTTAAGTGTTTTGTGTGTTAATGTCGTGTCCGTCTTATAGTGTCCATGTGTCAATACTTAATAGCAACAATGCACTGGAAAAGCCATAAAAATCACATTCAGCTGGATGTATGGACTAAATAGCCGAATGGCATTAAAAAAAAAGCGTAATTAAATAGGAAAATTCTGTTGAATGCTTGTAGGGTACCGGCGCCTCGTTAAATAAAGCGAACAAATATTGAGTATCCTTAAAGACTCTAAAACGACGAAATGGAATAAATAATGAAGATATAACTTTAAGTAACACAATAATTACCACAAATTTTCTTGTTAATATTGAAAATGGTTCATAGTTTTAATGTATGTAAGGAAAACTTCGATACGTCTTGCCTTTACATGCTTCATTTTTTCATTTGTTATCAAATGTAATTAATAATAATCATGCAGAATCTGTAACAGAGTTTCTAACCAGCAGCACATTTCGCTTCTGACATAGCCACCTAACCCAATCCGGTAATCCCACCGGGTGTAGGGGACATGGAAGAGAGCAAGCTTTGACGTAGACCTCTGAAAATCCCTGCCGACACTGGGTTTCCATGGATATGTGAAAACTGCGACCAGTGAAATTTGCGGCCAACCTAAAATCTGCGAAATCTGCGGCCAATACCTTTTCTCTTTGTGTCATGCCGCGCCGTCCTAATCACTCTAAACGCCCCTTTAGACGAACCGACCTGGCCTCACTAAATCGTGGCCTGGAAGTTTTTACGTGAACAAATCATTTTACATTACACGCCCGAAACAGCCAAGTTAATTTCTATTTTTTTTAATAGACACGCAAATGTTTCACAGGTTAAGTATTCTTTCTTAAACTTTTTTCGCACTCGTTACTGAAAGCTGAATTTTTTGCTGATCTGCAACACTGTTCGGAAAATCCAGTGCGGTACTAACTAGATCGGAGTAGCCGAGGTCGTCTAGAGGCGGCCATACACGATCGCTCCATCCGTCCAAATGGAGCGATGTCACTCCATTACTGGGCCGTAGCTAGAGTTGAATTTAAGGTAGGGCAGCGATGGTTACAGGTAGGGTGGATGTTAAAAATTTTACTTGATCTAATCTGGTGAATTGATTTTTGTCGTATTTGTGATTGTGAGTGAGTGAGGTATTACTTAATAGTCGGGAGGGGTGATAGATAGATAAGAGAAAGAAAATCATTTATTCAGTGTAATCGTATGTCAGTACTCAGTTGATTCTTGGCTGTCCGAATGACGCTGCGTCATGTTTCGTGTAGCCGATGTGTCGACCATCCTGTGGTCTTCTTAGAGGGCAGAAGTGCGTCTTCAATCATATATATATTTATTATCGTTTCATTACTTCCACTGGTGGGAGAAGTCGGGGTAGCAGCTACATATTTTACAATTGATGAAAACATAAAAATAAATGTTAAAATTTCATAAAACAATAGAATTTTTTCAGTTTTTTATATAATCAGAAGGCTGTTGTTATTTTTAGTTTTTTTTACAACATTTCAAGCAGGTTCACAGATGGTGGTTTTCAGATAATCGGTTAAAGGGTGGGGTATAAACTTGGATCGCTTCTCTTGGTCGGGTATTGGTGGTGTTCGGTCTATTTGTTGGGTTAGGATAAGGATGTTAAGGAGGTGGAGTGTGGGTGGTACTTGTTTGTAGAAAGTGGGGAGGTGATAGGGTTCGGTGATTAGGTTTAGAGTTATAGGATTGTTGTTATGGAGACTATTTATTGCGTATTTTACGCGCAGGGATTCTAAGTGGATCAGGGTGTGGGGAAATTTTATTCAGGTGTAAAATAGGTGGGCTGGTGATGGCAGTCGGATACGGTAGGTGATTCGGAGTTCGTGTCGTTCTATAATTTAAGGTCTATTGTAGAAGCGATCGGGAGCGGATAACCAATAGAGGTGACCATAGGTGAGGATGGGGTGGAGGAAGGCTTTGTAGGTGTTGATGATAACGTTGCTGTGGAGTCCCCAGGAGTAGTTTAAGAAGGTTGAGTCGGATATTTGCTTTGGAAGTGATCGTTTTAAGGTGGGGTGTCTAGGTTACATGCTGGTCGAGGGTGATGCCTAGGTATTTAACAGTGGGTTGTTCCTGGATGGGATGATTGTAGATGGTAATTTTGAAGTCGGCGAGGCGGTGTCTGCTTGTCTTTCCGAAAATGATGGCTTGGATTTTGTTAGGATTTATGATTCATCTCCAGCGGTTGCACCATTCTACAAATTTATCCAGTTCTGTCTGTATGGATTTTTGAGATTGTTGTAGTGATTTATACATGGCTACATAGGCGGTGTCATCGGCGTATTGGAGGATGTATGTAGGTACTGCAGGTATAGGAATGTCAGAAATGTATAAGATGTATAGGAGTGGCGAGAGTATGTATCCTTGGGGGGGACACCTCGGGTAGGGGAGAAGATGCGGGAGAAGTTATTTATGGCTACAAACGAGGTACGGTGTGTGAGGATGGAGGCTATTGTACGAATGTAGGTGATGGGTAAGGTGAAGGTTTACAGTTTAAAAATGAGTCCGACGTGCCATACTCTGTCGAAAGCTTTTTCCATGTCTCACAGGAAGAGAATTGCGGACCGGTGGGTGTTGATGTGGGAGGTCAGGAGATATACTAGTTTGAGGAGTTGATCTTGGGTGGATAGTTTTGGACGGAAGCCTAACTGGCCTGGGGATAGGAGTGAGTGTTAAGATATGTGTTGGTGGATTCTTTTTGATAATATGGTTTCAAATATTTTGCTAAAGACGGAGGTGAGGCTGATGGGCTCGTATGAGTTGGGATCTGATTTTGGCTTATTTGATTTGGGAAACATCGGTATTTTTTAGGTTTTCCATTTAGGAGGGTAGATGCTGAAGTATAGGGTATTTGTATACAGGTGCGTTGATAAGTGCGGAAGAGGTCACATGAGAGATGAAGGAGTTTGTGTATTCGTCTTGGTAGTGATGGTTTGTGATGGGGGTTAGGAGTCAGGGGGATGTGAGCGTCAGTAGCGTCTATGATGGTGTGTTGAAGGTATTTGATGGCTTTATGTAGGCTGTCAGCGTCCGTGTTATTTGGTTTGTCTGCGTCTATTTGGTCATCGATGGATTTTCTGTAGTTATTCAAGTTGGTATTGCATCGGTGGGGTATAAGATTGGATGGGCCTTTGGTCTTATTCGATGGAGAGCATGATCGGGAGGTGGTCGCTGCCAATGGGATCGAGAATATGATGGGTGGTGCGGGTTAGGATATTTGGGGAGACTGTAACTGTATCAGGGATTGTGTTTGATTCAGGGCGCGTGGGTGACGGGATGTTAATGATGTCATCTCTCATGGTTCCCAGGGTTTGATGGAGTTCTTGTTGGGTGCGACTATGGATATCGATGTCTGTCATGATGATATAAGAGTTGTGGTGATTATCTATGTAGGATATTAAATTGATTGGGAGTGGAACGCGGGGACGGATGTATATGGTGAAGAGGGTGACAGTGAGGGATTTTAGGAATGCTGTGACAATGACATGTTCAGATGGATGATGATTGAGGGGTGGGATATGATTTTTATAACCAATGACCACGCCTCCAAGCGCTACGTGTGAAGGGTTGTCGGATATGGTGAGTTGATAAGGGGATATACGAATTTGATGATGTAGTTGGAGGAGGATTTCGTTTTGAGCCATTGAGTATCATGTATGGTGAGGAGTGAATGGATGTTGTTAAATAAAATGTAATGAAAAAGAGGCATATTTGGGTTTTTCGGAGTGAGGTTGTGGAGCTTATGCGAGGGTTTCTAGCGCGAGAAATTGGAAGTGGGCGTTTTTGTATGAATAGGTGGCATTTTTGTGAATTCCAAAAACTGCTCGGACTGTGATAGATATTTGTGCGAGTGTGGCGTGATTTCGCGAGAAGGGGTTTAGATATTTCAAAGTAATGATAATGAATTGTAGGATATCTTCTATGGTTTGTGATCGGTATATGGAATTGGTGGGTGGTATGGGAGGGTCAGTGGGTCAGTGGGGTAGAGTGAGTTCAGGTTTCGTGGTGGCTGGTTTGAATTTGCATTTGGTAGAGTAGGTAGGGTGGTGTTCACTGCATGTGTTGCAGGTTGGTGTTTTCTGCAGGTTAGGGCAGGTATTTAGGAAGTGATTATCTTTGTAGTGGGGACAAATAGAAGGGTTTTTACAGTTCTGCGTGAGGTGGTCGTTGTATTGTAAGCAGCGGGCACATTTAGTAGATTGGGGAGAGGGAATTTTTGAAGGCTCCACTTTATGTTTATGGTGGTGGATCGCGGCCCCATTGCGTGGTCTATTCTTGATGGATCTTATGTTAGGACTCTGATCATCTAAGTGGGCCCAAAGTTATTTCTGATTCTGAGGTACATGTAGTAGTACTTCGTTTAAGTTTAGCTCTGTGACTACTTCTTCTTCGGTGATAGATGGATCTACCGCGCGGATGACGTCTGTGAGTGTTGGGGGTCTCTTAGGTGGGGTTGGTTGTTTGGGGGGGGGGTGAAGGTAGCATTGTCGCCAAAAAAAAGGTTAGGCCAATTTTGTATTTAATCAGCTTAAAGAGGTCTGTATTGATGCTTTTGATAATGATTCCGTTTTTTGTGGGAATGAGTTGTTGTATTGATATGTTTGGTATGTGGCGCTTTATGAATTTGGTTAAGTTTTTCCTATTGGTGTATTCAGGGAACATTCCTTCCAGTATATATACAATGGTGAGTCAAATGAAAACCTTAAATTTGTAATAAAAAAATCGAAATTTCGCGCCGTTTTCCTGTAATGTGGTAAGCATGCTACAAGCAGCGTACAGAATGGCCTGTAGGTGGCAGCATAGTGCAGATGCACAAATACCGTCGCAGTATCATTATAAAGATGGCTGCCCCACTTGAGACTTGCACCAGGGAAGAACAGCGTTCTGTTATTCGGTTTTTGAGTGGTGAATGTGTGAAACCTATTGAAATTCATCTAAGAATGAAGGTTCAGTACGGTGATGCATGTTTGTCACAACAGCAAATCTACGAATGGAGTAGGGTCAGGCACAACGAGTTGTGACTCCACAGAACATTGCAGCAGATGAAGCCATAGTGATGGAAAACCGCCGAGTGACACTGAATGACACTGCAGCATGTTTAAAGATTAGTCATGGTTCAGCACACCACATTGTGCATGATGTGCTCCAGTTTCACGAAGTGTCTGCAAGATGGGTGCCACTGCAGCTGACTCCTGAAATGAGAGAATGACGTGTTGATGCTTGTGAAGAATTTCTTCGGTGCTTTGAAGGAGAAGGTGATGGTTTCCTCGCAAGAATCGTTACTGGGGACGAAACATGAGTTCACTTCCACCAACCGGAAACGAAGAGAGCGAGCAAGGAATGGCGCCATTCCTCCTCACCAAAACCAAAGAAGTTTCGAGCAGAACCATCAGCAGAGAAGGTTATGCTGACTCTCTTTTGGGACGAAAAAGGCGTCATTTTGGAGCATTACAGGCCTAGAGTGACCACTGTCACCAGTGAATCATACACAGATCTCCTAAAAAATCATCTTCGGCCTGCAATCAAATCATAGCGACGTGGACTGCTGTCATCATTTGCAACATGACAATGCAAGGCCCCACACTGCCCGTACAATAGTTGCAACAATCACAGACCTGCATTTTGAGAGTCTTCCTCATCCAACATACTCACCAGACCTTGCCTCAAGTGTTTGGACAACTCAAAGAAGCAATGGGAGGAAAGAAGTTCCGTTCTGATGAAGAGGTACGCCACGTGGTGCATGAGTGGTTGCGCGGACTACCAAAATAATTTTTTTCTAAAGGAATTTATGCACTTTGTAAGCACTGGAGGACTTGCATTGAGCGTGGAGGAGATTATGTTGAAAAGGATACAGCCTCGTACCACTTCTGCACAATAAATAATATTTAAAAAAATATTTAAGGTTTTCATTTGACTCACCCTCGCACGTGAATTGTCTGAGAAGTAGTAGGAGGTGTTGGTGTGGTTTCTAGGACTTCGCATGTGGTAAATGTAGTTTTTGTTGAGGAGGTTAGTGCAGACCGCGAGGTTCCGCATTTTGACTGGTCATAAGGTTTGGCATTGTTCCTGTTTGTTTGCAGATAGCTAGTACCCCGTGAAAGTTTTACACTATCTGTGGAATATGAGGGTTTATGCCTTCAGATGTCGTGGTTCTGATGATTGATGACGTGGTAGGAGTCATGGTGGTTGCAATTGTAGTTGAAGATGTGTCTATGGTGGAAAGGTGGCTGCTGGTAGTGACAGTGGGTGGAAGGATGGTAGTATTTGTGCCGGAAATGTTTACAGCGTTACCGTTACTGTTTTGATGTTGAGTGTAGCCCATTCGGCAGGCAAATCGATGAAAGTCCATTTGTGAGCAGCGATGAGAGCAGGCGTTGTTAGTCAGCAAGCTGGTGTAGACGAGTGGCAGGTAGGGCAGGCGCAGTCGGATGGCCGACGTAGTCCGAAGCAGGCAGGCAGGCGTAGTACGATGGCAGGCGTAGTACCAAAGCAGGCAGGCAGGTAGGCAGATATGCGTAGTCCGAAAGTAGGCAGACAGGCGTAATCCGAAAGCAGGCAGCCATAGTCCGAAGGCAGGTAGGTGAGTTCCAGAAGCTGATAGTCGAAGTCCAGGGGCAATCAGGTGATATCCAAAAATTAGCAGGCGAAGTATGAAGGAGATAATCCTAGAAGTATAGTCCAGTAGTAAGCGTAATCCGGTAGGCGGATTCTTGAAGAAAGCGAAGGAATTCAGGTTGAACTGTTATGTGTTCCTCCTCTTCAGTCAATGTGCAGTGTTGTTATATAGTCGATCCGTGACCCGTCTAGAGCGTTCAGGCTACCCCGTCAATGAGAATATGCGACCGTCATGTGTTTCGTTGGCCTGGTGGGGCGCGGCGCGGTCTGGTGGGATGTGACACGTGACCTACTATGTCTACACTAGCGAGAGCCAGACGTCAGGTAATTTAATCCCGTTGTCTTCGTTTATGTGTTTTGGGCATTTGGCAATTTCCAGCGCCTCCCTGACCCTCCTTGGTCACCATTTATCTTCGCGCACTATATAGATGGTGTTTTCGAAGTTTATGGCATGATTAGTTTCGGCTGCATGCCATGCAATGGCGGATTTATCGATGTTGTTGGATCTAAAATTGCGGATGTGCTCACGCAACCTGTCCCCTTCTTGGTAACTCAGCAATTAGTATGTCCAATGTTCAAAATAATCAAATTTATATGGCTGAGCATCCTGGTCTTCTATATTTTGTAGGAAGGGCCATCATCAAGTAATAATCCATTCGATTTGATTTTCCTCTTGAGCCTGTTCTGGATCTGGGTTCTATTTTCAGAATTGCGACTTGTCATAGAATTAGCTCCTTCCAAAATTTGATGTATTTCATCTGATCTTAGTCAGTGTTTTTCATTTTGGATGCACTTTACGATTGTTATGGCGTCTTTCAATCCTGCGCTTTGGGCTCGTAAAGCTGCGTCTGCAGGCTGAAGCATGAATAAGATTTTTTTACCCATAACCATGGGTATTCGGAATTCCAAGTTTAGTATGACTTTTAATGCCAACACTCTTAGCGATATCATCACCATTCAATCTGTCTTTTTTAATTTTATCTTATGTCGTCAAAATTGATGAATAATTATTGTTTACAACTTTTGTAACTGCCAAGTGTCCTGACCAATGCTGTTCGAGCAGCCAGCCAATCCTTTTTCCACCATATGAGGCAGCTGTTTTGCCGTGGTGAAAGAATTCATGTAACTTGGTGCATTGATAAAAAACTCGTAATTAAAAAACGATGAATGAAAGTCTTCTCCGAGATTGTCCTGGTTGCAGCAGTGGACGTGAGGAATTTTTGGGCCAAATTTATTTTCTGTTCTGGTTGCAACTTCTGAAACTTTCCCAAACATTATACTTGCGCCGTCATAGCATACAAGAGAGGTCAAAGTTATTTTCCGTAAGCGTATTTAACGTTAATTCGGTGAAAGTGGCTGCATCAAGGTTTTCAATATTTGTAACTGCCAGCAACGAGTCATTGACAAATTGCTATTACAATATATTCTCGGTTATTTTTGTCTATCGTCCCATCTTCCATTAGAGTAAACCAATTCACGTCAGATTCCTCAATATCTTTAATAATCGAATTTCGCGCTGCTTGAACCATTGCTTGAATTATTTGATTTTTAATTTCGGGTGAATGATATGTTGCAGTTTGTTTTAAAAGACTGATAGCCTCCTTCAAATTCGTATGTTTCATGCATGTGTATTCAAACTAATTATGAAATAATACTTCTTCTTTTCTTCCTCCAAAATATAATTTCCACGCAGCAATAATAGACTTCATATAAGACCAATTTTTTTAAAAAAATCCGTTTCGACGTATTAACGTTTCATCACTGCTAGTTGCAGAAATTATATGAATTTGTCCTGCCACATCGCCATGGCTTGTGTATGAGATATGGATTTTTAATAAGTGAAATTTTTCAAGTTTCTGAATCCTGCGTAAGTGTATAAAGTCTGTTTGCTTCCATAATAATTGCTGGCAAGAGTAGCAAAAAGCGGCATCTTTCTCGACTGAATCCTACAACCACTACAAAGGTCCTGTTATTTCCTTTTAGATTAACTTGCTTTATCCGTTCTCCGATTTGTGCAATATCAGAGGGAATACTACAGCTAACATTACCAACATATTTCACCAAACCTGTTTCCATAGGACTAGGAGTGGTAATTTCATTTTGTGCTTCCAACTGTTTTGAGGATAGAGGTCCTTCTTGGTCAAATTCCTCTTCAACTCTTCGTTTTTTGCTAAAGAAATCCCGTATACCCATCGCAAAATCAATTGTTCTTCAGTTCACAGCAATAAATAATAAATAAAAAATTGTCACTAACTGCCTGAAACATTGTACCTAACTAACGAACATTATAGACAATATATACAACAAATGGTATCTGTGAGCAGAATAAAGAATTGGTATATATGATAGTGACGAACTGTAGTCAATTAGGAATTGTTTACATGTTACTATGTTAGTAGTAAATTAATTTTTTGCCATCATTTCATACTATGAACAGTTTAGGTAAATAGCGTATTAGCTTAGTTGATGGTATCTTTTAAGGTAGGGCATTGGAATTTTAAGGTAGGGCATTGCCCCACAATGCCCCCCCTTAGCTACGGCCCTGCTCCATTATCGTGTCGTCTGTGGAGAAATTTGATGTGGATGACGTTAACCCACAACTGCTGATGGTAGAATATTTTTTCCTACACTAGTTTTTTATCTGCTTAACGTCTCTCTAACAGCGAGGTCTTTAGAGACGGGAAAGGATGGTGGGCAAGGAATGGGAAGGAATTCGGCCATGGCCTTTTGAAGGAAGCATCCCGGAATTTGCCTGGAGTGATTTGGGAAACCATGGAAAACCCAAATGTGGATGCCCGACGGGGATTCGAACCACCGTCCTCCCGAATGCGAGGCTTTCTGCACTAGTAATGTGAGGCAAAGGGAGATTTTGCATGAAATCTACTACGATTCTGTAAGTATCTGGCTCGTTATTACAATTCTTTTCTACGTCTTTTAAGCAAGAGTAAAACTTGTATTTTAATAAGTTATAAACTATAAAACATCTGTAGTGTCAACCTGCTGTTTAGAAACATAGGCTGCAAACGTAGCAATCCGCTCAGAGCGCCGGCGGGGCGGCTTTTAACAATACAACCAGTTTGATCCTATTCTATAATAAACTTACCGCTACAGTTGTACAGTTGTTGAGAATTCTGGCCGCAGATTTCACTGGCCGCAAATTTCACTGGGCGCAGTTTTCGCGACACCGGTTTCCATCTCTAATAGACGCCTCTCGTGAGGCAACCAGATCTCTCGTGAAATATTACTGCAAAAATGAGATTACTAACAGTAAATGTATTTAAAAGTCACTTTTCGGTTTTTACTTAGGAGACCAAACTGAAGAGGAACACTTTGTGTCCTGATAGTGAGAAAGGTTATTTGTTTACAGTTAATTAATTTTGTTGGTTGGATGCCATTTATTTACTGTTTACATGAATTAAAGATATGGTGCCATGAAAGAAAATGATTGTTCTGTTGTTATTGTTACTTTGAAGGTAAAATAAAATGCTAACGAAAATTTAACTAAATGTTTTATTTTATTTCGGATGGTTTTCTAACGAAAAATTGTGTCTGGATCGTTACTTGCGTGATATTGAATGGTATAATTTGCCCACAGTGCTTTCGGGAAAATATCCGCGTTATCTAACGCTCTAGAGCCGCTTTGCTTGTTGGTCACAGGAAGTCGCCGATCGGCGTTGTGGCACACACTACGCTAACCCGTTTGATAGTGTAGTGGCTAGCGCGCTGGCCTTGCATTGCAATGGCCGCCGGTTCGAGTCCGGCCTCGGGCATAGGTGGTTTTACTACGTGTTGTGTTCGTCTTGTGTTGTCCTCACTGTAGTGTCCACAATATCATAGTGAATTTCTGATACAGCAGTTGTAACGTAAACAAATGGAGCTGGCTAAATGGTCGAAAAGACCGAAGGCCATATATATATATAAAACCCGTTTGATATGCCGTAGTGGAACAAGTGTTATCTCTACCTTGGAAGCCAGTACTCTCACCTGTACAGCCAGACAACAAGACTTTTTTTGACTGCCCACTACGGGAACAAGTATCGTCTCGTTTCTCCAACTCTGTACACATAAAACTGAGATGCGTGGCCACCCATCTCAGTTTTACCTGCAATTCTGTAAAACCACCAGACAAATACGAGAGGTTTCCTGTGTGTCTTTTTTTTTTATCGAAGGGAGAAAACTCTCAAGTGGAGGGATTAGCTCTCTAATCTGTCATTGCAAAAACGGAGCTGGTCAAAGGCTACAGGTACCACATTAGTTTAAGCGTTGAAACAATAATTAACTGGGAAGTGGTGAATCAAGTCCAAAGTAGTTAACAGTGACCATGCTGTCAAATACTACTGTTGTCACATATGAACTTTATGCTCAAGAAACTTCCAGACGGACACACACATACACACCTATTTTTCTGTGTCTTGTAAATGCCACTGTACTCTACGACAAACCAGCTTTCACATTAATGTATCTAGCTATTGTGTTGGTTTATTCTATAACAAAATGTAACTATTTTATTTTCCGAAAATCTTATTCCTATAATCAAAAATCATTTTATTTTGAAAATGGTTCATCGTTTTATTGTTAGTAAAATTTCGATACGTCTTGCCTTAAAACGCTTGGTCCTTTTTAATTTGTTCTCAAATGTTATTATTAATAATAATCATTCCGAATCTGTGACAGAGTTTCTAACCAGTAGCGTATTCCACCTCTGTCGTAGCTGCCTAACCTAATCTGGCAATCTTACCGGGTATAGGGGTCCGTATTTTAACGACTTATTGATGAAGTTGAGCTTAGTCACAATAAGTATTCTTTTCGTTACATTTGGTAAATTTACAGAAGTATTATAGATATAAATACATGTTAGAACTTAAATCCAATTTTATTATTTATGATTCAATGCAAGGTAATATTTCCATGACACGTTCCTGAAGCAGAGGCAAAGTGTGGGTCGGGCACCCATACCACAGGATGCCGTAGTTTTTATATTAGGATTACATTAAGGAGGTAGAAACACTTTAATGAAGAAAAACTTTGTTAAGACCATATTGGAGATACGTACAAAACGAAACAGACTGAATAAGCACGTATAATGAATTTATTTGTTTACTCATCTTCCTAAATTCTGCTCTTTGAATGCACATTTGTAATTGCGTTATAGTCTTATCTATAAAGGACGATAATAATTTCATTAGGAGCTAATATACCACGAATTCATAATTGAAGTTTCCAAATATATTAACAGTGTGTGTTCGTCCATTAGTTGTTATTTAAGCCTGTAATAAAAATCTGTAGGTGTCATTAGCCACGAAATTTCGTACCGTTTTAATGTACTCGCAATGGAAGTCTACAATGTAATCTCCAAATATGAAGGGAGGCCCGATAAATTTATAACATTGGTGGTGTTGGAGAAAAATGAAGGCACTGAATTAAAATTAGTCTCTAAATATTCTCAGTTGGAAACTGAGTGGCGACCGGTCAAGAGAATCTGCATCTTTAGAAGGAACTTGCGGTAAGAATTTAGACCATGCACATTATTCTTGAGTGAGCGAGTTTTAAAGTAAAGCATTGTGTTAGATGATGTGAGTGGACGACCCACGAAACCACAACACTCCCAAACCTCTCTGTAATGATTAATACAGCCGATGGTGATTAATACTAACGTCTGCGTTTTTCCAAAAAGAGACCCTTAGGGGAGCATCATTCTGTTACTTCTTTCATTTTTTATCCACAACGCAAATAACTGACTACAGTGAACATACACACCAACCATCAAAGAAATCCACACTTTCATTCAGGGAAACTATCTCAATTACATCTCTATTCTCTACCTTAAGTTTTGAAGGATAAAACGTAACGTACTGCCAGATACCGATTATTACATCCACTTTCTCGCCCGTTAGGGGACAAATCTATTTTAATTTTTAACCAAGCATAGAATTTTTGTTTCTCAGACTGCCCGTAACCTGTTTCACGAACATTGTACGTGTACAACTGTGCCAGCGCAAGGTGTTGTGTTAGCGACAGCAGCAGTGCCGTCCATCACGCTAGCGGGCCTGGCGCACGTCAGTCAATGCGTCGATTACGGCCAAGGCGGATTAGGGTGCGGCAACCGACACCAGAGCGATACTACGGGATTACACTGCGTACCCCAAATATCGAAAGCGGGCATTTCGGAACGTGTGTTTGCTATCGCTTTCCGCAGTGAAAATCGGCGTTGTAGTCTCATACCGCTACTATTGTTGGAGAAACATTGAATAACGTACTAGCTTTGCCCGTCATGTGTTGCAATGTCTATTTTTATTTCTTAAGTCGATACGAATATAGAAGACAGAGACGTATTAACAAATACAAAATAACTGAAACACATTGATTTTTATCCATTAAATTAAAATTTAAAAAGTTTATTCTGAACTTTGGTAATACAATATTTTTGATCAACCGTCTACTGCAAAAGCAGAGTACCCAGCTTTGCTAGGCAGGCGGATATGAAAGTTTACAAAGATTAAGAGGGTGTAAAGGGATAGGATTTCTGAAATCCAAATGTAGACAGTATTTTTCTATTGGTTTTAAAGAATACATATGCAATGTTCCGTCGATAGTGGATAAAAACTGTATTTGTATAGGACATTGATAAAAATTAAGAGAGTTGAAAGGGGGAGATTTGTCGCAAATCAAATGTATATGGTATTTTTCTGTTTGTTTTAAAGTATACGTGTGGAAATTTCCGTCTAAATCGGATAAATATTATGGGTGCGTATATAAAACATTGACAAAAATTGTGGGGGTGGAAAGGGGAGAAGGGTTGGGTGGATTTCTGAAAACCAAATGTTGACGGTATTTTTCTGTTTATTTCAAATTATATTTGTGCAAAATTCCATCGAAATCGGATAAAAAATGTGGGTTCATATACTCGCAAGATTAAGGATTGTAATGAGGAGGAAGAGGGAGGCGGGGGGATTTTTTTTGGTCATAAACCTTCGCACCAAAGTTTCATATAATCGGATGATTGGTATAGGAATGCATAGAACACGAATATACAAACAAACAATCATTTTTATATATAAGATACTGGAGTAAATAAGTATAAGTAAATACAGGGTGACTTGCGAGAACCGGACGTTTTTCAAATGAGCAGTACAAAGCTAATTTAATTAGTAATATTATTTAATCGTTATAGATATAATGGTGAAAACATACCATTTCATAAAACATATGTTGTATGAAACATTAAGTGTATTCATTTCTTGAAAATGATGTCATACATATGCTGGTCATCCACTTGAATGCAGATTTCCAACCTCTGTAGAAAATCATCAAAAACTCCGGTCAACATATCTTCCCTAATCAAATTCACTTCTTCTGTAATTGCATCTTTCGGCTGTAATAAAGTACGTGGTTTGTGAACGTAGACACGAGCTTTCAAATATCCCCGTAGGAAATAGTCAGAGGGAGACAAATCCGGTGACCTTGGCGACCTCGGCACGTCACCAAAACGCGAAATTAGCTTGAAAGAGAACATCTTCACAACTCGCATCGATGCGCGGGAAGTACGCGCTGTGGCCCCATCCTGTTGGAAGTAAACATTTTTCTTGTTTATTCCTCGCCTCCGAAGTTCTGGTCTGAGAAATGTTTCCAACATGCGAACATAGCGTTCAGAGTTTACTGTCACTGTGACGCCATTTTCCTCGAAAAAGTATGGCCAATTGTTCCAAAGCACTACCTCACACCAAACTGTTAAATTTGGAGAGGTTCTTCATGAATGTTACATGGATTTTCAATGGTCCAATATCGATAGTTTTCTTTGTTAACTGAGCCGTTTAAGTGGAAATGAGCTTCGTCGCTCATTAACAGTATTGCATTAGGATTATCGCTGAGCAACACTTGCATACGCACTGAGAAGTCTTCTCTTTGTTCATAGTCCCTCTCTTTGAGTTGCTGCACTACCTGCATTTTCTAGGAATGAAATTTCAAATCTAATCCTATAATCTTCCTCACATAATCGCGGCTCATGTTTAGCTCTCGTGCATGTCGGCGTGCAGATCGACTCGGATTCCAGATTATAGCAGTTCTTACTATGGCGATGTTATCGGTCGTTCCCACTGTTCTTGCAGGACCGGGTGGCTTTTTCTTTGTAACTTTGTAACTGTTCGATTTTAGTGAGTGCGTTACTTATTACCCGATATTATTCATGAGTAAAGTATCGATTCTGTTTTGATCAATACCGTATCGCTATCGCACTTCACACTCTGCAATAATTCAACAGGTGGCGCTTGGTTTGGGGCTATCCGAAAGTGCGTTAACACATGTCATAGGTGAAATCTTAGCTTGATATAAGGTATGAGAGCCAGAGTTTTGAGGTAAGAAGCTGCCTGCGTATTGATCTCAGCGGGTATTTGTATACCATGGCTAAACAATAATTACATACGTCTGTAAAAATATTTTGTATGAAGGTTGAATTCGTCACTCAGTCTGTAAAACTACTGACTATGAATTGATCGACTGTGGTTAAAATCGTCAGCCCCATGAAACTCGGAAATTTACTCTAAGAATAGCGCTCCAACTTCAAGTGGTCAGTGTTACTGGAACGAATCAAGTGTGCAGTGATAAATATTTTGGCTTGAATTGAATTGAACAGATCTGGTTATGACATAAACTAAAAACTTTGTTTTGTTGTAGTCTTGATCTTGTCAAAAGATGTTGTTACAGACGATGAAATTTTGACAGTACGATGCATGATTTATATCAGGTTCTATCTGTTTGGAAATTTACAATTAAGCTGCTGGTCGATAACTCCGAAGTGATAATATAATTGTCGTCGCTATTGTACTCCTAGTTTCTCCCGATATTAATTATGTCGAATAGATAGTATGACTATTCCGAAAATCTACTTATTTCACTCATTCACTCACTCGATACCTATTGGCTGGACAACGTTGATACAGTGGCGTAGCTAGCGTGGGTGACACCCTGGGCGGATATCGATGGTGTCACCCCTTGAACACTTAAATCCAAAATTGAGTATAATATATCATCTTGTAAGTGTAAAATATTATATTAATGAAACATAATTAAATAAAAATGTATTGTTATTTAAAAATAATAGTTAATAAAATTGTAAGATTAGCAACATTTAAAATAAATAAAATAAAAACAATTGCTTTCACAATCCCCTCTTTCCAGCTTTAACAGCTGCAAACCCGTAAATCGCATTTTCAAAATTAAAAATTTGATTTACTTCATGTTCAATAATCAATATGGCAAGATTTTAGCCACGTGTTGATCACTGGTGATCGAAAGTGGTTTTAGATTAATTTTAACTCCTCTGAAGATCGGGCCTCACTTGCCTCATACTGTTCCGCACCGTCACCGCACCGACACGTTTCTTACTATTGACGCTCACTTGATCGAAGTTTGTCCAAAGGACACGGCATGTCGTCCGACACTCGGCCGACTCCCGGCCATCATTGGATTGGTTTATGTTTTGACGGTGTGGACCAGTCTCGGTCTGCTGGATGTGTAGAAGCGCATAGAGGGAGTTCCGAAATTTCACTTCCCTTACGACCAAATGTTGTTTTCATGTTATTGTTGGTCTTAAAACAAGTGTCTTTTTTATCATCCATGTTCATAAGATGTTCTTAACATGTAGGAATTGTTCTAGCATCTTCGCATTAATAAATCAAAACATTGTCAGAGTTGAAGATCAATTTTAAGATCCACAAAAATTACAGCTGAGATCTGCATTTGTAACGGGGACCTTCCACACCCGAATCGCACATTCGCACCCCGTAATCATACGCCAGACTATTCTAGAAGTACTAAAAAATATGTATTCAAACACATAAAAGTTGATTCGTGATAGCAAAAATAGATGGTATAGAAAAAAAGTATGTTCATTGTATGATGTTTGAAAATTTATTTTTCGTTAAACCTACATTCGGACTGGTGACTCAAATGACTGCGTGTGATTTGGATACTGAAGGTCCCGGTTCAAATATGTTATAACCTCGTTCTTTTTTTTTTTTTTTTTTTTTTTTAAAAAAATACTGAATGAATCGAAAAGAACCTCAAGCAAAATAAACACGTCAAGTGCGAAGTGATTGACATTTCATTGCGATTGCGTTGAAATATGCGAGAATCTTTCATTCCGGTACAGTGTGGTAATGATTTGTTAATACTGCGCTGTACATAAAAGATCAACCAGATAGGTGATTACATGAGCCAGATAAAAAAGTATTTTAATGTATTTTCGTACCAAAACTGTGCAAAATAAAGTACAGTATAATAAAGTAAGGTGTCAAACCTACCTGTCCTCCCCAACACTGATTCCCTGAAACAATCACTTGTAAACGTTAAAGGAGACTAAAGACCGGGTAGGAACATGGGCGAGCTATGGACAATTGTGGACGCGAGGGGGCGAGCTGCCACTTGGCCGACTGTCGTTGCGGTGACGGTACAGACCAGTATTGGCGAAGTAGAGCTCGACCTTTACACGTAGCAACTGATACACACACTGGGGCAAATTAAAATCCCAACACCCAGACGGTGTTGTGATAAATGAATGAAATTTGCCCGCAAGTATGCCCACATGAAGAGTATTAAATGGTTTAAAATGGAAGTTTTACATGTAATAATATGAGAATTGCGGGGCTATCTATTATGTAAATTGCTATTTTTTTATATTTTTTTAACGTACTGGTGGCGTACAGTGTGGTGTAACATGGCACTTTGTTGTCCACGAGTTCTTGTTGGCTAAGTATGCCCAGGCGAAGAGTGACAACTCTCTACACCCAAATGTCTAACTATGAGAGAGGTCGGAGAATTGACGTGTTTTAAAAAGGTGGATCATATCGTGAAATCTCCCAAAGGATTGGCCGTAGTGCATTGTTAGTATACAGACTTGTTACACAGTGTTGATAGAAGGCTCTAATACTCCAGGTCTATACAGATGGATAACAGCACGCGAAGACCGCCAAATTGTGTTGGTGTCTGCTGTTGGCAAAAGGTTCACTGCAGGCCAGATCCATGCCGTGGTTACAGAGAGAGTCACCCCACTCCCCGGACGATTGAAAACCAATTGCTTGAAGCTGGAGTATATTCTCTGACCCTTATACAATGTGTCCCATTAATCTGATTTCATTTCCAGCATCATCTAACCTGGCGTAATGCAAAACACAAAAGGACAGGTGAATGACGTACATTTGTGTTTAGAGACGAGTCTCCATTCTGTCTGTGGCAAAGTGATAATTCACGACATGTTCGCAGGCGTATTGGAAAACTGCTTACCTGCTGTGATTTCAGAACATCACACAAGTGCAGTCACCGGTGTCATTTTTTGGCGGCAATCAGTTTCGACAGCATGACTGAGTCGGCTGTTGTTGATGGCACAATGACAGCCCACCACTACGTGGATGGGTTACTGCATCTTATTGTGATACCCTTCATGTTCACCATTCAAATCGCATCTTACAACAAGATAATGCCCGTCCTCATATTGCGGCCATCGTTACACAAGCCTTGCAAGGAGTTTCGATCACAATTTGAACAGCACAGTCCCCAGATTTGTCCCCAATAGAGCATGTCTGGGATACCAGAAGTAGATACATTTGATCACATGGTGACCCAGCACAAACTGCGCAACAACTGACTGCAAAAGACATGCAGGCGTAAAGAGAAATACCTCAAGGATACATTCGAAACACTTGTTGATTCAATGTCGGCAAGGATCCACGAATGCATTGGTGCTCATGTTGGACGCATTTCTTACTGATAACTGTATCGAAAGGTAATAACTTAGCCTGATCCATTTCCATTTGTTATCATTTCTTCTGGGTATGGCCCTAGATATATCTTCAAAGTTTCCAAAAATTTTACCATTCCTGTATGCATGGTGAGATTCTAATTTTTGCCAGTGTAACTATAGGGCGACCATAATATTTCGCTATAAATTTAAAAACTACCCTATCATTTGTTGTTGAAACGTTAACATACGTTGTATTTAAATGACTGCGCAAGGGACATCGAGAGGAATGTTAACAGAAGTGGCTTGATCCAAGTAGAAGCAATTCCAGACCCAGATGGGGTTTCATCGGTCCAAACCCAGAATCCCTGTCGATTTAAGGAATTCACCTGTATTCGACAGAGAGGTTACCCATAATACAAATTTTCTTCTTCTCTAAATTTATTATGGAAAATTCATAGAGAATCATATGCTTATTTATTTCATCGCTATCATATTTGCATATTCTCGATCAGCAGAAAGCATAGCTAACTTACATGAACCTAGAATTTAAGTGCTTACTAATGTTACGATTTCGCTAGCAAAATACGCGGTTCCGAAATTTTTTTTATTTATTTATTTAAATGGCTTTCGGCCTTATCAGCCACACAGCCAAGTTCTTTGCGTTTTATGGCAATCCAGATTTCATTACTTTACAGTTCTATTTACATAATTTAACAATTTATATTTCATTTCCTATACAGTTTAAAATATATATAATTTACATTACAGTTCTATACACAACAGTTACGGTTCCGATTGCTTTAAACAAATGCTCTACAAAAACTGATTACCAACGACGGACGATACCATCAACGAACACTTGGACCCGTTCGGATTGATTTGAAACCTGACAGTGTTGCTAGTTTAATGCACAGTTTATATTAGCATAAATTCGAACATGATGCGATTTCATGTCGAATATAGGTGCACTGTCGATAATAGGCAGGTACGCAGAGTGTAAATCGGATAACGCGAAATGTACTCAATTTGTACATCATGAATCTGTCAGATAATAAATTAAAAAATCACTAGAAAAAACTTCAAAGCACTTGTAAATCTTGGCTTGAAAGCTAATGGAATTCTAAATAAACAAAACAATTTTGAAACCAAGACTACAAGTATTCCGACATACGCTTGGTTTTCATTTCCAAAGGAAAATCTAACACTTTTCTCTAAATATTTTCGAGGATTTACAATTTAACCGTCTAATTACTATGATTTTAGCAATTATATATAAACTTTAATTTTAAAACTTCCTCTTTTTATACAAGAAAACTTACATTATATCCACCGCCGCTTCTAACAAACCAAACAACAGTGACGGACGGCAAGCACAACAATCATCGATTTCTTGTGATTGTTGGAGCTACAGAGCGATACTCTCTTGGTTTAAGCCAACAATTATATCCTACTATAACGAATGAGCACAGCCCCCCGGATCGTATTTGAAAAAGCACTAGACCAACCTAAAAACAAATATTCATAACAATAAAAGTAGACGTGTTTCGACACCAAAGGATAAAAGAAGTTTTTTTTTTTTGTGTCACACTAATTTCGATTACTATTTTCGAAATGCGGGTGTCACCCCCAAACGGGTGACACCCGGGGCGGACCGCCCCCACCGCCCCCCCCCCCCTAGCTACGCCACTGCGTTGATATCACATTAACAACGACAAGAGTTGTGTTAAAAATATGAGATTATGTGCACAGTTTAATAGCTATGTAACTGTTGTGCAATTAACTGCAGAATACTTTGTTAACTTTGATTTTCGTAGCATTTCAATCTCAAGAAAATATGAAAAACTTTAATAGCCTACTGCTGAAAAAGCTTGGAACTACTTTTCAGTAACATATCGCTACATAAAAAAAAAACGTAAAACAGGTTTAAATTACTCATGATCTTTGTTGTAACAATGAATGCCAATTATCAAAATTAGATCTTCCCTTCTGTTATTGCTTGACCAGAGTTTATCCATTGTGATTTATTTGGTTTTTTGCTTTATTCGTATTTTAAGATTTCTTTCGTTATTGGACTTTGTTCGTGTTCACTACACGTGATTTATTATGTTATTTAAAGTGACATAAGACTTCAGATATGTTACCTAAACGAGTATTCTAGTAATTCATTTCTTTGTAGTCGCTTCACTATTTAATAATTTGGAATCTGCAGAAAATTCTTTCGCCGCTACGGACACGCTGACCAAAGATTACATTATGAATGTTGGCCGGCCTGAATCAAGAGCAACGTAATGCCTTCCAATTGTTGCTGTGATGGATGATGGCACTGCCTTTAAATTAAATCGAAATTCCTAAAATGTTGTATAATGAACCCTTATGCTGATAAACAAGTCAAATTCGTATTTGGCAAGATCATGTAATTCTGTCATAACCTTTGACCCAAAACACTGGAATTGTTCTATACCCGTGACCATAAGCAATAAAATGGTCATGGGCTTAACTAGTTATATACAGGGTGTTACAAAAAGGTACGGACAAACTTTCAGGAAACATTCCTCACACACAAACAAAGAAAATATGTTATGTGGACATGTGTCCGGAAACGCTTACTTTCCATGTTAGAGCTCATTTTATTACTTCTCTTCAAATCACATTAAACATGGAATGGAAACACACAGCAACAGAACGTACCAGCGTGACTTCAAACACTTTGTTACAGGAAATGTTCAAAATGTCCTCCGTTAGCGAGGGTACATGCATCCACCCTCCGTCGCATGGAATCCCTGATGCGCTGATGCAGCCCTGGAGAATGGCGTATTGTATCACAGCACATACTATCGAAACTAAAATGATCTCTACATGGAAAGTAAGCGTTTCCGGACACATGTCCACGTAACATATTTTCTTTGTTTGTGTGTGAGGAATGTTTCCTGAAAGTTTGGCCGTACGTTTTTGTAACACCCTGTATAGATGGGTAAACACTATTTAGCATTGTCACGCCTCGGTTCTCATGTTACTGCTGTGTTATCGAAAGCCCGAAGCAGCGCTTTCCGCTAGACACGTGAGCTGCTCACATTAACTGGTAAGCTCATCAGAGCTGTGGGCTGGAGCGTGGTCGCTCGGTGTTTTCGCAGCTGGCTCAGCTAGAGCACTCTGGAGGCCATCAAGGCCCATCGACTGAAGGAGAAGCACTTATCTGGCCCGCCGCAAGTAGGCGCGTTGGCTCCAGATACACTACACTACACGCCACGGGTTGACTCCACGAACCATATACCACTCGAACGTTTCGTTTACCTTCTCCTAATACTGTAAGCAAGAAAAATATAATGTCAAGCTATATTAATTTCATCAAATATTTCGCAAGTAGGCAATGATTGGAAACAAATTTGACAATGCTTAGTATCTTGTGCGAGACATTTCAAGAGGAGACCAATGTCCAGAAATACATTGTTTTGGCATTATAGCGGTGCGAATTTTGAGAACGGTTTAGATTTGTTGATGGGCGTGTGATCCACACTTTTTCAAGAAACCAATCAAGCGGATTACATTCTGCAGTAAATTGCAAAAGAGGCTAACAACTTTGTCTTGCTGATTCTGTACAGAGGCTACATTGGTGGTGCGGAGAATTTCCCACATGCGATTGTGGGCTCAGAATTTCAGCCTGCTGTATGGGTTCCTGTGATAAGGTCCTCCCTTAATGTAACACGAGTATCGTACACTATGTTCTTATCAAGCCCGGTGGGTCAGGGTTTACATGCCATCCAGATAACAGTCCAATATCCTAGCCTTTTTTTTTTACTTGTATCTTTACGCCATAAAATATGAAAATGATCTAAGGAGGGAATGCATCCTGCCATAGTCCATTGGCGCTTCCTAATGAATGTGAATATTATTAGTACAAATTCATCACATCCGTTTTATGCTATTAGCTAACTGGTTGAATAACTACTATTAGAACTCCAAAAACATACTAATTATTGTCAATATTGTTTTGTTTATTATATATGGTAATATATGGTAAATTGTCCATCCTTCCGCAGTTGCTTTTTAAACAATTGTAAATGAAAACACCATGTATTGTTTTGGATCATCCTGCATAATTGTCGACGATATTTATGCTGCCAGAGGTGCGGAAACAATACTAAATTGTTTGAGCCATCAGAGCACAGTGTTTGACAGATGTAAGTGTTTAATTATTGTAGGAGCAACATTACTAAAATCATAGAACAATTAGACATCAGTAAAAGACTCAGCAAACAGATCATCATGGGAAATTTGTTAACTACGAGAGCCCTTAAATAGAGTGAAACTTTGGGAGCAGTCCAAAATTTGTTTAAATTGCATCGCAGTGTCAACTTTCAAAAAACTTAGGCAATTAAATAATTTTTTATATCTGAAGGAACAACCGAAGTACTGGCGATATCTAGAAATAGTATTGGAAAATAGGATGATTGTATGGTAAAATAACTATGCTAATTAATCTGCTTATTTTTACTTTAAAAATACATTATTAGTCATGATTTACATATTAAAGCTTGTTGCAATTTTCAATAACAATCTAGAGAAAATATTTTAAACTAAGATTTTATTGCAATTTAGAGTTAATAATATTAATCTCTACAAACCTTCTTGTAAAAAAAGCCTTAAAATCCAGTCATTAGGTAAAGCGTCAACTACAGCAACCAAAGTCAAAATTCTCTGTCATTCTTAAACACTTTCTGTTTACTTTTTACTTAATTGTGTCTGTTTCCTTTACAGTATCGCTAACTTCGTCATGGCTTACCGGGAATTTACGTGGAACTTGTCATATTACTAAATAAAGGCCCACCTAGTTATATTATTATTGTCGTGTGGTTGATGATTATATCATAATGCTCTGGGACATAGAATATTAATATAGATTTCTGCAGATCGGTATCGCTGGATTGATTGAAAAAATAGATTCTTTGCTAGTGTATTCTAGTAAGTTTCGTGATGTTGGCTGGTATAGTGGGAACTTATCCTGGCAGAATTGTACAGCTATAAAGTTTATTATAATTACATTGCAACAAGCTAAACTAATTAACAGTGCCGTGTTAGCGAAACAAAAACTGTGGTTGGTGAAGAAACGTGTGTATTATCAAATATGGTGGACTATTGTTGCCAGTCTATATATAAAGTGATTAAAGAAAGATGTTTCTTTTACGTGGTGAACTGAAATTAATGTGACTAGTTGGTATAATCATGTCTCAATTTTGGCCAAAGGACTTACAATCTTCGGATAATCATAATTTCTGGTGAATTGAACTTATGGGAAATTATCAATCGGTGGTTGAACAGTACTGTGCCTATCGTTTCATTAAAGTGCGTGATATATATGTATATATATATATATATATATATATATATATACAGTCCAGTCACATTAATGTGACCACTTCTCAAAAACCAGAATAACCAACTTTGGCAGAGCGGACCGCTGCGACGCGTGCAGGAAGAGAGTCAATTAGATTTCTGAATGTGTTCACTGGGATGTTGAGGCATGCTGACTCCAGTGCCGTGGCCAGCTGCGCTATATTGCGCGGTTGAGGATCCATGGCGCGAACAACCCGATCGAGGTGGTCCCACAGATTCTCGATCTGTCCGATGGAGCATAAAACGTTATTCATCAGAAAAAGCCACCTGTCGCCACTCAGTGGACGTCGAGTTGCGGTACTGGCGTGCAAATTCCAGCCTTCGTCGCCGATGAACAGCATATGCATTAAACAGGCGTCTGCTGCGGAGGCCCATGCGCAGCAACGTTCGCTGAACCGTTGGTGAGGATACAGTCTTGGTAGCCCCTTGGTTCATCTGGGCGGTCAGTTGATCAACAGTAGCACGTCTATTTGCCCGAACGCATCTCCGTAGCCTTCGTTCGCCTCTGTCTTCTATAGCCCGTGGTGCGCCACATGTTCCACGCCGCTGATTTTGAATAGTGCCATTTTGCCATGCACGGTATACTTTCACCACGGCGGCACGTGAACAGTTCACAAAATTAGCCGTTTCCGAAATGCTTCCACCCTTGGCCCGAAAGCCAATTATCATGCCCTTTCGGACGTAGGATAAATCGCTACGTTTCTGCATTACGCCAACGATTGAAATGACCTACGACATCCTTTATATACACTCTACTGTAATGTGGTGCCACCTGCCTTCTGTGATTGGTTACTTCACGTTGACGTCTAAAGTAGGTGGTATTCACATGAATGTGACTGGACTGTGTATATATATACATACTTTTTATTCCAATAACCATCTGACTGATGCGACCGTATTTTATAGGAATCAATAGAAATAGAAGTTCCTATTGCCAGGTAGTAATATTAGACACCATTCAGTGTGATGTTGTAATGTTTGAAAATGACAGAGTGTTTATTACTACTATTTTGGCTATGGAATATTTGTAGACAGCAAATATTTCTACATCTCTGCCGTGATCAGGACGGGTTAATTTAGTTGAATTTAAAGGAATATTCTGACATGCCTTATGTTGGTGGCAAGACTGTTTAAATTAAATTTGAATAATATTGAGAATACTATCTTAACTTTAAAATATTTCCACAAACTTCCTACATTTTTGAATCCGGTGCTTAAATTGGTATTACCATGTAGTAAGTGTAACAGTACATCACATTTACATTTACACGTTTAGGGTTCATTTAAAAAGAAAAAAAAATCGTCGCGGTAATTTCACCTGTACTAACGCTTTTATATTCTGAATATTTGAGTGAATCATTATAATCATGTCTACAAATAACTTTATTTGATGACCAGGTTTAGTTAGTGATCGTTCATCGCATGCGAGCAATTACTCATCTTTGATACAGCAAAAATGTTTTCATGGAATAAAATACGAAACTGAAATTGTAAATACAGCCATGTAGTTCAATCAATGATTCTGTTGTTTTCTGGAACCAACAAGAAAAACTCCAACATGAATAAAGGATTAAGGATAATTAGCTGGCTGTAGAGGTTTTTAATAGTGTTATTAATTTCATTGCTATGAAGTACACGCTCCGTTGACAATTCCCTTAGACATCTAATTATCACTTTTTATTTTATTTTATAATTAGCTTATATAATTTAAGCGTTAAATTCCTCCCCGATCCACTTTTGCGATTTACGAATTTTAATTTTAATTCCTTCATACTCGGCAATGCTATCTAAAGTTTGCAGTAGCAGTAGTAGTAGTAATAGTAGATGAAGTAGGGGTGGTGGTACCCACTCTCTTTAATAATAGTAGAAGTAATAGAGATATTGGAACTTCAATCAAAATTTTCTTGCCTTTATTGTTTATAAAGTGAATAGGGTAGACGAATAATATATAAATACTAGGTGATACCCGCGACGTCGTACGCGTGGATTATGATTTTCTTTGACAGAATTGAATATAGAAAGTTATTGGTAACGAAGGATTGGTCCCAAACAACACCGATTCGGCATAATATGACAGGAATGCTATCACTCTATCAGTATACCAACGAACCTGAATTGAAGAGAATCAATTTCCAACATATTTCTGTCACCATTCGATAAGTTCTCAAAATTTCGTGACTAAAACTGTTAATCATACAGGGAAAAAATGTCCTCTGCCCTTCCTACAGATTTTCTTGTCAAATTCCATCAATATCGATATAGCTATTTAGTCGTCAAAACGTAACAAAAAGACAGAGACTTATTTCCGCATTTATAGTATTATTACTGCAGATCACACAAACACACACTGACTACGAACAACACCTGAGGGATCATTATAACGTAAAAAAGTGTACAACTACAGCATTGCAAAACTACCTACTATTTGCCTCGCATTGAAACCCTAAATTTGTGATATCTACAGTTTAACATTCAATCCGAATAACCGACGGTCCAGGCATTAATCTTACGATCAAAAACAATTTTTAAAAATCTTTGCTTACACGAAGATTTGGACCGGAAACCACGATCCAAACAGCAGTAAGCAAGCGCTTTAAGCACTGAGCTACCAGACCGCTAGGTGGAAAGACAGTACAGAGACCTACACATCCTACGCGTCTGTCTATCACCGTTCAGTAATTTTTCGAAATTATAAGACAACACGTATTAATTATACAGAAAATTTTTCAACCAAATGTAGACAGTACTTTTCTCCTTGTGTTCAAAGGATAAGTGTGAAAACATTCATCGAAATCGAGTGAAAATTGTGGATTTGTATGAAGAACAAACAAACAAACAAACAAACATGCATACATTCATCTTCATATATATAGATATACTAGCCCGTACCCGCGACTTCGCACGCGTGGATTAAGAATTTTTTTGCCAGAATTAAATATAGAAAGTTGTTGGTAACGAAGGATTGTTCCCAAACAATATCGAGTGGAATAATATGACAGGAAAGCTAACACTATATCATTGTACCGTCAAACCTGTCTCTTGAAGACAATCAATTTCCAACATATTTCTGTCACTATTCGATAAGATTTCAAAATTTCGTGACTACAACTGTTAATCATACTGGAAAAAATATCCTGTGCCCTTCATACAGCTTTCCTTATAAAATTCCATCACAACAACATAGCCATATAGTCGTCAAAACGTAACAAAAAGACAGAGACTTATTTCCGTATTTATAAATAATATTACTGTGGTTCACACTCACACACTGATTGTGAACAATACCTGAGGGATCATTATAACGTATTACGTAAAAAAGTGTACACCTACAACAGGGATGGCGAACCAATGGCACGCGTGCCAATGGTGGCACGCGACCAAATAATTTGGGCACGGCATTAATGAAGTCGGTCCCTAATCGAAATAAGTAATTTATTTTTTAGTCTACGTAATTTAATATCATGGTAACACAGTTTATCGTGAACGAAGCTATCAGTGCCTGAACAACTACAGTTTGTGCAAAAGAGGTTGATTTCCAACGAATTTTTTACCGACAGGACTGAGTGAGCAAACGCAAGCAACGTGAGGAGAACTAATAGTTGACTTCTTTTACCGATTACGCATACACACCCAATTTTTTCCCTTTCCTGTACCAAACTACTTTTTCCGTCTACATATTTCAACTTCAAATTATTTCAACGTTTTTGGCAAATTATTCATCAATTCTCTTGGTAACTTATTCCAATCCCCGGCCAATTACTTACAAAAGAAAATCTTCCCACACCCTTGTGCCTGAAATCGAATGCCAGTTTGTGGCCAAGGTCATATTTTCTCTTCCAAGCATTAATTTTAATTCTTACACCAATATCTTTCCACGCCTCATCACCAATATACGCCTAATACATTCCCATGATTCTTTTCACCCTCCTCCTATCTTCCAAATAATTCCATTCGAGCTCTTTTATCATGTCGGTTAATGACTGCGTTGTGCGGTAATATTCAGGGGTAAATCTAGCAGCCTTTCTTTGCACCTTTTCCAACTCCTGTTTTTGAAGCCAAAATGTCCCATACTACACCACTATGTTCAAGGAATGGTCTCACCAAAGTTTTGTAACCTAATTCCTTCAAATTTTTTCTTTAAAGCCTCGCTTCGAAACCGTGTGTCAGATGACTCCAATTCAACTTGCATTCTGCTAAAAGTAACAAAAAATGAAACCAATATAAGTTATTTGGCATCAATTTCCAACAACAGAAGTCGCGCTAGTTTCATATATTTAAACAAACACATAAGTTTTGATGTTATTATTGCTTAGTATTGAAAACTTATATTGCGGTTAAAAATATAAATTTTTAAGGTGAAAGTAAGCTATTTAGCTTTATTTATTTTACCATTAATCATGACTGTTAATAATGATTGCATGATGGCACGACATGGCTTCATTCAACGTTTCTTTAGAAAAAATGGCACCTTGACCAATAAAGGTTCGCCATCCCTGACCTACAATATTGCAAGACTACCTACGATTTGCCTCGCATTGCACTCGTAAGTTTAGTAATATCTGCAGTTTAACATTCAATCCGAATAATCTACGGCCCAGGCATGACTCTTACGATGAAAAACAATTTTTAAAAATCTCGGCCTCCACGGAGATTTGAACCGGAGACCACGACGTTCGTAAGCAAGCGCTTTAGCCACTGAGCTGGCAGTTCACTACACGGAAACGCCGTACGAATACGCCCATATTCAACGTGTCTGTCTATCGCCGTATTTCGAAGTTATGAGACAAAATGTGTTATTTATACAGATAATTTTTCAACCAATGTGGACAGTATTTTTCTCCTTGTTTCAAAGGATAAGTGTGCAAAGTTTCATCGAGATCGGATGAAAACTGTGGATTTGTATGCAGAACAAACAAACAAACATACATTCATCTTTATATATAAAGATATATACTTGTAAAATAATAGAAATAATGGCCCAGCTTAGAAACGAGGTCGTCAGCTGTGTTGTACATTGGAATATAAATAAATAATTAAAAAATACGACGTAACTACTGAAGATGACGTTTTCACCGAAAAGTGTTTCCATTGTTACCAGAGGGTTGTGAGTGCGAAATCAGCGGCCGGACTGGAGATAGTTGGGCGTCGCGGCGCAGGGTGGCGCTGCCGGCAGCGGTGCCGGGGGAGGGGGAGGTGAGGGATGAACGGCGCTGTAGTGGCGGCACAGTAGTACGCCAGGCGGCACGCGGGCGCACAGTGGCGAAGACAAGTGCCGGGCGCGAGGCAGCCGGTACCGCGAGACTCCACCACTCCAGCGACCAGTGAGAGTAACCACGAACGTCTTAATATTCCTACAGGCCAATTATCGTCAAGTGTAATTAGTGTCCGATACACTGCGCTATGGTGCTTAGGGACTATCTCCTTAAAATCTATGTCGTTTAGAGCAGTTCACATTGAAAAAACGTTCTGCGAAATATATAAAAACCATAAAAAACATTTACACTGTTACAAGACTCAACTACTTACTAATTCCACGCTCTGCTATCTGAGAAATCACAGGCAGAAAGTGAATCATCAGCTGTAGTGTCACGGTAAGTTAATTGCTTTTATTCACCTGATACTGGCTTTGAAGTATAAAATGGCAGCAACATCACTTGCTGCGAGTTTAGTGGCTAGTGCTGTAACATAATTAATACTTAGTTTTCTTTAAGGGAAGTTTGGTTTGCTTTTGGCGAAAAAAAAACTCCTTCCCGTATTACCAGCGCGCGAGTTTTGAAACAAAGTTTTACTGCCACGTGACTGCACGCGGTAGTAAAAGCCACGCCGGTGGTCGGCCGAACTCCATAATACAACGGTTATTATCCTTGGTAACAGTTTAGGTATCAGAAAAAGTGATCAGTGGATAGTGATTGTAATGTCACTAGTTATTTGCAACGTTTATCAGTTTTCGCTGGAATTTTCCGAAGATCATTTGTTAAATGCAACTATTAAATTGATACTCATGTAGTGTTAATAGTGGTTAGTGTGAGTTGCCTTGCAAGTTGTGAAAGGCTGCTACTGACGTCAGTGTTTTTGATGTTTTATGTGTAATTGAAGCAATAAATTTAAGCTATGTAGTCACATATGATAATTTTTATACGTTTACGAAAAGATCTATTCCTTACAAAGAAAGAGTCGTAAGATCTATGACCCAGAATAAAGAGAATGTCATGTTCCAATATACGCCTTCTTAATTTCTCTTGATTATTAAAGAAATGCCTTCATAAAAATTAAACACAAAGGTGTGTAGGATGTTCGTTTAAATTTTGTTATCATATTTTACAAATAGTACCACGAAATTTTATTCTGTATTGGTATTCATAGTGGCTTTGAGAGTTATCATTTTCTTAGCAGTTATCTTTATCAATCAACTGTTACAAAGATACTGAAAAGAAACGGATCAAGAAAGGTTGGTAGTGAAAACCAATACTGCTATTCTCGTTATCTGAAACACCGTATCAAACCGTTGTACTTGTTCGAACTCGTTCTTTCAGACCAGAGATTTAATAACGAATCAATCTTCATCGGCTTTGCTGCAATTATTTGTAACTGAGAAATGGAACTCTCTAAACAAAAATTTCTTTACAAAATTTCAGGTTTACTCTCTAGCGTCAATACAAATATGTGAATGGAATTCGTTATTTCATTTTTTTGATACTGCAATGTTTTTCTGTCAATAATGTTTGCAATTAGTAGTTAGAAATCTTTATAATGATATAATTAAAAGATTCGAATTGTGGTATATACATTGGTGTTGCTGCTTCAGATAGTCAAATAATAGATGACTAGCATTTTTTTGTCTTACGGATCGCTTGTTAGGTCAGTTTTTAGAATGGGCTGTTTGCTTTTGGAGAAACACTTTCTTCTGTGCTCCTACACGTATTCATTAATCATCGATAATTTGGAACCAGTTTCTTTCCTGTATGAAGAGCTCATTTTAACAGTTATACCAAGTTAAACACGGAAGGAGTAACAAAATCAATCAGGGACAATATCTTTTTGGCTTTAAATAAAAAAGCTGTGAATCTAGTTTTTCATTCCCTTAGAGTGACATATTTTCCTGACCTGCCTGGTAGACAACCCTTACATATATGACAGAGAAAACGGTCAGGAGGTCAGAAATTAAATAAATTGCTATATGTTTATACTAACCGAATATATAATACTGATACCACATTTCACTACACTGACGACTGATAATGGTTGGCTTAGTATTGTAAGCGAATGACTATAAAGACAGATCAGTGTGTATAAAGTTTCATAACTACACGATGTTATATGCAGCATGCTCATTGTAACAGTGAAATTATGTGTTAACTGGTTTATTAGAACAAAACTTTTTTCTGCTGTTCTTTCCTCTTATGGTATTTATACTGTTTTTCTTTGTGAAACACAGTCTATGTGTAACTTTTGTATGTTTTCCCGATTAGCGAGAATCGCATTTAAATTATTTTTCTAGCTTCGGTGACAAAATTTACTAGGGGCACATAGACGTGTCTGTTTTCCAAGCCACTACCTATGGTATTTTATTAAAACACTATTAAAAACAAATGATGATCTTCTTTATGAGTGAAATAGCAACAATAGGTAATAATAATGATATTTATTGGGAATTCATACCTATCTTGTTGACGTATGATTTTCAACTAGCATTTTCGAACTGTTTCTCACAGAAAGTAAGTTAAGTGCGTTAGGTTTAGTTTGACTTAAAGATGTTTCGGATAGTTTGCACTAATTTACATGCCACACACTTTCTCCGTGCGGATTTCGTTCAGCGCAAAGATATTCTCACACAGTTGCTAGAGAACGTGGAAACATAATGTTGGACTCTGTCTTTGAACAATTGTATTTTGGATGGTGGTAGGTGTTAATCAGTGTTCTCCTCTTTACTTTCTCTAACGTGTGAATCAATCCCTTGCGATACGGTTCCCAAACTCCACAACAGTAATCCAAATGCGGACACACTAGTGTCTTGTACGCTATTTTGTTGGTATGAGAATTGAAATTTCTCAAAATGCGACCTATGAATCGTAATCTAGAATTAGCTTTGCCTACGACGGGAGTTATGTGCAAGTCCTATTTCATGTTGCTTTATACTATTACGCCAAGATACTTCAGGGAATCAACCGTGTCAACCACTGAATTGTTAACTTTGTACTCGTGAAGAAACGGATTCATTTTGTTACTTATTTGCATTGCCTTGCACTTTTTGCAGTTAAATGTAAGCTGCATCTTATGGCACTATTCCAATGGTTAGTGTAAATTTCTTTATGCACTGAGGATTCCGTTAAGGGGAAATTAGTACAAAGAGGAGTTATTTACTCTGAGACACATGTGTTTAACAAACTTGCAACAAGTATTAAACAATCTGTTGATAACCAACACATATTGTAAGGATAACTGAAGGATTATCTTATTGACTTCTTTTTCTACTCCATTAAAGAGATGTACAAAAGAACTGATTGTAGGAGAATTAAATTTTATTTTCTAGATTTTTTCTATTTATTTTTTGTCTTTGTCGCATATAATATTTTTTAACTAATTATTATTCATATTGTATGCGTTCAGATAACATCTAAAATCATATAAATCTTGCTATTGAAATAGATACATCGTGTTCACAAATTAAAGTGCACGTCTCTGATATATCCATAAGCAAACCTAATGCCGGAAATAGGACAAATATTAACAGAAACATTTGTTTCATGACTGAGGGTATTCACTGACAATTAATTAATTTTGTTAATCTAATTCTACCTGATTGTCCCGCTGTAAATTCTTCGTTTATAACACATTACATTTACACATCCATATTTATCAGAAAGCATCTATGCAAACATTACGACCATATTTTTTGTTAACCTTGCTCTGTAACTATTCAATAATAATGCAAGAAAGGTTTCACCATCATATACAATACATTTTTTTCAGTAAAGAATGAATTTGGATCCAAAAGCGAATCTCTGTAACGTCGTAAAAAGATTAAAAACTTAGAGGTGTCAAGATCTCTAAACATCATGACCGATACTCTTATTTAGTTCAATCTATTTTTTTTTCTGCTCTTTATGGATTAACTAGACGCCTGATCTAGTTTCACCTAAATCTATCTACTTATTGGTCCTCCTACCACTCTTTCACTTTTTGGTTTCTTAACTGTTACATATTTTACCGACTGTCTTTATAAGTTCCTTCTTACTGACCTCTCACTGTAGTTTATTGCGTAGAATTTTATCATTTGTGTGATACTTGTAAAGTCTATATTACTGCATAATATTCTTTACCGTCCAATCAGCTCTAAATTATTACTTTTCCTAGAAACTTCCCTTCGGCTACGTGTATTGTTCATCCATCCCTTCGAAACTGCATAGTTATTGAAATTTTTTTTTTTTTTTTTTTTTTTTTTTTTTTTTTTTTTTTTTAAGTAGATTATAGTCATGATCATAACTGACGTACCAACCAATACAATTGATGTATGAAATGTGTTCTTTTGGTTGATATTTCTTGTTACATTTAATTTTTCTACCTGTACTCCGTTACACCCATAGATGTTTGTCGTCTACTTGGCTGTTTTCATGTTGTAGTTTCTGCCCACATGATACTTTTGGTAGACAGCTCACTGGATGTCATTTTCGTAGATGATGATTTTATCACCAGCAAATTCCTTACGTGCCAGTTATGTTTCAGTTGATCACCTTGTTTTACTTTCGTTCTTAGTTCCCTTATAATGTCTCCCACATATTCTTCTTCTTCTCTTCGATATCGGCCATCTAAGGACCACGAAAATTAATCCCGTGCATTCATTTCGATGCTTCTTTTCTTGACTTCCAATAGTTCTTAATCCTTTCACTTTGCTGTTTCCTCCTTTCTTCTGCCCATATGTTACTACATTTCCTCTTCTCCTTCTTCTGGAAACTCTTGAAATTTTGGTTCAATATCCTAAAAGTTGCTCTATCTTGTATTAAATCTTCTGTTATTCCGATCTCAATCATATCTTTCTTTACTCCTTGGATCCACTGGTTGGTCTTCTTACTCTTGTAAACATGGTTGAAAATTCTTTTTGTAAGTCTATTGTTCTTCATTCTCAATATGTGACCAAAAAAACTTATTCTCCTCTTTCTGATTGTGTCTGACATCCTTTCAATTTCTTGTTCTTTGTATAGGTCTTTATTACTCCGGTGTCTAAAATCACCATTTTCAATTTTTAGTTTTCCCCAAATTTTTCTCAAGATTTTCCTTTCTCTTTTCTCTATCTCTTCTATTTCTCCAGTTTTCATAGAGAACAAGCATCATGAGGCGTGCAGACCTTCTGGTTTGATTAGTGTGTTGTAGTGTTTGATTTTAGTTTTCCTTGATAGATTCTTCTTAATGTACGCATCTTTAGTCACTAGTTTTCTTGCTCTTGATATATTTGTTTCCTTATCAAGCCCATTTATCTGAATTACTTCACCTAAATATTTAAATTTATTGACCTTGTTAATTTTTCCGTACTCTGTGTTTAGTACTGTGGGTGAATCCCTAATATTGGTCATGAATTTAGTCTTCTCGGAAGAGATCTGAAGTCCAACGTTTCCTGTTATATCTTTCAGAAGGTTGATTTGTTCGAGTCTCCAACATATATAAATTAAGTATGAATAAAATTTCCCAAGGACATCAGAAGTCATATAACTTCCGTGCTGATTTCTTAAATACAATTAATCATTCACTTTCAATTGTTATATTTTTATATCAAAATAACAGGGATTATCGTTTCTCTGGGTAAGCAATAATTGCCAGGTATGTGAAAATATTCACGCTTGTGTCTAAGCTTTGCCGTAATCTTATTTTTGTTTTGGCTAGGCAACATGCAATGCTGTTGGTATCAGTTGTATTAAAAGAAATAATAGAACTTGTTGAAGCGTTAGTGAAAAAGGAAAAATTATATCATTACTCTTTTCTTTTTTTTAATAATTAAAATGCCATTTTGCTGAGGCAGTTTCATTAGCAAAGTACACTAGCGCTCACAAAATGACATCTGCTACCTACTTCGGCTGAAGTAGTTCGGAGCACAAGCAGTCTTCTTGTAACGGAAATGTGGTTAAGCCATTGTAAGTATGAAATATGTATTTATAGAAATATATTCCGGTACTTTGTAAATTGACTGCGTAGTCTTCCATCAGGGAACGACCGTGAACATCGCAGTTAAAATTTGTATCCTCCTTACGTGCATAAACCAAACAGAAATCTTTTGGTAATTTAAACAAGAAGTAATAAAAATTGTGTAAGACTGGAGATTTTCTCGGCGTTGTAAATGAATAAAATTTTTTTGGGTAGCTAGCCGAGTTAGTCCATCGTTTGACCACGACGTTTCGGCGGTCACAACTCTGCCGCCATTGTCAAGTGACTACCGGCAGCAGTCACTTGACAATGGCGGCAGAGTTTGTGACCGCCGAAACGTCGTGGTCAAACGATGAACTAACTCGGCTAGCTACCCGAGAAAATTTTATTCAATAAAAATTGTATTGGTAAAATATTTTAGGAATTCAGAAATACAATAAGCAAAATTCTGAGCACTGAATTTATTGAAATGGTATGACGAGTGAGTTTGTACATCAAGTGATGTTGTCGATAGCCCAGTGCTTGCTCTTACTCACATTCCTACGGTATGCATTACCGTCACTGACTATTTTAATTAGTACATTTTAGTACCGACATTGAGGTAAACATTCCTAGCAAGGGAGGTTTTGTAAAATTATAAAAAGAAGAGTAGCTCTATAAACTATAATCTTCACCTCTGTGGAGTCAAATACAAAATTTCATTCACTAAAATAACATACATACACAAATATATACACCTCACCAAATTATTCAAATCAGTTTCAATGAAGTCTAAAGTGAAATCTGAACTAGTAGTGCCGTTTCTCCTTTTATAAAAACTGTCCATAAAAATGTAACAAGCATGTTGGTTTTCTCATCTTGAAGTTAATATTACCATATATGGCCTGATTCCGCAATGATGAGTAGTTATTTCCTTATTTGAAATTTCAAATTAGCTAACGTTTCCACTGTAGTTGATGAAAGAACATAAATACCTCTTTCAAATTTCATAGTTAATATCCTTATTTGATCCCTTACGCCCAGAAAAATTATATACAGCCAATTAAACAGTGGAATGAAACTATGACGTTACTATATATCACCGACTCAACTTCACAACTATTTTATAAAACTGAATAAATCCTTGTAAGTATTTAACCAGAATAATTTATTTACCTTGAAAACCATTGTTTAACACATCTCTTCTTTAGTTGATCTTACGCATGATAGCAGAAGTTCATCAAATTAGCCATTACTGTTTGCCAGTACAACTGTAACATGAAATACAGCTTTAAACATAGTAATTACAAGAGTTTACAAATTCTTGTGAGTTATAAACACTACGTTTCAAGTGGACCATAGAAACGTTCTGCACCAAAAATACATTAATTATATACTTTGTGGAAATTTCGTAGATAAGATTTCACTGCATCTGTATTTACTGTAAACATGCAGATAAGATATATTAACTGGCAGAAAATACACCAACAGTACTCCAAATGACAATTTAATGGAAATATATGGTTATATATTATTTTTAAAAAAATGATTATTATATTTTCCATATCAATTAGGAGACATACAAAGTAATATTAGTTATCTAACGCGTATATCATTCATGGAAAAATGTGCTACTTTTGAAAGCGAAACATGGAGTCGATATTTATTATTTATACCTAGGTCACATACTCGTAAATTAATATTCTCGTAGAATTTGGTTTCCAAGATTTTCTTGTTTGTCTATGGATTAGGGATATTCAATTAAAATCGATGCATCGTATCCATTCCATGTTTGATGTACGATACATCGGATTGATTCGATGTTTTGACGAAGAATTTTTCTATTCGATGCATCGATTTATTTTATAAAATCATAGAATCAATAAAAAAGTAACTCTGGCTATTAATGACAAAGAACTATAGAAACAAATTTTAAGATTAGAGAATTTATTCAAGATTAAGTTATTTCAATTTGAAGTAACTGTCATTTTCAAGAAGTTACACCTGTGAGCAAATAGCAGGACATAACAACAGTGTGACGATAAATTTTTCTTGTGGTTGGTTATCCTGACCGTACGAATGAATGAATTAAATTAATTTCTTTGTTTCGCTCCCAATGTTTGCCGATGATTCAAGAAGTTCCGACAAGATGGAACAGCTCATACTATATGACTGAATTACGAACTGTCGTCAATAATATAACTATTCGCATAAAAGTGCACCACTGATGCCCAATGCATCAGAACTGCCAATTTTCTCTTCTGTTTTAAAAGTATAACGTTCTCTCGAAGCTGCGACCAAAGAGGTGTCTGGTAATAGGTACTGCAGTAGCAGCAAGGTGAATCCGTTAATCCATTGCTTAGTTTTAAAAATCCAATCCCTCAGACTGAAGAAATCACTCGCCAAAGAGCTAAAATTGTTTGTGTTTAAAGAAATTGATAAAAGAATGGGTGCTATAGAGAGAGTTACTCCATTTGCCATAGCCACTGTATTGGATCCGAGATGTAAAAATGTAATTCAGGGACGCACTTTCTTGCTCTATAGCAGTCGCAAAAATAAAAAATAATACATAACATTCTAAAATATTGGAATCTGATTCAGATAAATCTGAAGAATCAAAAGAGAGCTTTTCTTTATGTGAAGATCATCACAAATTAGTAAACAAGAACTGGAAATCAGCACAGTCTGAGAATGCAATTCTGTTGAATTATCTATTTACTTGCATATTCCAGTAGCAAGACTCAATGAGAATCCTTTGGAAAACTAGTGTGGTCTAAAAATTCAGATTCCTAAGTTTTATTAAACTGCCATCAAATAATTGACTATTGTCGGGACTTCTGTTCCATCCGAACGTTTATTTTCGAAGGCTACTCAAATAGTCAATCAGCAACAGAACAAGTTTGCCTAATCTTCAATGGTGTTAAGTGGTTAAAGGCTTAAAATTAATATTTTTAGACAGATTTAGTATTTAATGATTTGTCATTTTATTGTAATGGTCTGATATCGTAATAAAATATTTTTGTTAATCTGTAGTTTTTGTTTCACTTTGTTTCACTTTCACTATTCAGATTCACTGACATAACATAACCAACACACAGAATTATAAAATTAATTTTTTTAATTTTGAGTGAACAGTAACATTCTGGCCTCGCATTCGGTAGGACGTGGATTCGAATACCAGTCCGGGCATCCAGATTTGGGTTTTCCATGGTTTCTCCAATCATTCCAGGCGAATACCGGGATGCTTCCATCAAAAGGCCTGTGCCAAATTCTTTCCCGTTACTTGCACCTAGTCATTTCCCGCCTCTAATGACCTCGACAAGGTGTAAAATCATAATCAAAAAAAGCATTAAATTGAAAACATCATTACAGCTACAGCACTATACTGCTGGTACAGTGTTACTCTGTTTACGCGGACCAAACGAAGAACTATCTGCGTTCAACTGGAAATGGTGAATATCAAACTATTATCACATTTTTTCTTAGCTATTTAAAAGGAAAAGGTAAAAGATAAATGAAACAACATTTTCCCACGAATATCGTTGGTTTGTATTTTTTGAGCTAAAAAAAAACCCATAAAAGTATTCGGTGTTGAAAAAACATCGATGTTTTTAAGCGATGCAATCTAGAACATCCATGCAGCGTTCCGATCTATTTCATCGAATAAAAAAATCGATGTACTTTCTAAATGGACTGAACTACTTTGCATAAAAATTAATGATATAAAAACGAATTATACGAATTGTAAGAAACGAAATTTATAAGAAAACTTTTTTTTTTTGCTTTCATCAACCTTTCGACTGGCTTGATGCAATTCTCCATCCCTTCCTATCTTGTACTAATCTCTTCATCTATATATATCCCTTACAAACCACGTCCTCAATTATCTGCTTCATATATTCTAATCTCTGTTTTCCTCTACAGTTCTTACCTTCGACTGTTCCCTCCACTTTCAAATTAACCAATCCAGCATGTCTCAAAATATGACCTACCAGCCTATCTCTTCTATCTGTAAGCTTCTTCCACTAACTTTTTTCCTCAATCATCATTTCCATAACTCGTTCATTTCTTGCTTTGTCTGACCATTTAATTTACAGCATTACTAGTTACTAACTGTATAAGCACTTTTAATTTAATCATTCACAAAATCCAAATTGTATATCACAAACCTAAAATGTTAATAAACCAATAAGTGTTATCGTTTGGAAGTGACGTCGTCGCTCAGCAATTAGTGCTTTTCTGAGGTTATCGGGCAGATTGTGGCGAAGTTTTTTTATCCGAAGAGATTTCCTTCAAACTTCTTACATCTCCATCACTTTTCTTGCGGTCTGTCTTCTATGGCGCTGCTTTTTTTTTTCATTCTTGTTCAAAAATGAAGAGTGGTCTTCTGTGGCGATCGAAGTATGTGCCGCACGTGCCCAATGGTGCTATCAATGGGTTCTCCGATCTTTGGGCTGTCCTATAGAATGACGTGGCCAGCTATCGTATCCTATCTCGCAGTAGTGGTACTCCTACGGCAGCGTGCTGGTCTCCAGTTGGGAACCTTTTTGTTACATGGATAGCTCTTCGGAGGGCTCTGTTCTGCATAGTTTGTAGGCTTGTAATGTGTGTCTTGGCCGCATACCCCCAAGCTGGGCACGCGTACTCAAGCAGTGGACGTACCAGACTGCAGTAAATAGTCACTCCTGTTGTCGCAGCCAGTGAACTAGTCATGTTAAGTAGTGGATACAGTTCCTGTAACCTGATTAAAACATTCTTCCGGAGGTCCTCAATGTGTCTCTTCCAGGTTAGCCGTCTGTCTAAGGTCACTCCTAAATATTTAACTGTGGAGTTCCACGGAATGTCTTTGCCGAAAAGGTGTAATTTTGGCGGATTAGTTACACGCCGGTGCTGGAATGTCCGCAGTATACAAGCTGTACATTACAGGTCCCAACACCGAACCTTGTGGGACTCCGGCAAGTATTGGAAGGCGAGAAGAAAGGGCGTTGTCGACTCGTACGCTGAAAGTTCTACTGGCCAGGTAGCTCCGAATTATCTTCACCATCTGGCCGGGAATCCCATGATAATACAATTTCAGTAAAAGTCCGTTGTGCCATACCGAGTCGAAGGCTCGTGCAACATCTAAGAGAACTACTGGACAGTATTCTTTTCTGTTAAAAGAGGCTGTGGCAATTTCTACCACACACATTATCTGCTGTGTGGCAGAGTGCCCTCTTCTAAAGCCTAGCTGGAAATGCGGTATGATTCCATTTTCTCTGATATAGGTATCAAGCCTCTGTAACAGCAACCTCTCAAATACTTTGCTTAGTGAGGGCAGCAAACTAATTGGTCTATAATGTTGCGGGAATGTTGGATGTTTCCCCGGCTTCCTTATTGCAACGACAATGGCGTGTTTCCAACTTCGTGTATATCGTTGGGTTCTTATAATATCATTGAAGATGGTGGTGAGGTGTGTGATGGCTATCCGCGGGAGGTTCGTAGCAGCTGGTTGCACACCTTATCATATCCAGGAGCTTTATTTCGGTGTAGCCGTTTAATTACCTCCAATACATCCCCATCTGTAAATTCAGTAATGTTATTCCCATCGTCATTTGCCTCCATGGATCTCGCAAGTCTTCTGCGGGTTTCAGTGATGTGGTCTTTGGAAGTGACGGTATAGTAGACTTATATTGTCACTTGCAAATACTCATCTGCGAGAAGCAAATTCCGTTTCGTGAACAGGACTCGTTCAAAAATAACTGGAAATGTTTTTATTTTTCATTCGTTATTCATACTAGGATGCCAGAAATAAATTAGGCATACTTTTCTTGATGGGGCATCGGGAAGATGAGAAATAAAGAAAACCGTAAAGTCTTCACGGTTGTATCATTAAATTGCGTTATTATATCACCATTAGGAAATACAACAGTGAAGATTTCATTGCCACTATACGAAGAGAAGTCTCCGTTCTTATATGAATGCATGGAAATGAAAACAAACCATTCCTTTTCATCTGCCTGCTCGTTTTGTTGAATGCGACTTACGAAAAATCTGCTTTTCAGAAATTGATCAGTTTTCCAGCAAGGTATAGCCCAATGTCCCAAGAGTAAAATGGGCTATGTTTCATTTTGCTGTAACGTCCAAGGTTGGGAAATTAAGACAAAGGTTTTAGCAAGTTAGCTATTTCTCGCAATCGATTTTTTTCTCTTCGGTTTCTACGCCTCGTTGACATAAGGGTCGTTCGATGTGGGGAGGGGCTGAGAGATAAGGAATGGGAAGGATTTCGGCAATAAGCGTTTGGATGAACGATCCCGGCATTCGCTAACAATGATGTTATGAAACGACAGAAAATCGAAATCTGGATGGCTGGACGGCGATTTGAACCCACGTCTTCCCGAATGCCAACCGGGAGTCTTACGGTTCACCTTCCACAGTCGAAATTTTTGCCGGGATATGTTCAAACGGAATCATATTATTCCTCATCCTCAGTTATTTAACACATTTCTGTGAGTCTTGACGAAAATTGATTTCTTACTTTGTTTGCAACAATCTTGACCGTAAATTAGGTAGTCATATTTCCTTTGTGAGTTACCTCGATAATTCACAGTCTTCTGTAAACTAAAAAATGAACTAAGTTAGGGTGACAGCTTTTTTTTTTTAAATTACTGGCAACAATAGGCGATATTCACCATTGTGCGTGTTATACGTTAGAGACAGCCACTCCGCCATTACGTATATCTTGTCGTGAACCCCCAACGATCAACTGGTAACCCCTAGGGGTTCACGTATCCCACTTTGAGAAACACTGATTTAGGCTAATGCTGGGAATTTCGCCAGTTTCTACAAAGCACGTTAACAAACCTACGACGACACTAGCCCGTCTTCTAGAGAATAGTAGTAGTCTCTCTCAACAAGCTGCCTCGTAAAAAAATTTATCGTAACTACATCGTAAAAGCGGACCATATGGAAAAACGGGAAAACTATAGTGCTAAGAAGTAGCACATATCGTCCAGTAGTGAGGTCATATTGAACGACGGTTTATCACATCACCGTGACTAAACCGCAAACTCTACTGCCTGACTTAACGTCGCGAAAACGGTGTTTAAATCTTCTGACAATTCAGCTGTGTCTTCTTATTTTTTTTTAACTGTCATTTGTCTGTAAATTTACACTTCGAAATAGCTACACTTTTTTTTTTTTTTTTTTTTGGAAAGACCTATTAAACATGAAATAATGTCGTTTGATCGTTGATTTTCGAGAAATTATATAATTATACCTTCAACAGCAGTTTTGTGTGTTATGGAAGAATGCGCCGCGCAATATGAATTGAATCTCTGCTAAAACCTTTATAAGAGCAGTTTAGCTGCTTTCGAATAAGTGGAGCCGAATTATTTCAGATTTTGCAGTTTCTGTACTTGCTGCTATTAACGAGGCGCCCTGAAGCCTTGCGATTATGTGTCTTCTGTTGCCAGTTAAATCCCATTACTCATTTTTTACCGTATATTATATTGAGAAAATTCTTTGAATAGGAAGAAAATATATGCAGATCAATGCAAATATGTCAGGATTCTGTGAAGGGTAATATCAGGAACATCTTGTTGAGAAACGTGCAGGAAGCTTATTATAAGTACAATGCCTGATTACATATATATATATATATATATATATTCACTTACATACTGTGTCAATAGAGGTTACATTTTGCTTAAAAAAAAGTTTAGTTTTAAAAAAATTACCTTACACAAAACTCAAGCATCATAATTATTAATTTAAAAAAAACTTTTTAATATTCTCGGATGAATCTGTTTAACATTTTAGTCAATACAACAAAACATCTCTTGGCATAGCAACCACACATTTGAAAAAGTAAACTGAAAGAATATTTTATCGGGAACTCCATCGACTTCATTCAAACACTCGTAGAAAATGCTTAATTTTTCTGGTGATAGTTCAAAAAAACTTTTATTCGTTAAATGCTAACCAAAAAATAACATTACAAGTGTTTTTGTATCATACTGTAATTTCCAGCACATTTATTATGTATCATCTTTTTATGATTATAAATTCCATAACGGTGACTGAGAAAGTGCTGTTAGGCAATGAAAACAATGAAGGATGGGGAAATTAATCCATAAATTAACTGAGTTGAAGGCAGGAGGGTCATGACGAACACAGAAACACGAACACTCTTTACAATTTTTCGGTAAAAACCTAAGTCATATAAGAGGAAGGATTTGTGCACATTCAGACCTACCACATGGATAATTAATATTGTAGTCTAGATGTGTACACATATTTCTCCATTCCATATGTCTCACCTATTACATGACTAAGGCTTTTTACCGAAATATTGTGAAGTATGTTCGTGTTTCGGTGTTCAGGTCCTCCTTCGTTAATTTGTGGTAAGTGAGGGGTTATTTTCCCTATCAATCCATCCTTATTTGTATGCTGACTGCAACACGTTCCATCTCAAAACTATTTCTTCAGCAGGAATCTATAACATATAGAACGTAAAATAAAATTTCTAGTAGAGTGTATTAATTTTTGGCCAATCGTGAAGAATCGGTAATGTTCGGCAACTTCGTGATAGAACTGCAAAGAATACAATTATGTTGCACGAGAGAGCTCATTGCTTCTACGGAACTACCTGTAGTAATTATTGACCATAATGATAACACAGAGAGTCATGAGAATTTATTTGTTGTGTGGAAACAGTATTAGCTTCGTTTGACTCAAAGTACAATAGTTCTCTACCTGTGTACTATACTACACTCCTGAATACTACTAGGTCTAAAAAAGTAGATAGATAGTGAAATTTCCCTCTAAGAATTTAATATTAAAATAAAACACGAAATACTGAAGGATATGTGTGGGCAATTACCACCGGGCATATTCTCAATGGCAATTAAATTAAAATAAATTCATACTTCAATTAATGTCTGTCGATAGAAACGATCAATTGGCGACGACTTAACCCATCTTACAGTCTCATTGCTTGTGAATGTATGAAGTCTTCAGACTAACTCAAGTGATCGAAATGTCAGTGCATTTTTACTCAATGAAGTGAGCTGTTCTACTTCATTTTCTGTAATCGATAAGTTTGTCTCTCTGTTCTGCTGAATTCAGAGTTGGAAAGGAACTGATTATCTGAATAATCCACTGTAGTAAATTCCGATTTGTTTCTGGCTCTCTGACTGCAGGGAGGAAGAATGAAAGAGAGGGACAGGAGTAACGAGGCAGAAGTTAAACTAATCCAAACAGGATTACTCTTTGCGCGTAAGCAAGTATTTTATTTTTCTGATTGTATGAGATTATAAATGCGTATGGCCGCATAGTCTCTGGGAGAATTAGAATTATCCCATTACACTAAATTACCTAACGTTGATTAATAATTCATTTTTTTTAAAAATTGTGTAGCTAAACAGAGTTGCCTTGCGTCACAAAATAGGTAACGTCGGTAAAAAAAATTGTAAGAATGATGTAAGGATTGCCCGCTGTCCATTTCCCTGCACGTTGTGAATTTTTCATCAATTGTTTCGTTGCATGTCGTATACTGTATCATGTGTGAAATATAAATATATATATTTTTTTCATTGTGTATGGTAATGTTACACCTCTGTGGATCGGTTAAGAACATTTTATTTAATGATAAGGTAAGAGATTATTTTCTGTGCTGGAGGCTTATTTAATATTGCAAGGTGAATTTCCGGTTCACCATCACTATCTGGATGAATAATCTTCCAGAGATGAATTACTGAACTACATTTTTTGTACTCGGTATTTATGGTTTATTTATTTATTTTAATTTTTTGCTTTGTTCTTAACGACTCGTCGACGTCGAAGTCGTTAGAGCTGAAATAGAATGAGGACTAGCAATAGGATGGTATACGGCCTTGACCTGTTCATAGAAACATTCTGTCATTCACCTGCAACAATTTCGACAAACCTATAATGCTTAGAAATTGTGTATACAATTAAGGTGAAGTAGATTATAGTGAAAATGTTTTCAGTTTGCCGAGAATTGAACTACCTGAGCAAACATCGAAGTTAGAGAACGAAACCGATGATCCTGATTTATGAAAACAAGAATTTATTGCCGTATTTCACGCTTAAAACTGATGGGTGACAAAGGGAAATTTTAATAGATTTGTACTTAATGTCTCCAACTTCTAAGATGACTCTTAGGACCGAAGAAATAGCCACTAACTACAGTCTGCTTAGGGCTTTCCTTAATCAAAGAAAACGAAATAACAGTTTTAATATAAAAGATTGATTTGTTCTTATTATTGCTCTATTAATGAACTGAATCCACTCTCCGTTGGTTCAGTTGTCTGTGGTATCTTGATGGTGTCCAGAGGTGATACGGGATTAACTGGATTCAGTCCTGGTGATAAAAATAATTTTCATCATCAGGACTATGCTGGTAGGGCAGGAGAGATGGCGGTGACAATTAGTAATCATCAGATCAAGAATCCTGCGTTATATCGCAACCCTCTCTGCAGTACTTATGGAGTGAGAGCATACAGCACTGTGGCCGTAGGATGGGGACCTTAAACCCGGCAGCTTCTGTTGACTTTTGGAATAGTAAGCCCAAGTGGGTTGCCACCGGCTTTCGTCAATTACTTTCTGCATCTCTCATTTCATACTACGCAATCAACACTCTATACTGAACAAAAACGCTATCACAGTCACGCACACCTACAATAAGACATACGAACATACACTGGGTACGGCAACTGGAAACCACACAAGTTAATCGTCGGAAGAAAGTTTCGATTGAGGAATACATCTTCCATGGGTATCGCCAACTCCAGATATATTATTATTAATCCATGATTCACCAAAAGTGTGTGGCGAAGGGTGCGTTACACCTATCCCAAAGGGTAATAGTTTGGAAGGGATATACGGGATATGGCAGGAGGCGCCCATGGGCTATTGTGAAGAAGCATCCCGGCATTCGCCCGAAGTGATCTGGGAAAAACCATGGAAAACCAAGATCATGATGGCCGTAGCGGTTTATCGAGAACTACTTCTTTCGGATTTTAAGTTTACTCGCCCTCTAAACCCTTTCTATTCTATTCCCTAACCACTCATGGAAAAAATGAGGACAGAAATGAATCAGTTCTGGCGCTGATTTCTCTTATCTTATTTTCGTGGTCATTCCTAGATGTGAATGTTGTTGGTAGCAATATTTGTTTGCTGTCATTCCGAAATAAATCAGTCATGAATTTTTCATTTAGCTTCAACCGAGAGCAACGCCTTCAGTGTTCAAGGTCTTCCCAACCTAACTCCTTCAACATCGCAGTTACGCTTTCCCTCCAACTATATATACCTGTCACGAATCGGGCGGCTCTTCTTTGGACTTTCTCTAATGCCTCCATTAACCCAATTGATGGGGACTCCATACGACATAACAACAATATTCCAAGTGAGGACGCACTAGTGACTTGTATGTAATCGATTTAACTTCCGGAATGCATTGTTTTAATTACGTCCTAGAAATCGGAGCATACGATTTATTTTCCCAATTACCTTCTCGATATGCTCATTTAACGACAAATTATTACGAATTATTACCTCAAGGTATTTATCGGAATCTACTGTTCTAAGGACAGTACCATTAATTGTATATTCAGAGCTAAATGGCGTCACCTTTTTACTTACACGCATGACTTGGCACTTTTTAGCGTTTAACTCCAACTGCCAGTCTTTACACAACGCAATTATTTTCTTCATATCATCTTGTAACAAAGCGCAGTCTTCCTGGGTTTTGATTTCAGGATAAATAATAGCATATCGGGTACTGGAACACACGAAGAATGAAGTGAATGTTTTACGTCTAGTACGTTATTCGGAAAGCGTGAATGGCGAAATAGTAGAAATATATGGCTGTCGAGGAAACGATGGAAGAAGTGAGTTGCTATACTGGCGTGCTACAATGGTTATATTACCCGCTGTTGACATTTTTGTAGAATTGGTAATAGAGATATGCATGAAGAAAAATTCCAACTTCCTCAGACACTTGAACAAAGAAAAAACTTTGTACTGTGTCACAAGATAGCAGTTTGATATATAAAAAAAACATATATATTTATATATAACGCCCACGCGTTACCACTTAATCGGCAATATTTATGTTTTCTACTCGAAATGTATCGCTTAAAATTATAAAATCAAAGAGTCCTATTAATTGAAAGAGTCAACATTGACTGAATGTAAACTTCTTTACGGCATAATCTTTATATACAAAGATGAATGTATGTTTGTTCTTCATACAAATCCACAGTTTTATCCGATCTCGATGAAACTTTGCACTTATCCTTTGAAACAAGGAGAAAAATACTGTCTACATTTGGTTGAAAAATTATCTGTATAAATAACACATGTTGTCTCATAACTTCGAAATACGGTGATAGACAGACACGTTGGATATGGACGTCTCCGTACTATATTTCCGTGTAGTGGACTGACTGTTCGGTGGTTAAAGCGCTTGCTTACGAACGTCGTGGTCTCCGGTTCAAATCTCCGTGGGAGCTAAAATTTTTAAAAATTGTTTTTAATCGTAAGAGTCAGGCCTGGGCCGTAGGTTATTAGGATTGAATGTTAAACTGTAGATATTAGAAAGTTAGGGGTGCAATGCGAGACAAATCGTAGGTAGTCTTGCAATGATGTAGGTGTACACTTTTTTACGTTATAATGATCCCTCAGGTGTTGTTCGCAGTAAGTGTGTGAGTGTGAACCACAGTAATATTATTATAAATACGGAAGTAAGTCTCCGTCTTTTTGTTACGTTTTGACGACTAAATGGCTATATCGTTGTGATGGAATTTTATAAGGAAATCTGTATGAAGGGCACAGGATATTTTTTCCAGTATGATTAACAGTTGTAGTCACGAAATTTTGAGACCTTAACGAATGGTGACAGAAATATGTTGGAAATTGATTCTCTTCAAGAGACAGGTTCGACGGTGCAATGATATAGTGATAGCTTTACTGTCATATTATTCCGACTCGATATTGTTTGGGACCAATCCTTCGTTTGCAACAACTTTCTATATTTAATTCTGGCAAAAAAAATTCTTAATGCACGCGTACGAAGTCGCGGGTACGAGCTAGTATTATCATATAGTCCGAATACTTTTGTTTATATTCATCATTGGCATGGACAAATTTTGATTGTATTTTTTGTTTGTGAAATGTGTAGTTTTTCAGGTGGAGATTGCAGACTGTCCCGAAATTAGCCTTGACGGCTACAGGAATCCACCTAAAAACTGCAGTCCGAACGGTCGGAAAAAAAGGGGGGGGGGTCTAGTCTGATGCCCGGCACCATTGAATCTCCCCGATCCATCGTGCGGCACCTAACCTCACTGAGCCACACTGGCAAGTTACGTGCTAACATATAAATATATATACTGAGCCTAGTGGGTTACTAGTGAATTCTGCTGATGGTATTAATGGAGGATGTTGATTCGATTCTTGGATCAAATGCGCAGTTTTTTGTTATCATAGTTTTGTATGAGGACTGCGGCCAAATTACATAGATCACTGGAGATTTTCAGTTTATTGTGGACAGTCCTCTAATAACATGGTCGAAGACAAGTAGGAAGTTTTAGAGAAAGAATCTTTTTTTAAGGTTTTGTATTCCCAGTTTTTTTACCTTTAAAGAATGAGTTATTGAGAAGAGGAATAGAGATGACAAGAGTATGAATTTTTTAAGAGAATGGGGAAGTGATGAGGGGATGTGCGAGAGAAGTTAAGGAATTGGGTTACAAAACTTTGGTCAGACCATTGCTCGAATATGGTAGTGTAGTATGGGACCCTCATTTTACGTATCAAATACAGGAGTTGGAGAGGGTGCAAAGAAGGGCTGCTAGATTTGTTTCTGGAAATTATCGCAGAATGCAATCAGTGACGGATATGATAAAGGAGCTGGAATGGGATTCATTGCAAGACAGGAGGAGGATGAGGAGGGTCATGGGAGTGTACAGGGCATATACTGGCGATGAGGCATGGAAAGATATTGCAATAGGTATTAAAAGTAGTGCATGGAAGGGAAAAGATGACCATGACCACAAGCTGTCACTCTATTTCAGGCACAAGGGTGTGGGAAGATTCTCTTTTTTAGGTAAGGGTATCAGGGATTGGAATCAGTTACCAAGAGAAATGATGAATAATTTACCGAAAACTTAAATTTAAAGATAAAATTTGTATAGGGCAAATGTAGGTAGGTGCAGGATAGGGGGAAGATGGATGTCTAGGGAAATTGTCACCGGAGCCTGTGCTCCATTGCAATTAAATTGAATTAAAGTAAACGTAAAATAAGAAAAAAGGTATATTATTTACAGTTACAGTGTGATCGGTCTAAAAGAATACTGTGAGATAGATGGTGGAGAGAGGTAAAGAAGATATTGCAAAAAAAAAGGAGAGGAATGGATCAATGTTGCAATTGAGCGTCCGTGGATGGAGAAACGGAAATGGTAAGGCAAGTAGGATAAACAGAGCTGGCCACTAGTTGAAAGCTGTGGATGATGATAATGGTAAAGGAATCTCTGAAGATATAAACTGACATCGATGAATTAAGAACTTCCAATACATGAGCAAATTTACACGTTTTCACATACAGCACTGGTCGCTGGTAGGCTGATAATGAGTAATGCAGTCAATTCACCTTCAGATTTTAATTCTAAATGTACATTATTTTCGATATGTTACTGAAACACTTTTAGAAAAACACAATTTTATCTTTGCTTTGTGAGCCTTCTTCATAGCGTTTCTTTCCGCTTTTTAACACATTTTCAAACTGAAAATGCAGATGCAATTATCCGTGTTTAAATTCGGGATGAAATGCGACTCTCCTCTTTGCTACAGCACTAACGAATACTTCTGGAAAACTTCCACCAAGAAGAGTATCATTTTTATGTTGGCTCCAAATCGCAGCTTGTTAATTTTAATCACTTTAAGACTCCACCACGCAATGCCACTAAGAAGCCTACACAAAGCGGAATCACCGATACCAGAAAAGTGGTCTTGCCCTCCATTTTAGGCGCTCTTGTTAGCATCGCCTTCGCTCTAATCGTTGAAGTCATCGTCCAACTGTCTCGAATTGTACCTTAACTACATACCTTTGCTTACCAGCAAAACCTCTAATCCATCTGCATCGGATTAGGTAGTGAACAAGTGTCTTTATGTTTACAACACCCCAGCTCGTACTTGTTTATCCATGTAGCTTCATAAAAAAGAAAAAAATCAAGATCTTGTCGAAACAACTAAACTATAGCGAACTAGCAACGATTTAGAACGTTTCTCGGAGTAACGCAACTTCAGCTGCAATGGCCTCTGAATACATTGGCAGCATAATTAGTGTAAAAAAAAAAAAAAAAAAAAAAAAAAACGCTACCTTGATATCTGCTAGAGATATTGACTAGTTTTTGGGCTCCAATTTTCGTAAACAGAAGGCTCATCAGATACAACTGGACAATTACATTACGGAAACGCCTAAGGGTGAGGCCACACTAGCCCGTTACCGGCTCGCACCGACACTGCACAGACAGATTTCTCATTGTTGTTGCTAACACGACTGAAGTGAGTTCAAATGACACCGCATGTAGACCCGACGTTGAGGGCCGGTATCGGGATGGTGGATATGGAGAAGCGTATAGACTGAATTCGGAAATTTCCGGTCCATTTAATGTTGTTTTAGCATTATTGATTGCCTTAGAAAAGTGTCTTTTTTTTAAGCCTCACTTCAAGGTCCATCAGGTGTTCGTAAAATGCAGGTAGAGTCCTTGCATCTTCATGTTACACAACAAAGCTTTGCCAGAGGTGAAGGTCGATATTAAGAACCATAAAAATTGTATCTGAGACTCGGATTTGAACCGGAGATCTTCCATATCCGAATCGCACGCCGTAAACATCTGAATCTAGAAGTACTGAAAAATATGTATTCAAGCATTAAAAGTACATTTGGTTTTGGGGTAGCAACAATAAATAACATATAAAGGGTACGTAATTATGTTTGAATATTTATTTTTCTTTAGATTCGGATTTGTCTCTTGACTACAGTGTACGATTGGGATACTGAAAGCCCTTGGTTCAATTCCCTGTAAAACTGCGTTGGGATACTATTCTTATGCATCAGATATCAAACAGTGAGGTAATAATAGAAGTCAGGAAAAAAAAAGTATTTTAATGAACTTAATTATTTTCTTAGATAATAAAATACACGCACGAAAAATAAACTATGGTGCTCTGTAATAAAGTACGGCTGGTAAGCCTAACTGCGATCCCCAAATCACATTTACAGTAATTTTTTAACATTAATTTCGTTAAACAACCAAGTGTAATCGTTAAATGAGACAGAGTAGGAACCCGTCCGTACGGACGAGCTACGGACAAGTGTGGACGCGAGAGGGACGAATCGTCACTCAGCCGACTGTTGGTGCGGTGACGGTGCGGTGACTGTGCGGACCAATGTCGGTCAAGTGTTGTGCGACCTAAATAAGTACAGTCTGTGCTAATGTACAAATTGAAATAGTTTTTTTTTTTTTTTGCATCAGAACACATTTTGCTATATGACATAATTTTCTTCCACACTTATTTAGTCACTGATATGAAGTATGCTTCATGGGGAATTAAACCAAATACAATCCACAAGACTTTATTGAAACTGCATTCAAACATAGTAATTAGTGGGGGTAACAGTTTTTATTGTTAACAATGGAAACTATGCGTAACTTCGGAATGCTAAGTAACTAGAGCGTTATAATGAGCTGATATTATTGCTGATTTTTCAGGGAAATGTACCGTTTCACATACTCGAGAATGTTCTAACATTGCATCAAGGTGAAAATATTTGGTTCGTGGAATTTTCTAACGTCCTCCTTTCTCATATTTTGTGTTTTTCGGTAAACGGTGGAATACTGAAGTTATTACATTTATGTTACCATGAAAAATCAATGAGTAAAAACTAGCGCAAAATATTCTTTCCCATCTTTAGTGCTTTCAAACAGAGTTGACAAGAAATGGGTGTTAATTCTTAACGTACCACTGAATGCAGTGTTCATTAGTAACTGATACTCGAGTTTTGCTTATGATATTTTATGATATTTTTGTAGCTTCGATTTTTCCAGGAAGCAAATTTTTTTTTTTTTTTTTTTTTTTTTTTAATTGCCAGGTATGCGTCATTAACAAAGGGCGATGCTTTGGGCAATCTTAAGAATAGAAATAAATAAAATTTTAAATGCACCACTTAAAAAATTATTGATAAGTTACGCCAAAACCATTGATAACGAACTGTATGTGGTGAACACATCGGTATTTTACATCTGCGTACACGCATAATAATGTTATAAACATAAGAAGATCGAATAACTTTATATCATTGCCATAAAAACTATCTTTTTGAGCTAAATATTGTAAATATCACCGAATATTAGAAGGACCAACCCGTCTTTATTATATTAACTGAATATGAAATTAAAATTGAGGTACCTACACACTGAACATCGACTTGCCTAATATTTCGTCAACATCAACAGAAATAGTGGGCAGGAAAGTACAGTATAATCGTACAGACACGTTTTAGGTCTAAACAGGCTAAGCACGACAACACTTTAATAATTAACAAAGAATCCAAAGAGTCACTGAATGTAACAATGTATAGTGTAATATATAGGTATTTCATTAAGTAGTAACTACCATGTTATTGTTGTTTTTTTCCCTCCACCCTTTTCGTTAAATTCAATGCGCTTGTTTGAAAGCCTGTGTGAAATACTACCGACAAATGACGTCAGTATTAATTAATGCACCATGCCGTACAACACCTGTTAGGGATCTATTATGTCGGTGGTAGTAGGAAGTTAGATACAATTTCATATTCGCCCAATTTTAGTCCAGAAAATAGAAGCTCTTAGCAGAGAGGCAATTGTAATGGCATTACAACAGGTGGTTCATATTAACGAATCACGCATAACAGATGATATTTAACTCCTTGAGTTATATTGCCAGTGTACTTGATTTCCAGTGTAATCACCTGTTTGAAAGATATAAACCGAGGGGGCGGTGTAACGGTTAGCGTTCTCGCCTCGCATTCGGTAGGACGGCGGTTCGAATCCCCGTCCGGGCATCCAGATTTGGGTTTTCCATGGTTTCCCCAAATCACTCCAGGCAAATGCCGGGATTTTCCTTCAAAAGGCCATGGCCGAATTCCTTCCCATTCCTTGCCCCCATCCTTTCCCGTCTCTAAAGACCTCGATGTTAAAAAGAGACGTAAAGCAGTAAAGAAAGATATAACATGATTGCCACGATTGATGAAATGACCCTCGTGTAACGGCTGTCGCCGGAAGTCAATTTGTAACAATCCAACACTTCTGATAAAACTAAAATAGTAACCAACATCTCTAAATTTTCTGTCCACAAACTTCGAAGCTCCATTTTGGTCTCCTGTGAATCCCCTCCCCTCTCCCTTCCCCGCTCCCCCCACATAGCCCGACGTGGCGTGGCTTTTGTTGTCTCTTGTCAGACTATCCTAAATTACATACAGAGATGATTAAATGACGGAAATAAATATTCACACGATGCAGTGTCTTCAGCACCTTATTTTAACTGTAATAAATAATATGAATGTTAAGTTACGTGGCTCGACTCAAAATCTGCCTTCCCCCCACGCAGCCCAACGTAGCTTACCAACCGACCACTTCCCCTCCACCCCTCTTTATACTGAGTCACGTACTTTATGGACGCTCCATTATAAGGTGAAGTCAGAGCTCAGAAGTGTGTAGTAAAGGAAATACCTCAAACAAAAATACGTAAGAGACTACATACAGGGTGTCCAGAAAAGGACTCCCTGATTTCAAAATTAAATATCTCGAAAACAAAGATCGATAGAGGAATGCAGTAAACGGTATGTTTATCGTGACAGCTGTAAGAAGTGTATACAGCAGTTTGAAATAATAGTTACAAAAGCTGCTAACAGATGGCGCTGTAATCGCCATACGTAATGCCTAAATAGTGATCCGAAGCTCAGGGCGATCAGTTCCACCATTGAAACGTGCCAATGGTGAACATTTTGAAAACATTTTGATGTGATTGTTTGCAAAGATTGTTTTCATACGATTATTTCACTTATGTATGCTGATATGAGCATACAGCGCCATCTGTTATCAGCTTTTGTAACTATTATTTCACACTGCTGTATACACTTCTTACAGCTGTCACAATAAACGTACCGTTTACTGCATTCCTCTATCGATCTTTGTTTTCGAGATATTTAATTTTGAAATCAGGGAGTCCTTTACTGGATACCCTGTAAGTAGCTGCCACAACTTCATAAAACATGAAAAATCAGGCATTAATTGATATCTGGGCACAAAATTTTTAAGCTACCATACTTAGGTATTTATACTCCATCATATACGAGCGCCGCATCCATGTGTACAGAATTCCGTTATTGTTATTATGAAATCATTTATTCTGTAAAGGTTAGTAACTATACGTTGCAACTACACAGTATCCTAGCGAGCAGGTAGTTCTGTTGTGGCACAGTGAATACGGAGCTGCACAGTGTTTGGCAGGGAGACCTCGTTACAGGTGGGACAGTGGCGCAGGCGCCGGCGGGCAAAGCCTGACTGATGCCTTCTTAAGGCAGCTCGGCTCGCCAGGGGCTTATCTGCACTGTACAGCGACCCGTACGTCGCCACTGCGCCAAAGAAAACACCACGGCAAAATTTCTAGACTGGTAGCGGCCACTGTTGTAAAGTGGCCTCTGTCAAGATGAACTGCTCTCAGCTCACTGCTGAAATACTAAAAATCGATTCACTGTAGTATTAAGTGAAGAAAATCCAAGTTCCCTTGAGCAAAAGTATTTCGAGTTATATTACCTACCATTTTTTCTAACTCTACTAGCAGATTTGATAAATTTTATGAAGCGACTTTGGTATATAACTACTGCTGCAATCTCATATGATATTAGTAAGTTTAGGTTTGCGGTTTCTTCAGCATAAATGAAATTTGTGTGTATAAGAGACTTAGGCTTTTAAGTAGGTAATGAAGAAATAGAACAGGTGAAAGTCCTCAAATATCTTCGTTCCCTAGTTATCGGAAATATGCCTTGTGAATGGATAATAAAAGGCAGGATTGAATTGGCTAAAGAAATATTTAACAGGAAAGCAAATTCTGCCATGTGTCTTCCTGGAGAAAGGTCAGAGAATAGGAGGATTAAATGTTTCATTTTGGTCATAGCGCAGTATGGTGCAGAAATATTGAGGAATAGAGCAGGGGTGGCCAACCCGCGGCTCGACTTGAACATTTTTCCGGCCCATGAGATTCATCACACTTTTACAAAATATATTTTGTTTATAATTGGCAAAATATATTACTTGTGCATACATATATTCCAAAACTAAGTGTCGAAATTATGTGAAAAATTTACTTCGATTTTAAAATAATATTGATGCGAATATATAACAGATATTGCCAGTTTTATGTATAACTTTGCACTTAACAGATCGCAGAATAAATATGTTATATTCTGCGAATTCACAATGGGCGCGCATCTTGGAACATCTAATATAATATACAATATATAATTTTATATGCGGCCCGCGGAGTTATGACGCATTTCCAAAGTAGCCCGCAAGATCATCTGGGTTGTCCACCCCTGGACTAGAGGCTTTTCAAATGCGATCGTGCCAGAGGATGGAGTAGATCATTAAAACCGATATACCAATGATTACTGAAGTTCTGATGAGAATTGATGTTAGGATAAATATTTTTAAGACTACTAGAAATGTGGTGAAGAATTGGTTTGGCATTTAATAATACATGAAATAAATTTTTGTCTGTGTATTTGAAAATTTATTAAAGAAATGTCTATAAAGATTCTGGAAAACTGACCACATTAAAGTAAAGTTTAACCAAGGGAAGAATGTTTTCAAATTAGTTAGAACAAGATTTTATCAATTATAAAAGAACATACTTTTATCTATTTATGAAAAATTACTTTGAAGGGAGATTTATTTTTTAATATTGAACAATATTTGTAAAATTTTAAACCAAATCATTCGCAGTAATTGTATAAAGCATGCAATTTAGCTTCTCTTATTAAACTGAAATCATCTAAAAAAAAAACGCTCGTTGTACCGCCATGATGTTTACATGGAGTATTCGGAGATAACCGGAAGTCATCGAATGAAATGGCGCGAAAAACTTCCTCCGAAGCAAACTGCTGTGACTGCAGCACTACTTCAACATCCTCCTCTTGAATCTCAATCGAATTCCTTTACCATTTTGTACCAACACGTGTCAAACACATTTATTAATTTCTCTAGAATCCAAGGTAGAGACGTACCCATCCGGAACATCCAGGTTTAGGTTTTTAATGGTTCCCCAAAATCATTCGAGGAGAATACTGAGTTCGCTCATTTACGAGTAAGGCCATAGATAAACCAATTCCAGTCCTAATGACGTCGATATAGACGAACAGTAAAACTTAAATTAAAACCAAACCATCCTAACTGTAGTCGTTAAAGAAAGCCATTGTACGAAACTTATACAGTTTATTGGTTGTAGACCTATAGGAGTACGCCTGAACATACGGAAGGATTATTAATACGCAATATACTTAATGTTGATAAAGTACGGATAGACCAAGCATTCTATTTAAAGACCTCGAATCCTCCTGAGCCCTAAAACTGAGATAGATATAAACATTTTTGCCATTGTGATATACGGAGAGAGGGTCTCCATCTGTGTAGTCGCTGTTACTAATTGAAACGGCCTCCTCTGCTAATCCCCACGAGGAGCATTTGACCTAATCTACCGTACGCAGTCGTAATAATTTGGCAATACAACGTAATTTCTCAATTAAGTGCCCTGATCCACTAATCAGTAACATCCAGTCTTTTAATTAAATCGGGTAAGCGTGTAATTTCGGTGATGCAAAACCGAGCGAGGATTATCCCAAGTGGACTGATCTCTCTCGTGGAATATTCCCGATATCAGTAACACACAATTTTTGATAGCTCTGAATTTTTACCCAGCAGAATGAATAAAACATGTTATTAGATTAATTCTCTGTATCTCTGTAATTATTCTGTTTTGTTCAAATTAATGCAACTTCAGTAGCTGCTGCAATTGTAATACTTTTCAAACAAACCGCATCAATTAACGTATACATACCAACGATGGCCGTCAAATTTAACATGTAGGTTATAATAGTTAATATGCATTCATCAAATTCTTTTATTTCGTTACCTGCGGTAAATGATTAGGTTTATTCAACATTTCTCATAACTACTTGTTTAAAATCGATTATGCACTGAATCACTTCTGTAGGCATATTTGCGTTTTAAACACTGTTCATTTAATAAAAAAGATGATATTATGAAAATGATTTTGTAAAATACAGTTCATGTGAAGTTATATTAATACATAGTAAATAGTAATATGACGAGAAAATAATTCTTGACAAAGAAACTAAAATCATAGATTTGTTAAGATTAACATGTGTTTCAATATGTTAAACACTAATAATTTGAACCAATGAGATGTGAATATGATAATACTTTGTTTATTACACTAATCGTGTTCTGTAAGCGAGTGAAAAGATGATTTTTAAGAGAATTTTTCAGTGTGTTCCTCAAGTGGTATTGTTAAAACAACATTTAAAATAAATCTGATAATAATAATAATTCTTGTGACCGGTAATACAGTTTGTTACTGACTGTGCAAACTACCTTTGTCTTAGCTACCTAACTCGGTATATCGGGGATCTGCAGTATATAGTGGAATAAGAACCAAGGCTACTACACAACAATAAAGCGAATCATTGGTGGAGCTTTAGGTCAGTTTTAAATAATGTAAAATTCCTTGGAGAGCAGGTTTAAAACTGGGGGTTACTTTATACCCAGTAGCGAACCTTAACCAACTTAGCTATTAAACAGCTTGAAATTGTATGAACATTGTCAACAACGTCTAATTAAGTAGAAATGATATCCTTCAAATAAAAAGTATAATCATGTATTTTTATGCACGTTGATATAGGCTAGTATTAGAATGATCTTATTGGAGTAGCAAACTCATTAGTTTGGCCGTGATTAAGAAATAATACCAATACGCCTTTTAGAAATGTGGCCAAAAGTTGGAATTCTCATTATTTTTGGAGTGTTGATTTTAAGTAGGTATCTCCCACACAGATGATAAATAAAAATACAACGAATACAACCCATCGCAGAATTTCGTGAAACCTGCAAGGTAGTCGCCAATTAAGGATTGCAATCTCGCACCGTTATCAATCCCGCAGGATATTTGTGGGATCGGTGCCAATTCTGCGGCATCCATATAAATTTCTAAAATATTATCAAATTATACAATAATCGTCTATTTAATGGATTAATAAGTCAATTTTTAAAGTTAATTAATAAAAATCAGCAGTTAACAAATTTTTGCTAGCAAAATTAAAAAGACGAAGCCTCTCTTAAGTATACTTTTGTGACTACAAACATAAATTAATCCCTTACGCATTAAAGAAACTTTTTTCTTTTACATTTTTGTTTTTAAATAAAATTCTAATAGTTAAGTAAATAATCAAATGTGGTGAGTAATCAGTCTTAGTCACATTAAATGACTTACGGCAAACCAATCTGCAAAATAAATTATCTATCTTCTTAACTTAACCCACAACCCGAAGGTTGGTTGGATCCTTCAGAAGGAGGCATATTAAGCCATTGTGTAAGAGGTATGTCGGCCAGTTCCTTTCCTCTAGGACCTACAGTTTAACGCGGAATCCGAATCACGGAGCGTTCTGGCATAGCTCATATGATTAAACACAACTCTCAAAATTCCTACGCCTGCTGGGATTCGTGCCCGGGGAAGGAGCAGCGAACGTTATTTGAAAGCAAGCGCTTAGGCACTGAGCTACCAGAACTATCTTCTTAGCAGTGAAATATTCACGTTAGTTTATATTTATGTGTAAGATACGTAAATAAAAACAGTAACTCACACTGAGTTCTAAAAAAGGAAACATTTTATAAATAAATCAATCACAAATAATCTAAATTATGTAAAAAATGTTGATTGTTTCGTCTTCCACTCCACTTCCCAATAAAAGAAAAGGCGTATGGCATTGTTGATCGGGAGATCCCGAAGGCCGCCGGTTGACAGAGTTTCGATATGCCGCGCATGCGCCTCTGTCGCGGTTACCCTGATAATCGTATCAGGTATAGGGAACCAACAGCTTTACCTGGAATGCGAACCACAGAGCATCCGAACGTACTTCACATGTAAAAGCACAGCTTTTCCAGAGGTGAAGGTCAGTTTTTAAGGCCGTAAAAATTCGAACAACGGCATATATAGCCATCGACCGAAAAGAGTCTTCCCACTTCACGTGGCTTGCAACATAACAAAATTATTGGACATACAATGTTTTAAGTAATCCCATGATAGCAGACATCTTATAAATATTATAGTAATTATAAATATTATATTTATTCAAATATCATTTCATTCACATGTTTGTTTTCTTCTTTTTTCCTCCTTAACCCTTATGTTGAGGGTATTTTTACCTGGAAAAATTAAACTATGGCGGTTTCCTCTGGCCTTTTCCAGTGTAGAAAGGTGTTTACGTCTTTATTATTTTCTGTTGATACCTGTAATATGTGTATGCTCAGTGTATTGTGTTAATTGTGTTATACAGGGTGTCCAGAAAAGGACTCCCTGATTTCAAAATTAAATATCTCGAAAACAAAGATCGATAGAGGAATGCAGTAAACGGTATGTTTATCGTGACAGCTGTAAGAAGTGTATACAGCAGTTTGAGGAATACTTCGGGAATCGAGTCATTGCTTTGGGATATCCCGAATTTACTGGTGCAGGCATGGATTGGCCTCCATATTCGCCGGATGAGACTGCCTGTGACTTTTTTTTTGTGGGGCACAGTGAAAGACATGGTCTACCCGAAGCATCCCGCCACGCTGGTCGAGCTGGAATCGGCGATCTCTGCGGCATGTGAATCCATTTCGGTCGAGACACTACGAAATGTGATGGCGAATTTTATTCTTCGTTTGCGCCACCTCTGTAGTGCCAATGGTGAACATTTTGAAAACATCGTGATGTGATTGTTTGCAAAGATTGTTTTCATACTATTATTTCACTTATGTATGCTGATATGAGCTGTACAGCGTACATCTGTTAGCAGCTTTTGTAACTATTATTTCACACTGCTGTATACACATCTTACAGCTGTCACAATAAACATACCGTTTACTGCATTCCTCTATCGATCTTTGTTTTCGAGATATTTAATTTTGAAATCAGGGAGTCCTTTTCTGGACACCCTGTAGATGAGCGAACGAAGGATGGGAGAGGGTGGAACACGATGCCTACCCATTCAGGCATACTCTTCCAAATGACATAAAGGGTTTCAATGTTTATCGTCTACATCCAACACACAAATCACCATCAACAGTATCATATGCCTTAACGTCGTACGAACTACGGAAAGGTTGACAATTTAACTCAGAACTTTGGTTCACAATACTGCGAATAGGAATTGTGCACCACTATCTGTCCTACCATACCACCCAAGTCGTAATGAACATTTATTCCACCATGAGGAATATATCCAGCTAACAGTATTATAGGTGCCAGGAGCCATTACGCGCTGCAACCAACTGAGCCAGAGGGACGGTTTATCATTATTTTATAGCACCGAACAATTTTAACAGATTAATATTTTTATTGATTAAAGTTTTTTGACTTTGTATATAATAAGATTAGAATTTTACAATTATCACTACTCTGTCCACTACAACCTTAATAAATAATTAAAAAGTAAATGATATAATTCAAATGAGAGTAATGTGTACAGCGGAAATAAATGTAATTTCTGATAAATCAGTAAAAGTGAATCTATCCACCTGTAAATAACGACAACCAACAAAACAACACATTTATTGACGCACGTAAAATTGCAATAGCAAGGGTGTAGTAAATAAGGCCAATTAATGTAACCGGTAGAGCTTGAGTCAGGAAACACAGACGGATACATTTTTTAACACCATTTTGTAGATTGCGGATCCGAGTAAAATTGTGTAGGATCCTTCAGACTGTCCGTGGGATTGTGGAATCATGCTTTTCTGCATGTTAATCCTTATCACCAATACGTACAAAATGACACTATTGTTATACAATTACGAATAATGAATTAACTACTAGAGCAAGGCAAAAAAGTAAAAAATAATATAATGGATGCAGTAATATGGAAAAATCGCCAACATTTAGAAGCTGTTACTCAGAAATTTTAATATAGCTAATTTATTCGCCTTTTTGGGGAAAAAATTACTCCAATGAAGCACTACGTGGGGGCAATGAATTTAATGGGCGGAGGTTAGCAGAGGGCTGCACCGTCTATTTTTTGTCGCAGCAGTGCACTTGCGCTCCCATATTAAATTTTTCAGCTGCTTCGCTTCCGAGCACACGATACCGGACGAACCACTAACAATAGGTGACCGTGGAGTACACTGAGCTTCCCTCGGTAGATGGCAGGCTGCACTGCCGTCGCAACTGGCTCATTAATTATCTCTGGTATCTGTGGATGCCAGAAAGGTGAAGGGATGCTACGCTAGCATGCAGCGCGCTCTCTACTGCACTTCGAACGTGGAAAACGTATTATGTTCCAAGAAAATAACCCGTCAAGTTAGCGACGAACATCGAAAGTATTGTTGTCACCATGTACTTTTCGCAGCACTGGTTTTATCGATTATTCTTTTAGCAGATTTATATAATGTTTCAATTTTTTGGCAATATGCTCGTACTGACATATCAGTTACAACTTACTTACTCAGTTATTTACTGAAAATAATTCAATTATTGTTTTCGCTTGCAGTTTTCCCTTCCCCTGCTTCTGATGTTTTTAATTAAGAAATCGCATGTGTATTATAATTTAGATGCAAAAACAATCTCAATTCTTTGCTAGTAATTCCATAGAAGAAATTCATTCCTTACCCGATCATTTTCAACTTTTCGTACTTCAGTTTTCCATATAAACCAGATCCCCTCAGAGTAATAAATCATATGTCACAGGTAGACACTGAAAATTATGTCGTTTTTAAGAAGATTATGTTTTGACTTTCTACTAATACAACACATGTGATTATTTTTCTTCTTAAAAGTAAGACTATTTATTTTAGTTTTTGTGTTTATATTGTTTTATAGTGATCTAAACCCCTATTTTATAACTATGATTCTGGATTTCATTTCTTCTAGTATAAATTTCTATTCTAATAATTTATTTCATTCTATTCAGTGTTATTCTTTATAATATATTCCTTTTTACCTTCCAAAATGGTAACAGTTTCTATTGCTTAGGCGGGTACCAAAATATGGACCAGTCACATTCCGATAAGCCTAAACGTTATGACTACTGCTCACCGCTCGATTGATTGACGCCTGATGATTTGCGGGTACGTTATATCGTGAGGAAAAGTATACTAGCGTAGCAGAAAAGCACGGAGAGTCATTCTAATGTTGATAAATATAGCAAATGGATAAATCCACTGACAAAAGTGACTTTGAAAAAAGGGCAGATTGTTTTTGCCCGGCGTCTGGAAATGAGCATCTCGGAAACGGCGAGACTGGTCGGCTGTTTGCGTGCTACTACAATGATCATTAACTGAAAGAATTGTAGGAAGACGAAACCATGAGCAGGTGACAGGCAGCAGAAATATACGCATCAGTACACAAAGCGGAGATAGGAAGCCTGCTCGCTTTATAAAGCGGGATAGGACAGATCTGACAGCAGAGTGCATTAGCAAACACTTATCTAATCGATGCCACTGCATTCCAAAGGTGGACCAAAGACTACTAAACAAATTTGAAAGAATACATTTTGTCTTTTGTTGATAAATTATTGCGGGTACTAAATGGCTCGTAATCTGAAACTTTAACTTGGATTTTCGGAATTACATAAATCTTATCTCCTCGGATACAAATCGACATATTTAATGAGTGTCGCACTACATGTCTTAGGAACATTACATCTTAATAATTTTTTTCTTCATCTTACTATCATAAGTAACGTTGTAACATGACGCGCTGTCGCCACGTTACAAGGTGCATTTTTACTATATATGTCATAATGTTAGAGTAATTTACATAAATCTTGGGCGACCACCTAAATAGATTTTTTTTTTGTAAATTTATAAAGTACGCAAGATTCCAAGTAAGGACTGTAATGAAATGGTGAACTTATACAGTGTATCTTGGTAAAGCGAATATTAAAGAATTATTGAGCTATGTAGGCTTGAAGCTAATCTTGGTCTTCCCGAGCCATGGCGACAGGACGTCGCGGATTTGGGGTTTGCCGGACCACACACTCTGCTCCCTGGGGATGGGTCACTCACCTGGCGGGAAATGCCTGCCGCCGACACCCGAATGAGCTCTCACCCCGGCGAACTTAGCCGAATATGTCAGACCTCTGTTAGATACGCTGGGCAAATCACATATCGGGGATGTTACGTGACATTAGGTGCCGACCTGAAGATCCAATCCAAATGAACGTATAACTTAAAATCCCGGGAATTTCTGTTATATGTGAGCTTCGAGACTACAAGGGGGCGGAGCGAGAAGTTTCCTCGTGAGACCGAAGAGCGAGGAGCTGGATATGCTGCCTGCGATTCTAGTCGAGTCTAGTCTGAGGTGGACTTGGAAAGTTGGCTTCTCTCGCCAACTGCCGTTGTACGATTTATGGCTGCCAGCTTGCCTTGCTGGAGCAGGCTTTTCACGGCGACACCGCCAGTAATGAGAGATACCTGTAGCCGACTTGTGAGATAGTCTCACATATCGTGGGTCCGCTCCAACCACCGCAGACATCAGACGCAGAACTACAATGGTAACTTATTACGACCAAGCCATCTGATTGTGCATTCCGTGAAACAGAACCCTTAAACGACTTTGAGAGGATAGATCCATGTTCTCACTTTGTAATTGTAAAAACCCCTGAGCTAGCGGCATAATTTGCCAGAACTAGTTATTTTCGAATGATATATTGTTCATTCGTGGCGCCCATGATTGTCTTTTTAACTGTAAAGTCACAGTATTATGATGCCTTTGTCTGAGGTAGTCATAACTTGTATTTTTCATTGTTTCCAGTTGTCATTATTTCTTGCATTTTGATTCTGAGATATATTTAAAAGTAAATATACAATTGTTTGCTTGCTCATGACGGCTAATTGTACGTCTGAGCGTTGCTTTTATGATTTTGCCAATTTGTGTTAATGTTAACGGTAAATTCTCTCACACTTGTAATCGCCAGTGATAAGAAAATAAATGTCATCTTGTGACAATTTTTCCTAAATTCCAACTAACGTCGAGATTCTTGCAAAATTAATAAATTTTCACTCCTTCATAAAAATTAAAATTAAAAATCCACAATTATTAATCATAAAGGTATGAAAGATAATTGTAACGTAGTTTGCCCACTAAGGCACCTACTACAACGTGTCTTTTCAATCGAGACTTGCAGGGTACCTAGAACATCAGATTTCTTCAATTAATTTGGCACAGTCAACGAGATTATTTGCTGATAACTTGCTGTTCCAGATCGTTTGTCACTTCGGATCCTGAAGAAGTCCGGGGCCTCTCATGAATTTTGCTATGATTCCGTATAGTGGAAGAAATTTACGCCTCCTGAAGTAGGCCGACATTTACTAGAATACTTACCGAAGCACTTATTTGTTAGATTCTAAACATTTTTACAATGTATAATAAGTGGGAGTATACGATGACTTTAACAGTGAATCACCCTTCGAGTGAGGATTTCAAACATAAAGCCCTGAGGGTGTCTCTCAAATATTTAATCCTGAAATACCTGAACGAGGTATCAAACTCTCCTTTCTTTCGTCTCATATACACAAAATATTCTTAGCCTTATACTGCGCGTAATATCACCGTAGTTACCAACACAGATATCACGATACTCATGTCAGAATTCCCATTCTCTGTGTTGTAAATTACACATTTCAATAAAAAATGTGTATATTTAGTATACAAAGATTACAAGTTTCACATATACGAAAGTTATCGAACTTAAGCTCCATCATCCTCCCTTCGACAAATTGGATGGTACACATAGTTGTTGCACCTGTACCGTAAGTGCAGATTCTTTGGCATTGTGGGATAAAGATGATGTATCATAGTATTACTCCGGATGCATTGCTTCCTAAAAAGATCCTTGCCCTAGTATTCACTGGACTATAGGGTGAGCGGGCATGGGATGCAGTTCTGGATGTAAACATTAGTTGTAAAATCATTTGTAAAAGAAGTCTAGTAATGAGTCTCGAACTAAAAATCTGAGAATCTAGAAAAAGCTGGTCATACAACGATAAGGAGAAGTTTATGTTAACAACAAATAATCAAAATTTAACCAGGCGATGTTGAAGATTCTTCCTCTTTCTACTTCAGACAGGTATATACCGTCGTCCAGGTTTATTTTGCGAATTTTGTCTTCCACGTAGCATTTTGGCTGCAGCAAAGCTATAGACGTGGCCTGTTTCGTCGGATACCGCAGGCCCACTGCGGTGGTATTAATCTGGAGGGCAGGCAGGGGCCGAGTAATTTGCAAATAGCGCCAATGAGATTGTATATGGTAATGATTAGTTAGCTGCGATGGCCGGCTTACCAGCAGTAATACACTCCAGAGCGCCGCCCCATACGCTCCGCCCCTCTAAAAGCGAACCGCGTAAATTCATATCGCACGCACTGCGGTGGTAATTCTTCTCTGGTGAAAACGATCGTATTTCGTGGACCGTGTCATGCACCAGATGTAACCCACGTCAAATGGAATCAGAGAATAATTTTACAACTTAGTTTTTGCAGCTCATTATTGTGAAAACTATTTTTACGTTCAATTGGTATCCAAACACATTAGATCAAACCACATATTGTCCTGCAGTCCCCATTTTCCTTTCGAATCTTAGAAAAGCAGTTATTTTTTTCCGCTACTTTTAAAGAGCAACAAGTGTATTTCTAAATAAATTAGTGAGTGTATTAGAAATAAACTACATATTATACTACATACAGCAAAACAAAAAAAAAATACGAAAATTTCCATTATCTCACTTATTATATCTGTATGCAGATGAATATCCGTGTTACAAAATTGTTTCAATAGGAATTAAGAAATGAGACACATATCTAGCGATCTGGGAACAGTACCAGCACTTCAGTTGGTACTGTTGCAAGATCATGATGTTACAACATATATGTGTAACGAACCGTAAAAGCCCATGGAGATTGTAATGTGACATGAAAGTGCCGCCGGGAATTACATGTGTTACGCATATGTAAATGATTTAAAGCAACCATCTTCTAAGAGTCTTACGAATTAACAATATACAGTGACATTGTTTTACATAACAGTGGTATTGAATATGGAAGCCTGTGTTTGGTATAACAAATTTTGAAGGAACGAAAGCATTTTGACGGTACACCAAATGTGATGTTGTATCTTGAAGGACCCATGCGTAAAGAACAATTTAATAGTACGAAAGTACTTTTCATCATATTAGTTTCTCCCATACGATGACACTCGGTGTAGCACTTGGACGGGTGACCGCCCAAGATGACGCCATGCAGCCACGAGATGAAGTTATTTCTTGCTACATGTTGAGCAACGTTAAGAGTGGTTGGTACTTGGATGGGTGACCACTCAAGATGCCATCCATCCGTCAGCTGCTGGGCCACGAAATGCAGACAGACACTACATAATCTGCGGCAGCGTTGCTTCCAGGTGGTCCCGTATCGCCTACCTGTTCAGCTGTTGGTTGACATTGCTGTGGGGTGGCATCATCGGGTGTGTTGTTCCCGGAGTGGCTGTATTTGCTAAAACTGAGTCATTAGTGATGTTGGCTGTTGTAGCAGCTGGATGATGACACTATAGTTGTCGTGGTCTTGCAGTCCGCCTGGTGATGCAGATGGTGGGTTGTGGACTGCTTCTTCGCCTTCGCGGGTAGCTCAGAACCGGTCACAGCTGGATGTCGGCCGGGAGAATCGTTGTTTGAGGAGGCCACCAACTCGTTGGTGTGTGTCGCCTTCATGTTGGCGCGCAGGTTTTTCTTGATGGGGCAACCACTGTAGCATGCTGGGTGGGGGCCGGAACAGTTAGAGCAGGTGGGCACCCCGTCTCGCGGGACGCTGCACTCAGTGACTTTGTGTTTTCTAGCGCAACTAACACAGCGCTCCTCGGCGGTACAGTCACGGGCCATGTGCCCATAACGTTGGCAGCGAAAACACTGTGCCAGGGATAGCGGAGGCCGCTTCTTTGATTCAAGTCGGACCTTGCGTCCTAGCATTGTTCTTTAGCGTTTCGCCCGCGGTACACGATCCACAGGCTGAAAAGTGTACAGTGGTAGACGCTCCTCGGTGCCTGGGTGTCGCATTTGATGGACAGCAGAAGCGACGATGCCACCGCTGGAGAGCTCGGTGCAGTCAAACCGGTCTCAACCCTTGTGAGGCCGTTTGCAGCGCTGACCAATGGGAGACCATCGGGAAGCTTCCCCCGGCTATTTATAGTAGACAGGACTGGCTCACGAGACATTCACAGTTTTGTAAGTTTACATAACAGCTAACCTGATGAAGGCAACGAATGTAGTTGCCGAAACGTTGTATAAATAATTAAATAAAGAAACTAACCGGCAGAAAACCCGAGAATTATTCATTTCAGAATTAAATTGTTGCACAATAATTTTGGCGTTCACTAATTTGGACCAAATTTATATAAATGGCTGAAAATGTTATGCATAGCGGTGGTTTCGTGCCAGGAATTATTAACTTTGGAATCATTATGTATTAACTTGTAGTATATGTGAAGTTTTTGTATATAATCGCTAATTTTAAATAAAAACAGAGAAGAAAAATAGTAGTTTTTACTTCCAGACGAATTACTAAAATCTGACATTACTCATGTTTTTTTCCATAAATGCGGTATAACTTTTTTTTAAAAAAAACTACAATACTGTAAATATTTTTGAGCATTGAAGCATCTGTATGTTTTGACGAACCTGAAACTTTTTTCAGGGAATTGAAGATGTGACCAATGAGTGGTCGTAATTAATTTTCATTTATCTTCAAAAAAATTGTAGGATCTGTATTCTTCTTTCATTGTTTACTTAGTGTGGTAAACGAAACTCGGTTAAGCAAGGGAAAGCATGTTATCCAGGACTTCAACAGGTTTTAACAGCGTGTATTAAAATTGTATTTCTTTATTACGGATCTTAAGAGTTTCTGTGGAATCTCCTAAGAAAAACTGTAGGACCTGTATACTTATTTAATTTCTTACTTAGTGCTGTAAATTATATCCCGTTAAGGAAGATAAAGCTTGTTTTTTTATTTTTTTTAATGGCATTTGGCCATGTTAGCCATACAGCCAGCTCAACGTGTGTTTTTCTGTTACAATGTATACATTTCATTGTGGTTATATTCCATTTCTGTAAGGACGATACAAGACGAACACAACACGTAATTAAAACCACCCATGCCCTCGGCCGGACTCGAACCGGCGACCGCTGAAACGCGAAGCAAATAAAGCTTGTTTTCCACGACTTGAGAATGTTTTACCAGCGTGTGATAAAACTACATCTCCTAAATCCTTATACTTTCGATTTCTACCTTAAATAGTACACATTTTTCAAACTTATAAATAAAATGCAGATTTTAATAGTTCACACGTATGTGCTGAAAATTACTTTGCTGTCACTAACATAAATATCAGCTCCAAGTAAGGCGAGAATGTGATTGATATACCAACCTATAATCTTCTGCTAGTAAATGGATACTTCTCGAATCGACTTTACTTTCTACTTTGGTTTCCATCCCTCATAAATTATCTGTTTTAGCAGCACGCTGTAAAATCTGTCAGTGTGCTGTCTTCTAAATACTTCTGCTAATACGGGATATACTTGACGGTCTGTATGTTCTGGCGGCTAATCCAGCTGTAATGCGGTGCGTTGCGGCTTCATTTCATTCGAATAACACCCACGCGCGACAAACTCCTGGCGCGCTAAGCGGGTTAGCCTAAGCTGCCGGCGGCGGCGGGCTTATGGAGGACCGCACGCCACATGTAGCACTACACCGAACACGGCTTACCCCAAGATGAAATACGCGCAACAAGATTTCGCGTTTTGGTTACCAAGCTACCAGATATTGGACTGTATCCTCTATTGGGTCGATGAATCTTCTACGTCACTCCGCTAATAGTGCTTGTCTAACTTGGCCCATGAAATTACAGGAAAGTCAAGCTAGAAAGGTTATTTAACAGCAATCGCAAATAAAACTTGTTTCTAAGGATAAAAGTAGTCAATTCGCTGCAGGAATCCTCAAAATGATTTTTTTAAATTGGTATGATGAATAACAAAATCTTAAATAGTTCCTTATTTAATAATCACATGGAGTCGATCAGTAATGGGTATTGTAAGACAAGATGTATTATACCTTCT
>JARYHS010013631.1:152958103-153113550 GCA_031002005.1 Vandiemenella viatica | reverse complement strand
AGCGGAGATGACAGAAAGTCAAACCTAATGCAGTGTAATCGGACAGAAAAAAAATAATATGCCTGCTCGCAAGCCTGTCAGCTGTTCTAACACGCCTTGTCCCTCTTGTGACTGTTACACTAAGTTGACCCGTCTCTGAGAGTTTCCAGAGATTATACGCCCAACGACGTAGTTTATAGCAATTACTTAGGAAAACTTTCAGCAGTGTAGCTAGTCAGCTGACGGACATCTGAAAGCAACAATTATAAACTGCTGAATTATAATTACAAATTAGTATTATCAGCTGTGATATTTTGATCTTTTGAGAAGGATTAACAACTATTTCATAATCTATTATGTAGATAAACTAAGTGGAGAAGAAATATTTGCTCAAACAGCTTATGCAGAAAACAAAACAGAAGATTTATTCAAATAATAGTTTGTAATTTTGTGCACCTACTTAGTTCTTCTAGTCTCCCCGCAGTCACAAGATAAAAAATAAATAAAAACTTTTTTTTAGCATGTATGATTCGAATCATTCATGCCTATTTCAATTACTTGAAAGGTGTGCGTAAGAATCTGGTAAGAATATGAAATCTTTATAATTCATTCTAGAGATACTGAAATTTTTACTTTTAAAATAATTTTTTCCAGAAATATCTTTACTATATTGGTTGTAAGTGTTTTGAACTCAAAAATGATTTCATATTATGAATTACAAGCTCTGAATGAATCTATAGTTTTTAAGCAGATAAATCTTTTGATTCATTAAAAAAAAATTAAAATTGAAGACTATTTTATCTATTAGGATAGATACTTAATTTCCAACAGTCCGTTACTTGTGATATAACTTAATAATAATTTTGTTGATAGCTTCGTTTTAACATAAAGCGTAATTACTTGTATATTCTTTATGTAGTAAAGGAACTGTTTCTGAAAATCAAGGTTGTGTAATAATCCATTACTTCAAATTATTAGCGATTAAGAAGTTCAATTTTCAATTATTTTTGCTAATTTTACAACGGGGAAACTTGCCGATAATGGCTAAACGAAAATTTATTTCGGGTGGTAATTTACGAAGTTCGTAAAGTGATCATATGACAAGTAATATATACAGGATCCCATATACACTATGAAACAAGCTAACTTCATGTTTGGCACTGATTCAAGTCGTAGAAAATTTTTCTGTTTCATCAGGACGAGAGTAATTTAAGATAATAATGTGTTGGAAAAAGTGTAGAAATTTTAAAAATTTATTAATCTTGTGCTATGATCATGATAAATTTCTAAACACCAATGGAGCTGGCAGTGGGTTTACTGTACTGATATAGCCAGGAGTGGGTTCAGTCAGATATTTCGGTTTTTCATATCAGATCGGAATCACTGCAAGTGAACGTTGGGATCGTTAATAATAAGAATAATAAAAAATAAATAAAAAAAACTGTGGTCGAATTACTTTCAATTAGATGTCAGCAACTCTTTCTCTTCTTTAAAGATTACGAACTCAACGAATCAAAAAATCCTTATAATAGTATAGTTCCATAACAATGTTCAAGCGTTTAAACTACTGCTATGAACGTTGCTTCCACTCCACAACATCCTCCAGGATAGCTTCCCCAAAAGGAAAGTGTTCGTCTCACCGCATGATGTGGATGAGTATAAATTTTCAGTGTTATGCTATGGATGAGAGATGAAAGAAGGGAAATAGTGATAATAGATGCTGCCCCAATTCCTCTGTAAGATAATTAGGGATGCCATGTTTCAAGATCCCATCCAAACAACGAATCTGCATCAACAGTGTTGTATGCTCTTACTCCATACGCTCTGCGAAGGGGTTTGGAATTTAATATAGGACTTAAGAACATAATATGCCCTACAGGTGACGAACATAATTGTGATGTTGCAGACCTGATCCAGAAATGCATGAATGACGCTAATATACTAATCAAATTTTTACTTTGAAATTAGCCTCCACTATAATTTTTGGGAGTCACTGTGATTACTTGTTAGTGGGGCGGATCCAGGATTTTTTTTGGGGGGGGGGGGGCTTGAGCGGACTTTGGTTTGTGGGCGGGGGGGGGGGGGCTTGGCTTGAGTGAATTTTGGTTCAGAGGGCTAAAAAAAAAGTCTCAAAACTACAATGTCAGGCGTGGAGCTAATTACGTTTGGGGGGGGGGCTTGAGCCCCCTAGCAGCCCTCCCCTGGATCCGCCCCTGCTTGTTACTACTATATCCTCAGTAAGAGCTAATCAATTATTTTAACGAATTCCTTGTGAGTATAGGTTGAACGAGTCTTGCTGACAGTCATTTTGATGAAAAGCATGTGGTAAGGATATATGCGAGAAGCGACATTTTCATCCACATACTCTCATGAATTGACGATTACCTCTTCTCATCAGGGATTCTGGTGTTTCGACAGCTCACAGCCGTCAATGCAGCGCTACCCCTCCAGACTGTTCAATAATGTATGCAATGCTTTTAAGCTGCAAAGCGCGAAGCGACGGTGGACTTACTAGTAGACGACTGCTGGCAACAGGCAGTAATAATTTCTAAATTGGACTGCAGCTTGTGCCAATATTGTCTCAGCCACCCAGCTACAGACTGCTTATGCTTCGCAGACAAAACTAATTTCGCGATGTTGGCGACACTGTTAACAGAAGCAACAACGCACTGTGCAGCTATCTTTGAAGTTTATTGAAGCTTGCAGACTCTAGCATACCTCTCTCCGACGTAAGTTACTTAGGGAAAAGTGCTCCTCAAAAACTCTGGATAAGTTGGTATTACTGTTACGGAACTTTGAATTAATACTTGTAACTGCGTTTGGATGAAAACAAGACAAAGAGACCAACGGTGGGAGAAGAACAGTGCCAAGACTTTTAGCTGAATGCATTAAGTCAATGCGATGCAGGATCTGGGGAGTTGCAACCATCGTGAATTCAGATCAGGCTGTTGTACGTAATGATCGTTTTAGACGTTTTTCATTAACTTGATAGCTAAACGAAGATGAGAATGTGACCATTATTATGGTATACAATAAGTTGGCAAATAAGTGGGGGGGGGGGTGGGAGGAGTTCCGTAACCGATGAATTGGCCAAAGGCCCCCAACTGATTACGTGACTGCTAAGAACGCTTACCACGGGCTCCAAGATTCTAGCGCCGGCCCTGCATCTCTCCTTCTAGTAGATCGCAACGTTCCATTCGGGAGGACGCAGGTTCCAATCCAAGTCAGGCGATCCAGTTTTCGATTTCCATTGTTCGGGAAATCACTCTAGGCGAATTTCTTTCAGTTCCGCCGCCAAAGTCCTTTCCGCCTCCAATGACGTCGATGAGTCTTATAGTTAAAAAAAATCATCCTTTACTATCGTAGAAGGACGTTAAAACAAAGTAAAATTGAAACGAAGCGTCATTTCTGTTGGGTGAATTTGGATCTAACAGACACACTGTCGTCCTAGATATGAGATTTGAAATATAGTCTCCTATTCCATCTGTAAATGCAGCTGTAGAAGTAGGTGGTCACAGCTCAGAATGTTTCACCATCTCCAAAGATGACAGGCAGGAATGTCCCCAACCTATCAACAAATTTTCGACAGATGAGGTGGAAGAACATCAATCTTAACTACAGTAATCGATTTGTAGCAGAAAGATGATTGCGGACGTATTTGCAGGAGGAAAGGATATACGTTTTGACTAGGGAATGAAGATCAATTTCAGAAAATTCGGTAATTTATTGAGCAACACGGATTCAGATCACAGGTCATTTCAATGAACCGAAGGTAGGAATTTAGTACGGCAGACTAAATTTGATTAACTGGAGTTAAGAGGTAAACCTACTCTATCTATTACGAAGATATTCAGGCACCAATGTGGATAGAATTAATTTTTGGTGAATATGGTCTGTTCTAACAATGAATTAACACATAAAATACCACAAACGAAGGGATAAAGATTTAAGTAAACTGTAACTGCTCAAAATAAATAAGCACATCAAAAAAAAAAACCAATATCAATCGTTGTCATTTTTTCTTCTGAAGAATCATTTGAGTTAAATTAACAAAAGATTAATATATTTTTAAAAAATACTTTAAAGTTACTACAAGTACTAGTAGTAAACATTATTTACTATCTGGTTCCTTGTTTTTAACTTCAGTTTACTGAAAAAAGTGTAAAGAGCAACGGATGGTTAGAGATATTTTCAATTCGTAAAGTTTAACTCTCTCGATTTTGTCAGGAGAAATGATCGCACACAATGCAACAGTATGGTCTTTGTTTTTGTACTTTTCGCAATTACATATAATTTGTCAAGCGGTTCCAAATCATTCGTTAGCAGTAACATGGAAAATTGATATCATCAGACGAAAGTATAGGTAAACACATAATTATAAACCTTTTGCTCAATGGTACAAATGTTCTTTTTCCATCAGATTCTTGTGCCAGTTAAATAAAAACAAAGTATCACCAATTTATAATCGATATGCTTAATGGTACAATCATCATACAATCCAACAGACTCATGTACCAAACGTAAAGAATAATTGTTACTCAAATTAAAAACACTCTCAAACTGAGTTTCTTCAGTTCTCCAACAAATTACATTAGAAAAAATGGTATAAGGATGTCATATATGTCATACACTCAGTTGAATAGTTCTATTATTTTTATGATTTGGGATTATGTTACTTGAAGAAACAACTACCTTGCAGTATCGTTAATTACGTCACAATATTGCCAAACTAGACATAAATGGCAACGGTTCAAATACGGCTATCAGTATTTCAGTCTCTGATATTACAATCATAGCTAATTTCCTATAACGATTTACGCCAATACTTAGATTGTGCTCTACTTAAGCATTAAAAAGTACTGTATTGTTATGATAACATAAAAATTACTTTATTAATGTACGTAACGTACATATTAATTCATTACGTGGTGGTACCCGTGAAAGATAGTATTCCGTAAGGGCTTGCCAGTGAGTGAAGGTAATGACCACCGCCAGGCCACCACATGTTAGGATAATTATTCTCGGACAGTGCTATTGTCAACTGTATCCTCGGCCGGATAAACATCTCTGAATGGACTGGGTCGAATTGGTACAAGCAGAGTTCAGAACAGCATAGAATTAAGGCACCTGGTAACCTGTCAAGAATTCTGCGTGTCAAATCAGACACCTCGCAAGGCACCTCGCGTATTAGCGATAATTCTGAGTCCTGGTGGAACGATTGAATGCGGCGTGTTTAAGTTCGTGATTAAATGTTCCTATTACTACAGGTTCAATTTTGTCCGGTCGTCAGTGGGGATTCCACAACTTATACTAAGAATTAAAGTTATTCACAAAAGTAATCACTTGAAGCAGCACGTGGTGGCAGCTATACTACTAAAATGAGTAGGAATTACTACCGCACAAATCACAAAAGTTTGCATTCAACACACAACTTTATTATCTGGAGAAACACGAAAATACACCGCCGAAGTATCCACCAGTTACAGTGACCCGTGTAATCGAACTTCTACCACCAAAGTTTGCAGGATTCGAACCGAGTAGGAGAAAATAGTATGCGGTGCCGCTGTCACATTAATAAAAGTTCGGAGCACTGTCCTCGTACACTGAACACTCTGAATAATACTTGAAATTACAGTACACGTTAGTTGCACCGTTACAAACACTTTTAGATTATCGTTCCCGCGGTATTGTCCTCAACAGTCGGCAACTCCCGCCATTAGGTCCACACGGTATTGCCGCGTACTGTAGACTGTCGCCATATTGTTTAGACTCCGTCAAAGATATCCCCACTCACAGATACTCCTCTCGATCTGTGTTAGTTCGATGGTATCGTTACAACGTGTGGTCGACTTCTCACTATAGTCTGTTCATCCTCAACTGCCGGCTCAAGGTCATGTCCCCCATACCCCGCTCCTCACCTCACCGCCCCCTCCCGCTGTGTCTAGCCAGCAGTCGAATGGCAAATTTGTTAACGAGCACCCTTTCCCCTCCGCATGTAGGGGCGAGGGCAGCGGAGTGGGGATAGAGCAGATTGACCTTGAGCCGCCTCTCTTAACTGAACGCACCATAACAATGAAATAGTGAGGTAAAGGCCATTACTGATAATTCGATGAAATTTGGACATGGAGGGAAAGTCTGCCGCCAATCAGAATAAGTCTGAATAAAGAGAGGTTATACCTGGGGTATGCATGCACCTCCAATAGCAAAATATGTTAATTTTAGTTACTATTTTGCTTAAAACATTTGTTTTCTTGTCTGCCTGTATCCGGAGACCATAAAGGCGGATCTGGAGCGGGATTGGGCCCGACTGCACGGGAGAAGATGGGTAATGGAACCCAGAGTCTACGAAGGCGGAAAGCGCCGACAGGACGAGAATTCGCCTAGTAACCTCAAAGGAGAGAGGTCATAAGACGAGCCGTCAAGAGGCGACCACTTGAGAGTAATGAGTGTTTATGTTCGTGCTGGCACCACTTTGACATGAGTTGGCGTGAGGGAAGAGGTGTTTGCGTGTCCATCACGGTGATGACTGTTGCGGTAAAGACTCTTACATTCACTTCAAACTGTGCACCAAAATTCGAATAAGCTCGTCCATGCAACGACCGTGGTAAGGAGACTTGCTTGATTAGAATCAAAGTCTACCGACTTTCATGAGGTATCTCCGGAGCATTGACAAACATTTGTCACTTACAAAAGTAATGACGTGCCTATTTAGTTTATTGGTTTCGCTTGTAATATGTATAAAAATTGTAAATGACTGTACTGCTTGCCGAAATGACAGTTTTCACTAGGTTATTCCATTTTGTAAATAAATTCCGATTCAGACTCACTGTACTGTGTCATTAAAACGTTGGTGATTTTTTTTTTAAATTGGTGCTGAAGATTACTTAAACATATTTACAAATGTATTCCATATAAGAATAAATTATCAGGTTATGGCAATCTAATTTTATATGTGCAGTTATGTTTTTTAATACTTATAATTTTTAACCCTTTTTCATTTTAAATAATTCTAATTAAACTTTACCTGAAATTTTTAAAATTAAATTCTTGCATAAATTAAGGCACACAGAAACTGTCACGTTGCAGTACACTTCCAAAAAGATTAACGAAACAAACTCTGTGCCTACAAAATTATCATATAGATGACACCACAAAAATTTTCACTATTCTATAAGATTATTTCTGACTACCTTCCCGTATCCAAGAGTTGGTGGAAATGTAGTGCATGTTTTATCTATCACCATAATACGTTTTAAATTAGAAACACTTTGTAATGTGAATAATTTTTTTTCATTTCAGAGTAAGTCCCCTTCGAAATAGTGCTCAATGCATATTAGTGGGAATAAGCTTTAACTACTTCTATCAAAGCACAGTGATACGATTATCACTCTTTTAGAAAAGCATTAACTTTTTTTCAGAAATATCTTTTTTTTTCAAATAACTTCTCGATAAGCTTGATTTTGTCCAGGTGTATCACTTCTTCAGCTAATTTCTTTACCAACGGCAGAATGGTAATATTGTTTTAATTAAATTAATAGAAGTTTATGAAATTAATTTTAATATCTAAATTTTCAACCCTTCATCGATTAAAGATTAAACCATAGCTACAGGTGTAAGCATACTTGACTGCTAGGCCTGGGAGCCAAGCACTTTAGGCTCTTGCCGAGACAAACAACCAAAGATTAAAATTAAATATTGACTTTACCTGTGAAACGTTTCGTTTAATTTCTCCGAGCCAGGACGAGAAGGGATCCATTGACATTAAGGGCACAGTGGGCGATCGCAATAAAACTCTCTGGCATTGTCAGGCGTGGATAGTAGAATCATAACAGTGGCACAAAAAGTTTTTGTATAGACTCACTCTTGCTATCTCTGCACAGTATAGCAGGAGAGAATGACAATATTCCTGGCGATGAAAGAATGGATTACTGTCAACATAAAGTTTCACATAAACGTGTATCCCAGCGTATTTCAAACTTTTCATCCCGAGGAGTAGTAAAATACCAAAATAATTCTAAAAGTGACTAACATACATCAACACATTTTTTTATATTAACTTTTGGGACGCATTATATTGTACGAATATAACATAATACATGTAAAAGCAGTTTTGCGTTTTCAGGGAAATAAATTAGCATTGAACAATTAATAGCTGAATTATACATTTAACACTCTTTAATATTTGTTAAGTAAATTTATAGTAATTCTTAGGGAGAGAGTAAACTACGGGAGAAGAAAGACGTATAATATTATCTAAATACTTACTGTTAATTTAGTTTTTTGTTATGATATCTTTAATTCAGTTTTGATTTTCTACCTGCGGACTATCTGCCCCATTGTCGCGGAGCACATATGGCTCGCGAACTACCTGTAAAGGATCCCTGGTATATCCTTTCCGACATGAATCCGAGATAAGCCATTTCTACGTGTCTTTGTACTGAGCAGAATTCATTTAATAATATGTGATTTTTTTTTTTGTAAAATTCAGTACTTCTTCATGTAATCTGTTAAGAGCGTCCATCATGCCAGCTAGAGAGTCATCTATCATTCTGTACGGCTCAATTGATGCAACTTCATAAGAAAGTATGGTCTTATGGAGACGGTAGGCATAGCTTGATGGGACAAATACAAGTTTTAAAAACTTCGACTGCGATTTAGATTACAGTTCCAAAAAGAATGAGGAAAAGACTTACAGAGATGAAAGCACATTGCTCTCTCCGTGACAATGGAAAGCACTCAATTTTTACTCTGGACTGCCATTCGGTGTTCAAAATCAGTACTCTAGTTCCAACATACCACAATAGACAATGTCTAAGATCGTTTCCTTGGTAGCGCACGAAGATCCATGGTTCGTGAGTCTGGCTTCATCTTTAAACAATACACATGCTGGATCTTCAGTATTATTATGTAAACTCTGATACAATTCGAGACCCACAGCGCTGTCTCCTTCACGCAGAAATTACACAGTGCCGAATTTGGTGAGTGAGCGATTAATGTTCGGGCCTGATACTTTGGATATTTAGTTTCGATCTCTGGTTCCATGATTCAGATTTTGGTTTTCATTGTTTCCAGAAATGCTTCTAGGCGAATGCCTGGATTATTCCTTTAAAACGATGTGGCAGGATTCTTTCTGCGTTACATATGTTACCACGACTTGGTCTTGAATTTACGAGCTGTAGGCCTATGATCCTCAGAATTATAGGCCGATTTCGTTAACTTCAATATTTTGCAGGATTTTAGAACATATCATCTATTCAAATGTCATGCGGTTCTTGGATGAAGGTGAGCTTTTAAATCCAAATCAACATGGATTCAGAAAAGGCCGATGCTGCGAAGCACAACTTGCACTTCTAATTCACGACTTGTGCCGAATTATAGATGAGCAATCCCAGGTTGATTTGGTTCTATTAGACTTTAAAAAAAGCTTTCGATACTGTGCCTCACACTAGGTTACTTAGGAAACTTCGCGGTTACGGCATATCTAGACAAATATGCGACTGGGTTGCAGACTTTCTGAAAGGCAGAACACAGTGTGTAGTTCTCGACGGTGAACGTTCATCACTTACTGAAGTGGGGTCTGGAGTTCCCCAGGGAAGCGTGTTAGGGCCACTGTTGTTTCTCATATACATCAATGATCTATGCGACATAATAGGGGGGATGAAAAGATTATTTGCCGATGATGCTATAATTTATCGCGAAATCAAAACCCAGGACGACTGCGCTTTGTTACAAGACGATATTATGAAAATAATTGCGTGGTGTAAAGATTGGCAGTTGGAGTTAAACGCTAAAAAGTGCCAAGTCATGCGTGTAAGTAAAAAGGTGACACCATTTAACTATGAATATACGATTAATGGCACTGTCCTTAGAACGGTAGATTCCGCTAAATACCTAGGTGTAACAATTCCTAATAATATGTCGTGGAATGAGCATATCGAGAATGTAATGGGAAAAGCAAATCGTATGCTCCGATTTCTAGGTCGTAATTTAAATCAATGCACTCCGGAAGTTAAATCGATTGTATACAAGTCACTAGTACGTCCTCACTTAGAGTATTGTTGTTCTGTATGGGGTCCCCATCAAAAGGGGTTAATGGAGGCTTTAGAGAAGGTCCAAAGAAGAGCCGCCCGATTCGTGACAGGTATATATAGTTGGAGGGAAAGCGTAAGTGCGATGTTGAAGGAGTTAGGTTGGGAAGACCTGGAACACCGAAGGCGTTGCTCTCGACGGAAGCTAATTGAAAAATTCACGACAGATGTATTTCGGAATGACAGTCAGCAAATATTGCTACCAGCAACATTCATATCTCGAAATGACCATGAAAATAAGATAAGAGAAATCAGGGCCAGAACCGATTCATTTCTGTACTCATTTTTCTCCCGAGCGATTAGGGAATGGAATAGAAAGGATTTACCGGGCGAGTAAACTTAAAATCCGACAGGAGTAGCTTTCGATAAAGCACTCGAGCCATCCTGATCTGGGTTTTCCATGGTTTTCCGAGATCACTCCACGCGAATGCGGGGATGGTTCCTCACAATAGCCCATGGGCGCCTCCTGCCATATCCCTTATAACCCTTCCAAACCATAACCCTTTTCGATAGGTGCAATGCACCCTCCGCCACACACTTTTAGTGAATCGCGGAGTAATAATAATAATAATATTAAAAAAATTCACAGATTTTGAATGAAATATTTACAGATGTTCTAAAATGTAACATCTATCATACACATAGTCATATCACACCTAAACGTGCTAATCTGATATTCTACTTGTAAGTTACGCTGTACGCTATGTAGGCCATTCTCTTTATTTATTATTTTTTTTTTAAGAAAGCATCTTACAGTTAATCCCTAAAGTCAATTTCAAAGTTTTTCATTTGATCATCATATGATTCTACTGTATTTGCTTCTCCGACTGTGTATTATTTCCTAAATTTGTACGCACTACATCACAGACAAAACAGGCCTGCCACAACACTTAATTGAAAATGCCATTGCCTGTGGCCGTAACTGAACGGGGAACCACTGCCATTCGAGGTCGGCTGTAAACGTGTTTGTTCAGATGTAATATCGTGTTCTACAATGTTTTAAACACTGGAGAACACTCTCAATTTAGAGTTTAGTTTGTAGATAAGCGTTTATCGTATGCTACTGCAGCAATGGCATGACCTGTACACAAACTGTATACGTAAATCATTTCAGCATTTTCCGCATTCGTGAACACGTGTGACATTTTCTCTCTCATTTCTTCACAACAAATAGCTGACAACTGAGGCAGCATGGTGGTAGGCAAGAAAAATATCGCTTGCCCACCTATATTATATTTTCTTTATATCACAAGCAATGTGGAATAGGTCTTTCGTTTAACTGAAAATTTTTGTTTACGATCATCTACTCTTTTATATGAACTCTAACAGTTACATCTGATACACACTATACATTTACGTTAAGGCTTACCTGCGCAACCTAATTTTTTATTACAGAACTCGTTTAGTTATTCCAGAAATTAAACGGTAGGAACAAAACTTTAATCCATGCATGAACGACGTTCCAGTCATCCCCACTATTGGATGCATTATAGGTTTGCGCGCTACAGGATATTCGATGGCATTTTCACATACCAAATATACCGACCCTGATGGGTAAGGACGCGCGTATTCAAATCCCTGATTTCGGCTTTCATTGGTTTTCCGCTCAATCACTCCAGGTTAATACCTGGATGATTCCTTTAAATGGCCATGGCGAAAGCCTTCCCACTCTTTGTCCCCATATCCTCCCGCGTCACTGTTATAGCAATTTTATATAAAGAATTTACACTTCACCTTCACAGTTGGGCAATTTGCAAATCAATAAATATCATCTGCGATTTTCCACAGATTAAAAAAGGTCTGTTCTTTCTATTTGGTGTACCAACTGATCGTCAGATTATTCAGTGAAATTGGTTCCAAAATTTAAGAAAACTCAACTCTCTGCCTGCCTCGTTTACGATTAGAGCTTGATTATGGTTGTAGTTTATGGAATATAATCCCACCAATTTGTTTCTCAAATTAGTTTGATTCTTAGCATTCCCGTTGCATGAACCAGGTCACCTTCTGCGTCGTTCACATGCAACAACTAATCAGTAAAACGACGTTAATGTGTAGCCGCATAGCATCAGCCAAAGTCAGGCATAAATATCCACGTATCTGTGTATTTAATTTTAATGTGTAGTTTCATACAATGACGTTTTCATTGGTACAGGGTATAAAGAATTAAGGTTTGAGTTTTTGCTTTAGAGACAAAAACTTTCTGCAGTAAAATGATATTCATATTTTTCCAGTCAAGGGTGCAGAAACCCTCCCTCCTAACCACTGATGGAAGTAAGTAAGGAATAAAAAAATGACGTTGGGTTAAGTATTGAGCTATAGTTATTTTTTAAAAAGATACTTAAATGAATTTTCTATTTTATAACTTACGTTGATACTGTTTACACCAATGTATTTATATAGTCTAACGAAGTTTTTTTACGTTTGAGTATTCCATCTAGTGACTTACAATTACAAGTTTAGTAACAACTCTATCGTTTACACTGCAGATTGTCGCGCTATATCTGTCGTTCAAGCAAATTACAGTTTTCAGAGATTTATTTGCTTTGGTTGAAGTAGTTGTAAACATCTACGCAGGTATCGTCATCCTGGCCCAGCATCATATCTTCCACTTGCGTGAGAAATAAAATTTATTAAGCAGAATCCGTTTTCTTTTTAAAATCAGGAGAAATATAATTTGACGCGGAACTACTAACGTAGCCTGAAACACTGTAACAACTGTCTTTACAAGGGGTTACAAAGTGTGATTTCAACCTGCTTACTACTGTGTAAAAACGACGTGGTATATGGAAAAATTCGTGAAGTAGACAGAGTTTGCTTCATTTGTTAGGCCTATGTGGCTTGTCGAGGTGAAGATCTTCAATGCTTGAAAATGGATGGTGGCAACGATTTTGAAGTAATTCGGTGTGGATTTTTCGATGTAAAAATAATCAATTCATGGTATTGATTTGTTGACCGGGAGATCGGCAGACAAGTGACAGAGTTTTTGATTCACCACGCAATGTGACTTTTTTAGTGTCTATCTAACATAACACGGTTATCCTACCGGGTATAGGAGACCTAGATCTTAACGTGGTCTCCAAACCACGGACGTATTCTGATGTACTTCACATTACACAGCAAGCTGTGCCACAGGTGAAGGTCGGATTAAGGGATTCGAACCGGGAACCTTTCGATCTCCAGTCAGATGCTTAAACCACTAAATCTCCACACTACTCTTTCTTAAGTAATCATCCAAGCATTCGTCTGGAATGATTTCGGAGAAACACTGAAATCAAATGTGGGTGATCTGAACAAGAAATCTTACAAATATTAGTATTAGTATGGACTGGCTGATAATCTTGAAAGTCTTACACAACAACAACCAACAATTTCGTACATATATACTCCAACTCTAGAGCTATTTTACTCAGTTATCAATAATCTACTGAATTCTTGTTTGATATTTTTTCTGTTACAATATAAAGTTACAACTTTTAATCAGACATGAATATTTTCGTTTAAACCCCTAGTAACCTAGTTATTAAAACCAAAAATCTGTGATTGCTCGGGACAGCTACTATCTTGAATTTATTGGTAGTGTGTTTTGGCAACGCTTGACTGGATATAACAACATGGATAAAAAGAAAAATTATGGTAAGTCGTGGCAAGACGGGATACCAGGGATATTCCGCTAATGTTTTTTCGATAATTCCCCTCTAATATTTTTTCCGAACTACTTCCCTGTACCCAGAGAAAAGTCTACGTTAAACATATATTAAGAAACAAGTAGGTAAAGATCTTTTATTTTTATTATTACATGTTATATGAAAGTAGGAAAAAGAAAAAGTAATGTGTAAAATCTAAAACAAATACAATTTGACAGTGACTCAATAATAGTGCCATTAACGTCGTGTATCGTGAAGGATGAACATCTAATACCGGTATATTCAGGTTGTGCAGATATATACGATGATGATCAGTCGTTTCATATTCCTACACTTTGTAAGGATGGCAAGAAACTACAAGGTATAATACATCTTTCCTTATAATACCTCTAACTGACCAACTCAATTTAATTATTACAATATTTGTCCATGTTGTAAAGGATGGCTAGAAATTAAAAAGTATAATACATCTTGCCTTAAAATACCCCTAACTGATCAAATCAATGTAATTATTACATTATTTGTCCATGTTGTAAGGATGGCTCGAAACTAGAAGGTATAATACATCTTGTCTTACAATACCCCTAACTGATCAACTCTATGTGATTGTTAGATTACTTGTACACGTTGTAAGGATGGCTAGAAATTAGAAGGTATAATACATCTTGTTTTACAATACCCCTAGCTGATCAACTCAATTGATTGTTATATTACTTGTCCACGTTTTAAGGATGGCTAGAAACTAGAAGGTATAATACATCTTTCGTTACAATACCCCTAACTGATCAACTCTATGTGATTGTTAGATTACTTGTACACGTTGTAAAGATGGCTATAAACTAGAAGGTATAATACATCTTTCGTTACAATACCCCTAACTGATCAACTCAATGTAATTATTACATTATTTGTCCATGTTGTAAGGATGACTAGAAACTAGAAGGTATAATACATCTTTCGTTACAATACCCCTAACTGATCAACTCAATTTAATTATTACATTATTTGTCCATGTTGTAAGGATGACTAGAAACTAGAAGGTATAATACATCTTTCCTTACAATACACCTAACTGATCAACTCAAAGGAATTATTACATTATTTGTCCATGTTGTAAGAATGGCTGGAAACTAGAAGGTATAATGCATCTTGTCTTACAATACCCCTAGCTGATCAACTCTATTGATTGTTAGATTACTTGTCCACGTTGTAAGGATGGCTAGAAACTAGAAAGTATAATACATCTTTTCTTACAATACCCCTTACTGGTCGACTCCATGTGATTATTAAATAAGGAACGATTTAAGATTTTGTTATCCATCATTCCAATTAAAAAAATTCATTTTGAGGATTCCTGCAGCGAAATTGACTACTTTTATCCTTAGAAACAAGTTTTTATTTGCGATTGCTGTTAAATAACCTTTCTGGCTTGACTTTCCTGTAATTTCATGGGCCAAGTTAGACAAGCACTATTAGCGGAGCAACGTAGAAGATTCATCGACCCAACAGAGGATACGGTCCAATATCTGGTAGCTTGGTAACCAAAACGCGAAATCTTGGTGCGCGTATTTCATCTTGGGGTAAGCCCTGTTCGGTGTAGTGCTACATGTGGCGTGCGGTCCTCCATAAGCCCGCCGCCGCCGGCAGCTTAGGCTAACCCGCTTAGCGCGCCAGGAGTTTGTCGCGCGTGGGTGTTATTCGAATGAAATGAAGCCGCAACGCACCGCATTACAGCTGGATTAGCCGCCAGAACATACAGACCGTCAAGTATATCCCGTATTAGCAGAAGTATTTAGAAGAGAGCACACTGACAGATTTTAGAGCGTGCTGCTAAAACAGATTATTTATGAGGGATGGAAACCAAAGTTTGAAAGTAAAGTCGATTCAAGAAATATCCATTTACTAGTAGAAGATTATAGCTGTGTATATCAATCACAATCTCGCCTAACGTGAAGCTGATATTTATGTTATTTACAGCAAAGTAATTTTCAGCGCATACGTGTGAACTGTTTAAATCTGTTTTTTTTTTTATATAACTTTGAAAAATTTGTACTATTTAAGGTAGAAATCGAAAATATAAGCATTTAGGTGATATAGATTTATTACACGCTGGTAAAACATGCTCAAGTCCTGGAAAACAAGCTTTATCTTCCTTAACCGAATATAATTTACCACACTAAGAAATTAAAGAAGTATAAAGGTCCTACAGTTTATCTTAGGAGATTCCACAGAAACTCTTAATATCCTTAATAAGGAGGTACAATTTTAGTACACGCTCGTAAAACCTGTTCAAGTCCTAGATAACGGGCTATACCTTGGGGAACCGAATTTCATTCACCATAAAAAGTAAAAAAAAAATGAAATAAATATACAGATTCTACAATTTTTCTGAATATAAATGAAGAGGAATTACAACCACCTATTACTCACATCTTCAATTCCCTGAAAAAAGTTTCAAGTTTGTTAAAACATACAGACGCTTCAATGCTCAAAAAATATTTATAGGTATTATTGTAATTTAAAAAATGTTATACCGCACTTATGGAAAAAAAAAACATGAGTATTGTCAGATTTTAGTCATTCGTTTGTAAGTAAAAACTTTTGTTTTCACTGTTTTATTTAAAATTAGCTATTATATTAAAAAACTTTACATATACTACAAGTTAATACATAATTATTCCAAAGTTGATAATTACTCGCACGAAACCATCGCGATGTTTAAAATTTTCAGCCATTTATACAAATTTGGTCAAAATTAGTGAACGCCAAAATTATTGTGCAACAATCTTTATATATAAAGATGAATGTATGTTTGTTTGTTTGTTCTTCATACAAATCCACAGTTTTCATCCGATCTCGATGAAACTTTGCGCACTTATCCTTTGAAACAAAATACTGTCTACATTTTGTTGAAAAATTATCTGTACAAATAACACATGTTGTCTCATAACTTCGCAATACGGCGATAGACAGACACGTTGGATGAGAACGTCTACAGACCATGTTTCCGTGTAGTGAACTGGCAGCTCAGTGGCTAACGAATTGCTTACGAACGTCGTGGTCTCCGGTTCAAATCTCCGTGGAGGCTAAGAATTTTAAAAATTGTTTTTCATCGTAAGAGTCAGGCCTGGGCCGTAGGTTATTCGGATTGAATGTTAAACTGTAGACATTAGAAAGTTAGGGGTGCAATGCGAGGCAAATCGTAGGTAGTCTTGCAATTTTGTAGGTGTACACTTTTTTACGTTATAATGATCCCTCAGGTGTTGTTCGCAGTCAGTGTGTGAGTGAACACCACAGTAATACTAATATAAATACGAAAGTAAGTCTCTGTCTTTTTGTTACGTTTTCACGACTAAATGGCTATATCGTTGTGATGGGATTTTATAAGGAAAGCTGTATGAAGGGCACAGGATATTTTTTGCAGTATGATTAACAGTTGTAGTCACGAAATTTTGAGATCTTATCGAATAGTGACAGAAATATGTTGGAAATTGATTCTCTTCAAGAGGCAGGTTCGACGGTAGAGTGATATAGTGATAGCTTTCCTGTCATATTATGCCGACTCGATATTGTTTGGGACCAATCCTTCGTTACCTACAACTTTCTATATTTAATTCTGGCAAAAAAAATCTTAATCCACGTGGGTACGAGGCTAGTTTAATTATAAAAATGAATAATTCTCGGGATTTCTGGCGGTTAGTTTCTTTATTTAATTATTTATACAATATTTCGGCAACTACATTCGTTGCCTTCATCAGGTTAGCTGTTATGTAAACTTACAAAACTGTGAATGCCTCTTGAGCTAGTCTTGTCTAATATAAATAGCCGGGGGAAGCTTCCCGATGGTCTCCCATTGGTCAGCGCTGCAAACGGCCTCACAAGGGTTGAGACCGTTTTGGCTGCACCGAGCTCTCCAGCGGCGGCATCGTCGCCTCTGCTGTCCATCAAATGCGCCGCCCACGCACCGTGGAGCGTCTACCGCTGTACACGTTTTAGCTTGTGGATCTTGTACCGCGGGAGAAACGCACAAGATCCATGCTAGGACGCAAGGTCCAACTTGAACCAAGAAGCGGCCTCCGCTAGCCCTGGCACAGTGTTTTCGCTGCCAGCGTCATGGGCACATGGCCCGTGACTGCACCGCCGAGGAGCTCTGTGTTAGGTGCACAAGAAAACACAAAGTCACTGAGTGCAGCGTCCCGCGAGACGGGGAGCCCACCTGCTCTAACTGTTCCGGCCCCCACCCAGCATGCTACAGCGGTTGCCCCATCAAGAAAAACCTGAGCGCCAATACGAAGACGACACACACCAACGAGTTGGTCGCCTCCTCAAGCAACGATTCTCCCGGCCGACATCCAGCTGCGACCGGTTCTGAGCGACCCGCGAAGGCGAAGAAGCAGTACGCAAACCACCATCTGCATCACTAGGCGGACTGCAAGACCACGACAACTATAGTGTCATCATCCAGCTGTTACAACAGCAAACATTGCTAATGACTCAGTTCTTAGCAAATACAGCCACTCCGGGAACAACACACCCGATGATGCCACCCCATAGCAAATTCAACCAACAGCTGAACTGGTAGGAGATACGGGACCACCTGTAAGAACTTCCCCGCACTCTGGAAGCAATGCTGCCGCAGATCATGTAGTGTCTGTCTGCATTTAGTGGCCCAGCAGCTGACGGATGGATGGCATCTTGAGTGGTCACCCATCCAAGTACCAACCACGCTTAACGTTGCTGAACATGTGGCAAGAAATGACTATGCATCTCGTGGCTGCACGGCGTCATCTTGGGCGGTCACCCGTCCAAGTGCTACACCGAGTGTCAGCGTATGGGAGAAACTAGTATGATGAAAACTACTTTCGTACTATTAAATTGTTCTTTACGCATGGGTCCTTCAAGATACATCACATTTGATGTACCGTCAAAATGCTTTCGTTCCTTCAAAATTTGTTATACCAAACACAGGCTTCCATATTCAATACCACTGTTATGTAAAACAATGTCACTGTATATTGTTAATTCGTAAGACTCTTAGAAGATGGTTGCTTTAAATCATTTACATATGCGTAACACATGTAATTCCCGGCGGCACTTTCATGTCACATTACAATCTCCATGGGCTTTTACGGTTCGTTACACATATATGTTGTAACATCATGATCTTGCAACAGTACCAACTGAAGTGCTGGTACTGTTCCCAAATCGCTAGATATGTGTCTCATTTCTTAATTCCTATTGAAACAATTTTGTAACACGGATATTCATCTGCATACAGATATAATAAGTGAGATAATGGAAATTTTCGTAATTTTTTTTGTTTTGCTTTATGTAGTATAATATGTAGTTTATTTCTAATACACTCACTAATTTATTTAGAAATACACTTGTTGCTCTTTAAAAGTAGCGGAAAAAAATAACTGCTTTTCTAAGATTCGAAAGGAAAATGGGGACTGCAGGACAATATGTGGTTTGATCTAATGTGTTTGGATACCAATTGAACGTAAAAATAGTTTTCACAATAATGAGCTGCAAAAACTAAGTTGTAAAATTATTCTCTGATTCCATTTGACGTGGTTAGATCTGGTGCATGACACGGTCCACGAAATACGATCGTTTTCACCAGAGAAGAATTACCACCGCAGTGCGTGCGATATGAATTTACGCGGTTCGCTTTTAGAGGGGCGGAGCGTATGGGGCGGCGCTCTGGAGTGTATTACTGCTGGTAAGCCGGCCATCGCAGCTAACTAACCATTACCATATACAATCTCATTGGCGCTATTTGCAAATTACTCGGCCCCTGCCTGCCCTCCAGATTAATACCACCGCAGTGGGCCTGCGGTATCCGACGAAACAGGCCACGTCTATAGCTTTGCTGCAGCCAAAATGCTACGTGGAAGACAAAATTCGCAAAATAAACCTGGACGACGGTATATACCTGTCTGAAGTAGAAAGAGGAAGAATCTTCAACATCGCCTGGTTAAATTTTGATTATTTGTTGTTAACATAAACTTCTCCTTATCGTTGTATGACCAGCTTTTTCTAGATTCTCAGATTTTTAGTTCGAGACTCATTACTAGACTTCTTTTACAAATGATTTTACAACTAATGTTTACATCCAGAACTGCATCCCATGCCCGCTCACCCTATAGTCCAGTGAATACTAGGGCAAGGATCTTTTTAGGAAGCAATGCATCCGGAGTAATACTATGATACATCATCTTTATCCCACAATGCCAAAGAATCTGCACTTACGGTACAGGTGCAACAACTATGTGTACCATCCAATTTGTCGAAGGGAGGATGATGGAGCTTAAGTTCGATAACTTTCGTATATGTGAAACTTGTAATCTCTGTATACTAAATATACACATTTTTTATTGAAATGTGTAATTTACAACACAGAGAATGGGAATTCTGACATGAGTATCGTGATATCTGTGTTGGTAACTACGGTGATATTACGCGCAGTATAAGGCTAAGAATATTTTGTGTATATGAGACGAAAGAAAGGAGAGTTTGATACCTCGTTCAGGTATTTCAGGATTAAATATTTGAGAGACACCCTCAGGGCTTTATGTTTGAAATCCTCACTCGAAGGGTGATTCACTGTTAAAGTCATCGTATACTCCCACTTATTATACATTGTAAAAATAATTAGAATCTAACAAATAAGTGCTTCGGTAAGTATTCTAGTAAATGTCGGCCTACTTCAGGAGGCGTAAATTTCTTCCACTATACGGAATCATAGCAAAATTCATGAGAGGCCCCGGACTTCTTCAGGATCCGAAGTGACAAACGATCTGGAACAGCAAGTTATCAGCAAATAATCTCGTTGACTGTGCCAAATTAATTGAAGAAATCTGATGTTCTAGGTACCCTGCAAGTCTCGATTGAAAAGACACGTTGTAGTAGGTGCCTTAGTGGGCAAACTACGTTACAATTATCTTTTATACCTTTATGATTAATAATTGTGGATTTTTAATTTTAATTTTTATGAAGGAGTGAAAATTTATTAATTTTGCAAGAATCTCGACGTTAGTTGGAATTTAGGAAAAAATTGTCACAAGATGACATTTATTTTCTTATCACTGGCGATTACAAGTCTGAGAGAATTTACCGTTAACATTAACACAAATTGGCAAAATCATAAAAGCAACGCTCAGACGTACAATTAGCCGTCATGAGCAAGCAAACAATTGTATATTTACTTTTAAATATATCTCAGAATCAAAATGCAAGAAATAATGACAACTGGAAACAATGAAAAATACAAGTTATGACTACCTCAGACAAAGGCATCATAATACTGTGACTTTACAGTTAAAAAGACAATCATGGGCGCCACGAATGAACAATATATCATTCGAAAATAACTAGTTCTGGCAAATTATGCCGCTAGCTCAGGGGTTTTTACAATTACAAAGTGAGAACATGGATCTATCCTCTCAAAGTCGTTTAAGGGTTCTGTTTCACGGAATGCACAATCAGATGGCTTGGTCGTAATAAGTTACCATTGTAGTTCTGCGTCTGATGTCTGCGGTGGTTGGAGCGGACCCACGATATGTGAGACTATCTCACAAGTCGGCTACAGGTATCTCTGTTCTGACAATGCGCGTCATCGCATTACTGGCGGTGTCGCCGTGAAAAGCCTGCTCCAGCAAGGCAAGCTGGCAGCCATAAATCGTACAACGGCAGTTGGCGAGAGAAGCCAACTTTCCAAGTCCACCTCAGACTAGACTCGACTAGAATCGCAGGCAGCATATCCAGCTCCTCGCTCTTCGGTCCACGAGGAAACTTCTCGCTCCGCCCCTTGTAGTCTCGAAGCTCACATATAACAGAAATTCCCAGGATTTTAAGTTATACGCTCATTTGGATTGGATCTTCAGGTCGGCACCTAATGTCACGTAACATCCCCGATATGTGATTTGCCCAGCGTATCTAACAGAGGTCTGACATATTCGGCTAAGTTCGCCGGGGTGAGAGCTCATTCGGGTGTCGGGCGGCAGGCATTTCCCGCCAGGTGAGTGACCCTGTTGACCACCCATCCCCAGGGAGCAGAATGTGTGGTCCGGCAAAACCCCAAATCCGCGACGTCCTGTCGCCATGGCTCGGGAAGACCAAGATTAGCTTCAAGCCTACATAGCTCAATAATTCTTTAATATTCGCTTTACCAAGATACACTGTATGTTCACCATTTCATTACAGTCCTCACTTGGAATCTTGCGTACTTTATAAATTTACAAAAAAAATCTATTTAGGTGGTCGCCCAAGATTTATGTAAATTACTCTAACATTATGACATATATAGTAAAAATGCACCTTGTAACGTGGCGACAGCGCGTCATGTTACAACGTTACTTATGATAGTAAGATGAAGAAAAAAATTATTAAGATGTAATGTTCCTAAGACATGTAGTGCGACACTCATTAAATATGTCGATTTGTATCCGAGGAGATAAGATTTATGTAATTCCGAAAATCCAAGTTAAAGTTTCAGATTACGAGCCATTTAGTACCCGCAATAATTTATCAACAAAAGACAATATGTATTCTTTCAAATTTGTTTAGTAGTTTTTGGTTCATCGATTAGATAAGTGTTTGCTAATGCACTCTGCCGTCAGATCTGTCCTATCCCGCTTTATAAAGCGAGCAGGCTTCCTACCTCCGCTTTGTGTACTGATGCGTATATTTCTGCTGCCTGTCACCTGCTCATGGTTTCGTCTTCCTACAATTCTTTCAGTTAATGATCATTGTAGTAGCACGCAAACAGCCGACCAGTCTCGCCGTTTCCGAGATGCTCATTTCCAGACGCCGGGCAAAAACAATCTGCCCTTTTTTCAAAGTCACTTTTGTCAGTGGATTTATCCATTTGCTATATTTATCAACATTAGAATGACTCTCCGTGCTTTTCTGCTACGCTAGTATACTTTTCCTCACGATATAACGTACTCGCAAATCACCAGGCGTCAATCAATCGCGCGGTGAGCAGTAGTCATAACGTTTAGGCTTATCGGAATGTGACTGGCCCATATTTTGGTACTCGCCTAAGCAATAGAAACTGTTACCATTTTGGAAGGTAAAAAGGAATATATTATAAAGAATAACACTGAATAGAATGAAATAAATTATTAGGATAGAAATTTATACTAGAAGAAATGAAATCCAGAATCATAGTTACAAAATAGGAGTTTAGATCACTATAAAACAATATAAACACCAAAACTAAAATAAATAGTCTTACTGTTAAGAAGAAAAATAACCGCATGTGTTTGATTAGTGGAAAGTCAAAACATAATCTTCTTAAAAACGACATAATTTTCAGTGTCTACCTGTGACATATGATTTATCACTCTGAGGAAAACTGAAGTACGAAAAGTTTAAAATGATCGGGTAAGGAATTTCTTTTATGGAATTACTAGCAAAGAACTGAAATTGTTTTTGCACCTAAATTGTTATACACATGCGATTTATTAATTAAAAACAACAGAAGGAGGGGAAGGGAAAAATGCAAGCGAAAACAATAATTGAATTATTTTCAGTAAATAATTGAGTAAGTAAGTTTTAACTGATATGTCAGTACGAGCTTATTGCCAAAAAATTTAAAGATTATATAAATCTGCTAAAAGAATAATCGATAAAACCAGTGCTGCGAAAAGTACATGGTGACAACAATACTTACGATGTTGGTCGCTAACTTGACGGGTTATTTTCTTGGAACATAATACGTTTTCCATGTACGAAGTGCAGTAGAGAGCGCGCTGCATGCTAGCGTAGCATCCCTTCACCTCTCTGGCATCCACGGACACCAGAGATAATTAATGAGCCAGTTGCGACGGCAGCGCAGCCTGCCATCTACCGAGGGAAGCTCAGTGTACTCCACGGTCGCCTATTGTTAGTGGTTCGTCCGGTATCGTGTACTCGGAAGCGAAGCAGCTGAAAAATTTAATATGGGAGCGCAAGTGCACTGCTGCGACAAAAAATAGACGGTGCAGCCCTCTGCTAACCTCCGCCCATTAAATTCATAGTTCCCACGTAGTCCTTCATTGGAGTAGTTAATTCATTATTCGTAATTGTATAACAAGTCATTTTGTACGTATTGGAGATAAGGATTACCATGCAGAAAAGCATGATTCCACAATCCCATGGACAGTCTGAAGGATCCTACACAATTTTACGTGGATCCGCAATCTACAAAATGGTGGTAAAATATGTATCCGCCTGCGCTGGGTAGCCACCCCACCCCGTTGTCTCTTCCTGACTCAGGCTCTACCGGTTACATTAATTGGCCTTATTTACTACACCCTTGCTATTGCTATTTCACGTGCGTCAATAAATGTGTGGTTTTGTCGGTTGTCGTTATTTGCAGGTAAATAGATTCACTTCTACTGATTTATCAGAAACTAACCCGTACCCGCGACTTCGTACGCGTGGATTAAGAATTTTTTTGCCAGAATTAAATATAGAAAGTTGTTGGTAACGAAGGATTGGTCCCAAACAATATCGAGTCGGAATAATATGACAGGAAAGCTAACACTATATCATTGTACCGTCGAACCTGTCTCTTGAAGAGAATCAATTTCCACCATATTTCTGTCACCATTCGATAAGGTCTCAAAACTTTCGTGACTACAACTGTTAGTCATACTGGAAAAAATATCCTGTGCCCTTCATACAGATTTCTTTATAAAATTCCATCACAACGATATAGTCATTTAGTCGTCAAAACGTAACAAAAAGACAGAGACTTACTTCCGTATTTATAAATAATATTACTGTGGTTCACACTCACACACTGACTGCGAACAACACCTGAGGGATCATTATAACGGAAAAAAGTGTCATTGCGAGACTACCTACGATATGCCTCGCATTGCACCCCTAACTTTCTAATATCTACAGTTTTTTTTTTTTTTTTTTTTTTTTTTTTTTTTTTAAATGGCATTTGGCAACGGAGGCCATACAGCCAGCTCAAGGTGTTTAATTTTTCAGTGTATTGACGCCACAGGACGGACAGGACATTCACACAGACATACAACACTTAACATCCATGCCCGCGGCCGGATTCGAGCCGGCGGCCTTCGGCACGCGGAGCTAGCACTCTAGCCCCTACGCTACCGAGGCCGGCAATATCTACAGTTTAACATTCAATCCGAAAAACCTACGGCCCAGGCCTGACTCTTACGATGAAAAACAATTTATAAAAATCTTAACCTCAAACATGATTTGAACCGGAGACCACGACGTTGATAAGCAAGCGCTTTATCCACTGAGCTGCCAGCTCACTTCAAGGAAACACGGCACGGACACGTCTACATCTAACGTGTCTGTCTATCGCCGTATTTCGAAGTTATGAGACAACATGTGTTATTTATACAGATAATTTTTCAACCAAATGTAGACAGTATTTTTCTCCTTGTTTCAAAGGATAAGTGTGCAAAGTTTCATCGAGATCGGATGAAAACTGTGGATTTGTATGAAGAACAAACAAACAAACAAACATACATACATTCATCTTTATATATAAAGATTACATTTATTTTTGCTGTACACATTACTCTAATTTGAATTATATCATCTACTTTTTAATTATTTATTAAGGTTGTAGTGGCCAGAGTAGTGATTATTGCAAAATTCTAATCTTATTATATACAAAGTCAAAAAACAATAAAAATATTAATTTGTTAAAACTATTCGGTGCTATAAAATAATGATAAACCCTCCCTTTGGCTCAGTTGGTTGCAGCGCGTAATGGCGCCTGGCACCTATAACGCTGTTAGCTGTATATATTCCTCATGGTGGGATAAATGTTCATTACGACTTGGGCGGTATGGTAGGACAGATGGTGGCGCACAATTCCTATTCGTCTAGTATTGTGAACCAAAGTTCTGGGTTAAATCGTCAAGCTTTCCGTAGTTCGTACGACGTTAAGGCATATGACACTGTTGATGTGATTTGTGTGTTGGATGTAGACGATAAACATCGAAACCCTTTATGTCATTTGGAAGAGTATGCCTGAATGGGTAGGCATCGTGTTCCACCCTCTCCCATCCTTCGTTCATTCATCTACAGGGTGTCCAGAAAAGGACTCCCTGATTTCAAAATTAAATATCTCGAAAACAATGATCGATAGAGGAATGCAGTAAACGGTATGTTTATTGTGACAGCTGTAAGAAGTGTATACAGCAGTGTGAAATAATAGTTACAAAAGCTGCTAACAGATGTACGCTGTACAGCTCATATCAGCATACATAAGTGAAATAATAGTATGAAAACAATCTTTGCAAACAATCACATCACAATGTTTTCAAAATGTTCACCATTGGCACTACAGAGGTGGCGCAAACGAAGAATGAAATTCGCCATCACATTTCGTAGTGTCTCGACCGAAATGGATTCACATGCCGCAGAGATCGCCGATTCCAGCCCGTCCAGCGTGGCGGGATGATTCGGGTAGACCATGTCTTTCACTGTGCGCCACAAAAAAAAAAGTCACAGGGAGTCTCATCCGGCAGAATATGGAGGCCAATCCATGCCTGCACCAGTAAATTCGGGATATCCCAAAGCAATGACTCGATTCCCGAAGTATTCCTCAAACTGCTGTATACACTTCTTACAGCTGTCACGATAAACATACCGTTTACTGCATTCCTCTATCGATCTTTGTTTTCGAGATATTTAATTTTGAAATCAGGGAGTCCTTTTCTGGACACCCTGTATAACACAATTAACACAATACACTGAGCATACACATATTACAGGTATCAACATAAAATAATAAAGACGTAAACACCTTTCTACACTGGAAAAGGACAGAGGAAACCGTAATAGTTTAATTTTTCCAGGTAAAAATACCCTCAACATAAGGGTTAAGGAGGAAAATAGTAGAAAACAAACATGTGAATGAAATGATATTTGAATAAATATAATATATATAATTACTATAATATTTATAAGATGTCTGCTACCATGGGAATACTTAAAACATTCTATTTCCAATAATTTTGTTATGTTGCAAGCCACGTGAAGTGGGAAGACTCTTCTCGGTCGATGGCTATATATGCCGTTGTTCGAATTTTTACGGACTTAAAAACTGACCTCCACCTCTGGAAAAGCTGTACTTTTACATGTGAAGTACGCTCGGATGCTCTGTGGTTCGCATTCCAGGTAAAGCTGTTGGTTCCCTATACCTGATACGATTATCAGGGTAACCGCGACAGAGGCGCACAACCGGCGGCCGAACTACCCTTCGGGGTCTCCCGATCAACAATGCCATACGCCTTTTCTTTTATTGAGAAGTGGAGTGGAAGACGAAACAATCAACATTGTTTACATTATTTAGATTATCTGTGATTGATTTATTTACAAAATGTTTCCTTTTTTAGAAATCAGTGTGACTTACTGTTTTTATTTAGGTATCTTACACATAAATATCAACTAACGTGAATGTTCGACTGCTAAGAAGATAGATAGATAGTTTATTTTGCAGATTGGTTTGCCGTAAGTCATTTAATGTGACTAACACTGATTACTCACCATATTTGATTACTTACTTAACTATTAGAATCTTATTTAAAAACAAAAATTTAAAATAAAAAAGTTTCTTTAATGCGTGAGGGATTAATTTATGTTTGTAGTCACAAAAGTATTCTTAAGAGAGGCTTCATATTTTTAATTTTGCTAGCAAAAATTTGGTAAATGCTGATTTTTATTAATTAAGTTTAAAAGTTGACTTATTAATCCATTAAATAGACAATTATTATATAATTTGATAACATTTTAGAACTTTATGCGGATCCCGCGGAATTAGCACCGATCCCACAAATATCCTATGTGATTGATAACGGTGCGAGATTGCAATCCTTAATTGGCAACTATCTTTAAGTTTTCACGAAATTCTGCTATGGGTTTGTATTCGTGGTATTTTTATTTATCATCTGAGTGGGAGATACCTACTTAAAATCAACACTTCAAAAAAAAAAAAAAAAAAAAAAAATGTGAATTCCAACTGTTAAAACACATTTACAAAAGACGTTGGCATTATTTCTTAATCACGGCAGAGCTAATGAGTTTGCCAATCTAATAAGATCATTCTAATACTATATCAACATGCATAAAAATACATGATTATTATTTTATTTGAAGGGTATCATTTCTAGTTAATAAGGCCTTGTTGACAACTTTCATACAATTTCGAGAGGTCTAGTAGCTAAGTTGGTTAAGGTTCGTAACTGGTGATAAAGTAATCCCCAGATTTAAACTTGGTCTCACCCAGGAATTTTACATTATTTTAAACTGACCTCAACTTCTACCAATGATTCGCTTTATTGTTGTGAAGTAGCCTCGATTCTTATTCCACTATAACCTGCAGATCCCCGATATACCGAGTTAGGTAGCTAAGACAAAGGTAGTTTGCGCAGTCAATGGGAAACTAACTATATCAGTGGTCACAATAATTATTATTATAGGACTTATTTTATTTGATTTTTTTAGCAATATCACTTGAAGATCATACTGAAAAATTCTCTTAAAAATCATCTTCTCACTCGCTTACAGAACACGAGTAGTGTAATAAACAAAGTATTATCATATTCACATCTCATTGGTTCAAATTATTAGTGTTTAACATATTGAAACACATGTTAATCTTAACAAATCTATGATTTTAGTTTCTTTATCAAGAATTATTTTCGCGTCATATTACTATTTATTATGTATTAATATAACTTCACATGAACTGTATTTTACAAAATCATTTTCATAATATCATCTTTTTTATTAAATGAACAGTGTTTAAAACGCAAATATGCCTACAGAAGTGATTCAGTGCATCATCGATTTTCAACAAGTAGTTATGAGAAATGTTGAATAAACCTAATCATTTACCGCAGGTAACGAAATAAAAGAATTTGATGAATGGATATTAACTCTTATAACCTACATGATAAATTTACAGTCCATCATTGGTATATATACGTTAATTGATGCGGTTTGTTTGAAAAGTATTACAATTGCAGCAGCTACTGAAGTTGCAGTTATTTGAACAAAACAGAATAATTACAGAGATACAGAGAATTAATCTAATAACATGTTTTATTCATTCCGCTGGGCAAAAATTCAGAGCCATCAAAAATTGTGTGTTACTGATATAGGGAATATTCCACGAGAGAGATCAGTCCACTTGGGATAATCCTCGCTCGGTTTTGCATCACCGAAATTACACGCTTACCCGATTTAATTAAAAGACTGGATGTTACTGATTAGTGGATCAGGGCACTTAATTGAGAAATTACGTTGTATTGCCAAATTATTACGACTGCGTACGGTAGATTAGGTCAAATGCTCCTCGTGGGGATTAAGAGAGGAGGCCGTTTCAATTAGTAACAGCGACTACGCAGATGGAGACCCTCTCTCCGTATATCACAGAGGCAAAAATGTTTATATCTATATTGTAGGGCTCAGGAGGATCGAGGTCTTTAAATAGAATGCTTGCTCTGTCCGTACTTTATCAACATTAAGTATATGGTGTATTAATAAACCTTCCGTATGTTCAGGCGTACTCCAATAGGTCTACAACCAATAAACTGTTTACGTTTCGTACAATGGCCTTCTTTAACGACTACAGTTAGGATGGTTTGGTTTTTATTTAAGTTTTACTGTTCGTCTATATCGACGTCATTAGGACTGGAATTGGTTTATCTATGGCCTTACTCGTAAATGAGCGAACTCAGTATTCTCCTCGAATTATTTTGTGGAACCATTAAAAACCTAAACCTGGATGCCCGGATGGGTACGTTTCCACCTTGGCTTATGGAGAACCTATTAAATGAGCATTGTATTATTGTATCAATATACTTTCTAAATATGTATTACTATTCACTGAATAATTGTATTACCCATTGTGAAATAAGATCCAGCTTCATATTATCGCTGGCACAAATGTATCGTGTATTCCCTTATCAGGGCTATCGCTGTATTAGTGTAATATTGAATAATTGTATAATTTAGTGTGAATTAAGAAATGAATACATGTTTGCTATACGATAAGAATCACATGTTAAATTAATGTAAATGATAAAGCTGGCCGTATAGTCGATAGACAGAAGGCCATGAAAATAAAAAAAAAAAAAAAAACCTATTAAATGTGTCTGACATGTGTTGGTACAAAACGATGAAGGAATTCGATTGAGATTCAAGAGGAGGAGGGTGATGTAGTGCTGCAGTTGCAGCAGTTTTCTCCGGAGGAAGTTGTTCTCGCAATTTCAATCGATGACTTCCGGTTATCTCCGAATACTCCATCTAAACATCATGGTGGTACAACGAGCACTTGTTTTTAACATGATTTCAGTTTTGTAAGAGAATCTAGATCGTATGTATTGTAGAATTACTGCTAATGATTTGGTTTAAAATTTTAGAAATATTATTCAATATTAAAAAATATATCTTTCTTCTAAAACAAATTTTTCATAAGTAGACAAAGGTATGTTATTGTATAATTGATGAAATCTTGTTCTGATTTGAAAACATTCTTCCCTTAGTTAAACTTCACTTTAATGTCGCCAGTTTTCCTGAATCTACATCGACCTTTCTTTAATTATTTTTCAAATACACAGACAAAAATTGATTAATGTATTATCAAATACCAAACCAATTCTTCATCATATTTCTAGTAGCCTTCAAAATATTTATGCTAACACCAATTCTCATCAGAACTTCAATACTCATTGGTATATCAGTTCAAGTTATCTACTCAATCCTCTGGCACGATCGCATTTGAAAAGCCTCTAGTCCAGGGGTGTCCAACACAAGTGATCTTGCGGACCACTTTGGAATTGCGTCATAACTCCACGGGCAGCACTAAAATTATATATTATATTAGATTTTCCAAGATGCGCGCGCATTATGAATTCTCAGAATATTACATAGTTATTCTGGGAACTGATAACTGCAAACTTATAAATAAAACAGTCAATATCTGTCATATATTCGCAAGAAATTCACTATTTTGTCAATTATAAACTAAATATATCTTGTAAAAGTGTGATGGAACTTGCGGGCCGGAAAAATGTTCAAGGGGGGCCGCGGGTTGGCCACCCCTGCTCTATTCCTCAATATTTCTGCACCATGCAGCGCTATGACCAAAATGAAACATTTAATCCTCCTATTCTCTGACCTTTCTCTAGGAAGACACATAGCAGAATTTGATTTCCTGTTAAATATTTGTTTAGCCAATTCAATCCGGCCTTTTATTATCTAACTTACAAAGCTTATTTCCGATAACTATGGAACCAAGATATTTGAGGACTTTCACCTGTTCTATTTCTTCATTACCTACTTAAAAGCCTAAGTCTCTTATTCACACAAGTTTCATTTATGCTGAAGAAACCGCAGACTTAAACTTTCTGATATCATATGAGATTGCAGCAGTAGTTATATACCAAAGCCGCTTCATAAAATTTATCAAATCTGCTAGTAGAGTTAGAGAAGATGGTATTTAATATAACTCGAAATACTATTGCTTGGGAACTTGGATTTTCTTCATTTAATACTACAGTGAATCGATTTTTAGTATTTCAGCAGTGAGCTGAGAGCAGTTCATCTTGACAGAGGCCACTTTATAACAGTGGCCGCTACCAGTTTAGAAATTTTGCCGTGGTGTTTTCTTTGGCGCAGTGGCGACGTACGGGTCGCTGTACAGTGCAGATAAGCCCCTGGCGAGCCGAGCTGCCTTAAGAAGGCATCAATCAGGCTTTGCCCGGCGGCGCCTGCGCCACTGTCCCACCTGTAACGAGGTCTCCCTGCCAAACACTGTGCGGCTCCGTATTCACTGTGCCACAACAGAACTACCTGCTCGCTAGGATACTGTGTAGTTGCAACGTATAGTTACTAACCTTTACAGAATAAATGATTCCGTAATAATAATAACTTGCAGAATATAAGAATTCTGTATACATGGATGCGGCGCTCGTATATGATGGAGTATAAATACCTATGTATGGTAGCTTAAAAATTTTGTGCCCAGATATCAATTAATGCTTGATTTCTCATGTTTTATGAAGTTGTGGCAGCTACTTACAGGGTGTCCAGAAAAGGACTCCCTGATTTCAAAATTAAATATGTCGAAAACAAAGATCGATAGAGGAATGCAGTAAACGGTATATTTATTGTGACAGCTGTAAGAAGTGTATACAGCAGTGTGAAATAATAGTTACAAAAGCTGCTAACAGATGGCGCTGTACGCTCATATCAGCATACATAAGTGAAATAATCGTATAAAACAATCTTTGCAAACAATCACATCACAATGTTTTCAAAATGTTCACCATTGGCACGTTTCAATGGTGGAACTGATCGCCCTGAGCTTCGGATCACTAGTTAGGCATTACGTATGGCGATTACAGCGCCATCTGTTAGCAGCTTTTGTAACTATTATTTCAAACTGCTGTATACTCTTCTTACAGCTGTCACGATAAACATACCGTTTACTGCATTCCTCTTTCGATCTTTGTTTTCGAGATATTTAATTTTGAAATCAGGGAGTCCTTTTCTGGACACCCTGTATGTAGTCTCTTACGTATTTTCGTTTGAGGTACTTCCTTTACTACACACTTCTGAGCTCTGACTTCACCTTATAATGGAGCGTCCCCAAACTACGTGACTCAGTATAAAGAGGGGTGGAGGGGAAGTGGTCGGCTGGTAAGCTACGTTGGGCTGCGTGGGGGGAAGAGGGATTTTGAACCGAGCCACTTAGTTTTACATTCATATTATTTATTACAGTTAAAATAAGGTGCTGAAGACACTGCAGCGTGTGAATATTTATTTCCGTCATTTAATCACCTCTGTATGTAATTTAGGATATTCTGACAAGAGACAACAAAAGCCACGTCACGTCGGGCTATGTGGGAGAGGGGGGGGGGTTCACAGGATACCAAAATGGAGCTTCGTAGTTTATGGACGCTTCATAATGAACAGGATATTTAGAGATGTTGGTTACTATTTCAGTTTTATCAAAAATTAAAAATTGTCTTCCGGCGATAGCCGTTACGCGAGGGTAATTTCATCAATCATGTTATATCTTTCAAACAGGTGATTACACTGGAAATCAAGTATAATGGCAGTATAACTCAAGGACTTAAATACCATCTGTTATGCATGATTCGTTAATATGAACTACCTGTTTTAATGCCATTACAATTGCCTCTCTGCTAAGAGCTTCTATTTGCTGGACTAAAATTGGGCGAATAGGAAATGGTATCTAACTTCCTACTACCACCCACATAATAGATCCCTAACAGCTGTTGTACGGTATGGTGCATTACTTTAAACTGACGTCATTTGTCGGTAGTATTTCACACAGGCTTTCAAACACGAATTTCCAGGGAAGCAGCATTCACAGAAAAGGGTGGAGGGGGGAAAAAATAAAATAAAAATAAACAAACAAAAATGGTAGTTACTACTTACTGAAAGGCCTATAAATTACACTATAAAGTGTTACAATCAGTGATTTTGGATTCTTTGTTAATTATTAAGGTGTCGTGCGAAGCTGGTTTAGTCTTAAAACGTGTCTGTACGATTATACTGTACTTTCCTGCCTATTAGTTCTGTTGATGTTGACGAAATAATAGCCAAGTCGATGTTCAGTGTGTAGGTACCTCAATTTTAATTTCATATTCAGTTAATATAATAATGACGGGTTGGTCCTCCTAACATTCCGTGATATTTACAATATTTAGCTCAGAAAGATAATTTTTATGGCAATGATATAACGTTATTCGATCTTCTTATGTTTATAACATTTTGATGCGTGTACGCAGATGTAAAATACCGATGTGTTCACTACATACAGTTCGTTATCAATGGTTTTGGCGTAACTGTTCAATAATTTTTTAAGTGGTGCGTTAAAATTTTTAAACTATTTCTATTCTTAAATTGCCCAAAACATCGCCCTTTGTTAATGACGCATACCTGGCAATAGGAAAAGAAAAAAAACCCGTGGCTTCCTGGAAAAATCGAAGCTACAAAAATATCATAAGCAAAACTCGAGTGTCAGTTACTAATGAACACTGCATTCAGTGGTACGTTAAGAATTACCACCCATTTCTTGTCAACTCTCTTTGAAAGCACTAAAGATGGGAAAGAATTTTTTGCGCTAGTTTTTGCTCATTGATTTTTCATGGTAACATAAATGTAATAACTTCAGTATTCCTCCATTTACCGAAAAACACAAAATATGAGAAAGGAGGACGTTAGGAAATTCCACGAACCAAATATTTTCACCTTGATGCAATGTTAGAACATTCTCGAGTATGTGAAACGGTACATTTCCCTGAAAAATCAGCAATAATACCAGCTCATTATAACGCTCTAGTTATTTAGCATTCCGAAGTTACGCATAGTTTCCATTGTTAACAATAAAAACTGTTACCCCCACTAATTACTATGTTTGAATGTAGTTTCAATAAAGTCTTGTGGATTGTATTTGGTTTAATTCCCCATTAAGCATACTTCATATCAGTGACTAAATAAGTGTGGAAGAAAATTATTCCATATAGCAAAATGTGTTCTGATGCAAAAAAAACTATTTCAATTTGTACATAACACAGACTGTACTTATTTAGGTCGCACAACACTTAACCGACATTGGTCCGCACAGTCACCGCACCGTCACCGCACCAACAGTCGACCGAGTGACGGTTCGTCCCTCTCGCGTCCACATTTGTCCGTACGGACGGGTTCCTACTCTGTCTCATTTAACGATTACACTTGGTTGTTTCACGAAATTAATGTTAAAAAATTACCGTAAATGTGATTTGGGGATCGCAGTTAGGCTTACCACCTGTACTTTATTACAGAGCACCATAGTTTATTTTTCGTGCGTGTACTTTATTATCTAGGAAAATAATTAAGTTCATTAAAATACTTTTTTTTGCCTGACTTCTATTATTACCTCATTGTTTGATATCTGATGCATAAAAATAGTATCCCAACGCAGTTTTACAAATAATCATCACAGTGTACATGATCTGGCTGAAGTTAAAGGCTGTAGAAATAAAGCTGAGACAGGGATTTGAACCAGGGGCTTTCAGTACCCCAATCGTACACTGTAATCATCTGAGTCAAGTGACAAATTTGGATCTGATGAAAATTAATTTTCAAACATAATAAAAAAATTACGTACTCTTTATATATTATTTATTATGAATGTCTTTTTTATGCTTGAATACATGTTTTTCAGTACTTCTAGATTCAGATATTTACGGCGTGCGATTCAGATATGGAAGATTCCTGGTTCAAATCCGGGTCTCAGATGCCAATTTTACGGTTCTTAATATCGACCTTCACCACTCGAAAAGCTTTGTTGCGTAACGTGAACATGCAAGGATTCTACCTGCATTTTACCACCATCTGATGAACTTTGAAGCGAGGCTGAAAAAGACACTTTTCTAAGGCAATCAGTAATGCTAAAACAACATTAAATGGACCGGAAATTTCCGAATTCAGTCTATACGCTTCTCCATATCCACCATCCCGATACCGGCCCTCAACGTCGGGACTACATGCGGTGTCATTTGAACTCACTTCAATCGTGTTAGCAACAACAATGAGAAATCTGTCTGTGCAGTGTCGGTGCTGGCCGGTAACGGCTAGTGTGGCCTCACCTTTAGGCGTTTCCGTAATGTAATTGTCCAGTTGTATCTGATGAGCCTTCTGTTTAGGAAAATTGGAGCCCAAAAACTAGTTCATATCTCTGGCAGGGATGAAGGTAGGTGTTTTTTTTTTTTTTTTTTTTTTTTTTTTTTTTTTTTTTTCACCAGTTATGCTGGCAAAATATTCAAATGCCATTGCAGCTGAAGTTGCGTTACTCCGAGAAACTTTCTAGCGATTGGCTATAGTTTAGTTTTTTCTACGAGATCTTGATTTTTTTCTTTTTTATGAGGCTACATTGGTAAATAAGTACGATTAGGGATGTCGTACATATAAAGACACCTGTTCACTACCTAATCCGATGCAGATGGATTAGAGGTTTGCTGCTAAGCAAAAGTATGTAGTTAAGGTACAATTCGAGACAGCTCGACGATGACTTCAACGATTAGAGCGAAGGCGATGCTAACAAGAGCGCCTAAAATGGAGGGCAAGACCATGTGTCTGGTATCGGTGATTCCGCTTTGCGTAAGCTTCTTAGTGGCATTGCGTGGTGGAGTCTTAAAGTGATTAAAATTAACAAGCTGCGATTTGGAGCCAACATAAAAATGATACTCTTCTTGGCGGAAGATTTTCAGAAGTATTCGTTAGTGCTGTAGCAAAGAGGAGAGTCGCATTTCATCCCGAATTTGAACACGGATAATTATATCTGCATTTTCAGTTTGAAAACGTGTTAAAAAGCGGGAAGAAACATCATGAAGAAGGCTTACAAATCAAAGATAAAATTGTGTTTTTATAAAAGTGTTTCAGTAACATATCGAAAACAATCTACATTTAGAATTAAAATCTGAAGGTGTATTGACTGCATTACTCATTATCAGCCTACCAGTGACCAGTGCTGTATGTGAAAACGTGTAAATTTGCTCATGTATTGGAAGTTCTTAATTCATCGATGTCAGTTTATATCTTCAGAGATTCCTTTACCATTATCATCATCCACTGCTTTCAACTAGTGGCCAGCTCTGTTTATCCTACTGGCCTTACCATTTCCGTTTCTCCATCCACGGACGATCCATTGCAACATTGATCCATTCCTCTCCTTTTTTTTTGCAATATCTTCTTTACCTCTCTCCACCATCTATCTCACAGTATTCTTTTAGACCGATCACACTGTAACTGTAAATCATATACCTTTTTTCTTATTTTACGTTTAATTTAATTTAATTTAATTGCAATGGGGCACAGGCTCCGGTGACAATTTCCCTAGACACCCATCTTCCCCCTGTCCTGCACCTACCTACATTTGCCCTCTACAAATTTTATCTTTAAATTCCTTCAAAGTTTTCGGTAAATTATTCATCATTTCTCTTGGTAACTCATTCCAATCCCTGACACCCTTACCTAAAAAAGAGAATCTTACCACACCCTTGTGCCTGAAATCGAGTGCCAGCTTGTGGTCATGGTCATCTTTTCCCTTCCATGCACTACTTTTAATACCTATGGCAATATCTTTCCATGCCTCATCGCCAGTATATGCCCTGTACACTCCCATGTCCCTCCTCATCCTCCTCCTGTCTTGCAATGAATCCCATTCCAGCTCCTTTATCATATCCGTCACTGATTGCATTCTGCGATAATTTCCAGAAACAAATCTAGCAGCCCTTCTTTGCACCCTCTCCAACTCCTGTATTTGATACGTAAAATGAGGGTCCCATACTACACTACTATATTCGAGCAATGGTCTGACCAAAGTTTTGTAACCCAATTCCTTGACTTCTCTCGTACATCCCCTCATCACTTCCCCATTCTCTTAAAAAGTTCATACTATTGTCATCTCTATTCCTCTTCTCAGTAACTCATTCGTTAAAGCTAAAACAGCTGGGAATACAAAACCTTAAAAAAAGATTCTTTCTCTAAAACATCCTACTTGTCTTCGACCATGTTATTAGAGGATTGTCCACAATAAACTGAAAATCTCCAGTAATCTATGTAATTTATCCGCAGTCCTCTTACAAAACTATGATTAAAAAAAAAAAAAAAACTGCGCATTTGATCCAAGAATCGAATCAACATCCTCCATTAATACCATCAGCAGAATTCACTAGTAACCCACTAGGCTCAGTATATATATATATGTTAGCACGTAACTTGCCAGTGTGGCTCAGTGAGGTTAGGTGCCGCACGATGGATCGGGGAGATTCAATGGTGCCGGGCATCAGACTAGACCCCCCCCCCTTTTTTTCCGACCGTTCGGACTGCAGTTTTTAGGTGGATTCCTGTAGCCGTCAAGGCTAATTTCGGGACAGTCTGCAATCTCCACCTGAAAAACTACACATTTCACAAACAAAAAATACAATCAAAATTTGTCCATGCCAATGATGAATATAAACAAAAGTATTCGGACTATATGATAATACTAGCTCGTACCCGCGACTTCGTACGCGTGGATTAAGAATTTTTTTGCCAAAATTAAATATAGAAAGTTGTTGCAAACGAAGGATTGGTCCCAAACAATATCGAGTCGGAATAATATGACAGTAAAGCTATCACTATATCGTTGCACCGTCGAACCTGTCTCTTGAAGAGAATCAATTTCCAACATATTTCTGTCACCATTCGATAAGGTCTCAAAATTTCGTGACTACAACTGTTAATCATACTGGAAAAAATATCCTATGCCCTTCATACAGATTTCTTTATAAAATTCCATCACAACGATATAGCAATTTAGTCATCAAAACGTAACAAAAAGACGGAGACTTATTTCCGTATTTATTATAATATTACTGTGGTTCACACTCACACACTTACTGCGAACAACACCTGAGGGATCATTATAACGTAAAAAAGTGTACACCTACACCATTGCAAGACTACCTACGGTTTGCCTCGCATTTCACCCCTAACTTTCTAATATCTACAGTTTAACATTCAATCCGAATAACCTACGGCCCAGGCCTAACTCTTACGATGAAAAACAATTTTTAAAATCTTAGCCTCCACGAAGATTTGAACCGGAGACCACGACGTTCGTAAGCAAGCGCTTTAACCACCGAGCTGCCAGTCCACTACAAGGAAATACGGTACGGAGACGTCCACATCGAACGTGTCTGTCTATCACCGTATTTCGAAGTTATGAGAAAACATGTGTTATTTAAACAGATAATTTTTCAACCAAATGTAGACAGTATTTTTCTCCTTGTTTCAATGGATAAGTATGCAAAGTTTCATCGAGATCGGATGAAAACTGTGGATTTGTATGAAGAACAAACAAACAAACATACATTCATCTTTATATATAAAGATTATGCCGTAAAGAAGTTTACATTCAGTCAATGTTGACTCTATTCAATTAATAGGACTCTTTGATTGTATAATTTTAAGCGATACATTTCGAGTAGAAAACATAAATATTGCCGATTAAGTGGTAACGCGTGGGCATTATATATAAATATATATATTTTTTTTTTTTCAAACTGGTATCTTGTGACACAGTGCGAAGTTTTTTCTTTGTTTAAGTGTCTGTGGAATTTTTTTTCATGCATTTCTCTATTACCAATCCTACAAAAATGTCAACAGCGGGTAATATAACCATCGTAGCACGCCAGTACAGCAACTCACTTCTTCCATCGTTTCCTTAACAGCCATATATTTCTACTATTTCGCCATTCACGCTTTCCGAATAACGTACTAGACGTAAAACATTCACTTCCTTATTTATGTGTTCCAGTACCCGATATGCTATTATTTATCGTGAAATCAAAACCCAGGAAGACTGCGCTTTGTTACAAGATGATATGAAGAAAATAATTGCGTTGTGTAAAGACTGGCACTTGGAGTTAAACGCTAAAAGGTGCCAAGTCATGCGTGTAAGTAAAAAGGTGACGCCATTTAGCACTGAATAAACAATTAATGGTACTGTCTTTAGAACAGTAGATTCCGCTAAATACCTAGAGGTAATAATTCGTAATAATTTGTCGTGAAATGAGCATATCGAGAAGGTAATTGGGAAATCAAATCGTATGCACCGATTTCTAGGACGTAAGTTAAAACAATGCACTCCGGAAGTTATATGTTCACGCATGATACAATATACAACATGCGACGAAAAAAATTGATGAAAAATTCACAACGGGTAGGAAAATAGAAATCGAGCAATCCAAACATCATTCTCAGAAATTTTTTCACCGACTTTACCTATTTTGTGACGCAAGGCAACTCTGTTTAGCTACATAAAAATTAAAAAAAATGAATTATTAATCAACGTTAGGCAATTTAATGTAATGGGATAATTCTAATTCTCCCAGAGACCATGCGGCCATGCGCATTTATAATCTCATACAATCAGAAAAATAAAATACTTGCTTACGCGCAAAGAGTAATCCTGTTTGGATTAGTTTAACTTCTGCCTCGTTACTCCTGTCCCTCTCTTTCATTCTTCCTCCCTGCAGTCAGAGAGCCAGAAACAAATCGGAATTTACTACAGTGGATTATTCAGATAATCAGTTCCTTTCCAACTCTGAATTCAGCAGAACAGAGAGACAAACTTATCGATTACAGAAAATGAAGTAGAACAGCTCACTTCATTGAGTAAAAATGCACTGACATTTCGATCACTTGAGTTAGTCTGAAGACTTCATACATTCACAAGCAATGAGACTGTAAGATGGGTTAAGTCGTCGCCAATTGATCGTTTCTATCGACAGACATTAATTGAAGTATGAATTTATTTTAATTTAATTGCCATTGAGAATATGCCCGGTGGTAATTGCCCACACATATCCTTCAGTATTTCGTGTTTTATTTTAATATTAAATTCTTAGAGGGAAATTTCACTATCTATCTACTTTTTTAGACCTAGTAGTATTCAGGAGTGTAGTATAGTACACAGGTAGAGAACTATTGTACTTTGAATCAAACGAAGCTAATACTGTTTCCACACAACAAATAAATTCTCATGACTCTCTGTGTTATTATTATGGTCAATAATTACTACAGGTATCGCATGAATGTATTCTGTGTTCCGTAGAAGCAATGAGCTCTCTCGTGCAACATAATTGTATTCTTTGCAGTTCGATCACGAAGTTGCCGAACATTACCGATTCTTCACTTTTGGCTAAAAATTAATACACTCTACTAGAAATTTTATTTTACGTTCTATATGTTATAGATTCCTGCTAAAGAAATAGTTTTGAGATGGAACGTTTTGCAGTCAGCAAACACATAAGGATGGATTTATAGGGAATATAACCCCTCACTTACCACAAATTAACGAAGGAGGACCTGAACACAGAAATACGAACATACTTTACAATATTTCGGTCAAAATCCTTAGTCATTTAATAGGAGAGACATATGGAACGGAGAAATATGTGAACACATCCAGACCACAATATTAATGATCCATGTTGTAGGTCTGAATGTGCACAAATCCTTTCTCTTACATGACTAAGGTTTTTTACCGAAATATCGTAAAGAATGTTCGTGTTTCTGTATTCGCCCTGGCCCACCTAACTTTGACTGTGGTAATTTATGGCTTCATTTCCTCACTCTTCATTGTGTTCATTGCCTAACAGCACTTTGTCTGTCAACGTTATGGAATTTGTGAGCATAGAAAGATGATACATAATAAATGGGCTGGATATTACAGTATTATACAAAAACACTTATAATGTTATTTTTTGGTTAGCATTTAGCATATAAAACGTTGTTTGAATTCTACCAGAAAAAAAATTAAGTATTATATACAGGTTTTTGAATGAACGCGATGGAGTTCCACATAAAATATTATTTCAGTTTTCTTTTTTAAATGTGTGGTTCTACTGACTAAAATGTTAAACAGATTCATTAGAGAATATTTAAAAGTTTTTTTAAAATTAATAATTATGATGCTTGAGTTTTGTGCAAGGATATTCATGTTTCCCGTAGTATGCCTTTTTTTTTAAAGTGAAATTTAACCTAATATGGACACAGAATATATATACATGTAATCAGACATTGTACCTATTTTAAGCTTCCTGCAAGTTTCTCAACAAGATGTTCTTGATATTACCCTTCACAGAATTCTTACATCTTTGCATTGATCTGCATAGATTTTCTTCCTCTTCAAAGAATTTTGTCAATAAAATATACGGTAAAACATTAGTAATGGGATTTAACTGGCAACAGAAGACACATAATCGCAAGGCTTCAGCACGCCTCGTTAATAGCAGCAAGTACAGAAACTGCAAAATCTGAAATAATTCGGCTCCACTTATTCGAAAGCAGCTAAACTGCTCTTATAAAGGCTTTAGCAGAGAATCAATTCATTGAGCGCATTCTTCCATAACACAGAAAACTACTGTGGAAGGAATAATTATATAATTTCTCGAAAATCAACGAGACAACGGAATTAAAAAAAAAAATGTTTTCAGTGAACTAGTAGACAAATGACAGTAAAATAAAAAAAATAAGAAGACACAGCTGAATTGTCAGAAGATGTAAAAACTGTTTTCACGACGTTAAGTCAGGCAGCAGAGTTTGCGGTTTAGTCACGGTGATGTGATAAGCCGTCGTTCAATATAACGTCACTACTGGATGATACGTGCTACTTCTTCTCTCTACAGTTTTCCCGTTGTTCTATATGGTCCGCTTTTACGATGTAGTTACGATAAATTCGTTTACGAGGCAGCTTGTCGCCAGAGACTATTATTAACCTCTAGGGGACGGACTAGTGTCGTCGTAGGTTTCTGAACGTGTTTTACGTATGTTTATTTGTGGTAACTGGTGAAATTCCCAGCATTAGCCTAAATCAGTGTTTCTCAAAGTGGGATACGTAAACCCCTAGGGGTTACCATATCAGCCATTGTTTTTTTTTTTTTTTTGAGAAACACTGGCATAACCGATTCCGGAAAACCGCTTACAGCCATAATCAGGTTGGCCGGTCCGTTGTAGCAGTCATTTAAAGCCAATATGATTGATTACCTTGTTATTTTTGAACAGCTGTCGCACTAACTTAGTTCCTTTTTTATTTTACAAAAGACTGTGAATTATCGAGGTAACTCACAAAGGCAATATGACTACCTAATTTACAGTCAAGATTGTTGCAAACAAAGTGAGAAATCCATTTTCGTCAAGACTCACATAACTGTCTTAAATAACTGAGGATAAGGAATAATATGATTCCGTTTGAACATATACCGGTAAAAATTTCGACTGTGGAAGGTGAACCGTAAAACTCCCGGTTGGCATTCGGGAAGATGTGTGTTCAAATCGCCGTCCAGCCATCCAGGTTTCGATTTTCTGTCGTTTCATAAAATCATTGTTAGCGAATGCCGGGATGGTTCTTCCAAAAGCTTATTGTCGAATTCCTTACCATCCCTTGCCTTCCAGTCCCTCCCCGCATCTATCGACCTCTATGTCAACGAGGCGTAGAAACCGAAGAGAAAAAAATCGATTGCGAGAAGCAGCTAACTTGCTGAAACCTTTGTCTTAATTTCCCAACCTTGGACGTCACATCAAAATGAAACATACCCTATTTTACTCTTGGGACCTTGGGCAGTACCTTGCTGGAAAACTCATCAACTTCTGAAAAGCAGATTTTTCGTAAGTCGCATTCAACAAAACGAGCAGGCAGATGAACAGGAATGTTTTGTTTTCATTTCCATGCATTCATATAAGAACGGAGACTTTTCTTCGTATAGTGGCAATGAAATCTTCACTGTTGTATTTCCTAATGGTGATATATTAACGCAATTTGATGATACAACCATGAAGATTTTACGGTTTTCTTTATTTCTCATCTTTCCGATGCCCCATCAAGTAAAGTATACCTAATTTATTTCTGGCACCCTAGTATGAATAACGTATGAAAAATAAAAATATTTCCAGTTATTTTTGAACGAGTCTTGCTCACGAAAAGGAATTTGATTCTCGCAGATGAGTGTTTGCAGATGACAATATATCACTAAGTCTACTATATCCTTACTGCCAAACGAAAACAAACACTTCTTAGTACATCTGTGATATGCAATTTGAATTTTGTGAATGATTAAATTAAACGTGCTTATACAGCTAGTCAAGGTAATTCTAGTAAAGGTAGGGCCCGAAGCGAAACGAGCGGCGATTGGCTGTTGAAATGACGTCACTGCAGGAGCAAACACAAGCAATGGATACAAGCGGCAAATGAGCGAAGCGCGCTGCTGTTCAAAACTAATCAATTTACGGATGCCAGAGCAATTAATTCAATGAAATTTTTTAAGTATTTGATAGTCAGATTCACATACCTTGTTATGTTAGTTTTTCTCCGCATCTGGAACGGACGATGCGAGGAACTGACGAGATTTCCTCCTATGTGCCGCTGCTGCCTTTTGCATTTTAAGTTTTGCATTCATGTAATGTAAACGAATAAACATTCTTGTCCTTACATAGAGTTTTATCACTTCCACTGGCACCTCTGGATATTTTTCTATTATTTTGGCACAAATTCTTTTAACAATATTCTTTTCTTTCGACATAAAATCACAACCATTCACATCCATAAAAATTAGTTCAAATTGTGACACTTTATTTAACCAGTCATCGGATGGTACAATAAGACTTCCGCGTGATAGTACTTCTATCCATCCAGATTTTGATGTAGATGCAGCCGGACACATTAAAGATGTAGATGTTCCCATTGTAGCATCGAATTTTCTTCCTCGGTGAGCGATGTAACCAGCAAGATAACGAAACCCTTCAATTGAGCAGTCTGGTCCTTCTGTAAATGAAGACTGATCAGTATCAGCTTCGAAAGAAATATTAAAATCTTGAAGGTCGGAATCCCCTTCAATCAGAGCCAGTGGTTCAGACATATCAGGTAATATCCCCTGTAGAAGTTGAGACGTTAAAATAACCTGACTTTCATCCATCTCTACGGACGTTTCACTTGATAGTGGAATGTGAGTTGCATTTTTTCCCAACAATAGTAGCCGTAGCCGGTGTTTCACATCTGTTGGTGAGGGGTTCAGATGAAAATGACCAATTCCTCTTATCTGAGAGAAAAAATTCTCTAAACAATCTTGATTCAGGCGAGCTGTCAAAATGTATTTCACTTGTAAACTCTGCAGATCGGAGTACAGACCAAATACAGATCGGATGGTTGTCATAAATCCTTTCTGGAATGGAAGAAGTTGTTTTGATCTACCAACTTGCATTTTTTCACAGCATTCATACATCTGTCTCAAAATTCTTTCTTGAATATCATGGTGAACACCATATCCACATGCTAACGGCTTGTTGTCAAACTGTACTCTGCTATTCATAATGTCAAACGAGTCGTTGACAAGCTGGAAAAAATTAGCAACGTGTTCTTCTTCTGGCATGAAATAGCGTATTGCTTGTGCTGTGGTGTTAGAAAACAGTTGCAATGCCAAATATACCCTCTGGCGCTCCCTTCCTTTAACTGATAAGTGAAACTGCGTAAGCTTGGGGCACACTTTTATTTCACCTACTATCCAATTCTATTAATTTTTCAACCACTGTTTTCACAACTTTTTTGCCACTCGGAAGAATTAACCCATCATCAATAAAATGATTCCTTAGCAGTTTATATAGATGAGGAACATCTGAAAACACCCATATTCTTTTATCAGTATTTCTCGGATTCTGAAAGCACGTATTTGTATGGCTTACATTAAGTTCTTTCCAAACACAGCGATTCTTTGTGCCGAGATCAGCAACAATAGCAACAACATTGTAGCCGGCGTCTTCAAGGCTGCAAATAATTGATTTTAACAATGCCGCTGTCATCTGAACGTCGAAATCGTAGTATATGGGCTGTTTCCAGCTACTGAAAAGACCACGAATCATAGCAAATTGTACATTACTATGCGGCCCTATAATACGATCTTCTTTCTGGTCGTAAACAATGCTACTATCCACATTCATTTCATCAAATGACAAGACACACACACGTTCAGCATAGGAAAATGTTAATGCCTGAGCTTTCATTAGCTGTATTACATCTTGCTGCACACCTGTCAGACAGCGAAAAGAACGGGAGATACTCCGTTTCAAAGTTGACAAACCTGGCAGCGGAAAATGAAGCTTATTTCTCAAAAACAAATAGCACTTTTTGGAAATAGCACGTAATGTCACTGCTTTGCAAATATCATCACTGTTCCACTTAACATGTTTCTTTCCTGATACTAAACATTTAATCTGGTTTTCCGAAAATATGTTTTTCAGTACTTTTGTCGCCTCATTGTGTACTAATTTCTTGATATTATTTTTGAGCTCTGTTTGTTTCTGGGAAGTCGCTCTCAATTCCTCACGCAGATATTTGTTCTTAATCTTCAAAGTTAAACATGTAGCTTCCAGTTTTTTTTTGTTTTCTCTTCAAGTTCTTTCACACGTCTTTTTAGTAACATAACTTCTTCAGAATCAATATTTGAGGTTGAAGTGCATTGGTCCATTTTTGTTTTCTTAGGCGACACACCGGCAAGGGTTTCAACAGCTCTTTTCCTCACATATCTGGCTTGATATCTATCAGTTCTGCTGCTTTGGTTTTGACTGATGTTGGTTGGTGAACTTTGAATGGCAGTAGACGTGCAATGAGCATTAAACATCATCATAGGAAGATTAACACTTGGCACAGAACCTGGTTTAAGTATTTTCTTTGGAGGTAAATTTAGTAACTCGGCTTGCAAGTCACGAACATAATCTTCTGGCACAAAATGTTGCGAACACACAGTTGCTGTTGCTGTACTGAAATCATCCTTACGATAACACTTTTGAACCTATATTTTCCTGAGCTGTAGATCCTTTGGAAAGGTATGATACGTGATACCAGTACCTTTAGTTTTTCTGCTGTAAGTTGTACAGCCCGCGACAGCACATCCAGGCATGTTAGCACAATTTAAACAAAGTTACAAGCAAAATCACAATCGAAATACACCACGCGCCCGTATACTCAAATGCTCCGACAACACATAGTGCTCCTGCGGTGACGTCATGCGCAGAGCCAGAAATTTGAGCTCGGTTTGCGCATATCAATTGGGCCCCCCCTGACAGCTAGTAATGCTGAAAATTAAATGGACAGACAAAGCAACAAAGGAACGAGTTATGGAAATGATGGGTGAGGAAAATAGTTTGTGGAAGAAGCTTCCTGATAGAGGAGACTGGCTGGTGGGTCATATTTTGAGACATGCTGGATTGGTTAATTTGCTGGTGGAGGGAACAGTCGAAGGTAAGAACTGTAGAGGAAAACATAGATTATAATATATGAAGCAGATAATTGAGGACGTGGTTTGTAAGGGATATGTATAGATGAAGAGATTAGTACAAGATAGGAAGGAATGGAGGATTGCATCAAGCCAGTCGAATGATTGATGACAGCAAAAATATATAAAATAAGTTTTCTTCTAAATTCCGTTTCTTACAATTCGTATAATCTGTTTTTATATCATTAATTTGTATGCAGAGTAGGGCAGTCCATTTAGAAAGTACATCGATTTTTTTATTCGTTGAAATACATCGGAACGCTGCATAGGAACAGCAGTGTTGGTCGTCGAAGGGCGCTAGCTGCGCAGCGGTTGGGCACCGCCGCAGTCAGTGTCAGCCAGTTTGCCGTGGCACACGGAGCTCCATCTCAGTCTTTGACACTGGTAGCATGCCGCGACAGCGTGTACGTGAACCGTATGTGCAGTTGACGGACTTTGAGCGAGGGCGTATAGTGGGCATGCGGGAGGCCGGGTGGACGTACCGCCGACTTGCTCAACATGTGGAGCGCGAGGTCTCCACAGTACATCGATGTTGTCGCCAGTGGTCGGCGGAAGGTGCACGTGCCCGTCGACCTGGGTCCGGACAGCAGCGACGCACGGACGCACGCCAAGACCGTCGCATCCTACGCAGTGCCGTAGGGGACCGCACTGCCACTTCCCGGCAAATTAGGGACACTGTTGCTCCTGGGGTATCAGAGAGGACCATTCGCAACCGTCTCCATGAAGCTGGGCTACGGTCCCGCTAACCGTTAGGTCGTCTTCCGCTCACGCCCCAACATCATGCAGCCCGCCTCCAGTGGTGTCGCGACAGGCGTGTATGGAGGGACGAATGGAGACGTGTCGTCTTCAGTGATGAGAGTCGCTTCTGCCTTGGTGCCAATGATGGTCGTATGCGTGTTTGGCGCCGTGCAGGTGAGCGCCACAATCAGGACTGCATACGACCGAGGCACACAGGGCCAACACCCGGCATCATGGTGTGGGGAGCGATCTCCTACACTGACCATACACCTCTTGTGATCGTTGAGGGGACACTGAACAGTGCACGGTACATTCAAACCGTCATCGAACTCATCGTTCTACCGTTCCTAGACCGGCAAGGGAACATGCTATTCCAACAGGACATTGCACGTCCACATGTATCCCGTGCCACCCAACGTGCTCTAGAAGGTGTAAGTCAACTACCCTGGCCAGCGAGATCTCCGGATCTGTCCCCCATTGGGCCTGTTTGGGACAGGATGAAACGTCGTCTCACGCGGTCTGCACGTCCAGCACGAACGCTGGTCCAGCTGAGGCGCCAGGTGGAAGTGGCTTGGCATGCCGTTCCACAGGACTACATCCAGCACCTCTACGATCGTCTCCATGGGAGAATTGCAGCCTGCATTGCTGCGAAAGGAGGATTTACACGGTACTAGTGCCGACATTGTGCATGCTCTGTTGCCTGTGTCTATGTGCCTATGGTTCTGTCTGTGTGATCATGTGTTGTATCTGACCCCAGGAATGTGTATATAAAGTTTCCCATTCCTGGGACAATGAATTCACGGTGTTCTAATTTCAGTTTCCAGGAGTGTACTTACAAGGATTTATTCAGTTTTCTAAAATAGTTGTGAAGTTGAGTTGGTGATATATAGTAACGTCGTAGTTTCATTCTACCAGTTTAATTGGCTAAATATATTTTTTCTGGTCGTAAGGGATCAAATTAGGATATTTACTTTGAAATTTGAAAGAGGTCAACTACAATGGAAACTTTAGCTAATTTGAAATTTCAAATAAGGAATCATGTTAATATTAACTTCAAGATGAGAAAACCAACATGCTTGTTGCATTTTTATGGACAGATTTTATAATAGGACAAATGGCACTACCAGTTCAGATTTTGCTTTAGACTTCATTGAATCCGATTTCAATAGTTTGGTGAGATGTATATATTTGCGTTCGTGTGATAGTTTAGTGAATGAAATTTTGTGTTTGACTCCATAGATGTCAAGACCATAGTTTATAGAGCTACTTTTCCTTTTACAATTTTACAAAACCTCCCTTGCTAGGAATGTTTACCTCGATTACGGTGCTAAAATTTACTACTTAAAATAGTCAGTGACAGTATTGCACACCGTAGAAATGTAAGTAAGAGCAATGACTGATCTATGGACAACATAACTTGATGTCAAAACTCACTCGTCATACCATTTCAATAAATTCAGTGCTCAGAATTTCGCTTATTGTATTTTTGAATTCCTAAAATATTTTACCAATACAATTTTTATTACTTCTTGTCTAAATTACCAACAGATTTTTGTTTGGTTTATGCACATAAGGGGAATACAAATTTTAATTGCTATGTTCACGTTCGTTCCCTGGTGGAAGACCATGCAGTCAATTTACAAAGTACCAGAACATACTTCTATAAATATATATTACTTACTTGCAATAGCTTATCCACATTTCTGGCACAAGAAGACTCATTGTGCTTTTAACTACTTCAGCCGAAGTACTTAGAAGATGTAATTTTCTGAGTGCTAGAGTACTTTGCTAATGAAACTGCCTCAGCAAAATGACATTTTAATTTACAAAATAAAAAAATAAAAATTTTCCTTTTTTTCCCAGTAATGCTTCAACAAGTTCTATTATTTCTTGCAATATAGCTGATACCAACCGAATAGCCAGTAGGAACTGAACAAAAATAAGATTACGACAAAGCTTAGACACAAGCGTGAATATTTTCACATACCTGGCAATTATTGTTTACCCAAAGAAACGATAATCCCTGTTATTTTTATATAAAAATATAACAGTTGAAAGTGAGTGATTAATAGTATTTAAGAAATCAGCACGGAAGTTAAATGACTTCTAACGCCCTTGGGAAATTTTATTCATACTTAATTCATATATGTGGGAGAATCGAAAAAATCGACCTTCTGAAAGATGTAGCAGGATTAGTTGGACTTCAGATTTCTTTCGAGAAAACTAAATACATGACCAATATTAGGCATTCACCCACAGTACTTAACACAGAGTACGGAAAAATTAACAAGGTCAATAAATTTAAATATCTACGTGAAGTAATTCAGATTAATGGGCTTGATAAGGAAGCAAATATATCAAGAGCAAGAAAACCGGAACTAGCATACCAATTGACTGAACATACATACAATAAGAAGAATCTATCAGGGAAAACTAAAAGCAAACTCTACAACACAGTAATCAAACAAGAAGGACTGTATGCCTCAGAATGCTTTTTCTCTATGAAAACTGGAGAAATAGAAGAAATAAAGAAAAGGGAAAGGAAAATCTGGAGAAAAATTTGGGGACCACTAAACACTGAAAATGGTGAGTTTAGACACCAGAGGAATAAAGACCTATACAAAGAAGAAGAAATTGAAAGGATGTCAGACACGATCAGAAAGAGGAGAAACAGTTTATTTGGTCTCATAATGAGAATGGATAACAAAAAGAATTTTAAATCATGTTTACATGAGTAAGAGGAGCAACCAGTGGATCCAAGGAGTAAAGAAAGATATGATTGAGATCGGAAGAATTAATACAAGATAGAGCAACTTTTAGGATTTCCAAGGGTTTCCAGGAGAAGGAGAAGAGGAAATGTAGTAACATATGGTCAGAAGAAAGGAGGAAACAGCAAAGTGAGAGGATGAAGAACTATTGGAAGTCAAGAAACGAAGCATCGAAATGATTGCACGGGATTACTTTTCGTGGTCCTTAGACGCCGATATCAAAGAGAAGAAGTAGAATACGTGGGAGACATTATAAGGGAACTGAGAACGGAAGTACGAAAAACAAGGTGATAAACTGAAACATAACTCGTACGTAAGGACTTTGCTGGTGATCAAATCATCATCTACGAAAATGACATCCAGTGAGCTGTCTACCAAAAGTATCATGTGGGCAGAAACTACAACATGAAAACAGCAAAGTAGACGACAAACGTCTATGTGAGTAACGGAGTACAGGTAGAAAAATTAAATGTATCAAGAAATATCAACCACAAGAACACATTTCATACTTCAATTGTATTGGTTGCTACGTCAGTTATGATCATGACTATAATCTACTTTAAAAAAAAAATAAACATAAAGTTCAATAACCATGCAGTTTCGAAGGGATGGATGAACAATACATGTAGCCGAAGGGAAGTTTCTAAGAAAAGTAATAATTTGGAGCTGATTGGACGGAAACGAATATTATGCAATAATATAGACTTTAAACGTATCACACAAATGATAAAATTCAACGCAATAAACTACAGTGAGAGGTCAGTAGGAAGGAACTTATAAAGACATTCGTCAAATATGTATGGTAAATCCGGGGTAGATGACCATACGGGAGAGATGGCCAACGCCTGTAATTCTTTCACTATCCGATGTGGTCAGTTGGTAGTTAGTTAATAATGTAAGTGTGTGTTGTTGTCTCGCATGACTCCTTATTTCAACTGAATGTAAGTAATTTTCATGATTTTAGTTTTTAATATACCTTGAAATTATACAGTATGTCACAACCTTTTGATTTAAACATAACTTAGGAAGTGAGTAACGACGGAAACTTTAGTTTTAGAGTTTTTTAGGTCTAAATGCATACCTGTACATAGGTTATGATTGAGTTTGCGTCCACCATGTTTGATGACGCGCTATGGTCGTCTCCCCAGGCCGATCGGGAGAGACGGCCACATCAATATCGGGATAGATGGCCATCCAATAAACGTGTTATGTGTTAAATTTTGACGGTGTCGTTATTTTTTTACAGATTCCAAATAAATACATTTGAAAAGCCGGGTCTGTCAGAGGATCATGGGAAGAATAAGATCTTAAAAATGCTATTAATAAAGTAAACAATGATGGTTATTCAGTTAGAAAAGCTTCAATGGAGTTTAATATGCCAAGGAAAAACTCTTGAGAGATAATTAAAGACTGGCTGCGACTCCAAAATTCTAATGGGGCCCTAGTCCTTGTTTGGGTACAGATAATGAGTTACGACTGGTCCACCACATAAAAAAAATGCAGGCCCATGGGTTTCCCTTAACGAGGGACTGTGTACGAAGTTTAGCCTATGGTTTTACTGTTCAGCATGGTCTAAAACATAAATTTAATAAAGAAAAAGGAAAAGCAGGTTACGATTGGTTACAAATGTTCTTATGTCGACATCCAGATCTAAGAGTGCGAAAATCTGAAAGCGTATCTTTGGCCAGATCCATGGAATGAATCGTGATGAAGTCGAGGAATAGTTTGAACCTAATTTCAACTTTAATGGAAGAAAATTATTTGCTGAATAAACCTGGAAGTATATTTAACATGGATGAGTCAGGCCTTCAATTAAATAGCCGACCAGGTGCTGTTGTAGCTGAAAAGGGGTAAAAAACAGTTCCTCGGATTACTTCGTCAGAAAAAGGAGAAAATATTACAGTGCTTGCATGCTGCAATGCTGAAGGGGTGTTTCTTCCTCCTTATGTAATCATGAAGGGAGTTAAAAAAAAGGAGGGGAAGGACAACATGCCACAGGGAAGTAAAGTTGTCAAAGAAATCTGCATACTTGAATGCTGAGATCTTTTTTGAATGGCTAAGGGATCATTTTTTGCACCGAAAATCTCTTGGAACAGTTATGCTGATTTTGGATGGGCATGCTTCACACTCTAGCTCGGTACATATGTTGGAGTTTGCTGAGATTAATAATATCATTTTATTGTGCCTCCCCAGCCATACTACCCATTATCTACAACCGCTGGACCGATCTGTCTTCAAATCTTTAAAGCATCATTTTTACAGTGCCTATGAAAAATGGCAAAGGATTTACCCAGATCGGCAGCTAGGAAGATTACAATTTGGCGAGCTACTACAAGAGTGTTGGGGAAAAGCTGCAACACCACGGAACGCCGTCTCTGGTTTCAAAGCAACGGGAATCTACCCCTTTAATCCAGATGCAATTCCAGATTACGCTTTTAGAAGTGATCCAAATAGGCTTACAGGAAATGAAAACATTAACGTATCTGGCAAAACTCTCCATGAAAGAACCTCGTCACTCCTGCCGCAATCCACTACTAGATCCACCGACTCTACTTCAACAGAGAAATGTGAACTAAAATCCCCTGAAAGAAGAGGAACGTCATCTCTACCGGGACCTTCAACAAGACCAGACGACATTTTTCCTTTGATTTAAAATGAAACCAACCAAGTCACCCCTACCAAAATTCTAAACAATATTTCACCTTTGCCAGCTAGACCCGAAACTCAAACAAACAAAGGTAGAAAAATGAAAGCTACAAACTTGACGTCAAAAGAAAATATTAAAAAGTTGAAATTGAAACTTAATGAAAAAAAAAAAAACTAGTGAAAAAGAAGGTTAAACAAACTTCAGACAGTTCAGACATATCAAATGAAGTTCAGTTCAAGAAAGACTCAACTGACGGACTTTTTGAAGAGAAGCAGGAAGAGTGCGTTGGATGCGGTGAAGACTTCTCAAAAACAGATAAATCCTGTGACTGGATTCAGTGTGTCAGGTGTAAGCGTTGGCTACACGAAACCTGCGCATCATATGTTGATGTGTGCCATCGGTGTGGTAATGTAATTTTAAAGAAATAAATCGAACCTTACAAAGTAAACATTCCTTCTTATAAATTTTGGATTAGTTCTAAATTTAAGTAACTGAACTCATTACTTTTTATATTAAACTAGTATGTTTCAACGATATAATAAGAATTCAAGAATTGTAAAATGCTTTTTACAAATGAGGTTCTGTTTAAGTTATAATTTAACTACAATTAAAAACTTTCTTGATGTTTGATGTAAAAAAATTTTTTAGAGTCAATAAAACATGTTTGAAATGTTAAATTTTTTAAAACCTAATTATCTCTTTGATTTTAAAGTGTTTTGTACGATGGCCATCTCTCCCATACATGTCTGGCCATCTAACCCTGATACTCGGGTGAGATGGTCAAGTGTTACATATTTTTTTAAAGAATTTTTAGCTTGTATGAAATTTGGTATATCTTTGTAAACGAAGTCAACTTTCGTTTTTATAGATTAAAACTGCAATTTATGGAAAGTTTCAGGCTATTCTTGTGTATTAGGTTGTGCAACTGGCTTTTAAAAAAATCATGGCCATCTATCCCGGATTTACCCAAACAGTTAAGAAACCAAAACGTGAAAGAGTGGTAGGAGGACCAATAAGTAGATAGAGGTAGGTGAAGCTAGATCAGGCGGCTAGTTAATCCATAAAGAGCAGAAAAAAAGAAGATTCAACTAAATAAGAGTATTGGTCATGATGTTTAGATCTTGAATCATCTACGTTTTTAATCTTGTTACGACGTTACAGAGATTCGCTTTTGGCTCCAAATTAATTCTTTACTGAAAAATGTATAGTATATTATGGTGAAACCTTTCTTGCATTATTACTGAATTGTTACAGGGCAAGGTTAAAAAAAATATGGTCGTAATGTTTGCATAGATGTTTTATGACAAAGATAAATATGGATGGGTAAATGTAATGTGTTATAAACAAAGAAATTACAGCGGGGCAATCAGGTAGAATTAGATTAACAAAATTAATTAATTGTCAGTGAATACCCTCAGTCACGAAACAAATGTTTTTGTTAACATTTCCCTATTTCCTGCATTAGGTTTGCTTATGGATATATCAGAGACGTGCACTTTAATTTGTGAACACGATGTATATATTTCAATAGCAAGATTTGCATGATTTTGGATTTCATCTGAACGCATACAATATGAATAATAATCAGTGAAAAAAATATTATATGCGGCAAAAACAAAAAACAAAAAAATAAAAAAAAATTAAGAAAATAAAATTTAATTCTCCTACAATCAGTTCTTTTGTACATCTCCTTAATGGAGTAGAAAAGGAAGTCAATAAGATAATCCTCCAGTTTTCCTTACAATATGTGTTTATTATCAACAGATTGTTTAATACTTGCTGCAAGTTTATTAAACAGATGTGTCTCAGAGTAAATAACTCCTCTTTGTACTAATTTCCCCTTAACGGAATCCTTAGTGCATAAAGAAATTTACACTTACCATTGGAATAGTGCCATAAGATGCAGCTTACATTTAACTGCAAAAAGTGAAAGGCAATGCAAATAAGTAACAAAATGAATCCGTTTCTTCACGAGTACAAAGTTAACAATTCAGTGGTTGACACGGTTGATTCCCTGAAGTATCTTGGCGTAATAGTATAAAGCAACATGAAATAGGACTTGCACATAACTCCCGTCGTAAGCTAATTCTAGATTACGATTCATAGGTAGCATTTTGAGGAATTTTAATTCTCATACCAACAAAACAGCGTACAAGACACTAATGTGTCCGCATTTGGATTACTGTTGTGGAGTTTTTGAACCGTATCGCAAGGGATTGATTCACACGCTAGAGAAAGTACAGAGGAGAACACTAATTAACACCTACCATCATCCAAAATACAACGTACATTGTTCAAAGACAGATGCCAACATTATGTTTCCACGTTCTCCAGCAACTGTGTGAGAATATCTTTGCGCTGAACGAAATCCGCACGGAGGAAGTGTGTGGCCTGTAAATTAGTGCAAACTATCCGAAACATCTTTAAGTCAAAGTAAACCTAACGCGCTTAACTTACTTTCTGTGAGAAACAGTACGAAAATGCTAGTTGAAAATCATACATCAACAAGATAGGTATGAATTCCCAATAAACTATTATTATTATTACCTATTGTTACTATTTCACTCATAAACAAGATCATCATTTGTTTTTAATAGTGTTTTAATAAAATACCATATGTAGTGGCTTGGAAAACAGACACGTCTATGTGCCCCTAGTAAATTTTGTCACCGAAGCTAGAAAAATAATTTAAATGCGATTCTCGCTAATCGGGAAAACATACAAAAGTTACACATAGACTGTGTTTCACAAAGAAAAACAGTATAAATACCATAAGAGTAAAGAACAGCAGAAAATTAAGTTTTGCTAATAAACCAGTTAACAGCATATTTCTCTGTTACAATGAGCATGCTGCATATAAAAATAAGAGAAACATCGTGTAGTTATGAAACTTTATACACACTGATCTGTCTTTATAGTCATACGCTTACAATACTAAGCCAACCATTATCAGTCGTCAGTGTAGTGAAATGTGGTATCAGTATTATATATTCGGTTAGTATAAACATATAGCAATTTATTTAATTTCTGACCTCCTGACCGTTTTCTCTGTCATGTATGTAAGGGTTGTCTACCAGGCAGGTCAGGAAAATATGGGATCAAGGTAGCTATATGTCACTCTAAGAGAATGGAAAAACTAGATACACAGCTTTATTATTTAAAATGAAAAAGATATTGTTTTGAATTGATTTTGTTACTCCTTCCGTGTTGAACTTGGTATAACGGTTAAAATGAGCTCTTCATACACGAAAGAAACTGTTTCCAAATTATCGATGATTAATGAATACGTGTAGGAGCACAGAAGAAAGTGTTTCTCCAAAAGCTAACAGCCCATTCTAAAAACTGACTTAACAAGCGATCCGTAAGACAAAAAAATGCTAGTCATCTATGATTTGACTATCTGAAGCAGCAAAACCAATGTACATACCACAATACGAAATCTTTAATTAAACGTAGATCATTATAAAGATTTCTAACTACTAATTGTAAACATTATTGAGAGAAAAACATTGCAGTATCAAAAAAACTGAAATAACGAATTCCATTCACATATTTGTATTGACGCTAGAGAGTAAACCTGAAATTTTGTAAAGAAATTTTTGTTTAGAGAGTTCCATTTCTCAGTTACAAATAATTGCAGCAAAGCCGATGAAGATTGATTCGTTATTAAATCTCTGGTCTGAAAGAACGAGTTCGAACAACTATAACGGTTTGATACGGTGTTTCAGATAACATGAATAGCAGTATTGGTTTTCACTACCAACCTTGATTCGTTTCTTTTCAGTATCTTTGTAACAGTTAATTGATAAAGATAACTGCTAAGAAAATGATAACTCTCAAAGCCACTATTAATACCAATACAGAATAAAATTTCGTGGTACTATTTGTAAAATATAACTAACAAAATTTAAACGAACATCCTACACACCTTTGTGTTTAATTTTTATGAAGGCATTTCTTTAGTAATCAAGAGAAATTAAGATGGCGTATATTGGAACATGACATTCTCTTTATTCTGGGTCATAGATCTTACGACTCTTTTTTGTAAGGAATGGATCTTTTTGTAAACGTATAAAAAATTATCATGTGTGACCACATTAGCTCAAATTTATTCCTTCAATGACACTTAAAACATTAAAAACACTGACATCAGTAGCAGCCTTTCATATCTTGCAAGGTAACTGACATCAACCACCATTAACACTACATGAGTATCAATTTAATAGTTGCATTTAGCAATGATATTTGCAAAATTCCAGCGAAAACTGATCAATCTGTAACTGATAAACGTTGCAAATAACTAGTGACATTACAATCACTATCCACTGGTCACTTTTTCTGATCCCTAAACTGTTTCCACGGATAATAACCGTTGTATTATGGAGTTCGGCCTACCACCGGCGTCGCTTTTACTACCGCGTGCAAGTCACGTGGCAGTAAAACTTTGTTTCAAAACTCGCGCGCTGGTAATACGGGAAGGAGTTTTTTTTCCGCCACAAGCAAACAAAACTTCCCTTAAAGAAAACCAAGTATTAATTATGTTACAGCACTAGTTTTAGTTCATTAGCCACTGAAATCGTAGCAAGTTATGTTGCTGCCATTATATACTTCATAGCCAGTATCAGGTGAATATAAGCAATTAACTTACCGTGACACTAAAACTGATGATTCACTTTCTGCCTGTGATTTCTGAGACAGCAGAGCGTGGGATTATTAAAGTAGTTGAGTCTTGTAACAGTGTAAATGTGTTTTTATATATTTCGCAGAACGTTTTTTCAATGTGAACCGCTCTAAACGACATAGATTTTAAGGAGATAGTTCTTAAGCACCATAGCGCAGTGTATCGGACACTAATTACACTTGACGATAATTGTCCAGTAGGAATATTAAGAGGTTCGCGTTTACTCTCACTGGTCGCTGGAGTGGTGGAGTCTCGCGGTACCGGCTGCCTCGCGCCCGGCACTTGTCTTCGCCACTGTGCGCCCGCGTGCCGCCTGGCGTACTACTGTGCCGCCACTACAGCGCCGTTCATCCCTCACCTCCCCCACCCCCGGCCCCGCTGCCGGCAGCGCCACCCTGCGCCGCGACGCCCAACTATCTCCAGTCCGGCCGCTGATTTGGCGCTCACAAGCCTCCGGTAACAATGGAAGCGCTTTTCTCTCATAGCTGTATTCGGTGAAAACGTCATCTTCACTAGTTACGTCGTATTTTTTAATTATTTATTTATATTCCCATGTACAATACAGCTGACGACCTCGTTTCTAAGCTGGGCCCTTATTTCTATTATTTTACAAGTATCTTTATATATAAAGATGAATATATGTTTGTTTGTTCTTCATACAAATCCACAGTTTTCATCCGATCTCGATGAAACTTTGCACACTTATCCTTTGAAACAAGGAGAAAAATACTGTCCACATTTGGTTGAAAAATTATCTGTATAAATAACACATTTTGTCTCATAACTTCGAAATACGGCGATAGACAGACACGTTGAATATGGGCGTATTCGTACGGAGTTTCCGTGTAGTGAACTGCCAACTCAGTGGCTAAAGCGCTTGCTTACGAACGTCGTGGTCTCCGGTTCAAATCTCCGTGGAGGCCGAGATTTTTAAAAATTGTTTTTCATCGTAAGAGTCATGCCTGGGCCGTAGATTATTCGGATTGAATGTTAAACTTCAGATATTACTAAACTTACGAGTGCAATGCGAGGCAAATCGTAGGTAGTCTTGCAATATTGTAGGTCAGGGATGGCGTACCTTTATTGGTCAAGGTGCCATTTTTTCTAAAGAAACGTTGAATGAAGCCATGGCGTGCCATCATGCAATCATTATTAACAGTCATGATTAATGGTAAAATAAATAAAACTAAATAGCTTACTTTCACCTTAAAAATTTATATTTTAACCGCAATATAAGTTTTTTATACTAAGCAATAATAACATCAAAACTTATGTGTTTGTTTAAATATATGAAACTAGCGCGACTTCTGTTGTTGGAAATTGATGCCAAATAACTTATATTGGTTTCATTTTTTGTTACTTTTAGCAGAATGCAAGTTGAATTGGAGTCATCTGACACACGGTTTCGAAGCGAGGCTTTAAAGAAAAAATTTAAAGGAATTAGGTTACAAAACTTTGGTGAGCCCATTCCTTGAACATAGTGGTGTAGTATGGGACACACATTTTGGCTTCAAAAACAGGAGTTGGAAAAGGTGCAAAGAAAGGCTGCTAGATTTACCCCTGAATATTACCGCAGAACGCAGTCATTAACCGACATGATAAAAGAGCTCGAATGGAATTATTTGGAAGATAGGAGGAGGGTGAAAAGAATCATGGGAATGTATTAGGCGTATATTGATGATGAGGCGTGGAAAGATATTGGTGTAAGAATTAAAATTAATGCTTGGAAGAGAAAATATGACCTTGGCCACAAACTGGCATTCGATTTCAGGCACAAGGGTGTGGGAAGATTTTCTTTTGTAAGTAATTGGCCGGGGATTGGAATAAGTTACCAAGAGAATTGATGAATAATTTGCCAAAAACGTTGAAATAATTTGAAGTTGAAATATGTAGACGGAAAAAGTAGTTGGGTACAGGAAAGGGAAAAAATTGGGTGTGTATGCGTAATCGGTAAAAGAAGTCAACTATTAGTTCTCCTCACGTTGCTTGCGTTTGCTCACTCAGTCCTGTCGGTAAAAAATTCGTTGGAAATCAACCTCTTTTGCACAAACTGTAGTTGTTCAGGCACTGATAGCTTCGTTCACGATAAACTTTGTTACCATGATCTTAAATTACGTAGACTAAAAAATAAATTACTTATTTCGATTAGGGACCGACTTCATTAATGCCGTGCCCAAATTATTTGGTCGCGTGCCACCATTGGCACGCGTGCCACCATTGGCACGCGTGCCACCATTGGCACGCGTGCCATTGGTTCGCCATCCCTGTTGTAGGTGTACACTTTTTTACGTAATACGTTATAATGATCCCTCAGGTATTGTTCACAATCAGTGTGTGAGTGTGAACCACAGTAATATTATTTATAAATACGGAAGTAAGTCTCTGTCTTTTTGTTACGTTTTGACGACTAAATGACTATATCGTTGTGATGGAATTTTATAAGGAAATCTGTATGAAGGGCACAGGATATTTTTACCAGTATGATTAACAGTTGTAGTCACGAAATTTTGAGACCTTATCAAATGGTGACAGAAATATGTTGGAAATTGATTGTCTTCAAGAGACAGGTTTGACGGTACAATGATATAGTGTTAGCTTTCCTGTCATATTATTCCACTCGATATTGTTTGGGAACAATCCTTCGTTACCAACAACTTTCTATATTTAATTCTGGCAAAAAAATTCTTAATCCACGCGTGCGAAGTCGCGGGTACGGGCTAGTATATCTATATATATGAAGATGAATGTATGCATGTTTGTTTGTTTGTTTGTTTGTTTGTTCTTCATACAAATCCACAATTTTCACTCGATTTCGATGAATGTTTTCACACTTATCCTTTGAACACAAGGAGAAAAGTACTGTCTACATTTGGTTGAAAAATTTTCTGTATAATTAATACGTGTTGTCTTATAATTTCGAAAAATTACTGAATGGTGATAGACAGACGCGTAGGATGTGTAGGTCTCTGTACTGTCTTTCCACCTAGCGGTCTGGTAGCTCAGTGCTTAAAGCGCTTGCTTACTGCTGTTTGGATCGTGGTTTCCGGTCTAAATCTTCGTGTAAGCAAAGATTTTTAAAAATTGTTTTTGATCGTAAGATTAATGCCTGGACCGTCGGTTATTCGGATTGAATGTTAAACTGTAGATATCACAAATTTAGGGGTTCAATGCGAGGCAAATGGTAGGTAGTTTTGCAATGCTGTAGTTGTACACTTTTTTACGTTATAATGATCCCTCAGGTGTTGTTCGTAGTCAGTGTGTGTTTGTGTGATCTGCAGTAATAATACTATAAATGCGGAAATAAGTCTCTGTCTTTTTGTTACGTTTTGACGACTAAATAGCTATATCGATATTGATGGAATTTGACAAGAAAATCTGTAGGAAGGGCAGAGGACATTTTTTCCCTGTATGATTAACAGTTTTAGTCACGAAATTTTGAGAACTTATCGAATTGTGACAGAAATATGTTGGAAATTGATTCTCTTTCATTCAGGTTCGATGGTATAGAGTGATAGCTTTCCTGTCATATTATGCCGACTCGGTGTTGTTTGGGACCAATCCTTCGTTACCAACAACTTTCTATATTCAATTCTGTCAAAGAAAATCATAATCCACGCGTACGACGTCGCGGGTATCAGCTAGTATTTATATATTATTCGTCTACCCTATTCACTTTATAAACAAAAAAGGCAAGAAAATTTTGATTGAAGTTCCAATATCTCTATTACTTCTACTATTATTAAAGAGAGCGGGTACCACCACCCCTACTTCATCTACTATTACTACTACTACTGCTAACAAACTTTAGATACCATTGCCGAGTATGAAGGAATTTAAATTAAAATTCGTAAATCGCAAAAGTGGATCGGGGAGGAATTTAACGCTTAAATTATATAAGCTAATTATAAAATAAAATAAAAAGTGATAATTAGATCTCTAAGGGAATTGTCAACGGAGCGTGTGCTTCATCGCAATATTAATAACACTATTAAAAACCTCTACAGCCAGCTAATTATCCTTTAACCTTTATTCTTGTTACAGTTTTTCTTGTTGGTTCCAGCAAACAACAGAATCATTGATTGAACTAAGTGTCTGTATTTGCAATTCCAGTTTCTTATTTTATACCATGAAAACATTTTTGTTGTATCAAAGGTGAGTAATTGGTCGAATGCGATGAACTAACTAAAATTGGTCATCAAATAAAGTTATTTATAGACATGATTATAATTATTCACTCAAATATTCAGAATATAAAAGCATTAGTTCAGGTGAAATTACTGCGACGATTTTTTTTTCTTTTTAAATGAACCCTAAACGTATAAATGTAAATGTGATGTACTGTTACACTTACTACAAATTTAAGCACCGGATTCAAAAATGTAGGAAGTTTGTAGAAATATTTTAAAGTTATCATAATATTCTCAATATTATTCAAATTTAATTTAAACAGTCTTTCCACCTTCATAAGGCATGTCAGAATATTCCTTTAAATTCAACTAAATTAACCCTTCCTGATCACGGCAGATATATAGAAAGTTTTGCTGTCTACAAATATTCTACAACCAAAATAGTACTAATAAACACGCTGCCATTTTCAAACATCACAACATCACAGTGAATGGTGTCTAATATTACTACCTGGCAATTGGAACTTCTATTTCTATTGATTCCTATAAAATACGCTCGCCTCAGTCAGATGGTTATTGGAATAAAAAGTATATATATATATATTACATTTTTTTTATCCACACTCTTTAATGAAACGATAGGCACAATACTGTTCAACCACCGATTGATAATTTCCCATAAGTTCAATTCACCAGAAATTATGATTATCCGGAGATTGTAATTCCTTTGGCTAAAATTGAGACATCTTTATACCAACTAGTCACAATAATTTCAGTTCAGCACGTAAAAGAAACTTTTCTTTAATCACTTTATATATAGTGGCAACAATAGTCCACCATATTAGAAAATACACTTGTTTCTACACCAACCACAGGTTTTGTTTCGCCAACACGGCACTGTTAATTTGTTTAGCTTGTCGCAATGTAATTATAATAAACTTTATAGCTGTACAATTCTGCCAGGATAAGTTCCCACTATACCAGCGAACATCACGGAACTTACTAGAATACATTAGCAAAGAATCTATTTTTACAATCAATCCAGCGATACCGATCTGTAGCAATCGATGTTAATCTTCTATGTCCCAGAGTATTATGATATAATCATCAACCAAACGACAATAATAATAAAACTAGGTGGGCCTTTAGTTAGTAATATGACAAGTTCCACGTAAATTCCCGGTAAGCCATGACGAAGTTAGCGATACTGTAAAGGAAACAGACACAATTAAGTAAAAAGTAAACAGAAAGTTGTTAAGAATGACAGAGAATTTTGACTTTGGTTGCTGTAGTTGACGCTTTACCTAATGACTGGATTTTAATGCTTTCTTCACAAGAAGGTTTGTAGAGATTCATATTACTAATTCTAAATTGCAATAAAATCTTAGTTAAAAATATTTTCTCTAGATTATTATTGAAAATTGCAACAAGCTTTAATATGTAAATCATGACTAGCTAGGTAATAATGTAATTTTTAAAGCAAAATAAGCAGATTATTTAGCATAGTTATTTTACCATACAATCATTCTATTTTCCAATACTATGTCTAGATATTGCCAGTACTTCGGTTGTTCCTTCAGATATAAAAAATTTTTTAATTGCCTAAGTTTTTTGAAAGTTGAGACTGCGATGCAATTTAAACAAATTATTGGACTGCTCCCAAAGTTTCACTCTATTTAAGGGCTCTCGTAGTTAACAAATTTCCCATGCTGATCTGTTTGCTGAGTCTTTTACTGATGTCTAATTGTTCTATGCTTTTATTAATGTTGCTCCTACAATGATTAAACGCTTATACCTGTCAAACATTGTGCTCTGATGGCTCAAACAATATAGTATTGTTTCCGTACCTCAGGCAGCGCCAAAATCGTCGCCAATTATACAGGATGATCAAAACAATATTGACAACAATTTGTATGTTCTTGGAGTCCTAACCTACCAGCATGTGATAAATTGCTGCCAATAACAGCAGCAATTAATCAGTGGGGGTGATCATGCGGCGTGCTACAGCGGATGCGCGGTAAGGAAGAAGCTGCAAGCCTCTGCCGACAGAAGACGACACCAAGTTAATCACACCCAGACTGCAGAAGAAGAAAATCGCCAAGAAAGGAACATCAGAAAACCAACCCTCGGCTATCCAAGCTGCCGCCGACCACTACCACGGAGCCAAGCGGAGGTCCACCACAAGAAACAACACTGCTGCGGCCATGACTGTCACCAGAAACCGGACAATCAGTTTGGGAAAATAGTCCAGCTCCTAACACAGCTGATTAAGACGATGATCCCCAACTGAACACATGAACCCTTAGGGGGTTTTTAAGGTAAGGGCGCCGACGGCGTCCATACGCATTTTCCCCCAACGTGAAATAAAATGTGTCCCCAAGAACCACCTAATTTGAAAAATAACAGTAAATTTGCTGATGGCAATGGGACTGTACAGAACAGACGTTGAGGCAGCGAAAAAAAAAAAAACTCAATGCTGCCAATAACATTCCCAATCATTAGGAAGCGAGAATGGACTATGGCAGGATCTATTCCCTCTGTAGATCACTTTCAAATTATATTGGTGAAGTAAGATCAGAACCATGCCCAACACAATCACTAGATGTAACACCTGTCGGTTATTTTCTGTTGGGCCGTATGTGGAATATAGTTTTTTTTCTTAAGTGATTGCTTAAGAAAGAAACTGTAAATAAAAAGGGTCCATAAATTGAGTAAAACGTCGAAATCATTATTAGAGATGGGAAAGGACTAGTTAAAATGAACTGGTAGGAGATTTACCGAGCGTGGTGAGCGAGCGGCAACGCTCTGGCCTCGCATCCGGGAGGATGCTAGTTCGAATCTTCGTCCGGGCATCCAGATTTTGGTTTGCCATGGTTTCCCCAAATTACTCCAGGCGAATGCCAGGATCCTTCATTTAAAAAGCCATGGGCGAAATCCGTGCTGTTCCTTGCCCTCCATCCTATCCCGCCTCTAAAGACCTCGACGTTGACGTGGCGTAAAGATACAGGTAAAAAAAAACGGCTAGGTAATTGCTCTGATATCTGGATGGCATGGAACCGCTGACCCACCGGGCTTGATAAGAATATAGTGTACGATACTCGTGTTACATTAAGGGAGGACCTTATCACAGGAACCCATACAGCAGGCTGAAATTCTGAGCCCACAATCGCATGTGGGAAATTCTCCGCACCGCCAATGTAGCCTCTGTACCGAATCAGCAAGACAAAGTTGTCAGCCTCTTTTGTAATTTACTGCAGAATGTAATCCGCTTGATTGGTTTCTTGAAAAAGTGTGGATCACACGCCCATCAACAAATCTAAACCGTTCTTAAAATTCGCACCGCTATAATGCCAAAACAATGTATTTCTGGACATTGGTCCCCTCTTGAAATGTCTCGCACAACATTCTAAGCATTGTCAAATTTGTTTCCAATCATTGCCTACTTGCGAAATATTTGGTGAAATTAATATATCTTGACATTATATTTTACTTGCTTACAGTATTAGGAGAAGGTAAACGAAACGTTCGAGTGGTATATGGTTCGTGGAGTCAACCCGTGGCGTGTAGTGTAGTGTATCTGGAGCCAGCGCGCCTACTTGCGGCGGGCCAGATAAGTGCTTCTCCTTCAGTCGATGGGCCTTGATGGCCTCCAGAGTGCTCTAGCTGAGCCAGCTGCGAAAACACCGAGCGCTCACGCTCCAGCCCACAGCTCTGATGAGCTTACCAGTTAATGTGAGCAGCTCACGTGTCTAGCGGGAAGCGCTGCTTCAGGCTTTCGATAACACAGCAGTAACATGAGAACCGAGGCGTGCCAATGCTAAATAGTGTTTACACCATCTATACAGGGTGTTACAAAAAGGTACTGCCAAACTTTCAGGAAACATTCCTCACACACAAACAAAGAAAATATGTTATGTGGACATGTGTCCGGAAACGCTTACTTTCCATGTAGAGATCATTTTAGTTTCGTTAGTATGTGCTGTGATTCAATACGCCATTCTCCAGGGCTGCATCAGTGCATCAGGGATTCCATGCGACGGAGGGTGGATGCATGTATCCTCGCTAACGGAGGACATTTTGAACATTTCCTGTAACAGAGTGTTTGAAGTCACGCTGGTACGTTCTGTTGCTGTGTGTTTCCATTCCATGTTTAATGTGATTTGAAGAGAAGTAAGAAAAATGAGCTCTAACATGGAAAGTAAGCGTTTCCGGACACATGTCCACATAACATATTTTCTTTGTTTGTGTATGAGGAATGTTTCCTGAAAGTTTGGCCGTACCTTTTTGTAACACCCTGTATATAACTAGTTAAGCCCATGACCATTTTATTGCGTATGGTGACGGGTATAGAACAATTCCAATGTTTTGGGTCAAAGGTTATGACAGAATTACATGATCTTGCCAAATACGAATCTGACTTGTTTATCAGCATAAGGGTTCATTATACAACATTTAAGGAATTTTGATTTAATTTAAAGGCAGTGCCATCATCCATCACAGCAACAATTGGAAGCCATTACGTTGCTCTTGATTCAGGCCGGCCAAACATTCATAATGTAATCTTTGGTCAGTGTGTCCGTAGCGGCCAAAGAATTTTCTACAGCTTCCAAGAAATGAATTATCTGAATACTCATTTAGGTAACATACCTGAAGTCTGATGTCAGTGTTAAATAACATAATAAATCACGTATAGTGAACACGAACAAAGTCCAATCATGAAAAAGATCAGCAAAATACGTAAAAAGCAAAAAAGAAATAAATGATTATGTTATATTCTGGTCAAGCAGTAACATAAGGGAAGATCTAATTAAACTAAAATTTAGCCGAGACCGGAATATTAATTCGCATTCATTGTTACAGCAGAGATCATCGGTAACTTAAGTATGTTTTACGGTTTTTTATGTTGCTTTCGTTAGCGACATGTTACTGAAAAGTAGTTTCAAGCTTTTCGGCCTTAAAGTTTTTCCATATTTTCTTAAGAATGGAATGCTACGAAAATCAACCTTAATGAAGTAATCTGCAATAAATTTCGCAGCAGCTGCATAACTATTAAACTGTGCACATGATCTCTAATTTAATTATTAATACACCTCTTGTCGCTGTTAATTTGCAAGTGAAGACCGTCTCGTGACGTCACCGTCCTCCAGCCAATAGCTATCGAGTGTAGAGTGAAATGAGTAGATTTTCGGAATAGTCATACTATTTATTCGACATAATTAATAGCGGCAGAAACTAGGAGTAAAATGGCGACGAAAATTATATAATCACATCGGCGTTATCGACCAGCAGCTTAATTGTAAATTTCCAAACAGATAGAACCTGATATAAATCATGCATCGTACTGTCAAAATTTCATCGTCTGTAACAACATCTTTTGACAAGATCAAGACTACAACAAAACAAAGTTTTTAGTTTATGTCATAACCAGATCTGTTCAATTCAATTCAAGCCAAAATATTTATCACTGCACAATTGATTCATTCCAATAACACTGACCACTTGAAGTTGGAGCGCTATTCTTAGAGTAAATTTCCGAGTTTCATGGGGCTGACGATTTTAACCACAGTCGATCAATTCATAGTCAGTAGTTTTACAGACTGAGTGAGGAATTGAACCTTCATACAAAATATTTTTACAGACGTATGTAATTATTGTTTAGTCATGGTATACAAATACCCGCTGAGATCAATACGCAGGCAGCTTCTTAACTCAAAACTCTGGCTGAAGAGAACCGTACTCAGGCTCTCATACCTTATATCAAGCTAAGATTTCACCTATGACATGTGTTAACGCACTTTCGGATAGCCCCACCTGTTGAATTATTGGAGAGCGTGAAGGGCGATAGCGATACGGTATTGAACAAAAAAGAATCGATACTGTACTCATGAATAATATCGGTAGTAAGTAACGCACTCACTAAAATCGATACTTGGAGATATCGAAATCCTACGATACGAAAAAGTGTATCATAAAATTTTCTAATCTTACACTTCCCATTCCTCTGTACAATAACTTAGAACGATAATTTATCCATTTGTTTCGGTGGTAATCTGATTCTTGTTTTTGGCATTGTACTCCCTGCCTTTTCTAATAAAAGATCGGGGGAACTGATGTTGCTGGAACTGTCAAGTATACAAAGACTTAATGTGTAGTGAGGAAATACCTCTATCATTTCTTCCCATCGCTCCAAAGGGTCAGTCGACAATGGTGACACTGGTATTGCCAAATAAAGGCGCTTTTCATCCTCTTCACTAGGCAAAGTAGCCTGAAAAGAAGAGACTGATGTCTGACTTATGCTTTTACATTTTATATGTTAAAAGGTGACGATTCCAAAAATTATATGCTGATATTATGTCAATTGTAGAATCAGTATCTAAATCACTGGATGAGGTGACATTAGTGTTTACTGCTGTTAACGCCTTATAATACGTAGATATTGGCTTGGCTCTAGCTATGATATTATGGAAATGACTGTTTTTTAATCTAGGATCTCGCAAGCAGGACATTGTAATTAAATGAATACATTTTTAATTCCAATCTACCCTCTTAACGCACACACCATATAAACCAAGCAAGCAACAACATCGATAAACAAAGATAACGTAACCTAACTCCAAAGGTTTCGATTGGAGACTACTTCATTTCTCTTTAAAATAAAAACTAGAAATATATTAGAAACTAATTCTCGTAACACAGTTCTAAAAACTACAATGCTACCAACTTTAAAAGAAACCTCGATTCTTGTCTTGAGATGCACCTGTTTCTTTTCTGTTGCCCATAAATTATACAGCTTGTCTGTTGTGATTATATTTTCACATATTCTTTAATTGGCTTTGTAATACTGTCACTAATTTTTCCAGCGCCAGTTTGGTACCAATACCTGTTAAAAAGTACTGATGTCAGTAAAAGAACTGAGAACAAAGGTATTGGTTTAAACTAAAAGTAGCCCCTACTTGATACCAAGAAGTATCGATACTTTTCCCGTGTTCGTATCTACTGTCAAGTCTAGCTGTTATAACATCAATGTGTTACATACATTGCCTCTACAGGCCCTTCAGTGAATGTCATTATCATCTCAAAGAAAGTGAGATATTAAGATTGCTTGTCTCAGGAACTTCGCCCACTAGACCATCCAATGAATTACACTCCATTTGCAGATGATTCAACTGGAACTTCCGGTTCCTCATTTCAAGTGTTGTTATAAGGCAAGATCTCTTTTAATGAATCTTGTTTGGGAGATTAAAAATAGGTAAAAAGCTTCGTATAATATGCACTACACAATCAATAAAATTTCATTTGCGTGTGAAAAATCGCCATTGATACGAGACCGGCAGAAGAACCATCATTCATTTCATTTTATTACAGCTCATTTCATTACAGATAAATCACCGCATGCATCGTAACAGCATTCAGGTCCAACCAACTGGGTAAAAGCGATTGAATAATATACCTTAACATAAGATACGTAGTTTACTTGAACCGAAGGTGATACGTTTTTAAATATTGACCTGAACTATATAATAGGCATACTTGTAGCACGTACACTTCAAAGAAAATAGCTTTTCTGTTTGTAAAAGGTTTGTCAAGAAAGCGTATACCCGAACGAGCAGCCAATCTGTTCATCGCACCGGAATGAGTACGAAGATCGGCGAACGGGTCTATTAACGAGTAAGACATATTGGTTATAGGAATACTATGCTGACCAGCATTATGAAGGCGCTAATCCGGTGTCTTCATAACCTTGTGTAGCGGAATATGGTACTTCAAATCTCATTGAAAATTGCACGCGACAGACTACTGTCTTTTAATTAACCATGGAAGTGTAGGGGTGGGCTATGTTGTTATAGTGAGAGAACTGAGAAGGATTTTTTTTTACTGTCGCAGAGACCCCGAGTGGTGAAAAGTATTTTTCATGGTAAAGTCAAGCTGGGAAGAGACTTCTCAATAATCTTCTTATGGGAGCAATGGTTCAGACTACATCTCGTCCTACTTAGTACGATTTCAAGTACGATATCTGATATGCGGATCCTCAAGTGTTGAAGGTTTGACCGTACAACGAGAGTCTTGGTGTAGACATCTGTTTACAGCTCTTGTGAGCCTTCTTGTCTGCGAGTAGCCCCTTACCGCCATTCATCACGCCACCGTTAACTATATCTTCGCCTGGAGCAACAATTATATTGCATCCTGACGGCGACACCGCCAACTACAAATGGGTGTTATCTACTATAGAGGGTGATTCAAAAAAACGTTGAAAAAATAACATGGTAGATCTGTCATACAATAAGGATCAAAAATCTCATAGGAACAGAGGGTCGCAAACGCCTGTAGAGGGCGCTAGAGCCACGAGAGGCATGGCCACCACGATCACCAGACCTGTCTCCCTAGGATTTTTTCTTGTGGGGATTTTTAAAACGACATGTGTATGAAACACCTGTTGAAACGCCGGAAGACTTGGTAGGAAGAATCGTTGCGGCAGCCGGATGTGTTCGAGATACACCTGGTATCTTTGAGAAGGTGCGCCGTTCCATGCAACGGAGATGCCACGCTTGTTTCGTTGCAGCTGAAAAAACTTTGAGCATCTGCTGTAGGCTCAACATTTGGCTTGCATTAGTCGCATGTGAGTGAGTAATTATCAATAAAATGATCTGTAATGGTTTTGTTTCTTCTATTTGTGTCAGTATTATTTTAGACGCCCTGTAGCGACTCCGGATCGCAGTTGCGACCCTCTGTTCCTATCCGATTTTTGATTCTTATTGTATGACAGATCTACCATGTCATTTTGTTCACGTTATTTTGAATCACCCTGTATTCCATCTGGTGAGACGACACAATTGTTCATTTAGTAGATGAACATTTTCACCAAACCAAACGACTTTAGAGATAAAGACCTTTACAGCTCATATTACTAAATACATAATTCAAATGGTTCGATATATTTAGATTATCTTTTTAATCAATTAAAAAATTCAAGAATTCTTTCCAATCAAATGTTCGTGGCTCTATTATTTTGTATCAATTAAAATATTACCCTGTTCACCGATATTGTTTCAGAAGCGTGAACGAAGGCTTTCCCGGCGTATCGCTGAAATATAGTCTTCACGGATTCTCCGCCGTATGACGTTGAAGAAAGACAACAACGTGCTTTCGGCGGCGAGCTCTGAGCCATCGTCAGGTCTGGAGTTACCGCTGTGACAACCTGAGCTGAAGATGGCGGCAGAGTTCGCCGCTCAAAGCTCGTCATCAACACTATCCGGCGGAGAACCCGTGAAGACTATATTTCATTGCTTCAGATAAAAATTATTATTCGGCACTACATTCAATAGGAGTTGTGAAGTAATTTTACTCATACATAAAATATGGTCATTTTTACTATTCTTTGTTGCTGTCTTCTTCTTTCCAGTTATTGAGTTACCGCAATGAAAGTGTGCTCTTCCTTCTGCAATTTTAGGGAAAAAAACTTTCAGCGCTTGGAAATTATATTCAAATATTTATCTGCATGTAGACCTTCCCAGGAAATAGTTTCATCATTTCGTGTTATACTGTTTAAGTAAGAAAGAAAGTTTCACCAACATATTGTCACAGATGAAAATTGTAATGTTATATTATAACAATAATATGCGCCTCCACCAGTAAACAGATTCTTCGGACATCTATTTTAACACAGACTTTAATTAAGATTCATATACAGAAACTAATAATGCTTAATTTATGATTGGGAACTGAGCATCTGTGCTATGTAACTAGCTGAAGCTTTTAAACATTTCTGCAATCATAGCCGTAAGACTTCGTATCGAACCTCACGGTTTAATGTGCTTCTCCAAACTGTGCCTAAACTTCACTTGTAGCGCATAGAGGACCTCCTTTTTCCTACATTCAGTTTTTTTTTTTTTAAATGGAGATACTGTTTCTTTTCTCCTTTCATGATATTCGCAATATCCTCGTAAAAATCAACATCTCAAGAGCTTCTACTATTCTATAGTCCCCCACGTTGATGACCAATGTTTTGGCGCGATTGACACGGGAACTACAATAGATTAATATATTTCAAGTTTGGTATGTCTCTTTAGGAAACTGTACTTTCAGATGCATTGAGCTTTGACGCAGCTTCTCTTCCAAGTATGTAGCCGCGGCAAATCAAAATTCTGTCAACCGGCGGCCGAATTAGCTTTCGAGGTCTCCCGGCCAACAATGCCATACGCCCTTCCTTTTTTCTTCGAAGTATTATGCTTCGTCGAATTTTATCTGTACAGCTGCCCACCGTGATCCTTTATACTGGTTCAGGAAATAAATAAATAACATATTCTAAGAGTATTCCCAATTGCATTTCTCTGTAGATGAATTCACGGGCTTTCACCAAACTTTTTTTTCTCCGTTTATGGCTTCCGCCTCGATGAAGTAGAGGTCACTAGAGGTTGGAAAGACCTTTGGGGAAGGGAATGTAAAGGAATTCAGCCATGTCCTTTTGAAGTAACCATCTTGGTATTCGCCCAAATGCTAATGGCCGGACGGGTATCCAAACCCACGTCCTTCCAAATGCGAGCCAAATCATCACCGATCAGGGCGATGTCTGGTTGTTTGCTGAATGTTGTCTTCTTCGACAAAATGCCAAAAGTATTTTAAAAAGTAGGATAATTTCGCTATCATATTCAGGGCGAGAAAATATGGGGAGACCTTCGCAAATAAATGCATTACATAGTTACTTTAGAATCAACTGGTAGGAGAAAAATTTAGTTCTTGAACTAAGTAAAAATAAGAAAAAGGAAAAATCTCCTAAATTTTGAGCTAGGATAGAAACCCGTAATTCAGTAGACTGTTCGATGACATTATGACAGTAGGGTCGCCCATGTAAACTGTGTTCGGAAAGAAACTAATTGTCCCAATGCTAACGTTGGAGTGTCTCCACAAGCTTTTTCGTTCTAACAAAATATCCAAATAATGGTCAATTCTACAGAGTAAATTTCATGGTTTTAAAGAAAAATCTATTGCTATGGATGTATACAGGGTGTTACAAAAAGGTACGGCCAAACTTTCAGGAAACATTCCTCACACACAAACAAAGAAAATATGTTATGTGGACATGTGTCCGGAAACGCTTACTTTCCATGTTAGAGCTCATTTTATTACTTCTCTTCAAATCACAATAAACACTTTGTTACGGGAAATGTTCAAAATGTCCTCCGTTAGCGAGGATACATGCATCCACCCTCCGTCGCATGCAATCCCTAATGCGCAGATGCAGCCATGGAGAATGGCGTATTGTATCACAGCCGTCCACAATATGAGCTCTAACATGGAAAGTAAGCGTTTCCGGACACATGTCCACATAACATATTTTCTTTGTTTGTGTGTGAGGAATGTTTCCTGAAGGTTTGGCCGTACCTTTTTGTAACACCCTGTATAGTTTTTCCTGACACACTTGTCCCAAAACTCGCGGGAATTCTGTTATCACAAAGTATAGCGAGTTTTGAATCTTACTGACTTATAAAAGTACAGCACTTCGAAACAAAATGGGATTTAATGTCTGACTAGAGCATAGACTGAATGCTCTGATATAGGGATTAGTGTATTAACATATCCCTCTTGAGTAACTATCCGATTTAACACGACGTTTTAAGACGATATTTCAGAGATCATAATCTTCATTATCATCTACAAGTGAATAGTGTAAAGTACTAGTGTTCCGACACTGTCAGCATTTCTCTTGAAAAAGCAACAGACGTTGTGATCACCGAAATTTCGTTCGAATGCCTTGTTTAATTGGATAGTTACCAGTGAGCAATATATTGACATATTGCGGGAACCGGACGAATTTGGATCAGCAGTTGCATTGTTGTTACACGTGGTGGCGAGATTAAGGTTATGTCATTGTTTTGAGTGTGTCCTACCATTTTAGTCATAACAGATCAATGGTCAGTACAACATCGTGTTTTTGCATACAACATTTTTGTTAAAAATGGTGAATCTATTATCAAAACACAGCATATCTTTCGACGCTACTTTAATATCGGTCGGAAGCCGAAACACGTTATTAAAATGGGTCCACGCGTTCAGAACAACAGGAATAGTAACAAAGAAAAAGCCACCCGGGCCCAAGAACAGTGAGAACGCCCGATAACATCACCATAGTGAGAACTGCTTTAATCAGGAGTCCGAGTCGATCTGCACGCCGACATGCACGAGAGCTAAACATGAGCCGCGATTATGTGAGGAAGATTTTAGGATTAGATTTGAAATTTCATCCCTAGAAAATGCAGGTAGTGCAGCAACTCAAAGAGAGGGACTATGAACAAAGAGAAGACTTCGCAGTGCGTATGCAAGCATTGCTTAGCGATAATCCTAACGCAATACTGTTAATGAGCGACGAAGCTCATTTCCACTTAAACGGCCCAGTTAACAAAGAAAACTATCGATATTGGACCACTGAAAATCCATGTAACATTCATGAAGAACCTCTCCAAATTTAACAGTTTGGTGTGAGGTAGTGCTTTGGAATAATTGGGCCGTACTTTTTCGAGGAAAATGGCGTCACAGTGACAGTAAACTCTGAATGCTACGTTCGCATGTTGGAAACATTTTTCAGACCAGAACTTCGGAGGCGAGGAATAAACAAGAAAAATGTTTACTTCCAACAGGATGGGGCCACAGCGCGTACTTCCCGCGCATCGATGCGAGTTGTGAAGATGTTCTCTTTCAAGCTAATTTCGCGTTTTGGTGACGTGCCGAGGTCGCCAAGGTCACCGGATTTGTCTCCCTCTGACTATTTCCTACGGGGATATTTGAAAGCTCGTGTCTACGTTCACAAACCACGTACTTTATTACAGCCGAAAGATGCAATTACAGAAGAAGTTAATTTGATTAGGGAAGATATGTTGACCGGAGTTTTTGATGATTTTCTACAGAGGTTGGAAATCTGCATTCAAGTGGATGACCAGCATATGTATGACATCATTTTCAAGAAATGAATACACTTAATGTTTCATACAACATATGTTTTATGAAATGGTATGTTTTCACCATTATATCTATAACGATTAAATAATATTACTAATTAAATTAGCTTTGTACTGCTCATTTGAAAAACGTCCGGTTCTCGCAAGTCACCCTGTATTTACTTATACTTATTTACTCCAGTATCTTATATATAAAAATGATTGTTTGTTTGTATATTCGTGTTCTATGCATTCCTATACCAATCATCCGATTATATGAAACTTTGGTGCGAAGGTTTATGACCAAAAAAAATCCCCCCGCCTCCCTCTTCCTCCTCATTACAATCCTTAATCTTGCGAGTATATGAACCCACATTTTTTATCCGATTTCGATGGAATTTTGCACAAATATAATTTGAAATAAACAGAAAAATACCGTCAACATTTGGTTTTCAGAAATCCACCCAACCCTTCTCCCCTTTCCACCCCCACAATTTTTGTCAATGTTTTATATACGCACCCATAATATTTATCCGATTTAGACGGAAATTTCCACACGTATACTTTAAAACAAACAGAAAAATACCATATACATTTGATTTGCGACAAATCTCCCCCTTTCAACTCTCTTAATTTTTATCAATGTCCTATACAAATACAGTTTTTATCCACTATCGACGGAACATTGCATATGTATTCTTTAAAACCAATAGAAAAATACTGTCTACATTTGGATTTCAGAAATCCTATCCCTTTACACCCTCTTAATCTTTGTAAACTTTCATATCCGCCTGCCTAGCAAAGCTGGGTACTCTGCTTTTGCAGTAGACGGTTGATCAAAAATATTGTATTACCAAAGTTCAGAATAAACTTTTTAAATTTTAATTTAATGGATAAAAATCAATGTGTTTCAGTTATTTTGTATTTGTTAATACGTCTCTGTCTTCTATATTCGTATCGACTTAAGAAATAAAAATAGGCATTGCAACACATGACGGGCAAAGCTAGTACGTTATTCAATGTTTCTCCAACAATAGTAGCGGTATGAGACTACAACGCCGATTTTCACTGCGGAAAGCGATAGCAAACACACGTTCCGAAATGCCCGCTTTCGATATTTGGGGTACGCAGTGTAATCCCGTCGTATCGCTCTGGTGTCGGTTGCCGCGCCCTAATCCGCCTTGGCCGTAAATCGACGCATTGACTGACGTGCGCCAGGCCCGCTAGCGTGATGGACGGCACTGCTGCTGTCGCTAACACAACACCTTGCGCTGGCACAGTTGTACACGTACAATGTTCGTGAAACAGGTTACGGGCAGTCTGAGAAACAAAAATTCTATGCTTGGTTAAAAATTAAAATAGATTTGTCCCCTAACGGGCGAGAAAGTGGATGTAATAATCGGTATCTGGCAGTACGTTACGTTTTATCCTTCAAAACTTAAGGTAGAGAATAGAGATGTATTTGAGATAGTTTCCCTGAATGAAAGTGTGGATTTCTTTGATGGTTGGTGTGTATGTTCACTGTAGTCAGTTATTTGCGTTGTGGATAAAAAATGAAAGAAGTAACAGAATGATGCTCCCCTAAGGGTCTCTTTTTGGAAAAACGCAGACAGTATTAATCACCATCGGCTGTATTAATCATTACAGAGAGGTTTGGGAGTGTTGTGGTTTCGTGGGTCGTCCACTCACATCATCTAACACAATGCTTTACTTTAAAACTCGCTCACTCAAGAATAATGTGCATGGTCTAAATTCTTACCGCAAGTTCCTTCTAAAGATGCAGATTCTCTTGACCGGTCGCCACTCAGTTTCCAACTGAGAATATTTAGAGACTAATTTTAATTCAGTGCCTTCATTTTTCTCCAACACCACCAATGTTATAAATTTATCGGGCCTCCCTTCATATTTGGAGATTACATTGTAGACTTCCATTGCGAGTACATTAAAACGGTACGAAATTTCGTGGCTAATGACACCTACAGATTTTTATTACAGGCTTAAATAACAACTAATGGACGAACACACACTGTTAATATATTTGGAAACTTCAATTATGAATTCGTGGTATATTAGCTCCTAATGAAATTATTATCGTCCTTTATAGATAAGACTATAACGCAATTACAAATGTGCATTCAAAGAGCAGAATTTAGGAAGATGAGTAAACAAATAAATTCATTATACGTGCTTATTCAGTCTGTTTCGTTTTGTACGTATCTCCAATATGGTCTTAACAAAGTTTTTCTTCATTAAAGTGTTTCTACCTCCTTAATGTAATCCTAATATAAAAACTACGGCATCCTGTGGTATGGGTGCCCGACCCACACTTTGCCTCTGCTTCAGGAACGTGTCATGGAAATATTACCTTGCATTGAATCATAAATAATAAAATTGGATTTAAGTTCTAACATGTATTTATATCTATAATACTTCTGTAAATTTACCAAATGTAACGAAAAGAATACTTATTGTGACTAAGCTCAACTTCATCAATCTAAAGTCGTTAAAATACGGACCCCTATACCCGGTAAGATTGCCAGATTAGGTTAGGCAGCTACGACAGAGGTGGAATACGCTACTGGTTAGAAACTCTGTCACAGATTCGGAATGATTATTATTAATAATAACATTTGAGAACAAATTAAAAAGGACCAAGCGTTTTAAGGCAAGACGTATCGAAATTTTACTAACAATAAAACGATGAACCATTTTCAAAATAAATGATTTTTGATTATAGAGGAATAAGATTTTCGGAAAATAAAATAGTTACATTTTGTTATAGAATAAACCAACACAATAGCTAGATACATTAATGTGAAAGCTGGTTTGTCGTAGAGTACAGTGGCATTTACAAGACACAGAAAAATAGGTGTGTATGTGTGTGTCCGTCTGGAAGTTTCTTGAGCATAAAGTTCATATGTGACAACAGTAGTATTTGACAGCATGGTCGCTGTTAACTACTTTGGACTTGATTCACCACTTCCCAGTAATTATTGTTTCAACGCTTAAACTAATGTGGTACCTGTAGCCTTTGACCAGCTCCGTTTTTGCAATGACAGATTAGAGAGCTAATCCCTCCACTTGAGAGTTTTCTCCCTTCGATAAAAAAGACACACAGGAAACCTCTCGTATTTGTCTGGTGGTTTTACAGAATTGCAGGTAAAACTGAGATGGGTGGCCACGCATCTCAGTTTTATGTGTACAGAGTTGGAGAAACGAGACGATACTTGTTCCCGTAGTGGGCAGTCAAAAAAAGTCTTGTTGTCTGGCTGTACAGGTGAGATTACTGGCTTCCAAGGTAGAGATAACACTTGTTCCACTACGGCATATCAAACGGGTTTTATATATATATATGGCCTTCGGTCTTTTCGACCATTTAGCCAGCTCCATTTGTTTACGTTACAACTGCTGTATCAGAAATTCACTATGATATTGTGGACACTACAGTGAGGACAACACAAGACGAACACAACACGTAGTAAAACCACCTATGCCCGAGGCCGGACTCGAACCGGCGGCCATTGCAATGCAAGGCCAGCGCGCTAGCCACTACACTATCAAACGGGTTAGCGTAGTGTGTGCCACAACGCCGATCGGCGACTTCCTGTGACCAACAAGCAAAGCGGCTCTAGAGCGTTAGATAACGCGGATATTTTCCCGAAAGCACTGTGGGCAAATTATACCATTCAATATCACGCAAGTAACGATCCAGACACAATGTTTCGTTAGAAAACCATCCGAAATAAAATAAAACATTTAGTTAAATTTTCGTTAGCATTTTATTTTACCTTCAAAGTAACAATAACAACAGAACAATCATTTTCTTTCATGGCACCATATCTTAAATTCATGTAAACAGTAAATAAATGGCATCCAACCAACAAAATTAATTAACTGTAAACAAATAACCTTTCTTACTAACAGGACACAAAGTGTTCCTCTTCAGTTTGGTCTCCTAAGTAAAAACCGAAAAGTGACTTTTAAATACATTTACTGTTAGTAATCTCATTTTTGCAGTAATATTTCACGAGAGATCTGGTTGCCTCACGAGAGGCGTCTATTAGAGATGGAAACCCAGTGTCGGTAGGGATTTTCAGAGGTCTACGTCAAAGCTTGCTCTCTTCCATGTAAAACTGTAAGTCCCCTACACCCGGTAGGATACCGGATTTGGTTAGGTGGCTATGTCAGAGGCGAAATGTGCTGCTGGTTAGAAGCTCTGTTACAGATTCTGCATGTTTATTATTAATAACATTTGATAATAAATGAAAAAATTAAGCATGTAAAGGCAAGACGCATCGAAGTTTTCCTTAAATACATTAAAACTATGAACCATTTTCAATATAAACAAGAAAATTTGTGGTAATTATTGTGTTACTTAAAGTTATATCTCCATTATTTATTCCATTTCGTCGTTTTAGAGTCTTTAAGGATACTCAATATTTGTTCGCTTTATTTAACGAGGTGCCGGTACAAGCATTCAACAGAATTTTCCTATTTAATTACGCTTTTTTTTTAATGCCATTCGGCTATTTAGTCCATACATCCAGCTGAATGTGATTTTTATGGCTTTTCCAGTGCATTGTTGCTACTAAGTATTGACACATGGACACTATAAGACGGACACGACATTAACACACAAAACACTTAAACACCCAGCCAGTTGTCTAACCCCAACGCTACCAGGATCACCGCTTCCCAGTTATAAATATTCACTAAAATATGTGAATTCTAAGCATTAGTTACGCAGCAATTTCAAGGAACTTGAATTAAATGATTAATTTTATTTATGTATTTCCGGAAAAGACAGTTTTTAGAAATTATTTGTGCAATGTTAGGTGCCTCCGTGAAAACATGAATGCCGAATAGCTCTGATAACTGCCTACTGAACAAAATTCGTTTGGAATAAACCCGATGTTATATTCAGGGTATCCATTACGACTGGCCCGGTTTCACCAGTGTGTTTGTATTTCTGATAGGCCGTTTACATGTGGTAAACGAGTTTCCAGGATTTCCAGGAACACACAATTAAAAACACGTTTTCATTACCCAAACAACGATTCAAAATAAAACGAGCAAACGGCTTTTCCTCTTCTCTCGTTTCACATTTCTAAAAAGTTCTAATCGACTGGCTGTTATCGATATTAAAAGCCTTTAGTTTAAACATGGACCGACAGAAAATTGGTACATATTTTTCTTGATGTATCCACTAACTAATTGCTTCGCTTTGTGGGGTTATAGCTACTCTTTTGTCTAAATAAATTATTTTTGAAATATTTTAAATGGTCGCCAGAACAGTGTAAGCAGCTTTTAACTGATTATCAGTTCATACTAATTGTTTATAACATTCAACTTAATTATAAGTTATTTTGAATAATTCGTCACTAAGGTTCCGTGCCTTTGGAAAGAAAAATGGAACTCTTGCAGACGTTTCTGTCTAAAAACTATAAAAGTATAGAACCATTGCACTCAGATCATTGGTTAAGCTTTATTATACAGGCTCATTTACAATGTGCAGTAAGTAGTCACAAGTTCAGCGAGAATTTTCAAGATGAAGAGTTTCTTTAAAATTTTTCTTATTTTTATTTGGCATGTAATCTTTCTATCATACCGATGTACAGAGTAGAATCTGTTACAGTTACGAGTTAATAAGGTCACAAAGACGTTTCAGTAAATTGATGCCGTCATCTTAGTTGGTCCGACAACACTTACAGTACTCATGCAACAGTTTTGTTCATGAATTTATTTGTCGCTTAGTGGCACCTAAGTGCAGTTCTCATATCCTTAAAAACGGAAACTATCAAATTATTGTGAGCAACATTTATATTTCTTTAGACTTTCGTGTTGATAATTCTGATGAATCCTACGATCACCTTTTGATACGCCAGTAGAATATGTCATGCTAGTTGAAGTGGGATGCTCTCTTATAGAAATGCTGCCAGAAAGTGTTGATCAATGTGGTCAAGCTCATATACAATATCTTCATCACGGAAAGGAACCATCTTTAAACTTTAATCTAGCTATTGTAGTTATTACTCTTCTCGATGGGCAGCTCTTTTGGCACAAATGGGAAGTTGATATGCGAGGGTGGATAATAGTTCAGTTCTAATCTCTGATTTATGAAGTCTCACACTATTTTCGATTCCACATTTCTCTGCAGTCGGTTTTAAAGGAGTTTAGAACGTCCGAAATTAGTGCCTTTTTTGATCATTGTTTTTAAGGGATATGAATGGTTTAGTGTCCGTTAGTATCATAAATTTCATTTAGGAGGTCAATAATCCATATTTAGTTTTAATTTCACTGAGTTTAGGCACTTACTTGGAGACTCAAGTCCGATGCGTAAGAAAAACTTATGTGATTTAGGAAGTAGTAAATTTATTTAACTATTATCAGTTACGCGAGACTTCGCCTGCTTGGAAGTGTGTTATAGTATAAGAATGCACTTTATTAATAATAACAGTAAGAGCAATTCATATTGCAATAATAAAAACTTATGTACTGTACGTCCTATAGCAGAAAAGAAATTTCAATAACATTTATCCTCTAAAAAAGTAAAATTATTTGCCCTTTGGTTATTGGTTTTAAAGTATGTTGATTCTATCAATTATTTCTGCTGTAAAACAGAAATTTGCGTGGATTAAACTAATCTTAAATCGTATCACATAGGTTCGTTCAGAATTATTTTTAATTTCCTTTGCTTTCACTGATGCCATATTACTGATTTCATTGTTTCAGAACATAGAAGTAGTTCCAACCGATCAAGTTTCGATCACGATACAGTGTATCAATGCGCATATGAAAGAAGCTATGATTTTCGAGCGGCAATATTAGTTGTCGTTAGGTTGAAATGCAGCCTATACCAGAATGATAGCCAATACGCTTTTTAAAAAACACTAGGCACGGTGGATTTACTTCTGTCATTTACGCGATGTAGCATAAAGTTTTAGGATTCCTAGTTAATTTTTAATTTCAGTTGTTCCATATTGCTGTCGCAAAACAGCACGTAAGAAGTTCCAACTTTATAACTATATAAACTGCAACCGAAAACTTACATTACATAATCAGACTCAGCAGCGTTATTTAATCACAAATTCTATTTACTTAAGAAACAACGAAAAATAAATTTCAAGAGCACTGCATTCAATCCTTCATTTCTGACGGGCTACGAAGCTAGTTGATATATAATCATAATTTTACTTTTTCCTGTATATAGAACTTGAAAAATAAATTCAAGCACAGATATATACTTCCTACTCCGGAACTATTGCGCTTTTGAACGGAATATTACATTGAATAAGTTCTTGCTTTGATCTCTGAAAAGCAATGTATTCGATATCTGTGAAAGGCAATGAGTAATGCTGAAAGTACTAGCTACGAAGTAGGAGATTCTTTTGTGCTGGTAAAATTCGAATTGGTAATGACAATTTGAGAACGTACTATTAGTTTCAAGATGCTTATTACAATTGATTCACGTATTCTGTTTATTTTAGTGTACAGAACTGGAGAACTAAATAAGCGAACTAAAAAATAAAACAAAATCTAAGCACGATCGTAATTATTCTTTTGTCCATGTTTCTTGAAAAGAGCGCTTGTAACAAATACAGAATGATCTTTGCGCCAACTTCTCATGTCTGGAAATGATTATAATTTCGTGTTCCATACTTCAGTCACAAACTATTTTCTCAGATTTTAATCTGAACCATACGCTGTAAACAATGGGAAACACCATCTAAATTGCTGCTGTAGTTTTTGCGTCATGCCGTTTCAAACCTAAAGACATACTTATCTTGCTCACAGATTTATAACTTTATAGAGTTTTTGTTTATAGCAAAGTGGCTAGCACTCGCATCCAAACAATTTTAGGTATTAAGAAGAATGCTTTGGTGAAAAAGTTCATAATATAGTTATCTGTATAAGGACTCAAAGTTTGTCCTTTTTGTTGATAGGACAACCATAGGAATTAAGAGTACTCCAGATTTCTCTACCGAACATATTTCAAACCATATCTTTGACCGTACTAACAAATGGTTCACAGCTAAGGGCTTGCCTTTAAACTTTGATAAAACTCAGTATATTCAATTAAGTTCATAACACAGATTAACGTCAGACACACACACCAAAATATATTAGTCCTAATTTAAATTGAAGTGTACTTGTTACTGACATACTGAAGAGATTGTATGCGGCCACATTTTAAATTCCTACAATTTTAGCAATAGAAGAACCTAGTTTCTTTTACTTATTTTCACTTTTTAATGTCATTTGCAATAAATTTCTGGAAAAATTCAACTCATTGAGAGAAAGTATTCAGAGTCGAAAAGGAAGTAATAAGATTTGTATGCAGACTTAGCAGTAGAACTTCATACTGAGAGCAGTTCAATAGGCTAGGAATTTTAACATTAGTGGTCAAGTAGGGGAGACCGGGGCAAGTTGACGAGCGGGGCAAGATGAAGAATGATTTAATTTAAATTCCCGCTTCTATGTAGCAGCACTGTATTCATACTACTAGCTCTCTATACGACTAGGAACTAAAATATAGGGCACTGGCGTCACTCGTGCCGTATTGTTCCTCGCTATACGCTGATCGAGAATTCTCTGTTACGTGTTGTAATTTTCTACATCTCTGAATTAAGACTTCGCAGACTAACAGGTAAGATATCGTTTTATACTTTGTCATACATGAGTAGCAATGTGCTCTCATAAAGGCTGTGTATTTGTATCTCATTCTTTTTTAAACTGCCGCAATAATGGAAAGTTTCTAACATTGTCGTTCGGGGCAAGTTGGCTGGGTAAGTTGACGACCTCGTCATCTTGCCCCAGATGACTTTTGCTGTGTCTGTTTCAGTCTTTGAGTGCCTTTTTTTGTGTTTCGTGTAAGAGTCTTGACTTGCATGACTCACATAGTTTCTCTTAAAATTTGGAAGTGCGCTACTTTACTTATTCATGACACATGATGATCCAAATATGGCGAGAACATATAAAAAGAAGTCCTCCAGAGGCGAGTGGGACCGAAATGCTTTGGCTGCTGCAATAATTGATGTCAAGGGAGTAAGAAAGTCCTGCTTGGGTGCAGCGAACGGTTACAATATCCCTGAAGCAACACTACCTCGCCATTTGAAGAAAAGAGATGAAGTAAGAATTGAATGTTTGTTTCATACGCACAGGCTCGGGATGTAAGAAATTTAAGTTTTACTAAGAAACTGACGTTTACCTCTTCTGAATTAAAGAAAAAAAACCGAGTTGCAACAACATCAAGAAATGCTTCCGAAGAAAGTTTATTTCAGTGTTCTGGATGTGATGAGATCTATGAAGACTCTCCATCAGACCACTGAATACAGTGTTGCTTGTGCTTTAAATGGTGGCACGAAGACTTCAAACTGTGAAGGAAGGATATTTGTATGTGACTTCTGTTAATGTATATACAACAATGTATACATATTGATGTATAACAATAAAAATGTATTACAGTTTCATTAAATGTCATCTTGCCCCGTGGTCAAAGTCATCTTGCCCCAGTCCCGGGGCAAGATGACAGATTTGCATTACTTTCCAAAATTAATAAAAAGCTTTGATAATATCAAAGTTTTATATAATTTCGAACATTTAAATAAAACACCAGACTAATAATATTTGCAATGAAAAAATATTTTCTTCAAAAAATGAATTTATCAAAAATGTTTAATCGTTAACATCGCCAACTTGCCCCGGTCTCCCATATATATGCATAGTAATGTCATTTGTAGTCACTAGTTACACGAAACAATAGTAACAATTACGGCAGTAGGATTAAAACTGATCTTCACAAGGATTACAAGATATTGTCATTTCTTCAGATACAGGTTAATATTTATAGATACATATCTTCAATAAACTCTCAACACATCTTAAATGTCTGGATAAGATTAAATTCAAATTAAAATAATTTTTAATTGACAACTAATTCTACTACATTGAAGAATTTATTTCTAATATATTTACAAAATAATTGCCAGCAGTTTGTGTAAACGTAGTTGATGTAATTAATCTACAGATGCATCGTCTGGTGTATATATCTATTTTGTGATGCAATTGTTTAGCTGTGAATCGAGAAGTTTCCACCTCCTACAGAGACAGTCTCTTCTACTGGGATCTATGGAAAATGAATTTACTGTATTGTATTGTACTGTATTATATTGCAGGACTTAACCAGCCGAATATCGAGTTTTAAGAACCTTTACTTTAGTTACAAAAAAAAGTTAACGAATTTTTGTTCGTAGGGTGGTCTGTATAATAAGACCTACAAAGAACTCGAATCATTCCTTTGTGTTTAAATATGCTGATTAAGCTGCTTTTTAGACATGTGTGCTGCTGCATTAAATATTTACATCTCACAAGAATGCTAAAACTGCTTCAAATTCTTCTTTGCAGAATGTTTTAATGTCTGAAACATATATAGCTTAAACTTTCTTTAGACGCTGTTAGTTCTATGAACTTGAGAACAAACCTAATCCAGTGTTCGGCCCCCTCTCCCTTCGCAGACTGCAGTAGTCTGTGAACTATCTAATACATTAAATTCTTTTCTGAATTTTTCATTCGGAATAAACCTTCCAACAGGAACAAAATGTTAAAAATATCGAATTTTCTAAACAAAATAGATTCGCGTTTCATCCTGCCAGCTAAGTCGTTTCAATTTCAATAGTCCATTATTAAATTAAGTACTGGCATAGTGCAAAAATTTGACGTGTGTTTTAAAAATTTAAATGTTGAGTGTGTTATTGTGTAGCATCCGAGGCAAAAATTTGTAACAAACTCAATATTTCCCTCTTTCTATACACGAAACTCAAAAAACAGTAATTGGTACAACGCTTTCCATGTTGAACGCTGGTATTTTTCTCAGGCATTAGAAAACCTCGAATACAATTGGTTTTATTTAATGAATGTCAAAAACGACATACATAATTACGATTTGCTAGAATATACACAACATTCATTTCGTATTAACCCATTCAGCTCATTCATAATATCATTAGGCTTAGTTCCAGTTCTCTAGTCACTTCATCCCTCATTACGTAGATTGATTGCTACTTTAGAACTTATCTTGATAATAGTCTACAGCATTTCGTAATGGTCTATCGATACAAGTTGCTTTATATTTCAGCTCTTTATGTAGTAACTAACTTTTCTTATTAGTAAGTATTTATGTTTTCTTTCTCCTACTTATTTTTTTTAAAATCACTATATAATAACCTATAACTTGTTCATTAGTTACATATGTTCAGTAATTAACTGCTTCCGATATACGAGAGAGAGTCAAATGAAAACCTTAAAAGCGTAATATAAAAATCTTGGGCAGATCGATGTAATTTTTATGATAGTTGCGTGACTTCTCTATAGACTGCCATCCTAGTGTTGTCTATTTATGGAATTTAATCCATATTTGAGTTGAATGTTTGTTTCCCATCTACTTGCCCCTCCTTACAGCCAGCCAGAAAGTTTATTGTTTTATCTTCTTTTGCTTTCAGCATGACAGACCTCTATGCAGTCAACATGAAGATAAGAAATTAATACTTTATTTGGAATAGTTACAATTGTTTATTTTTGTTATTCGGTAATGACCACTATGTCAATGCGCCCTAAAACCTCAAAAATAACAATTCAGTAGTGACCTAATGTGACAAATCACACCCACACTACCATTAGCCAACAGCACACTCAATTTCATTAGAGTGGTCAAGAAAGTTCTGAAGCTAACAGATATATCCAAATAAAAACAAGAATTGGAAAGACCTAAAGTAAGTTAGAAGTATGTCGTAGACTAAAGGCGTACAGACTAAAAGAGAAATGATTTTGTAATGAAGTTAAGCAATTACTCAATGGCCGCCCTTATCTGAACGAACGTAATAACAATAATTATTGTGAAGGAATAGAGCTTTTAAATATCACATAGCGGTTTTTCGTAACTTCAGTTTCTGCTCCCAAATGCCTATTTTTCGGGCGTCAAGAAACAATCCCTGAGAGTATATACATATATGTAATTTTTTTTCGTAAATCTCTATTATTTTTCCTTGTTCCCTTTCATAACTCAGCGTTAACATATCATCCCCACATCCTCGCGCTGCTTACAGTACTTTCCATCTTCCCGAACTGGTGCCTGCTGGAGCAACTCCGTTCACAACGAGAGAGCCAGCTAGCGGCTTAAGATTATAATTAAATTTCCGCCGAGCTGGGCGAGCCCTGCAAAGCACGCGTTCGCCGTTCATCCGGCTTAACCCGCGGCGGACATCCACGGCCACTCGCACAGTGGATGGGGGAGCGTCCGGCCACGGATGAGCGTAATTATAAAACTGGCCGTCGCGTCCGCGGCCCGCGGCGCTGTCCGCAAATAAGCCGATTACAGCGACGTCGGGGGAACGAACAGCGGCTGGTTCGGGGTGTTACTGTGGCAGCGACGAGGTACCGGTCACTGTGTACTTTCAGAGCAAGTTGCAACGTCAAAGAGCACGTCTACACCACATTTATTGCTACAAAATTTTCAGTTGTACATAATACTTCTACAGATAATCTTGTAACACGTAATATTAGCTGAAATATTAATTTAAATCCAGTGAGAAGAGGGATAATATCTCTGATCTATCGATTTGATGCCGTTGGAATGGTAGTGTCTTGTTGTGATTTTTGTTTCATAGTTTCTCTAGAGTAATGACGTGGTAGCTCAGTTACTACCATCATGATTGTGTGTATTACGCCCGTTGTTCGTTGACAATTTGTTCCACTCTAAACTGAACACTAAACGATCATAAATAATGATGGGGTAGCCAATGAGCTTGGGTTTACGACTTATCTACATTCAGGTAGCAGGAAACCTCTATTTGGCGATTAAGGATTTCACATTGTGTTTGCTTCTCAGAATCGATATGTGGGATATTTCAGAACTATTTTCCATTTTCAGCAGCAACCCAGCTAAAAAGAAAATATTCGCATTTGGCCTTACTTAATCGTGGAGCCACCTGCACTTTTTCGATAATTTTAATCTTTTTTGTTCTTCTGATTTTAGGTATTGTTGTGGTCAAAGGAGACGGGAGAAAATTTTATAAGAAAATGGTAGGAATTAAGCCTTTAATAATGTTTTTTTATGGAATCAGGCCGGCATTAGCCTGGAACGATTTCGGGAAACCATGGTAATCCGAAATCTGAATGGCCGGACGTGGTTTTGAACCCGCTTCCCTCTAAATACCACTCACCCACCAGGCTTGGTCAGGTATTAACGTTTCTCTCTCCAGTCCCCATAGCAACCCACAGTTCAATAATACCTTACTTGGGAGTTCGAGAAGAAATAGAGAATAACTATAATTTTTCCTTCTCTGCGTTTCCGTCAACTGCTTACTACAAAACAGTAAATTAAATATTTCTGGCATATCATTTTGCTGAATTTAATTTAATATTTTGGTTCATCTTCTTAAACTCGAATTAATGTTGACAACGTTACGAACCAATTTCCACTATGTCGATAGTGGTATTAAATGATGTGATGAAACCATATGGAGGTAGTGAATGTAAAATATTAGACTCAAGTTATTTGGATATCTACTCATTGCAATATTCTTCAGCTTCCTGAAAGATGGTTTTATAGAAATCATACATAACTTTTAGAAAATGTTGATGTCTTTTTAGAACGAACAGAACAGAGCTAATGCATTTAGTTAGTTCACTACATTCAAATAAATCAAAATAATTTTGAAATTGAAGTAATTTCTATTGCAGTTGTTTGATTGAGGATGATACAGCAATACAAAGTGGGTATTTTTATTTAAAATAATTTGAAGAAAATCCAGAACTGGTTTCGGCCTTCATTTGCGTGATATTTAATACTCGTATGTCTATCTGTGTCTCCGCCAAATGTTTTCTCTTTTTTTGGAGGGGGGGGGGGGGAGCAGTGGACCTTCTACTTCGCAGGACATACAACCAGCTTCAGTGCCAGCATGAATGATCCAGTGCTTTCGGTTTCTCATGTATATATTGGTTCCAACTAAGTATAGACACCACAGAACGTACTCGCCATTGACACATACAACACGTAAACACCCATATCCTCTTTCGCACTCGAGCCAACCGATACTCTATTTCCTAATGGGCCACGGAGGCTATGTAGATATTTATAGAACTTTGATAAGTATCTTGGAATTCGGTATAATTATTACTTTCATACTACACGACATATCTGCATTGGTTTAGGAACCCTTATTCGTACTTACATTTTATAATTTAGAGTATTTATTCCTTTCTGTTACAATTTAGTGTGCAAAGTGACCAAATTTACTACAGCAATTTCGGCTCTTAAGCGTATCGTTCTAAAATTTAATGCTCGTATTGTTGGTTTATTAGTAACAGATTCTTTATTTTTCTTTTCTTTCGGTAATGAAATGTGATTTTCAAAGAAGAAGGTAGTTCTCAATGCTATGATAATTTTCGATTGAACATGAAATGGGTAGCTAATTTACTTACAGCATTTCAACTAGAGAGGCATTGATACAGGCATCCATAAATGTTATTCTTTGTAATATTTCTAAGATATTATTGCTCTTCATAATACATTTACCACACTCTCCAGTTATTCATCCCTATATTTACAAGAATAAAATTATAATTTTTAAAAAAAACTAAAAACATTATTTTCGTAGCAATGTGAACTAAAATGTTTAATAATCTTTAAATACAAAGATTTTGTTCGGTTGCGATAGGATGTCCTAGAATTCAGTATAACTTATTTTTTTTATTAAGCTTAAGATAAGAATACATTGATTGACCAAAAATTAAATTATAAAAATGTTATAAAAATCGTGGGATGCTATCTACTCACCTTTCATAATGAATCAACATTTACCAGTATCGAATGACAGAAAAGATAACATAACTGATATTTAACACCCCACGTTTTTTTTACACTAAAGTTAGTATTTGGTCAGTGACCTTATCTTAAGCTTATTCAAAAAAAAATTAAGTTATATAAGTGTGGGATACCCTGTAGCTGTTGAATGTAATCTTTATATTAGAACATTATTTTAACACTTTACTTCACATTACTACGAAAAGCGTGGTTTTTCAGTTTCTAAAACTATAATTTTATTTTTAACTTTTAATTCACAACTCTACAAAAGAGTACTTTTTAGTTTTATTTAAAAAAACTTCAATGTTATTTACTTAGACTTTGAAAATTCGCAACATAAAACTGGAAGAGCTCAAGTTACGTTAAAAATTTGTAGTCAGTAAAAACTTTGTTAACTGTATTTAAGAGGTCTTAGGAAGACGTTAAGAACATTTGAAAGTTACGAAAACTACTGCAAACGTTAGAACGTTGGCAGTGTTTATCAAAAAACCAAACAACCGTTAATTATCAACGACAATGGTTCAGTCGTAATATATTAACTAATGTATTATATTAAGATGTAAAGATAATATTAGCTCATTAAATTTTTTAAATCGATTAATGTGTTTCTTTGATATACCTGTTGAGGCTTTTGCCCCTGCGAAAGACGAATTATGCAACCAATTACAGATAAGTATTAACGTCTGCCAATCCTGCTTCATTTGAATTCCCAAATCTTTTCTGTTATTAGTGTCAAAGTAATGAGAACACCAGGACATAGCTGTGACGTTGTTGCATTGTCATCGGATATTAATAAGTGTGCAAAATTTCAAAAAAACTTGGGTGTCTGGAATTCATACCGGTCAAGCCAATATAAAACGTGTAAAAATGGGGATACATGAGAAAGGAAGTGGGTACTGCAGAACTGATACATTATTGTTTATTCCACTTCAGCTGAAAAATCTGACTTTGGATACAACTCTTTCTCGAAATGATTATATGTAATCACGACGATAAAACGGAATAATTCTATGTCTATATTTTGATATACGTACGTATTGTCAACGCTAATAAATGTGTGAATATCATTAAATGCACCCATGTACCCATATTTTTATCACATTTCTTAATTGTATCTGCACAGTTGCATGGAGGGAGACAAATGTGTTCAAAACCTTAAAATGTTTACTATGTAAATACTTATCTAACAGCTGTTTTTATTTCTGTAAACTGTATTATTTAGATTTTTTGTCTTTAGAATATTTATCCTTGCTCTTTTCGACATATTTATACACTAGAGGGTAAAATCTGAGATAAATACTGCCGACAATTATCTTGTATTTCATATTTAACGTTCTTTTAACTTTCGCCAAAGACCTCCTCAACGTTTGCTGGAGTTTTTATATACCCTCTGCAACGAGAGCTGATACGCATCTCAGTGTAGGCAGCTACCTGAAGATATTCCAGCCTAAAATTAAAAAGTACAGTCAGTCCTTTTACCTCAGAAGCAACGCAAGCGAATTCTGGCAGTTTCCTTTAAGCCCAGCAAAGTTCTTATTTACATACGTCGGAGCATCGGAAAGATTCTGAGTTCTGTTATTAAAAATCTCTGACTGACTGGAAAGGATGTTTGCTGAGCATCCAACGGCAATGAGCAATTGGGTAACGAACTGTGTATTCCGCCTTTTGGAGTTAGCCAAAAGAACGAGGACCGACGTTAGTCTGTTGGTGGGCCCAATTCATAGTTCGCTTAGACCAATTTTCGTAGCTTATGTCCGGTATCAGTTAATTATCATTGAACAAAATTGCATTATTCCAGAAAGAAGTCATTACAACTTAATGGAAGCTAGAAACAGATTAGCTATAAAGATTTAAAATATTTGATTCCACTACCTCACATTCCAGGTCTTGAAAATGTAGTAAGTGAACAACCATTAATTACATAGGGTGTTTTTTTTTTTTAATTTGGGCCTCCTCCTCCTTTTCCCCGTTGGTAATATTTGGTAAGGTGTGGTAGGATTTCCCCTCCCCTCCCCCTCAGATGAGATTTACCTTACAATTTTAATTTTCAAATAATTAAATTTATTTGATATGTTCATGCATGTTGCTTTATGCCACTTAATATTTAAGCGTTAATACTGATGTATTCCATTTACTACTCTTTTTCTGTTAAATAAGAGGAGAAAAATAATATAAAAAGTTGGCTGCAGTTTTTTTATTGACCCTCTGCTTCCTCCTTTAAATGATATCTGGTGAGATTTTGTCGGATATCCCTCTCCCCAATTTGGAGCACACGTAACTAGTGAACGTCCTCTAATGTAGTTGTTACTAGAATGGACTTTGGCTGGTTAAAGTTCTATTGCCATAAGAATTTACTAAATATTGGACATATGGCTGCCAGGGAGGACGACATTGAACCATCTTCTGAGTTTAACCGCCACATAGATGAATAATAAGTAATCAGTTACGATTTGCGACACTGCAATGTTACAAACATAAGCTACAATACAAAATTCCTTAACATTCAATAAACTAATTCGCAACATTACATTTAATAAGATGTTTTTAGACCCAAACTTTGTTATCAACAATAGCTCTGCACCAGCGAAAATTAGTAAAGTAGGCAGCAGAAAAATGGTTGATCAGAAATGGAATCTATAGAAGAGAGTGATCAGCAATGTAAGATACTTATACAACACGTCAGTATACACAATTAAACATCTCAGAAATCTTTAATAATGTAAGGGCCTTATTACACTAGGCGACTTGGCGGCGCAACCAGCCGGGCCACTGGCGGCTCTGCTCGTCACTGGGCACAGGGTCTTATGGAGCTTATTTCACTAGGGCAGCCAGTGGCGCCGCCAGAAACTGGCGGCGCGGCTGGCTGCCCTGCCCGGCGACCAGGCGGGCAACCACTGGCGGCCGAGAGTCGTGGCGGGGCATTGTATCTTACGTAGCTTATTACACTAGGCCACCTGGCGGCGCCGCCAGACTCGCCACCACGCGTTCAGTCTACTGTTCATATGCCCCTTCCTACTTTACAATTTTAAAATTGCAGAGATACTGAGTGTCAGGTTTGGTGAGACAACTGGGGACAGTCATCCTGTGATGGGAGGGAATGAATCAGAGGAGATTATAAATGACGAACCCACAAAATTTGAAATAAATTTTCAGGAAATTGCGAAGTAACTCAGAAAGCTAAAACTGGTGTAACTGGTGTAGGTAATATTACTACATATTTATTAAAGATTGTGGGATAGGATATTGTACCTTACCTTAAAATTTTGTTTAAAATGAGTTTGGAGACTTGCTGCTTACCAAAGGATTGGAAAAGACCGATAGTAGTACCAGTTCATAAAGGAAGGGTTAAAAATATGGTGAAAATTCCTGGCCAATTAGTTTGTCATCAGTGATGGGCAGAATGATTGAGAGATTGATATGCAACTATATAAGAAATGTATGTGAAGAACGAAACTAGTTTTCAGATCGACAACATAGCTTTAGGCAAGGATACTCATTTGAATCTCAGATAGTGGGCTATATGCAAGATATTTCAAATGAATTTGAAATGGGAGGCCAAGTTGATAGTGTGGCACTAGATCTTTCTAAGGCATTTGACAGAGTGAGCCATAAAATGGTTTTAAATAAACTGAAATGTATTGAATTGAATGAAAAAGTTACTTGCTGGGCACAGGAATTCTTAAAAGTCAGAAAGCAAAGGGTTAGAGTAGGAAATACATTATCAAGAGAAGTGGAAGTAAATATGGGAGTTGCTGTTCATTATTCTAATGAATGACTGTGTTACGGTCAGAATTTAGGCATTTTTCAAATGATACAATGGTATACAATAGGATAAAAACAGGTGAAGACTGAACAGTTGCAGGATGATCTGGATAGAATATCTAAATGGGTAGGTCAGCATGGAATGAAGATAAATGCCAAGAAGAGTCGGCTTATAAGATACAAAGATAAATAGATCTAAAGGTTAATTATGATTACAGAGTGGGGTCAGATTTGCTTGATGAAGTGTAAATTCTTTGCATAACGTTTGATAAACTCAATTGGGCAGGTGGTAGAAAAAGGTTACAAAATCCTTCATTTGCTGAAGAGGGTGATGAGAGGATGTAACAGAGAAGTTAGGGAGTTGGGTTACAAAACTTTGGTCAGATCATTTGTTGAATATGGTGGTGTAGTTTGGGACCACATTTTGGAGATCAAATACAGGAGTTGGAAGGTGTGCAAAGAAGAGCTGCTAGATTTGTTTGTGGAAATTATCGCAGGACCCAGTCAGTAACTGATATGATACAGGAGCTGGATTGGGACTCATTGGAGGAAAGGAGGAGGTTGAAGAGAGTGCTGTAAATGTGCAAATTGCTACCGGAGTGTTAGCTCCATCGCAATTAAACTGTATTCACACGACAACAAGTTTTTTAATTACTTAAGAATGTCTAAATCGTCTTTCTTTTAATCATTGTACTTAGTAAAGGTTGATATTACCGGGAAAGATACGAAAATGAGAAATTCCTCTTGCTTTACCCCTTTGTCTTCTCTACACTTACACTTCACGCTATAAATTAGCACACTTATCTAAAACGTATTCACATAACCCGAATGTAACAAGAATAATACTCACTGTTTACCCCTATCACAGTTCCTTAGCCAAGGAACTACCAAGTAAGGTAACAAGGGGTTTAAACTCTGAATACAACATTAGTTAAAGTTGACACACTAACGAAACATTTAAAAAAACAAACAAAATACTGGACCAGAATATTATAGCCACTAAGCCAAAGCTGATGTAACAACACTGATACAAGTAACAGTGTACAATTAAAAGGCCGAATATTAAATCAATGCCGTAAACTGGTTTCCCACTAATATATATATATATATATATATATATATATATATATATATATATATATATATTGGTGTATGTGATTGCACAATTGAGAAAGCTATTTTACACAAAAATTACCCAACTTCAGAACTCTACTAAAATTCATAAAAGCAGGAACATCCACAAGTTTATTAGATAATTAATAACTGTTTTAAATAACATACGTTGTAAAAGATGTATCGAGAAGAATCAACATAGAGGAAGTATTGTTAATCATTAACCGGTGTTGGTGATATGGATAAAATTGTGTATTAAATTGTATTTAATGGAGATGAAGCGATTTTTTTTAACTATCCGTCTCTTATTTAAAACATTATATTATTTACTTTTCGTAATACGAAAATATAGTTGTGACGTGGGAACCTGTGGCAACTTCCACAGATCTTAATTGCCAGTTGTAGCACCAAAAATTATTTGTTAGTAGCTAGTTGTATGTATTTTCTGCAAGTGGGACCGAATTTAGACTCTACATGTTAGTCTGTGCAGCTTTAAAAAAAAAAATCCACGATGTGCCCATAATAGCAATACTAAATTTAACTAAATATCAGACGAAAAATTGTATAAATTCCATAGTGAACCGCAAATAAATAAGCGTCCGTTCTCTAATGACATAAACACATATCTCGCAAATACAAATAGCTTGTCATATTTTATAGCTGGTAGTGGATTTCACAACTCTCCATTTTTTTTTTTGCGTGATGCTAATATGTCTTGTTCAGCTACAATCAAATTTATGGTATGTACTTTGAAAGGTAACGCACACTGAATTTAGAGCATTTTAAATAAATTTATGTCAATATACAGCAGAGTATCAGTAATGAGACGTAACAATATTATCTGATATTTAATTACTGGTTTCCTGGCACGAGGTACCACCAACATTTCACCAGATTCAATGCCGGATTCAACCTGAAATGGCAATGAATCAAGTTGTTCAAACAGACTTGTCTTCTTGTATGCGCGTAATTAAATATGGTCGAATGCAAATAATGATGACGGTGGTTAACGAAATTACTTTTCATATCACTTTATTGTCGTTGCGTTGTGTTACATCGGAACTGTGTGACACCGGTGAATTTTGAAAAACATAGATTGGTATAAACGTTAAACACAGGAAGAATGTGGAAATGTATCTGCATGGTAATTTCACGTTACTAAAGTAGCCTATAGGCTCGCAGACTAGTTGTCAACTGCCTAAAACTTAAATAGATGTGTACACAGAGCCATATGTAACAAGTATTTAATCAACAAGAAATTTCTGTGCAAACCTAAGAATAGAATAATGTTAATTTGACAAATAATAACAATGATTGAGAATACTAATTAAAAAGATTAAAAGAACTTTATATGAAATAATCCACTGAAATAAGTTAAAATAAAGTTAAATTAGGCTCCAGAATAATCTTTGTGCCGTAATTGGTATAGAAATGATTTTGATGTAGTTTAGGAAGGCTAATTCGATATCTGTACTTTTAAGTAACCTCAAAATATAAACGTTTGCATAGTTTTCTTACAAACTGTAGTAGATGTAATTGTTTTTAGAAATTGTGGTTAAAAAGTATTTCGTAGTTGATATTGGATACAAATTTTAAACGCCTAGGTAACCACATTTTTTGAGCTAGGTCCTTAAAAATAATAAAATAAACGAATCAACAAAGAATACATAGTATCGAGACAGCCAAAATTCTTCAAGCGGGAACATGTCTAGCACATGGCAAATAAATTTTCTCATTGAAAAATTATTTATGTTTTATAAGTAAATTTTACATTCACAAAGACTGTATATGTATTTCGCACTCCCAGGCATATTTCCAGTTACAAAATCATAGCTAAATATACAAATTACATCATAATCTATTGGTAAATGATTATCCGTTTCTCATGAAACTAAACATAAAATATGTGTATTCCATTATAAAATTAAATAGATTCATAACAATATGAAGATTACCTTACTGTGTGATGGAAAGAGCAAACAAACTTCGTTAACATTTACTACGAGATAACATTTACTATGCATGCACAGAAAATCCACGTCTCTTCTCGTGTAACATATAATGCGTCAAAGAAGGCCCAAAGCAACAAAACAGTTTACACCCAGTCGCCTATTTAATATGTCAAATTATTCTCCACTATACAAAAACGGATTACTCAACAGAACTTTACATTACCAGTCAACTTTTTTAATGAAATTGCAGTTCAACTATTCGAAAAACTCTGTAATAAATAAGAAACTCACCTAAAAAACAAACCTGGAATCTGATATGAATTTTTAATAAAAAAATATTTATGTATATCAACGCATCACCATATTCAGAAAATGAAATATTCACAGCTTATACCCAAAACACAGAGACAAATTTCGAATGTAAATAGTCATTGCGCCTGTCACCATATACCAGGAAAGTATTATGATCTAGAAATATTTCAGGCAATATACTCTGATCAAGCAATTACAAGTTTATTATCAATTAAAAAGTAAAAACATGGACAAATCAAGCCACAATTGGTTCGCAGTTACTCGACACATAATTCATCCCATCAACACTCATGAAAGTACTGAATGTAAACACGATTTTGTGAGAAATGTTTTAGTATTTTGTATATCTATGAAAAATGAAATAAATATTTACATCTTTATATTAGTAAGTTTTTGTGGGTTCATTCATTAGCATTAACTTCAAGAGTATGAATTACATCATAGTTCCAATTTAAATGTGTAATATGCATTTGGAGCATGATACAAATCTAATCTCGATTTTCAAGAATGTTTATATATTTCTGTATTCGGTGTTAATACAGTGGCTATATCGTCGTGATACCTAATATCATAAATTAAATAATAGTAATAACAACAAACATTTATACAAATTTTATACTTACACGGATTCACCATTTACGCGTAAAAGATCTCAAAACCACACTAACTGAAGCATATTCACTCACGGAGGAAGAGAAACTTTTAACATGATATTTTGCTACAGATCTATTAATGATCTACGTACTTTTAGCAAAACGAATTAACCCATACATATAATACAACATTACAGTTATCACATGTTATGTTCTTAATTCTCTTTTTTTACGTTTTGGTATTAAATTTATATTTGATCCGACAAATACAAGGTGCTGCTGCATTTGCGATAAAATTTTCCTGTGCTTTTATTGATTACTAACTAATTGGTGGTTAAAACAGTTATTTTATCTACATCTACATATATACTCTGCAATTCACAAAACTGTGGGTGGCAGAGAGTGCTCAGCACCAAACCTAATATCTTTGTTGTGCATTCCAATCCCTAATGATACGAGGGAAAAAAGAATTCATATAAGAATCAGTGCGGCACCTTATTTCTCTAATTTTATCATTCATGTCATTCCGACCCAAATAGGTTGGTGCACGAAGTATTTCACTACACACTTAAGTGAAAGTGGGAGTACACATGTTTACCAATAAGTTTATACGAAACGTGTGTCGTCTATCTACCAGAGACTCCCAGCCTAGTCGACTAATCAGTTCTGTAACGCTTTCATAAGGACTGTAGCAAGCGGTCACGAATCGAGCGGCTCTTCTCTATACTTTCTCTATACTCTCAATCAACCCCTTACGAAACGGATCCCAGATGGCACAACAGTAGTCCAAATGTGGACGCACAAGAGATTTGTACGCTATCTCCTTTGTTTGTTCATTACAATTTTTCAAGATTCGACCTAGGAACCACAGCCTAGAATTAGCTCTGCCTACTAACGTATTAATATGTAAGTTCCATTTCATGTTCCTTTCTACTGTTACTCCCAAATATTTCATAGAATCGACCATATCAATAACTGAACTGTTTATCTCGTATTTCTGAACAATCGGATTCTTTTTGTTAGTTATTCTCATTGTCTTACACTTTTTACAATTTAGTGTGAGTTGCCACTGAGCGTACGATGCCAAAAACCATCCAGAACACGCTGAATTTCTAAGCAATCGGCCAAATTCCTTACTTCCCTATAAATAACCGCATCATCAGCAAACAATCTAAAAATGTTTTTCACTTTGTCTCCGAGATCGTTTTTAAAAATTAAGAAAAGAAGTGGTCCTATAATACTTCCTTGTAACTTCGATGTGACATCTAGATTAGAAGAACTTTCTCCTTCAACAACGACATACTGCGACCGACCAGTTAAAATCCTTGATCCATTCACAAAGCTGATCCGATATACCGTACGCTCCTAGCTTCGCTAAAAGGCGGAAAGGCTTTCTGAAAATCTAAAAAAATTGCATCTACTTGTGAACCTGCATCAATAACTTTCATTACGTCGTGTGTAAATAGGGCCAGCTGTGTTTCACATCGATATTTGTTAGTCACGTAAAATTTAACTGAAAGAATGCAGGTTCGCATCAGTCAGTTGCCAATGAACATTTACTTTAAAAAAGTTCCTGAAACCAGCTGAATATGGTGTGAATGACTTTTCAGGCACACTTTAATCATTTTTGTAACTCACATTTATGCAAGATCTTCAAGCATACTTTACCATTGTTTTTGGGTCATTTTCTTCAGACTGCGGGTAACTAACATCCCATCATAGTTCTTTATGATAATGGAATGAAATACTTGCTCTAATAAATTTATTGTTGACTTACATTTAAAATTTTATCCAGATTTATATTTCGTTGTGTTACTGTTTATTTCTTTTAATAGAAAGGTACTTCAAATCATCCACTTTACCACTGCAACTACCTAGGCGATTTCACTGACTTAATTTGTGGCCAGTACATTTATTACTACTTTTAGCAATGAAAAGTCTGAATCCGACACATTATTCCTCCATTAACTAACTAATGTTCTTATCGTCAGCTGCAGTCAAGATACAGGGTGTCCAGAAAAGGACTCCCTGATTTCAAAATTAAATATCTCGAAAACAAAGATCGATAGAGGAATGCAGTAAACGGTATGTTTATTGTGACAGCTGTAAGAAGTGTATACAGCAGTGTGAAATAATAGTTACAAAAGCTGCTAACAGATGTACGCTGTACAGCTCATATCAGCATACATAAGTTAAATATTCGTATGAAAACAATCTTTGCAAACAATCACATCACAATGTTTTCAAAATGTTCACCATTGGCACTACAGAGGTGGCGCAAACGAAGAATGAAATTCGCCATCACATTTCGTAGTGTCTCGACCGAAATGGATTCACATGCCGCAGAGATCGCCGATTCCAGCTCGTCCAGCGTGGCGGGATGCTTCGGGTAGACCATGTCTTTCACTGTGCCCCACAAAAAAAAGTCACGGGGAGTCACATCCGGCGAATTTGGAGGCCAATACATGTCTGCACCAGTAAATTCGGGATATCCCAAAGCAATGACTCGATTCCCGAAGTATTCCTCAAACTGCTGTAAACAATTCTTACAGCTGTCACGATAAACATACCGTTTACTGCATTCCTCTATCGATCTTTGTTTTCGAGATATTTAATTTTGAAATCAGGGAGTCCTTTTCTGGACACCCTGTAGTTAGAAGATAACTCACGTAACTAATCTCTTTTACTCTGCTCACACGTTTCACTCATCTATTTCTTCGCGAAAAAAACTTTCTTGAAAACACCCTCTCAAATACTCGTTCTTTCGTCGAAATCAGATAGCTGTTATTTCTTAGGTTACATGTTTGGAGACCTGTTACACCACAAACTTTATGTTAGAGATCAAATGCAATACGTCCAGACGTTGTCGATCATTCGCTATTCAGTCTCTTATGATCTTTACTATGTCAATCGAAAATACTGAAAACGCGTCAAACTCATAACATTCTGACTATACATTAATTGAATTCCTGAAACTGAATGCTCTAATTGTAGAAGTAAAAAAACAGATCCCACCAGGAAAATATTTTGGAAAATCCTTTCCATCCAAGCTATAAAGGATTTTTATACCTTGCAGGTGTATCTTATCTATGATGATGCTACGAGTGCACTATTCCGACTTCATTGTATCATAGACCATAAACGCTTAATCTGCAGTAGGCAATTTAAGTTTAACGACATCCCATCTTTTTCGTTAAGTGAGATTCACGCAGTAACTATTTGACGGATTATCATAAGGTTTCACAGGCAATTTTTTAAATTTTTTTTTATCGAGATACTACGAAAAGAAGCTGATAAATTAAAAAAGATGAGGGGTTGATAGTAGGCGGAACTATAAACGGAAGTGTAAGCGTGAATAGATCTTTCATTAGCCATATGGCGAGTGAACTAACAAATGTTGTTTATATTTTATTCAGCTAAACAAGATAAATTACTATTAGGTACTTAACTGCTACAAATATTTCATAGTATTTTTACAGACGTAAACAATTCCGACGATGGTATCAACGTGTTCCTTCACTTACTTCCCTGCAGCACTGCGTGCTAAGATGATTTCAGAATTGGCAAACCACTTTGAAACGTTCCTAAACATGGAAACACCACTATACCTATAACCAACCTGAAAGTTTTTTTTAAAGTGAATCTTTATATCGGTGAATTGTATTTTTAGCTCGAATAACATTTATTAATATTAATGGTGTTAAAGTAATTATTGTTTTACGGTATAAAATATAATGCTTGTATATTACTGCTTGTACTTCAATATGTCACTATATAAAAACCATACATATCATATCATATAATTGAAGATGAAAAATATTACAAATTTTTTTTTTTGTTATCAAAAATTGCATAGTTAATTCCGCATCTAAAACTACAGCAGAAGTTTGATAAAATGAATGATAAAATAAAACTTCTATTGACGCTAAATGTGAAATCAGAATATTTCTTCTTTCTTGATAAAGGAGAACAAAACTCCAGAATTTTGTATCGAAAATTCTACTAATCTTTAGCAGCGGATGCATGTTTATTCTCTCTGATGTAGATAATTATCTTCGTTTACAAATGATACAACGGCTAAAGCAAAAACATAACTTGAGAGATAATAACAAATTAACTGTAACTTATAGTGTGTACTTATCCCCGAAATTTCTTTCTTTTATGGAAATTGACATTCTGTTTTTAAATTACACTAACATAGCTACTTGTGTACGAAGTGTAAAAATTTCCTGGAATTAAGTGGACCTCATTATTTAGTTCACAACAAGATTCCGATGTCATTCTTATTTCTTTTCAAAGGGAAGACTGAAGAAACTTAAAACTCTTTTCAGATATTTTGTTCTTAACAACTTTGCAAGAAATTGTCAAAATTTTTAAGTTGCATACGGACAGTTGTCTGTACTTTAACGCGAGTTTTCAATGGAAGTGGTAAGTATTAATTGCCATATACATATTAGCCTTTTTTTAAATCTGCTATTAGAGTTGTGTTTCTTTAGGTTGCGTCAGCCTGCGTTTATAGCGTACGATTTTTAAAAGCTGACTGAAATCGTTCGGTGTTCCAATTGATTTTAAGATTTCAAATATTTATTTCCGAGACAGAAACTTTTGAAACAGTCCTCCTCTATCCATAATAAAGCGACAAGTGCTGTCTTTCTTGTTTTCTTTCGATATCATATTTGGCGCCCACAGTAAATTTTTACACAAGGTAAGATGATGTTTTACTTTAAAATGAGAAATATCTTCGTGAAACGTTGTGAAAGAAAAGAATGAATACTTAAAGAAAACAGTGCCGAAGCTTTAGTTATAACAACTTGCTCGCCAACAAATTGCACTTAAAAGAGGTTTTATTCCCTGGTTATTCATTTGAATAAGCTAAAAACTGAAAATCCACTTTGAATTCTGACCTTGTGAACCTACTGCGGCTACTAAGAACAACTCTTCAACGCTACTGTAGAACAAGCGAAATGAAATAGGGACATTTTTCAATACATCATTCCAGCGAGTGTTACCATTACAACCACAGGACTGGGGAGCATTGAAGTGAAAGGCAAAAGATGTTTAAAACAACTAAATGCCTCATTTTTACTGCAAAACTAGAGCTTTATTATGGTAAGCAGGAAATAGGAACAATTTCTGAAAACACTTCACGGAAGCGAATCAGGGAATGTTCTAATATAGGAAAAATCTAAACATATTCACTTTTCAGGAAACATAGTCATTTAGCAAATTACCACTGTCGGATGAACATGAAATAATATTCTAGGCAGAATTTGGTTTGTTTAACCAGCCTTAGCAAGGGTTTTATGGTTTTATTATATTATGAAATCTTTGTGAAATGGGTATTAAACATACAATTCAACATATTTGATAAATTCTTCAGCGAAATAAATGTGACAAAACTAGCAGAAAATATATAACGTTTATGGAAAAGTGCTTTTCTGTGGCAAGAAAAACAGCTTAGTGTTCAATTCCTTCTTTTCCTGTTTATAAAATGTGACATACAAACCTGCTCTATCTTACATGATTATACTGTATAATAATACGGCGAACAGAGCAATCAGTATAGTAGGACCGACCATGAAGAATTTGATGAATCTTGACACCCTCTTCACCCTTTGTTGTAATATAATTTACTCAGTATATTACTATTTCGCAGCTAATTTTCTATTTCATTATCAAGTGACTGCTTTTGTAGATTATCCTGTATTGTGATGCTGTCTGTAGAGGTAAGGCAATGTGCAGTATAAAGTGAACATAAAGCATGAAACGTTAGTTAGTCACCAAAAAATTTGGGAAAAAGTCACTTCATACTAGTGAATTAATTTAGTTTTAGTCACAGCTATCATATATTTGGCTGATAAGGAATGATCATCTAAATTGGTTAAACCTTTATGTTCTAGAACAGCGGTTCCCAGCCTTTATTGTATACACGACGCACTTTTAAGTAAAACAATGTATCGTTACCTACCTAAAATGAGATTCTATCTAATATACGAATGGGAATTGTTGTATGATCCCGATACGCTATCGACTATCCAATCTTACGAAAAGACAAATTTTCATACAAAGGATATACTATCAGCAAAAACAAGAATTCATAATACACAAAACAACAAACACATTATAGACCGGAAGGCTGTTGCACGGAACACCTCCTCATCAAGTTGACTACTGAAATTCCACGATTAGAAGTAATTCCATCAGCATATTAAAATGCAACTGGTCTGCCACGTCACTTTTTAGTGGAAACCACGTGCAGACCCGATTATAATGGTTGACTGGTAGGTTTATCATTGTGTTTTACTGCACCCACACGAATGAAAATATGGAAGACTGGGAGCAGGAAAACAAAGTGGTAAACTAACCAGTCAACCACTAAAATTGGATTTGTAGATGTATTCCACCAAGATATGACTTTGCACATCAGTGGCATTTTAATTTGCAAATCGAGTTTTAACTAATCCTGGAATTTTAGCTGTCAACTCGATGAGGTGATGCTTTGTGCAGCGCCTCTCGCTTTATTACAAAAATAATGAAAAATACTTTTAATTATTATATAAATACTACTTTACAATCAGTGAGATTTCTGGCACTGGTGTTTACGAATGAGGGCATCGATATCAGAGTTAAAACTGGTTAATTTTAACCTCAAGTACCTCTCTACACATAGTTTATTTCTGTTTTTATTTTTTTTTAAAAACAATAAAGTTGAAATAGGTCGTGAACACAAGTATGTCGTGTTGAACGGCATCACGAACTTCACAACTAATTTAGACATTTCTGGATACTCTGCTCGTAAATTCATCCAGAAGGAAGTTAAGGATTTAATGATTATTGCACTTCTAAAATATCGTGTTATATGAAAAAAAGATATATTTTCGCGGCAAAACTTCGATTGTTCCGCGACCCACTAAAACACACGCCGCGACCCATCTGTGGGTCGCGACACATAGGTTGGGAACCGCTGTTCTAGAAAATTATTTTTATTTACGTCCCATCAATCAAGGATTTTCTTAAAATTGGCATCTACGAATTGCAATACGAAATAAAAAATCAACTCTGTAAGCGATTAAAGATTTTTAGTGAATGCAACATATGTAGTTGGATTCAAACTTCTACTTTTGTCTGATCATAACCTATTAATGTGTATAACGTATACGTTTATGATTGAAGACAATGATAATGAATAATGATACTAAAATGTAAGTTGACTGGCTCAAATGTCCCTATTAATTCCTATGGTTTGTGGTTAAAAAATCTACTGCATACAAATAAATCTGAAGTGTCAAATCGATTTAATTTCAAAAGATATTGATCTTGTAGAGGTAGGTGCCGGGAGGGAGGTAAGGGTGAAAACCTTTTACTTCTTTTTTATAATTCAAAGAAACCCTAGGCTGCTAATTTATTGGGTACTCATAATGGCGTACAGGCGAGGCTTGTTTATCGTTAACATTGACACATTGAAATATGATAAAAAGAACTATGCAAAGCCTCTTCTTACAATTGCCAACATATTAACAAATAAACAAAGCATTAAAACACCGCCACATTTAAAATTGATCTTTAAGCAAATTCCCAATATTAAATGGCAAGCAAGAAAGCTTCACACTTGATTTTTTTTAAATGAAAGTTCCCTTCACAATGATTGGGAACCATAAATAAAATACAGTATTGGCATTAACTGTATCCGATCTCAAATGCCGGGCGCCAGGATAATTTAAATTATCCACCAAGTTTGGCTTTAAGAAAGTCTGCCCCAGCTAGCTCAATATTTGGGGGTGCGAGAACTCCTAATCATTCAGTGGTCATTACAGGGCTGTACCCAATGACCGAATAAAAGTACCACACTGCACTGTAGAAATATTACCGTGACGGCGATGTATTTCCCGCGACGGCGGAATTACTATAGCCCCTTGGCCATAGCGGACAATGCACCACGTCCGTCAGCAAGCGTACTGGATGAGTGCACAGTGACCTCACTGTACAGGACACGCTTATCGACCCTCAGGTTCGATGCCAACTTCGGAAGATCCGCTCCTTCCAGTCTGAAGACTCGGAGTCAAGTCCTCTCCAGCGTCCGCCGGAAAAAGCCTCTTCTCGTCGCTCGTGGTTTACATAGAGCAAAAATACACCGGCATTACAAAATGCAAAGGATAGTCTCTCTCGATTGGTTCTGCCGTATTCAAGCTCCTCCTACCGGCTGTCACGATAGGCGAACATTGTCTTTCTCGATTCGTGCGAACTCGGCATAGCCTCGGACTTATTCGTTACCTGTGACCTCCAAACTGCCCGTTCGGAGACCTGGGGTTGGGATACGATCATTCACCCCAGTGTACAATTTCCCGGAGCTAAAGGATTATACGCTTGACCAAATGCGTGAGAAAGGGTAGCTGGTGTCCATTGTCGCTGGCAGCCGCCGCGCAGGCCTGGCGCGACAATCTGGCGCGTCTAGCTGGGAGGTCCCTCAAACACTGACAATCCTCTCCGATAATTCCTTTCTTATTCTTTTTATATATAAAAATATACAAAATATTATATATAAAAATGTACGGAATGACCCATATTTGGTCATTCTGTTACAATCCTAAAAGCTCGCCAAAATTTTGCACAACTACAGTGATTCCAATATTTTTCGAGCTTGCGAAAAGTAATATTACTATACAAAAATGTTACTGAAATCGAGATATTTTCTGATAAAACTAAAACAGTTTATGTCAGTGCACAAACTGAAATGTTTCCTGAATCGCCTACAGATTATTCTATATATTATCTTTCGCTGTAATGATAAATGAATTTACAATTTAATGTAATAAACTTACATATTTTATAGTAATCAAAACAATTATTCAGATCAAATTTTTTGCTGCTGGCTATAGAGTTGCCGAATTGGGACGAAAGTGAGAATGTTTAGAATGACAAGTTAAAAAATTAACACTAAAATGACGCAAAACTTAATGCTGTCGCAAGGACGTAAGTTTGCTGAGAATGGTAATGTTGTCACAAATATTGTTAAGTATGGTAAAATTTTTGCAGCATGATTACTGCTGACCCCACCATCATAGTGGCTAGCGCTCTGTCAATTAAGTTAGCGGGAATAGCCATTCCGAGTCCGGCTCGGGCATAGGTGGTTTCAATTAATTCTCGTTTTCTTCACGTGTTACCTGTAATACTGATTACACTAATACTTGTTACGAAATTGTTGGTTTTAATTAATTCTCGTTTTCTTCATGTTTTACCTGTAATAGTGATTACACTAATATTTGTTACGAAATTGTATATAAAATTTTGCACTTGTCGAAAGGAAAATTTACAGATGTAGTTCGCAGTTTGCGAGAAAAAGGAAATATATCTGCAGCAGATCTAATACGGATGTCATTCAGCTATTCATTAAAATAGCAAAAAAGCGGTTGTGCTCGGATTAAATAAATTAAGTAACAGTGCCGAATTAGTCACACTCACGATTGCAGTAAAAGTATGGATCTCTTGCAATTTCTCTAAGAGCTGTATTAATGTGTCTTGTCGGATAAAACACAATGTTTGCCGAAAGCGATTGGTGAAAGTTATCCGACGTCTAAGCTTCCACCGTACGTCAAGTTTCGTATAGTAATTTATCTCGGGAAGTTTTAGTGACGCATCGTAAATCTTCTCCGTGAATCGAGCTTCATGACTTGCATTGGCTCCGCCCGAAGGTCTTCACAAAAGTGCTTCCTGTTCTTTGTGAACAAAGGACGTCGCCATAAGCTCACGTCTCTATGTCCTAACCACTGACTATCAGTTAATGATTATATGACGAGGAAAACATGATGCTGCAACTAAGAAAAAATTATACTTAGAAGGTATAGTGCCTTTATTTATGCGTGAATAAATAGCTGATTTAAGTATTAACGTAACACAATCACCCATAGATACGGCTAAAACGGCAATTTTCAATGACCAAAATGATAAAAAAATTAAACCTGGAAATTTTTCTTAAGTCGTCTGTAGAAAATGATTTTAACTTACTTACATGAAATTACTTCATCCTTCTCGAATAATAATTACGTTGAACTAAACAATTGTGATGACCTCTGATTTGAAGTTTAAATGACATAGAACCTGTTCATTACTGGATGATCGAAATTAATCTACCTGAAATGTTTGCAATTCGTTGTAGATAAAGAATAATCACAATGGTAAAAAATCTAAATCTAAATCTGGAAAAAAGGAGGACAGTTATCACAAGAAAGAAATGGTAGTAAAATAAGGTTTAGCGGTAGTGAAAACTAAAAGTATTCAACGGCTTTTTAACCGAGGAACTGATACAGCAAATGTTTCGTGTGAAGAATTCGTGATTTTTTTTATGGTGTCACATGCAGTCATTAATAATTTACAGTACGTTACAATTTTAATCACGTATCCTGTAAATTTTATAGTGCTTATTTTCGTCTACAGTTCTCTAATCGGGAAACTGAAGAATTTGTGTTTTCTTGATGGTGTAGATGCGGACCTTAAGAAGTTACTTATAGTTCGTTACAATTTCAGTTACGTACCACGTAAAACTAACAGTTCATTTATCAATTACGCCAGCTTTAAAAAGTTATCAACCCTCCTTATATTAAACATTAACTATTATCACGTCTCTTCATTTTATAAGATTTCTTTTGATAACTTCTTTCTTCACTAATCCTTTTGTGAATGTGTTCATTTCGTACTCTGCTTACCTTTCTATGGAACAATATTTCAGATGCTTCTGATCCCCTAATTTCTGGAAATGTTAGAGTGAAGGTACTGTTACAAGTTGTCCTCTAGAACAAAGTTCCTTTTCATTCAATTTTTCCATCATCAATTGTAATTTAATTTATTGAGACCATAAATCTCTTAATTCTCCTACTAATCAGGTGTGTATTATTATTATTATTATTTTCTGTAATTGGACCTTTTCGAATCACGCAAAACCTTAATGATTCAGTTTTCTAAGTTTCCATACAGCTCTAAATTTTTCTCCGTGGATTCTCTTCCTTTCTTCAGTCCACTTCGTCCCCGGTCTCTTAATTACTTCATTCTCTGGCGGTACTTCCCATTTGTTAATTTTATGTCTGTACGTTTGTCTGTCTACGATTTCTGATGAGTTTATGTTGGGTTTTTCCAGATCTTTTTAGATCTTCTGGACCCAGGGCATAGTTTTTGGCTGTTCTATGTACCTCACAATTTTATGAATGAGTCTTGTTGCCGGGAGTCTGTAGATATGTCCATAAAATCTTTATCTTCCTGATGTCTGCGCAAGGTTTGACAGTTGCTTTTAGAGATTTAAGTCTACATCCGTCATCTGTTTTTTATGGGCCAAGGATCTTTCTTATAATTTTGCGTCCTTCTTTCAAAATGCTTTCTAGGTCACCTTTCCTATGTAGTTTTAAAGTTTCGCTGGCGTACAGGGCTTCAGGTTTGATAACTGTGTTCTAATGACTGACTTTCGTATATATGGACAAACATTTTTTATTATATATGTTGTAGGTTCTGCCGTAGGCTCTCCTAAGTTTTTGCATACGAAAGTTCCGTTCAATTTTCTCTCCTCCTGTGGGTTCGATAATTTCACCCAGATACTTGAAGTACGGGACTCTCTCAATTTGTCGGTATTATGATATCTAACACTGATATATACAGGGTGGGGAATTTGATATGTTTTCTGGAAATATTTCGGAAAGAAAGCATTTTAACAAACAATAACCTATATAAAAAATAATCGTACAGTAGGGGGCTACAATTATGTCATATTGGTTTTTTCACAGGTGGCACTGTTGTCGTTACAACCAGGTCAACTTAATTCTTTTAAATGGGAACCCCTATTTTTTTTGAAGATTCCGATTCCTCATGAAAAAATGAAAATAGTTTGCTTAATTCACTTTTCTGTTAGCCACACAGATGGCGCTGTAATCGCGAAAAATGAATATTCGCGTTTTTTTGTGTATAATTTTAATTATTGTTTAACTAATTACATGTAATTTTCATTCTGTAATCATGGAAGGTAATTTTAAAGGATAATGACGAAATTGATTTTTTAAATGCTTTTTCTTACTTATTTGCAGCCATGTCTACAGCAGGTGCTCAAAAAGGTGACCATTTACTTCCAGACATTTTCTGACACACTTCGAGCTGTTCAGGCATCATTTCTGCAAAGGGTCAGTAAATGTCTGGAAGTAAATGGTCACCTTTTTGAGCACCTGCTGTAGACATGGCTGCAAATAAGTAAGAAAAAGCATTTAAAAAATCAATTTCGTCATTATCCTTTAAAATTACCTTCCATGTTTACAGAATGAAAATTACATGTAATTATTTAAACAATAATTAAAATTATACACAAAAAACGCGAATATTCATTTTTCGCGATTACAGCGCCATCTGTGAGGCTAACAGAAAAGTGAGTTAATCAAACTATTTTTATTTTTTCATGAGGAATCGGAATCTTCAAAAAAAAATAGGGGTTCCCATTTAAAAGAATTAAGTTGACCTTGTTGTAACGACAACAGCGCCACCTGTGAAAAAACCAATATCACATAATTGTAGCCCCCTACTGTACGATTATTTTTTATATAGGTTATTGTTTGTTAAAATGCTTTCTTTCCGAAATATTTCCAGAAAACATATTAAATGCCCCACCCTATATATATATATTAAATCCTGCATCACTGTTGACTTTTGAATAATTTTTTGTTATACATTTTTTACTGGCATAGTGATGTATTAAGTAGTATAGGCCCTAAGTTATCGTTGCATGTGTAAACTATGATCAGAACATTTTGGCTCGCTATAAGTAACAAACAACATAATGAACAAACGATAGGAAACTACCTTTAGTATTAACAGCAGACATTTTCATTTAATGGTTATCGATATGTCTGCCGCTTCTGTTTTGACTTCCAAAAATAGAACCGTTTCTCTATCTGGTGAATAATACATACGATTGTAAGCGTAATCTGAACGAGTTAATCATTATAGCGTTCAGTACTTCACATAAACTAAATAAGCAGAAATGAAATGCAAGTTCAAGACCTCAGAAGAATCTCAGCCGAAACAAGTATTTGATGCGCAGATAGTTAAATTATTACCGAGCGACGATACAGTTTGATTGTCAGTAAGGCTTCAGTTACTAATATCTGTTTCTGCCTAGCAGCCACCTGCTGCTGCTGTAATGGTGGCACGGTGTACCCCACATCTGGCGAGGCTTAGCGCAAGCCGGATATCATACCGGGGATTGGAGACGCTCGGCTTAGCGTGGAATCCTCTCTATGGGACCCTGGCGTGTGCAGTTAGGAGCGTTTGGTATCCCGAGTGCTTCAGTCTATTCAGAGGCCATGCCATTCTGTAGCCAAAGGGTAGATCTTGCATCAAAGTAACGCAAGAGGTTAGTCATACAAAGATACTAAAAATAGGCTATACAAATAATAAATACTGGCAACAGAGCTCTGAGTGGCAAATGACATTTCCTGTTTGACAATCTGAGAAGAAAAATAATGTATCTCGCTACTGCCAAATTTCATTTTCCAAATTGTAATGATATTCAAAGCTTATCTAGATCTACATTTGAAACAAAAAGATTTCTGTTTTTCATGAAGACTCTTTCTTCTGGTGCTATTTTTCTTTTAACATCACTCCTACTTCGACCATTAGTTTTAATTTTACTTCCTAGGTAGCAGAACTCACTTACTTCTTCTATCGCATCTGATCCTATTTTTATTTACTATAATTGCTATTATTTCTACTGTATTTCATTACTTCTGTCTCCCTCAGAAATGAATAAAACAAAAATAAAATAATTCCTCATACTTCCACGGCCATCTTTGTTCATGATTAATTGACTTTCGGGTTATACCGCGTTGTTTATTTCATTACCTAAGCTTTCGGCTGGTATAGTATATAAGGCTAACTGCAAGCTTGGTCAGTCACTGACAAAGGTAAAAGACAAATTACACCCACACCAGCTTATGGGTGTTTACGAAATCCCCTGCAGCTGTGGCAGTGTTTATATCGGCGAGACAGGTCGCACTGTGGCGGAGAGACTTAAAGAACATATCCGCCACTACAAATATAACAACAGCGACAAATCCGCCGTAGTCCGCCATGCTATTAATACCGGGCATGAAGTAAAATTTCAAGAAACGAGGCTACTGTGGAGAGAAGACCAGTGGTGGCCCCGACGGGTGAAAGAGGCAGCAGAAATTTTAAAACATACCAACAACATCAACGAAGATAGCGGCCTTTTACTCTGCGATGCTTGGCGCTCGTTGCTATGACAACATAAACAGTATCTCTGACGAAGGCTGGAGGATACCAGCCGAAAGCTTAGGTAATGAAATAAACAACGCGGCATAACCCGAAAGTCAATTAATCAAAAATAAAATAGCATTAATTTTTTGTTGTTGAAAATGGAATAACGCTAATAGCAAATTTCATTGTTAGCATCCTTCTATAGCACCACATTTGAAATGCTTTTCCGGTATTCCTAAAGTCTACATTTCACTACCATAAAGTGCTGTGCTCCACACATAAAGCTTTAAAAAGTTCTTTCTTTGTCCTAAATTTACATTTGAAACTAAGAGATTTCTGTTCTTCATGAAAACTCTTACTTCTAGTGCTATTTTGCTTTTAACGTCACTTCTACGTCGACCATCACCTGTAATTACCGAGCGTGGTAAGTTAATGGATAATTTTTTGGGACCGCATTCGGGAGGACGCTGGTTCTAATCCCCGTCCAGGAATCCAGATTTGTGTTTTCCATGGTTTCCCCAAATCACTCCAGGCGAATGCCGGGATTCTTCCTTCAAAAGGCCATGACCAAATTCCTTCCCGTTCCTAGTCCCCAATGACCTCGACGTCGACGAGGCGTAAAACCTTAAGTAAAAAAAAAAAAAAAAAAAAGTGATTTTACTTTCTGGGTAGCAGAATTCACTTCTTCTATTGCATCCAATCATATTTTTATATATTTCATTACTTTTGTCTTCCTCCGAAATAAATGAAACAAAAGTAAAATAGCTTAAATTATTTCTTTTAAGCAATGGGATAAAATCAACAGCAAATTTCACTGCTAACTCTACCAGAATACGCATAGTGACCACTTACGAGTGTTCATTTCTACACGACGAACCGTTTTTATTTCCTCCATAACTTTACGATGAAGTGGAAGCCGTAGTGTCTGACAGTGCCACAGGAGATGACGCACAGTGTACTAAGAAGCAATGGTGCAGCGGTGCAGCTGACATTTTTATGAAGCAGGTCCTTATGTCGAGTGGCTATAGTATCACGAGCCCCCAGAAACTGGACCACGGCCTCGTGGTGTCGTAAACCGGGCAAACACTTGTCGTTATGGGGTCTGCGCACCGCCCTCTTCTCGCCTGAGAAGTAACGATCTAAAGTGTGGCAGTACGACCCATTCCGCGGAGAAAATTCTGAGTGGTTGATGGCAAAGCCTGGGATTCGACATAGTTCTAAATGATACCTTTGAAACAACAGTGCTAAGGCCAAACATATCAATGCAATTTAATATGATATTTGTTAGGATTTGTATACCAGAATGTCGCCATTATAGAGCCGCCCCCATACTGGTCGTAATAATATCTGGGTATATATAACTAAAACACAAACTTCTTCAGTGTCATATTCTACCAACACCGTCCAATTAGGAGTACTGTTAAATGTTAATATAACAGAAAACTTCGGGATATGAAACACTCAGGTGTTTCGGTAGCGTAATGAAGATGAATGGAAATATAATGGCAAAACACTTTCTCAGTACGGTACCAAATGATAGGAGATACGAGATTAAATAGCGATGAAAAAGACAGCCGAAAGCAGCTGTAAATGACGTAGGATCGAGGAAAAAAGTTGTGTAGATGACACGAAGGAATGTAGCAGGCTTGCCTACCACATGCTAGTTATTGGATTGTCACAATCTTAACGGTATAATGATGGTAAATCCTGGCATCTACCTACTTTACTTCATTCTTCTGATACACTGTAGCTTCCTAGAGCTGTGGTACACGAAATAAGGTATGTGGAATCGTATCAACAACGCCACTTTCCATTTAATTTAACTGAATGTCTGTGGCACTAACATTGAGAAAAATTGCCCCCCTAGTACTTAGAGTTAGTCAGTGAAGGAATAAACAGAGAATGGAAGGCTTGGAATGTTAACTTAAGGTTTGTTAAGACTTAAAGAAAACTCATGGCGCACAATACATGGAAAACATAATGCAGCATTTTACTGATTTAATTACGTAACTTTTGAATGATAATGTATCTGTCCTGTAAATACATCTAGATTTGAGACATTTTTTAGCAGGAACGAGAAAACTAGGAAAAATAATCACTACCAAAACCTGCTTAGTCACGAAGCTAATTATTTCGGCATTGTCTAAGGATTTCTGTTTGTTTCTCAGCTGCAAAGTGCGATCTTCGTGCGGGAATAGAAGTCGGAGGACAGCTCCCTTTGAACTTGTAAACTGGATATAATTTCAGCTCAGGTAGCGTCTGATTACTGAGTGGTTCCCATGCTACCTGGGAAACATTCTAGTCATATTTTTAACACCTCAAAATGCTGAAAATACAACAAAAAAACAACACCTCATTTATTGCTGTTAAATGATGTGGTGACTCAGTTCTTTAAGACATGCGGAAGAGGATTAAGAAGTTCTTCATTGGAATCGCGAACTCAGCATGAATACCACCAACTTTGGAAAAACACTGTGTTGTTGATGTGGTGCATGTTAGCTTAACGACGCTCCGGGGTTCGGATTCCAGATTCCACTGTAGGTCATTTTTAGTTTGAAGTACTACCGGATTAATTTAGGTGCCTACTACAGAGTTGGTTGCACTGTTGGTAAGAAACTCTGTCGTGGAGTCATTAGGTCCTCAGCACATTATAATTTATCTTACAATTTATCTGTTTCCGCAGATTTTCCACTCTTAGTAGACTATATATTGCCTTAAATGACATCAGAACTAAATTGTACTTTAATAGGAACAACAACATTTCTGAATATAGTATGCAGCTTTATTCGTTCACTTTTTTCAGTTATGTTCTTCAAAATCTTACAGAATATGAACCTGTCACGCAGGAGTTTTTAGTGCTTTTTCTAATTGCTAAAATGAGTGGTTTATTAAATTTTTTAAGACAATAATTTAGGAAAGGGACAGTAATTTTAATATTATAATTTTTAAGTATTTAAATTTTTGAAAAAGTTAATTATTTTTATCTGTTCATGACCTAATTGACTTTATTTAGTTTGTTAATAAACTTCCGTATTGCACTAAAAATTATGTACTTATTCATGTCTCAATTTCTGTAATTGTAACATATGTTCTGGTAAATGTTTTCCTTTAAGTTAGATAACACTGTTAATTGAAGGGATGAATAAATCTCTACCCAAAATTCGAGAAAAATTGAGATGCGGCAGGTACTCGGACCTAAGATTTTCACGATAGAAACAGCTACCACAAGTTACTGCTAATTGTTATAACAGAAGAATTTCGTTAAAATCGGAAATAATACGTCGAAATGGCTATGTTAGGAAACTGAGGGAAAGGAAGCGTGTTGAGACTGTTATAGATAAGGATGGAGAAAAAGTTTCTAAGGATTTGAAGAAGACAGATATATATTAACTGGTTTAGTGAGTCCATTAGTGACAATGATTAAGAAATGAGCGGGTGTAAATCGGAGAACGAGCTTAACCACAAAATTGGAAATAAGCTGACTATAAAATTTGAGATTCACCCTGAGGGTATCTTGAAGGAAGTAAAAAAGCTGAAAAAACATAAAGGGGCTGGTGTAGAAAATATTACTACGGATGTCTTAAACACAGAAGAATGTGACATGTTACTTAAAATGAGTATGTATACTTGATGCTTACCAGAAGACTGGAAAAATGCCATAGTAGCACCGGTACATAATGGAGGGATGACAAATAGGGTCGAAAATTATGTGCCAATTAGTCGAAATCAGTGGAGAGATTGACAAGCATCCATATTAGAAGTTCATGTGAGGATCAGAAGTTTATGTGAGGAGCGAAAGTCAGTCAGTAGGATATATTCAAGATATTTCGGATGAAATGGACAAGGGAGGTCAAACTGATAGTGTAGCACTAGATCTTTCAAAGGCTTTTGACAGAGTGTTTCATAAAATGGTGACAAATAAAGTAAATACTATTGGTGTAGATAAGACAGTGAATCACTGGGTAGTTGAATTCTTAAAAGATAGAAAGCAAAAAGCTATGATACGAAATGCAGTATCAAAAGAAGTAGAAGCGAAAATGCGGATGCCACAGTGTGGTGTATTGGGATCATTTCTCTTCATTATTTTAATGAATGATTGTGTTCAGAGTTAAACTAACAGAAGTTAGGTTGTTTCGAGATTAAAATATTGCTTTATGGCTGGATAGAAACGGTAGAGGACTGTGAACAGTTGCAGGGTATCTGAGCAGGATGTCTATCTGGGTTGGTAAAGTGGAATGTAAAGAAGGTTCAGCTTATTAGGTAAATGGATGAAATAGGTTAATTACGATTATAATATTGGTAAAAATTGCTTGTTGAAGACTTGAAATGTAAATATCTGTGCATAACATTTGATAAATAGCCCAGCTAGGCAGAACACATCGGACAGGTACTAGGAAAAGGTTTCAGAATCCTGTACTTGTTGGAGAGAGTGATGATGCAATGTATCAGATAAGTAAAAGATGTGGGTTTCAAAACTTTGGCCAGATCACTATTTGAATGTGGTGGTGTAGAATGCGACCCACATTTTCAGTATCAAATTCAGGAATTGGAAAGGGTGCAAAAAAGGGCTGTTATATTTGTTTTTGGAAATTACTGCTGAACGCAATCAGTAACAGACATGATAAAAGAGCTGGAATGGGATTCATTGGAAGACAGGAGGAGGATGAAGAGAGTCATTGGAGTGTACAAAGCGTGTATTGATGATGAGGGGTGGAAAGATATTGGTGTAAGAATTGGAAGGAGAATGGAAGGGATAATATGACCATGACCACAAGCTGGCACTTGAATTCAGGCACATGGGCGTTGGTAAATGGTTATTGTTATTATCGTATGCCAAATACAATCAAAATACATGTAAAACTGATACATTTGGTTGCACCGTTATTTCTGAGACTCAGAATGCATCAGCATCACAAACGCTCCATTTTTCTGTTCGGTTTCGTTATTTGTATGGTTGAAAAGATTTTTCTCACAAACAAGCAACTGGAATAATAGAAGACAGTTTGATATCTTTATAATACAAGAATGTGTATTTTTAGCGTGATATTCAAAAGTGTTGGTGATGCATTTTATGAATAGGCACAAGAATAACATCAGCGCAAGACTTTATATTTTCTGGTACGGAAAGGTTCCTTCTGCCAGGGTCATAATTTTTTTTAGGAAGTAACTGATAAACCTTTCTGCTAGTGCCCTTCAATGCCGGATTTTTATTCTAAATCTTCTAGCCCAAAGGAGGAAATATTTCTATATTCTGTTTTCCACACGACTCTAGTTTTAAATCAGATTTAAAATTGCCAATTTTATTTCTCAAAACATGTGTACATGATTCTGAAATGAAATAATATGTTTTCAGGCTATCTTCATTCAACAAAGACAGTACTAAGTCAATTTTTCCCCCTATTCTACACCAAGTCAAAATTTCCATCTTAAAGAGAAAGGATACTTGCACCTCACTTTTGTGTAAAGAAAGTAATGGTGGTGGTGTTAATTCGTCATATTTTCACACATTTTCGTGAATTTCGTAGACTACTCGTTTATCAATATGTTACTATAGTAGAAAGATCCTTTCAAACTTGGTAGTTGTAAACAGCAATGAGTGTATAAATGGTATGGGTGCGACTATTCTTCTATTAAAGAAACTAGTCCTGAGCCATTTCCAGTCATGTTTCTGCGCTCCTAAGACTAGTTTCTACTAATTAAAATGCCTGTAATTAACTTTATTTGTTGCTAGAAAGATTCGAAGTGTTTGTAAATTTGTATATTTTTTCTGTGAATGTATGGTGTTTTGGTGGTGAAAGTGCTGCAGATGGCCCGAATGACTGTTGTAATTGCACTAAAAGCAGTACAGTATATGCAATATTAATTGAAAGTACTGTAACTGGCGAACTATCCCAGCAAATATGTTTTCAATGTGATTCCAACTGTTTATAAATGTTTAATGTACCAAATAATCCGTAAAATGCTTATAAATATTTTGTTATTTAATTTTAGAGTACTTTCGTACGATTTCAAGTAATCTGTATAAATAACAATGAAATGCTGTTCGTTGGTAACTGCATCATTTGAGAACGGGTGGACCGATATGGATATTTTTTTAAATATTCATAACAGTCCGAATAAGGTGTTTAGAGAAAGAAAACTTGGAAAATTTGCCTGGAAAGTTCGAAAAAAAACTGGAATTGCTTTTTTTCTAAGGTATTTTTGGATGAATTCAAGGCCACAATTCGCCTCTCGATCGAAGGATATGTACAATTCCTTATGCTCTCGGGATGGGAATAATTGTGTGTTTCCTACTGAAAAAAGGTACATCAGTGGAAAAATCTGAAAAAACGAATTCCAGCCTAAATTAAATAAAATTGCTTTTATTGTTGTATCGATCGGTATCTGTCCAACAAATTAGTTTTTTTATTTCTGTTCCATTAGTATTAATTGAGGACACGGGCTTGATGATATCGAACAGGTATTAACATAATTAAGCATGACAGCGCCCAATCGTCCGATGTCGAACGTATTTAATCATGAGTAGAAACGCGATAAACAATATGATTGTGATGCATTCGGAGAATCGTTTCGAACTGTTGTATCGGCAGAAAAAATATGCGTACGACACCCTGGTGGAAGTTGTGAACAATGGAATTGGAGAGATTTTCTTCTTGGACACTCCAGGTGGATGTGGAAAAACGTTTTTGATTTCATTGATTTTGGCAACGATTCGCTCACAGAATTACATTGCACTTGCACTTGCATCATCAGGAATTGCAGCTACGTTGTTGGAAGGCGATCAAACGGCTCATTGAGAATTCAGGTTGCCGTTGAATATGCAAATCAAACACACTCGAACGTGCAACTTTTCGCAGGACTGTGTAATGGCCAAAAAAAGTTTGCAGCAATGCTAATTTATCATTTGCGATGAATGTACGATGGCACATAAAAAGTCTTTGGAAGCATTGGGCCGAACGATACAAGGTCAACGAAACAGCCTAAAGCAGTTTCGTTGTGCGATGAATTGCAGCCGAAATGTAAATAAAACACTTTCAGATTCATTGAGATTTAATGGAAGAAAATAAATGATTTGGTTAACATGAAATTCTGACTTTATTCAGTTGTTACTTAAATTATGAAACAAATCCACACGGTTCCAAGGTCGATCATATTCCAGGCACATCACATATTTTACACCATTTTAACGGTGTACTGCCGAAAGAATTCAACTCAAATGTAAAATTTCCCATTGGTGTACTTCTGAATGTACTCATCCTTAAATTGAAAATCCATGGACACAATAGTTAATGATAACTAAGAAATAATTTTTTTCTCATTTTTACTTTGTTTACACATTTTCAGTAGCTTTTCACAAAAGATCACTAAATTTTGACATGCCATGTCTATCGGGTCAGCTAGTTATGAATAAGTTTTAGTTGCTTTATAAGATTTATATTGTTAACTTAATTGTTGTCATTTATGTATGTACGGCGTTGTTATTTGGGAGTCTCCTGTTAATTAAAAGTTCATTATGTTAAATCACATACTTAAGTGGAAGTATAACACACTTGGTGAGTTGAAAAATCTGCAAATTTTTATAAATTAGATCAAAAGGTCAAAGTGCCGTGTAACTTAGCTATGCTCTATGCTCTAGCCACCATCCTTTGCTACAATCTTAGCCCCAATCATTAAATATCGCAGGAATACTGGTTCATCCGAAAGGGAATAATTTAATTTAAATGTGATGGAGCTAACATTTCGGTGGCAATTCCTGCAGTCATCCATTTACCTTTATTTTATACACATATTTATTATTTTATTATTATATCGTTTAGCCCACTAAGGAGCGCGTGGAACCATTAATTTGCATTGTCCTTCTTATTCTTCTTGCTGTTCTTCTTATTTTCCCAAAACTTCCTCATCCTTTCGCTGTGGGCTTGACGTCTCTCTTGTGTCCATGCATTTCTGAGTTTCAGATTTTTTGATGTTGGGCTCTTAGGGGCAAATTTATGTGAGGTGATCAATTGTCTATATTTACTGCGGGTGGATGTCAATGGGTCAAGGCTGGCTTCTGCGAGGTCCTTCTGGGTTTCTACAAACCAGCGTGCTTTGTTTTGTCGCGGACCGTCGACTATGTGGAAAATTTTCTTGGTAAGTCGTGAGTCATCCATTCGTGCTATATGTCCATAAAATTTCATGCGTCATTTCCGTGCAAGTGAGATGAATCTTTCGGTCAGTGAATACAGTTCTTCTGAGCTTTTGCGCATCCAGATGCCATCTTGGATTTTGGGGCCGAATATTTTTCTCAGTATCTGTCTTTCTATTTTTTCTATTCCTTTGACATTTATGACGTTAATGATGATATCTCCGTCGCATACAGTGCTCCTGGAAGAACGATGATGTGGTAGTGATGGAGTTTGGCTTTGGTGGAAAGCGATTTCTTATTGTACGTATTCCAAGTAATAGCATATGCTTTTCGCAGTTTTTCAGCGCGGTTCTTGTGGGCTTCTTTCTCAGTTCCAGTATTACCAATAATTTCTCCTAAGTATTTAAAATGTTTAACTTGTTTGATAGTGCCATATTTGGTCACGAGTGGCTTCAGGTTGGTGCTTTTGGAGTCCATATATTGCGTTTTCTCATAAGAGATTTGGAGGCCGGTTTTGATAGCTATCTCATGAAGCTTCTCTACAGCATGTTTGGCTTCCTCGACAGTTCGTGTAATTACTGTTAGATCATCCGCAAAAGCAAGGCATTTTATGTTGATTCGTTTATCCTTTGTTCCCATATATATTCCAGATATTTCTTTTTTCCATATGCTAATGATCTTGTCTAGTACCAAGTTGAACAGGGGCGGTGATAACCCATTCCCTTGTCTTACACCAGTTTTAATTTCAAAAGATTCAGAGATTTCACCCATAAATTTCACTTTTGAAGTTGTATTTGTCAAAGTTTGTTGAATTAAAATAGTTGTTTTATTATCTACTCCATATTCACGTAGTATATTGAACAGCGTAGTGCGGTCAATCGAATAATATGCTTTCTTAAAGTCTACAAAAGATACCACTGTGCGGGTTGACTGACGATGTTGGAGTATCATTTTTAGGTTCCAGATCTGTTCTGTGCATGATCGGTGTGGTCGGAATATATTTTTTATAATTGGAATGTTAAATTCCTTCCCCATTTACTATTATGATTTACAAATTTTAATTCTAAATTCCTTAAGAGTTTTTGAAAAATTATTCATCACTACACTTGGTAATTTGTTCCAATCTCTGACACCCTTACCAACAAAACAAAATTTTCCCCCTCCCTTACGCATGAAATCGAGTGAAAACTTGTGGTCATGGTCACCTTTCCCCTTTCATGCACTATTCCTAAGTACGTTGCTTCCCAAAGTTTTTACGTTCATTATACATCTCACAAAGGAAAATAGAATGGCAAGATTCACCACGTTGTTCGATTAATTATGTTAAATCACAATTTGTATATCCTTGCTAAAAATTAGAGTGCAAGGTTGGTTACCATTTCATCAATTCTGAATGGTGATGATGTAACGGAACAAAGCCTCTTGTTTTGGGGCATCCATAAATTACGTGAGGTGAAATAGGGGGGGGGGGGTCCGGCGAAATCTCACCAGATCTCACCAGGGGGGAGGGGGGTGTCTACGGAAATCTCACGTGAGATTTTGCGAAAAATTTGGGGACAGTAGAGCCAAAAAAAGGTCTACAAAAGTTTCCAGGGCGACTTGTGGGGGGGGGGGTTTCTCACGGACCAGATCTCACCAGAGGGGGGGGGGGGGGTCCGGCCAGATCTCACCAAATCTCACCAGGTGGGAGGGGGGTCCAGAAATCCGGAAAAACACCTCATGTAATTTGTGGATGCCCCCTTTAGTGGCTTTAGGACCAAACATTTCTCGTACGACATGTAAAACTTATTCTTTACGCTCACCAGTTGTAAAGTGTTACTTATTTTAACCATTGTGACATAATCGAAATAATAAGCATGAAGTATCAATAATTTTCTTTTTAACTTTCTGGATTTTCATTGGTTACTTGACGTTTCAAAAATTTTCAACTACCTATGATTAAGATACCGGTACTTGCAATACAAATAAGATTTCATGGCACATCGAGAAAGTTCCCGGCCATGGCATGCGATGTATCTAAACATTAATTATGAGATTTTGAAGGAAGTGTTGGTGCCTTTTAGAAGGGTAGCGCTAAATAAAGCGAATTTCACGCTCTCCCGTCTTTTATTTCTTTTCCTCAACATACAAAACTGAACACATGCACCATTGCAGGAAAGGGAAAACACAATCCACGACTGTAGCCTATCCTTTGTTGATTCAAAATGGTGATTTCATTGGAGATAAGGAACGAAGAAAATAGTGTCTTTAGGGCGTTACTTTCTCTAAGGACTATATATTGTATAAATAAGTGTGTTTGTGGCATGAGGTATGAAATATTTTAATGAAACTTTAGTATTTGAGTTATTAACAATATTAAGCTCTAACTACTAAAAATTATTTCCCTTTTTGGGATTATCTAATTCATTAAGAACTCTTTCCCTTTAATTAGCGTACAGACTCGACCTTACTGATAGCTCTCCTCCCAGGTGATACTTGCTTCTGCACACTTGTGATGACGAGGTCGACTGTAATTAGCTTAACGATGCACTACAGGTATAATTATGTGAGCGCAAGAGGATTACGCGCGGTGCGTTCAACGAATTTGCGTACGCAGTTGCTGCATAATCGAAATTAGTTCGAGATAATCCCTCAACCAAAACAGTCGGATGTGAGAGGTGACGCATCAGAAAGGACGAAATCTGTAACACTGTTATTTGTGAATCCGGTAATTGGCCGTCAACAGTCCAGAACAGAGCGATGTCTAATTATTCATGAGAAAGACAATTGTAAAGACAAAATTATAAAAGTTTTCGTGCAAAATGATTTTCCTATAGGTTAGGCCCCCCTCCCCCCCAATAAAAACTCTTTTGTTATTCAACAATTAAAAAATTAGACATACATTGGCCTTTGTTCCGTCAGTTCATACCGTTCAGAATAAGCAGAGAGTGGGAAATTTGTATTTCTGCCCCTGTAATAGAAGTTTTCCAACATTAAAAAAAGGTTTGGAGATTAACTCAACTTGGACAGATGTTTGCCTCACCCTTATATCGAGAATTCCCGTTGATATAATTCGTAGGTTGCTAGGAAGCAAATTAGCTGGAAACGATTCATCATTTGTTGCCATTCACCTTTCAGTCACTGGTGTTTGAAATTTCTCTGATACAACTGGATGTGGGCTGCGTGATCCATCATTGTCATACAGTATAGGTCACTGAGCGTCTCGTGTGTCCATCATTTAGTGTGAGGAATACTGCGAGGGACAATGACAGGTGTTGTACCCGGTATATATTTGTGAAGCTACAGGAAATCCACTGTTGTCCGCGTACCCTGATACCAAATACCACTTTATTATGCTCAAATTTTGGATCATTCGCCACGTTTCCTATTGGTACTTATTGATTAAACTGAATGAAGAGTCTTTTGACTGTAACGTTCTGTCTAGCCACACTCCATCATTGATGTTGCTATTTTTTTTCCCGCGCTAGAACCTCACCCTTCGTCAATGTTGAGGATAGTAGAAGGAATTACGCAAAGGCTTTTCGAAGGAACCGTTCCGGAATTGTGCTATAGTGTTTTTAGGAAACCACGTAAATTTGAAATGTGGATTGCAGACCGGGATTTGAACCCGGCCCTTCTGAATTAGCCTAACCATTTTCTTAAAGTGGATTGGCCAATGCTTGGTTGACTGCTTTCTGGTAGCCTGTAGCAGTCCAAGACGAAGACTCAACAAGAGATACGTATTTCATTTTGACAAACTGACGTGGAGTTCGTAGTTTATATTTCTTCTTCTTGCATCGTTGTGCCCAACTCAGGAGCGCGAGTGAACTTATTTAGCAGATGCGTTTTTCCTCTGTTCCTAAAATCTCTTCATCCTTTCGCTGTGTTCTTTCCTTCGTTCTTCCGTCCACGTGTTCCTTCTTCTGATATACTGGCTGTTGGCAAACTGGTGATTGTTGATCATGCTACTAAATCGGCATCTGTCCTGTATGATGTCGTCTGTTATTCCTATTTCCCGGAGATCCTTTTCGATTTCAATTAGCCAGTTGTTTTTAATTTTCATTGAAATGGCTAGGTTTAGAATTCTTTTTGTTAGTCTGTTATTACTCATTCTGATAATATGGCCGTAGAATTTAATTCGACTTTTCCTGAATGTGTCTGAAATTTTTTCTGAATGCTGATATAGTTCGTTTGATTTCCTTTTCATCCAAATTCCTCCGGTACAAACAGGGCAAAAGATTTTTCTTAAAATTTTCCTTTCTTGCTTTTCAATATCTTTAATCAATGATCTGCCTCCAATAATCAAAGTTTCTGATGCGAATAATGCCTCCGGTTTGATTACAGTGTTATAGTGTCTTAACGTGGCATTTCGGGATATTGACTATTTGTTGTATCTGTTCCAGGTGATTCTGTAGGCTTTTTGTAATTTAGTTATTCTCTCCTTGTTTGCTTCACGATTTAATCCAGCTGGTTGAATAATTTCTCCTAGATATCTGAATTTATCTACTTGCCAAATCGCGTTTTTAAGGGTTGTCCATCTTGGTACTGTGAAGATCCTACCATATATTGTGTTTTAGCATATGCGATTTGGAGACCACATTTAGCTGCAATTTCATGCAGTTTTTCAAGTGCGTAGACTGCCTCTTGCCTGTTGTTGGAGAGAATGGCCAGATCATCTGCAAAGGCCAAACACCGCAAGTGAAGTTTATTTCTGAGTAGCCTGCCAATGGTTATTCCTTTTACTTCATTCTCCCAGGTTTTTATTACTTTGTCCAGAACAAGACTGAATAAAAGAGGTGACAGTCCATTTTGATATAGTTTGTGCTTGGTACAGTAAAACCATCTAAAATCTTAAAGATAATAATAATCAGTTAAAGACAAATACCTAAACAACACGAAAATTTAACTATAAGTATTCAACATTAATACTGTATGAATTGCCATGATGTCATAGTTATTCCTTTACTTCTTGTCATACTTCTGTTTAAAAGAGAAAGACTAGAGTGTAGACAAGAACAATTGTTAGTGTAATTTTCCCTATTTGCACTTGCTACGGGATACGCAGTTGTGGGTTTAAGTTTTCGTGTTTTATCAGAAATAATATACATCAACACTGAACGCGTTGGGTGAGAGGTAAAGCTCTGAGCTCGCATTCAGAAGGACGCATGTTCGAATCCCCGTCCGGCCTTCCAGATGTCAGTTTTACATCGTTTCCTGACATCTCTCCACTCAAATACCAGGATAGTTCCTTCAAAACACCATCGCCGAATTCATACCAGTTACTTACCCCCCTGCTTTCCCACCTCAAATGTGTTCAACGTAAAACCATAACAAAAAAAATCCTATTGTTTATATTGCAGTGGCTGACAGGTTCTGCCTATAACTCAAACTTCACTAATATTTTCTACCTTCCACCCCATATCCTCATTCACAGGACATCCAGGAGTAGTAATTGTCCAGTTTCATCCATTTCGATTGTGAATTGGATTCCGGGATGAGCTCTGTTCAAATGGTGAAAGAATAGGTGCATATTCTTCATACAGTGAGACTTAATTACAAAGGTGTAATAAACGTACTGGAATTACAGTATAGATTTCAGCTCGCGTTACGTACATACGTATTCTTTAGTTTACATTGAAAATCGTAACAGTTGCTTGCATCTACTTTCCTTATTTCTGAGAAAGACCTGAAAATAATCAGAACCAACTCAATGATCATAGTTTGTCCTTTCGTAAACAAAAGCGACCTCCGGCTAGATATTGTCATATAGGTTGTATATAAATAGTTAGAAGCTTGCGCAAAGAAGAATAGCGGATAAAATCTCACCATTTTTAAGTTCCATGCCGGAAAAAAAACCGAACCTTACTGCTACTTGTCTGTCAGCTCTTAAAAGGGAACAAAGTTCAGAATTCAAATTAGCCTATGTTGATCAAATAGCTGACTTCAAATACGAGTGTCGGCTTTAGAATTCTCAGAACTATTGTTCTGCAGAGCCCCATAGAAGTAAATGTGGGCCAATAGAGTGTAGGATATAAATGGTTAGAGCTCGTGAAATAGAGAACTACTATTTTTTAACAGGATAAGAAGCTTGTTGTCAAATCTGCTATGACTGAGACTAATTATTTCGATAGCCCTCCACTGGTGGAATGAAATTTCGAAACCGAGTGGCAGAATAAAAGATGGTCCAGGGGTTAACACGTAGGAACCCTTGACCACACACACTCTATCTCTATCTCTCTGAACGGTGGTGACTCGTAGCCTAGGTAAGTACGAGGTCTGTCCCAAAAGTATCAGACCTTCCTTCATATTTTCCCGCTGGTGTTATTCTGCGTCATCGGGCTGGTGGCAACCTTCAAAGTAGTTCCCATTTGATTGAAGAATACGCTCCCAACAGCCTTTTCACGTTCGGAAGCAATTTTGTAACTCGTTTTTAGGTATCGCCTTTAAGGCGTTCGTCAAATTAGTTTCGAGTGTTCCTTTGGCGTCGAATCAGTGTCCTTTGAGCGGCACTTTTGATCTTAGGAACGGCGAGAATTTACAAGAAGCTACGTCAGCACTGTATGGAGGCTGACGAAGCTATACGACTTTGTGCTTTGTCAAATATTTCTGTACTAGGTTCGATGCATGAGTTGGCGCGTTATCGTGATGCAGAAGCCTGTCACCGTTTAACAAAAGCTGATGCCGTTTTCTTCTAATTTCGTCACGCAACCTTTTTATAATTTCAAGGTAATATTCTTATTTGATGGTTTGACCTTTAGATGCATATTCCTAGTACGCAACACCCTCATATAATAATAAAAAAAAATTAGCAACGACTTGACATTGTTCCGACTTTGGCACGCTTTTATAGTTGTGGCTCTGACGACAACTTCCACTGCGAAGACTGTCGTTTTATTTGGAGGTAGTTACCATAAATCAACCACTTATAATCTTTTTAAGCAGGTTTTCATCACTAATAACCATTTCCAAATTGTCCTAAGTGATTTCAAAGCGAAGGTTTTTCCGCTCAACCGTTAGCAATTTTGAACACACGCGAACCATTTGCAAATTTTCAGTTAAAATCTTCCAAACACTAGTTTTCATTATTCCAAGATCATATTCTAGATCTCTCACAGTCAATCCACGATCTTTATTGATCGCAAGTTCCACACGTTAGATTTTATCCCGTGCTGTCGTCGTCGAAGGCCGCCCATAGCGAGAGTAACTATCAACTGATGTGCGGCAATTTTTGAACCGCTTATACGACTCTTTTATTTGTGTTTTGCTGATACACTCGTCCCCAAATGGTATCTTCATCATTTCGATGGTCTCTCCACAACTCTATTTGAGTTTAAGGCAAAATTTAATGTAAATTCGTTGTTACGATCTTTCCGGCATTTTTTTCGATAGCAAAATACGACGAACGTACAAAACACTTTGTAAACAAAGGCACGCTGCACATGAACTAAGTCGTCCTGGCGACAACTGCAGCATCTAGGGAGTTTGTGAAGCTATATTGTTGACACTCATACCCGGCATATGGCGCTAAAATTGCCAGGAGCGAGATATTTTTGGGACTGAACTCGTTGCCTGTAATAAAATCGCTTCGAGCTGAACGACTGCGTTAGTGATGAGAGCAGAAACGTTGCGCGACGTTGTAGAGGCGTGGACTGGAGTCGGCTTTCTAATCTGAAATACGTCAACAATTGATTATTTAAGTGCCAAGTAGCCACCGTCTGACTAACTACATCTGTATCATTCAAAGATCATTAGAAGCGTCGTAGTCCACGGGATTCAATCCTCATTTGGCTGGAATTTTACTATTACTGTTGGCAAAATTTAAGCGTTATTCTACATGCTATAAAAGGGAGTCTTTTGATTGTCATCGTCCGACCTGCTGCGGGCAGAAATGCACAGTGGCGAGCAGGTACAGTGGCGAATATCCAGCCGACCGGACGGCTGCCACTTGTCAAGCTGATCGAGCCGGCAGGCCCTCATTTGCAGGCCCGCCGAGAGCTGGTGAGAGCGCTCTGCGGGACCCTTCACGCGTCTGCCGAGCGCGGAGAGAGTGCGGTGGGGTGAGTAATTTTTAGGTCGATATCGAACGCTATCGGCTTTGCATTAGCCGGTACTCGAGCGGAGCGGAAACTGCCTTCCCGGTAACGATTTTAGGGCATTCCAGGCGGCGCGGCGCGACGGAGCGGACATAGAATGAACCGAAGCGAGGGAGAAGAGGGCGCGAGGGTGAAGAGGGTTAATTCACCTCCGAGCAACAGCTTGCGGTGACACGTGTAGTGCCTCTAATCGAATCGTAGAACAAACTTCATATCTCGCGTCTGTTAACAGGCTGAAGCGGTTATATTCCGCATAGCTATAAAGGAAGCAGTGATGTCATAATTTATAAAGGCTATATTTAATCCCTAACTTCTTTCGGGCAAGGTAGCATAATGCTGCTATATAAATTTTAGCTAAAAAAAATAGAAAAAGGTTGATACAGAGAAAGATAGACAGTGCACCCCTGGATTCTCCTGGCAATCGAGTCTAGGTGTTCTTAAATGCCAATATTAAACGTTAGAAGGTTATCACTCATCCAACAGTATAGAGAAAGAACAGAGAAGAGGCGCTCGACTCATGACCGCTTGCTACAGTCCTTATGAAAGCGTTACAGAACTGATTAGTAGACTAAGCTGGGAGTCTCTGGTAGATAGACGACACACGTTTCGTATAAACGTATTAATAAACATGTGTACTCCCACTTTCACTTACGAGTATAGTGAAATACTTCGTGCACCAACCTATTTGAGTCGGAATGACAGGATAGATAAAATTAGAGAAATAAGATGCCGCACTTATTCATATATGAATTCTATGTTCTCTCGTAACATTATGGATTTGAATGCACAACAGACAAATTAGCTTTAGTGCACCCTCTGCCACCCACAATTTTGTGAATTGCAGCGTATCCATGTAGATGAAGATTAATAGGCTCGCTTAGGCTATAAAGAAAACAATTTTATGTTGTCTTTTTCTAAAATATAGTGAATGTTTTATGCCTATATTAAAATTGCTAAACAAAATTAGTACAGTAAGTTATTGATAAGTTAGCCTTATCTGTCAGACATATGCACCATAATGCAGCACAAATTCCAGTAAAATTACTATGTACAGTTTTGTGTTTAATAAGTATCACTGTTTGTTGGTTTCGTTTTCTTCCTGTGACACAGTTGCAAATTTTTTCGCTAATGATCTGTTGTCCTAAATATCATTTATTCCAACCATCGTCGTCCCCAGTTACCTACAAATAATACAATTCGTTTAGCTACAAAGATTGGGTGTCAGAATTTCAATTAACAATTTATTTTTGCTTTCCTCGGCCTACAATTCCACATAATGCCCGATTCGTGGCAGGTATATATAGTTGGAGGGAAAGTGTAAGTGCGACGTTAAAGGAGTTAGGTTGGGAAGACCTGGAACACCGAAGGCGTTGCTCTCGACGGAAGCTAATTGAAAAATTCACGACTGTCATATTTCGGAATGACAGCAAACAAATATTGCTACCAGCAACATTCGTATCTCGGAATGACCGTGAAAATAAGATAAGAGTAATCAGGGCCAGAACCGATTCTTTTCTGTATTCATTTTTTCCACGAGCGATTAGGGAGTGGAATAGAAAGGATTTACCGGGCGAGTAAACTTGAAATCCGACAGGAGTAGCTTTCGATAAAGCTCTCCGGCCATCCTGATCTGGGTTTTCCATGGTTTTCCCAGATCACTCCACGCGAATGCTGGGATGGTTCCTCATAATAGCCCATGGGCGCCTCCTGCCATATCCCTTATAAACCTTCCAAACTATTACCCTTTCGGATAGGTGCAATGCACCCTCTGCCACACACTTTTAGTGAATCGCGGAGTAATAGTGGTAGTAATAGTAATAACCATAGACTGAAAAAAGGTGGTAGGCATAGAGTTTTCCTAATTTATTTCACATACATTACGCAACCAAAGCTATGGCAAGGATATAATTGGGATAAAAGGCACTTGAATAAGTTCTACTTATGATGAAAGGTGCCTTGTATGGATGTAAAACATTGATAGTGGATGTTTATGAGAAAATAAAGCATTGGAAACCAGATACTGGAAGAAAAAATTGGCTAATGAAGAGGATTTTAAAAATGCTGATGACTGATGAGTCTGTGATGTTAGATTCAGACAGTAAAAGACTGCTCCATTGCCCAACTACTACGCCATAACAAATTAATGACAGCGAGAATAGAAAATGCAATCGAAAGGAAGTTATGTCACGCCTAGCACATGTGAGTCAGATATGGGATGCTCCTCGTGAAGAGAAAGGAAAGCGGAGAGAAATAGAAACTGGAAAGATGCTCCAAATAAACATTCACATTGTTTATGGAAGAAGATTTCCTGCATCACCGTCGGATCACTTCCGATCCAATTTCAAAACAGACATTCTCTGTATCAACAATACGTTTTGAGAAAATAACATAAAAATATTCCATACAGTTTTCATATCTCATCTGGAAATATTGATTTTAACAAACCGAATACATATCCATGAAAATCAGACTCATACATGAGCTCTATTTTTAGTTAATGGTAATGTGCCTATTAGTATTATACCGTAAAATGGAAAATAATTTAAAAAACTGTATTGAATAATTACACAATTTCCACATATTTGTAGATTGTTTTTAACCGATCCTCCTTTCGAGTTATTTAAAGCAACTATGTATGACACTTGATAGGTATTTAGTAAATAAAAATCAACTATTCACTTACTATTCATTTGCTAAGATGGCTAAAAATATAATTTATACTGGCCAAATTTAATAGCCATCAATTATTAAAATGTGATGTCCTATCAAAAAAAAAAAAAAAAAAAAAAAAAAAAAAAAAAAAAAAAAAAAAAAAAAAAAAATGTAAAAGACTTAACGTAATGAAACTTTAATCAGCATAAAATATTCGGTCAAACACCCATAAAAACCAAGTATTTCAGTAGATTATTGTCAGTACGTATGAGGAGTAACAATTCCAATTGTAGATACAGCCCATTACTTGCAACTCAAATGAAAACACTCGGCTTATATGGACATTTCAAGTAAAGATTTATTTGGTTTTTATTAATCATTTTAGCCATGACTTCTGTGAATAATTGAGAGAAAAAAAAATAAGCTAGTGGGTAGCAGCCAAGCAACTAATATTCGGTGACTAAGCGTTGACTGATAGTACGATGGAATTTTATGATACAATTCTATAGCTCTAATTCTAATAGAATTTCTTAACCAACCAGCAGAAATCAAGGTTTGGTTCCCTATACACTAAAAATTTTACTAGTTTAGTAAATTATCCCTATTTTTACTAGCTTCGCAATTATAAAAACCCCTGTTTTCAGGCTATTAATCTCCGAGATATTGACACTCACTATACCCTCCAAGCATTCCAAACGTCGGCTTGAAGCTAGGCTACATCTTTATGAAAATAACGATACGGAAATTTTACTGTATAAAAAAATACAGTTATAAAACATTTCTTTCTAATATTTTAGATTTCTTAACTTCAAATTGTATCTTAAGTTATATTGACGTTAGATTAGTATTAATAAATTGCTTTTCATTATTTCTGGAAATCAGATCAAGTGAATACAGGGGGAGGGCTCTTTAAACACACTATGGCCAGTTTTTTTTTTTCCTATTACTTGTGCACAACGTTTTCTCTGCTCTAATGACGTAGTTACGAAAGAGCTTTTTGGTAACAAAGAAAAAAAAAATAATTCAGCCAGCTTTGGTTCACTGTCGTAAGAAGCAAGTGCTTCGTTTCCTTACTTGATACTGATCTGCAATTGATTATAATACGTAAAGGTCACCACAGATATGCATTATTTGAAATACATGAATTTAAGATGCAAATAAAACATTCAAAATACCTTTTTATCATTTTGAATTTAAAATACCCTGATATAAAAAGTATTTTGTATTTTATTTGAAATATTTTATCAAAAATATTTTCAGAAAAATGCAAAATACTTTTGTTAGTCTTTCACACGCTTTATTTCATTTCGACACCACCTCTCATAGATATTGAGTTATTAACATATTTAAACCATTGTCATCTAAACAAAAGTAAAATAACAATTTTTTATCTTACACAAATAACAACGGCACTGACATGTCTGCCGTTGCCGCCGCCTACTGCTTGTTGTGTTTGTTGTGCTTGTCGTTTTTACGCCAGTTTTGTTCGCATGGTGGATTGATTTTATCAAAGAGTAAAACAACAAAAATAAGATTGCTAAAAACATCGGAAGTAACAAGGGTGACAGAGATATTTTCTATGGACATTTACTGCTAGAATTAATGAGAATGCAACGAATGTTAATAAGTTCACAAATGGATAATCCTGCATACTGTAGTGTGTGTTGATAGATGTAATTAAAGGAAGCATTGGAAAACGTTTTGAGAGATAATTAGAAGAACGGAATAAAAATGATTACACATTAGCACCTGTATCTTATCCTTTTTTCAAGTTCAATATGTTGCCTAAGGAGATCAGAGAATACATAAAAGGATAATTTGTTTCTGAGGTAATAAATATAAAACAAGATGATCAAAGTGCACATAATCCAATCAGGAAAAAAAGAATAGGAATGAATCTTATTATATGTTTTTTAAAGTGCGTAAATTCTTCTGTAGCCAATGATGATTCATAAACTATTATAGATCTAGAAATACTGCAATATTTAAAACATAACAATACCAGTTTAGATTGCCTAAATAAACATCCAAGAGTAAACCATGTGTTCCTAAAAAAAAAACTTGTTTGGAAATTTCCGCTCCAGTAGAACAGAGGATGATAATGTGCCTCATAGACAGAATGTGAAGGATGACTTGTTTGAGCAAATAGTGGTGTTACCCAATGAATTAAGTGAAATGCATAACGTACATAAAAATGAACAAAAAAAAGTATTTGGTTATAATAAAAGTATTTTAAAATACTTATTTTGTATTTAAATACTAACATTTGAAAACATTTTGTTATTTAAAATAAAAAAGAAAGAAAGTATTAGAATTTTGTATTTAAAAACTTTTAATAACTATTTTGTACCTCTCTGAAGATCACAGCAGGTGGAAAAAAAAGCCATGTTATTGCAAGATTCCTGAGCTGCAGTGATTCTACACTGTCCTTTTGCTATTATGAGTTTTGTCTTCTCTGATAAGTCTTTTGGTGATGTAAGCTGCTTGAGTGTAACTTGATAGCAAATATTTTAATTGTTAAATTAAATTAATTTTTAGGGTTTTGTACTCTACGAATGAGAAACGGAACTACTTATTTGTCCCTCACTCCATCTATCAGCCTTAAAAATTCTTATTCGTTCAGTACATTAGTTTTTACTAACCTTAATATGATTATTACATAAAATTTTGAAAAATCGGGGAAGGGAATGGAAATTGTTTAGAGGGTTTAGTAGGATGAGGAATCGAGGGAGAGGAAGAAAAGATTTCATTTGGACAATGTTCTATGTGTATAAAATGGAAACTGACAAACCGGCGACACCCAAAATGTTTGAAATTTCCTTTCTTTTTTTTTTTGTACTGAAAAAGCTAAAAAAGAAAGCCATTTTCCACCTTTATTTATAAAAAATTCTTCAAAAAATTTGCAGTGATATACAACTTGAAAAATTTTACTTGGAAGCTATAGCAATTAGTCTGTGATTTATGTTTTGCGAAATTAAGTAAAGGAGTTAGTTTGACTTATTAATACTTTAGATAACACTGGGCAACAAAGGTTTCTTCACAATAAATCTGATTAGTGAATCCAGTGTATTTTTTGATACTGAATTCAGATTTTTAGTAATAATTTTTCCATTAGGCGCAGTTTTTATGTGACAGCTACTTTTTTAAAATTTGATTTTAGCATTCTCTTATACCTGTCATAGGAATCTTTAACATAAATGTAACGATTATATTTAAGCTGTATTTATAGAAACTGAATATAATATCATGCTGATGTACCAAAAGACATAACTGTGTCATTGTTGACACGAATATCACTAGTGAAATATTTACTTCTTTTCTGTTTAGAAATTTGTTGTGTACGTTGTGTTAAGGAGTTTTATTTTTCATATTTCCACGAATGTGTGTAAATCATGCAGATAATTTTTTCTATATTTGGGGTGAGCGGAGTCTCAGAGGTGCAATTTTACGTGACTTGTGAAACAGTGTTATATACTTTACTTTGACTGTTAAGTGGGTGATTTTCGTAAGAGCTGGGCTCAAAATGTATGCTGTATTCCGTGTGTACTGTTGACTGGGCGGAAAAATGGCACACATCATATACCAGTTGCAATTCCCATGCTTTGGAGGGAACCGAAGGATCATCTAACTGATTATTCTTTTTGTTTAACAAATAAAGGAATCAAATCTAAACAAAAATATACAGTTAAGTATCCGAATTTACCATCTGCAGTGGACCTTTCTTACACATTGAGAATTTTCCTTTGCCAGTATATGCAATTAGGACCTTAACTAGTAACTCTGTTTCTGACCTAGTTCAAACTGAAAATATTCAGATGATTACATATGAAGGCAGTAGCTGTTCATCAGAACCATACTTTCCCAATCAACAAGACCTTAATGACATGATTCGGGATCTAAACCTGTATAACAGCAAGCTGAAGTTTTAACTTCCAGTGGCAAAGGCTGGAATCTACTCCAGAAAGATGTAAGATGTAAGAATATATAATTATCGTATAGTGATTTTAAAGACTGCTTTTCTGAAGAAAATGGTATAATGTTTTGCAATGATATTTGTTCATTAATGGAAACTCTTCAGTCAATACGGCCAGATGATTGGTGATTGTTCATAGAATCATCTAAAGTTAGTTTGTAGGCTGTCCTGTTACATATTAACAATGAACTTCCATCAATACCTGTAGCGCATGCCACTTATATAAAAGAGACATATGAAAATGTGAAACTAGTTTAAAAAAATCCAATACGAAAAATATAAATCGTATATCTGTGACGACTTAAAGGACATTGCTTTATTGCTTGGTTCCCAACTTCAGTTCACCAAATTTTGCTGTTTTTTTACGCGAATGGGACAGCAGAGATAGGAAGTCTCTCTACATTATAAAGTCATGGCTTAAAAGTGAAACTGTTATACCTAGCCAGAAAAATGTGTCACATGTACCTTTAGTGAGTCCTGAAAAACTATATTTACGTCCATTGCATATTAAATTAGGACTAATGGAAAATTTCGTAAAGGCTATAGGTAAGCTTTCTGACGGATTCTTGTACTTGAAATAGAAATTTTCCGAAGTCAATGATGCTAAACTGAAATAAGGAATTTTTATAGAACCACAAATACGGTCATAAATGGCTGATGAACATTTTGAAGGACTATTAAATCCACTAGAATAAGCAGCCTGGCAGTTTATCATAAAGGTATGTTGCAATTTCCTTGGAAACCATAAAGCAGAAAATATAGTGGCTGATCTTCTGCATTCTGATGAAGCTGTGGGATGCAACATGTCCTTAAAAATTCACTTCTTCGATTCAATCTCCTTCTTGGAAAATCTTGGAGCTATCAGCTATGAGCACGGTGAGCTTTTTAATCAGCAAAGTTCTACAATGGAAAATAGGTACCAAGACTAGCGGAGTTCTAATATAATGGCTGACTTTTGTTGGACCAAGTAGAGAGATGGTCCAGATACAAAATATGCCCGAAAATGACTATCTACCAATTTCTAGGAAAGTCAATATGAGAAGTAATATCATTTAGAGTTAGATAGTTAGTTACTGATTTTGTTACAAATTATAAAAATAAATCAAATGATTATCACAAAAAACTCCTGTCTGATGGGTAAAAACTAAAACGATATTTGAATTCAGCACGTAAAATACTTCTAGAATCTAATGTTTTTGTTCTTGTGAAAGAAAGAAGTTCATTTTTGTAGATCAGTGTAATTATTTGATGTAGAATTTATTGAAACTGGTAGTGAATAATTAGAGAAAATATACTTAAAAAAATCAAAAAAAATCAAACACAATGACATTTATTAACTGAAACTTCTTGGTGTGTAATTATTATATGTGATCTGAAAAACAATTTGCCGAACCGTATTGTTAAAAACTCAATTTAAAAAAAAATCTTCTTTCTTTCGCCAGTCACATCCCACCTCTAATGTGTTCAACGTCTACAAGGCGAAAAGCCATAAAGAAAAACACAATCTCAGCGCTTTCAATCGCAAAGCCCTCAACATGTTTCGATAATTCTCCAACTTGTGTTAGTTTCATCACCGAGCGTGTTGGTGTAACGGCTAGCGTTCTGGCCTCGCATTCGGGAGGATGGTGGTTCGAATCCCCGTCCGGGCATCCAGATTTGGGTTTTCCATGGTCTCCCCAAATCACTCCAGGTGAATGCCGGGTTGCTTCCTTCAAAAGGCCATGGCCGAATTCCTTCCCATTCCTTGCCCCCCATCCTTTCCCGTCTCTAAAGACCTAGTTGTTATAGGAGACGTTAAGCAGTTAAAAAAAAAAAAAAGTTAGTTTCATCCAGAAGCATCCACAAGTTCGCAGCAGAACATCCTCCAACACTACAATGTCTATCAAGAAGTATTTTTGTCCAATTGGTATGTCCATCTTAGCTTCATGGCTAGCACTATTTAAGTACTTAAGCCATCTATATTTTTGACATGTTATATGTTTATTAGTTGCATTATTTTTTATTACTCTGATGATATTCCACACAGATATCCAATTTCGTCTATCAAAACATCGGTGACTGTAAAATAAGAACGAGGTAAGAAGGACTTGAGCTATTCGCTTGATATTTGTGGCACACGTTCCTGTGATCATACGTTTTGAGAAAACGTGTACATGAAAGCGAAATGAAACGTACCTTAGACGTGGTGCGGCACTAAAGCTACGAAACGATGCATTTCAAAACTACAAAAACCGCCATTTCCACTAGAAAATTTCTTACCAAAGATAGTATCTGCAATCTAAAGCAAAAAATCTAAAACTACTTCCTCACATCTAATACTGTTGTAACAAAGTACGTTTTTTCACTCTGGTCCAGCCTGCATTACAACCTAACCACCATGCCAGTATATTGCCGTCAAAAAAATCAGGTGACCTTAATTTATTAATGAAAACTAAATTCCTCGCGTTCTTTGGTGTAACAAATTACGTATGTCTTCAATCTGGTCCAGCTGGTCTGTTATCATGAAAACGTGACAGCGATTTACATTAATTACAATAGAGTGTAGATACTATCTTTGGCGTGAACAACTTGAATGAAAATGGCTATTTCTACTGTTTAAGTTGCACCGTTTCGTAAATTTCGTGTGGCACCACGTCTATGGTATGTTCCATTTCGGTTTCGTGTACTCTTTTTCTGAAAAGGTGCCAAAGGTACCCTGAGGCACGTGTGTTACAAATTTCAGAATAATAGTACAATTCCTTCTCACTTCGTTGTTGTTTTACTACTGCCCAAATATTTAAAAAAAAATTGAACTTTGTTCATGGATATTTTGGCCCAATATGCTCCGAATGTGGGATACTGCCAGAATATTAATTACATTAAATTATAATTCTCTGATAGGCAGCAGTTCTGAAGATGAAGCTATATTGAAATTTTTGTGACTACACATATAAAGTTATTTAATCTTATTACTACTGCCTCTGAGCAATCGGAACTTCTATTTCTAAGTAAAATAAACAAAAACGGTCGTCTCAGTCTAGTGGTTCTAGAAAAAATTTTGTTCACCTCAGTTAGTAAGTCCAACCACCGACTGATATTTATAGTAACTTCTGGGGCATTACCAATAGTTAGAAATATCCGAATACTGCAGATTCCTCAACCAAGTGAGAAATATACACACGAAATAGCCACGTTTACTTCTGTTCTGCAAATTAATCAGTTCGTAAAAGCTCTACACAGTCACAACAATACAGTTCCTCACATGTGATGAAAATTTCATTTTCACCTCACTCACAGTTCCTATTTCAACGACACAACGCGGATGACCGACATTAGCTTACAGTCCACAAATTGCGCCATTCAATTCATTATTACTATGCCATTTCGTATAACAACAGTTCCCGCTACATACGCGTACATTTCGTGGCACGGTACGCCAAAGACTCTACTCTCGCGATCCAAGTCAGTATACTAGTACAAGGATCAGCTATTATCGATAATAATTTAAGTAAACTGCAATGGCGCACACACACGCTTCGGTGGCAATTCCCTAAATACCCATCTTTCCCCTTTTCTGCAACCACCTTTATTTTCCCTCTACAAATTATAACTTTAAATTCTTTCATCGTTTTTGCTAAATTATTCATCATTTCCATTGGTAACTTGTTCCAATTCCTTGACACTATTACCTATAAAATCGATTCTTCCCATACCCTTGTGCCTGAAATCGAGTGCCAGCTTGCGGTCACGGTCATCTTTTCCATTCCATATTGCATTATGTCATCTGAAAACAATCTAATTTCAGATAGTAAACAATCTACACAATTATTCATTAGAATAATGAATAGCAATGGTCCCAATACGCTACCCTGTGGCACTCCCATTGGCGCTTTCATACATCTTTAAGTGATAAGAAATGTTAGTTACCTAAATAATAATAAAAAATGGGTGGGCCCTCATTCTATAACGGGACAGCACTACATCGCCACTTCAATCTTGAATTGAGTGGAAAATTATTCTTTATTTAAAACTACACAACTTCGTAACTTTTTCAATTTCTACATCAACTAGCTGAGTTGTAAATGGCCCTTCAGGCATGATACCCTCCTTCACATTTCTTCGAACTACATCCGCGGTGTCAGGCTGCACGAGCTTTTAATTACCGCATCAGCTACAAAAAATAAAGCCTTTTTTGGCGGCTCCGATGATTAACGACGACGGCACACGAGTCCGGAAGGAGAGCGGACGGAGCCAGTGGAGGGCCCAGTTGGCACAATGGGCGCGGACGAAGTGCGCAGTCGTTTGCGTGCTGGGGAGGGCCCGGTGGGGCGCCAGCTATTGACACAGACCGACCTGGATGTCACGTCTCAGGGCTGCAGTTTGAATAGCTGTCGAGTAATTGCAGTGGGGAGCTACTCGGCTGGAAACACCAGCTTCCAGCCCGCGAGGCACAAAATCTGAGCCGTTCACTGTTACTTGCTGCGTTATGCTCTGCTTCTCTCCCACCATCTTTTCCAAACAGAAGAGGAGTACCCGCATGTTGAAGTAAGAGTTTTTGAAGTGAAAACTTCTATAGTGGCGTAAGGTGACATTTGGATGGGGGTAAATCTGTGAGTCACTACTTCCCGTGGCCAACATGCTATGGCGTGTTGGCGTATGATATGCGCGTACGACGCGTCACCAACATGCTAATGTTAACAGTATACTGGTACCCGTAGCTATAAATATGGCATGTTGCGCTTGGAAAGCGGTGAAAGTATAGATTTTTTTCCTTTGTTCTTCACAAAAACACACAGTATTTATCAGATTTTAATGGAACTTTGCATATATATAACATTTTTAATATTTAGGTCAATATCCTTAGCTGCTATACTAATGTTGGGTTTTATTCTCCGTCTAGTGCAGCTAACAAATTTGTTAGCTGCACTAGACGGAGAATAAAACCCAACATTTGCATATATATACTTTAAAACAAATTGAAAACACTGTCTACGTTTGATTTAGAAAAACCTAAAACCTCTCCTCCTTTCCCCCCTTCCCTTAATTTTTGTTAATAAAGTCACAGATTTTATCTGATTTAGTTTGTACTTAGCACACGTATACTTAAAAACCAGGCGATCTTGTAGCTCAGCTGTTAAGACGATGACTTCCGAAAGTTTCTCTCTCCGGTCGCGTGTTCAAACCCTGTGGTGAGCAGGAATATTTATGATTTGTATTTGATTACATAAACCACGCCAGGACGTCAGTGGTTCTGATTCCACGTTAAACTGTAGGTCCCTGAGGAAAGGAGTTGGCCTTCCTGCCCCTGACACAATAGCTTAGTACACCTCCTTCGGGAAGATTCGACTAAGTTAGATTTTTAGTTTTTAAGGTGAAAACTGCTTTAGGGGCGTTGGGCAATTTTTGAATGGATAAAGTCTATAATATCTTATGAGTTCACGTCACTGACATGCTAATGTTATCAGCATAACTTTTTTTAATGGTTTTACGCCTCGTCACCGTCGAGGTTGTAATAACTCTTTTTTGGTGGGGGTGGCTCTATTTTTGAATCTTGTTAGACACCCTGTATAGCGTCAGCAATTAAAACCTTTCTTAATCAACAAGTTAATATTAAGCCTCGCACATGACACGTCTCAGGGGTTACAAGACCATAAAGAAATGGGTTCACAAAAGACATGACTTTATTGACCAAACTAAAGACACAAATCTGACATGTGAAGTTTTACGGATGGTTGGCTCAGTTGAATATTTTAAACAAGTATCCAGCTAATCAGGGTAGCTTCTCAGGGGTATTTTCCGGGCTCTTGATATGTTGCAATAAGTCTCACTTTTATAGGCACATTACCGTGTCCGCGCACTGTTCACTGCCGGCGACGGGAAATGACCCTCAGGCCCACAGAGGATGGCGGTGGTCTCGCAGTCCCTCTTCTCACCTCGACATACAGTCCACCAGTGTCTCGTCTCCACTCCGCCTCGGAGCAGCATTCCATGCAACAGGATACAAAAATATCCGAGTGGCGGGTCACTATTGTCTGTAGGTTGGCTGTCCCTGCTGTTATTGTCAACAGCGCAGCGGGTGGCTTGACGAACGGGCTCGCGGCTTCCGCTCGCCGAAAAATAGCCCTCGCTTTATCTGTGCACATTGCGTCGCCTTGGAAACGCGACTTATTACAAGGTCATTAGAGGCAGGGTGGGACTGGAGACAAGGAATGGAAATGAATTCGGCGATACTCTTTTAAAGGAAGCATTTGAGGAATCAATGGAAAACTAGCGTCCTCCCGAATGCGAGGCTAGAACGTTAAACGTTCACCCACTACTCTCGGTAGCATATCTGTAGTGGTCTGGTGGCTCAGTGGTTTAGGTGTCTGACTGAAAACGTGAGGTCCCCATGCTTGTTTCCCTGTCTCCGCGGGGACTTCCATAGACCCGTAACCCGACTTTCACCTCGAGCACAGCTTACTGTGCAATGTGAAGTACGCCAGAACACTTCCGTTATTCGGATTCCGCGTTATACTGTAGGTCCCCTGTACTTGGTAGCACTAGCGGATTAGGTTAAGGCGGCTAAGACAGGGGCGCAATGAGCAACCAATAGAAACCTGACCATGACCACAAGCTGGCACTCGATTTCAGGCACAAGGGTGTAGGAAGATTCTCTTTTTTTGGTAAGGGTGTCAGGCAGGGGCGGATCCAGGATTTTGTTTTTTTTTTGGGGGCGGGGGCTTGCTCGTACTTTGGTTTGGGGGGGGGGGCTTGGCTTGAGTGAATTTTTGTTCAGAGGGCTTGCGTTCAGTGGATTTTGGTTTTGGGGGGGGGGCTTGAGTCGGGAAAAAGGTAGTATTTATAGCCTCTTTGGGCCACAAATCCGTAGAACTAAAAAAAAACAGTCTCAAAACTACAATGTCAGGGGTAGACCTAGATACGTTTGGGGGGGAGGCTTGAGCCCCTTAGCCCCCCCCCCCCTCTGTATCCGCCCCTGGTGTCAGGGATAGGAATAATTTACCAATTGCAATGATTAATAATTTACCAGAAACGTTGAAAGAATTAAAAGCAGAAATTTGTAGAGGGCAAAAGTTCGTGGGTTCAGGAATGGGGAAAGATGGGTGTGTAGGGAAATTGCCACCGAAGCGTGTGCTTCATTGAAATTTTAACTAAATTAAAACCCTGGCACCAGGTCATTAGGACCACACGGAATTTTAATTATTTTGTATATCTGTAGCTTTAAGTATGACGTTTTGCGCATATGATATTTATAGTTATATGTTTTCACTACAGTCCCCAAGTACTGCCAATAGGTTTTATATTTTTGTGTCGTTCAGGGCAGCTTAGTCAATCACGTATGTGTTAAGGGATATTTATGCAGATGCTCCACATACCCGTTGATCCAATGGTTACTCCTCGAATGCAGGGTCTTCTGAATTTAAATATGATTATTGTTGGTATGTATGGCCGATATCTGTATATTCAATGGATAATGTTGTTTGCGTTTCTAATGAATGAAATATGAAGGAAGGGAGACGGTGAAACCCGATGCTAGTCCATTCAGCTCTGGTCTTCTTAAGCCGTGTTCCCACGACGTCTTGTAACGAAGGCGGGACGGGGACGGGACGGATACTCAACAACACGCCATGGAAACAGGGCCGCCTCTGATAGCGGGAACGAGACGCAGCTACCCACTCTCTGTCGGTAAACATCACAGGCGTGTGTAGCTGTGCGCTGTTGCCATCGGTTTGCAGCAGCGGTGCGCACCCCTTCTGTTGCTGTAAAGTGCTCTGTGCCAAACGACACTAGGCAACGTGGTAGGGAGGTGACGACGAGGTAAGCGAGGGCTAACCTGCGGCGAGCGCTCATCCCTACACTTCGGCTAATGAGGTGCCGCCTCCGTTACAAGAGATCGTGGGAACACAGCTTTAGAAACCAAGGAGCAGCCATGTTTGAAGTCCCCACCCGATGTATGAATCACCATCAACAGTGTCGTATTCCCTCACTCCATACACATTGTGGAGAAGTTTGAGATTGGGTTCACAGTCTGGTGATTATGAACTATGCACCATCCCTTTTCTTAACTTAGAGACCAAATTTTTAAAGTGAAAATTTCTTTCAGCACCAGGACCTGAAGTACGCGTTGCTAACCCCGTGTTATGCGTCATATACCATCATAGTACTGCAACTTACTTGATCCAACGGGACAAGTTGAATGATATGAAAATGGGCAAATTATAGATTAATTCAGTGCAAAGCGCATCAGGAATGAAAGTGGAAAGAGGATGTGATAGACCATTACTCAGTGTTGCAGTCACAGTTCCATTCATCAATGAATCGAATTCATGACACAGAAAGCCGAAATTCGGGGAATTTATAATGGTACTTGAATTACGAAATTCAACCATCATTATCAGTGAAATTATTACAAAGTATTATTAGATTACTAGCGGAGTTCCCGGGAATTAATTTGAGACCATCCACTTCCGGTACTAAACTAAATGTTAATATGGCTGCACAGCTCTCAGAAAGGGATGGGTAAGATGCTCTGATGCGGAATGTCTGTTTTCATTTTGGTCCAAGTCTGTATTTTAAACTAATTACAACATCTGCTAATGTTGCTCTCGAAAATTGAAACATGTACCATATGTACATTAATACATGCCACATACATAAAGAAATATCTGGAATGTGTCTGTTTACTCCGGTATCGCACAGAAAATAGAAATATTGAATGGATTTTCAGAATTTGAAAGCATTGGGTCAAAGTTAAAATCTAACGTATATCCTAACTAATAATCTAGCATTACCTGAAAACTGGTGAGTCTATTTTGATTGAGTTTTCACAGTACCATACTTTAGGTGTGTGTCTCGTTATGCTGCCTCATCTGCCACTGGAAGTAAAAATGTCTCATTATGCTACTTCATCTGGCATTGAAACTCAAAATTAAAATCAATTCTGAACCTGCGCACTTGAATATCAAGTATTCAGAATTATTTTACAAAATACATTTATTTATAACACGAAAGGCTAATTTTCACGTAAAAATTAGTTGTTACACATAAGTTCTGATAGTAGTCACAGATTGTAGCTTCGTTACTTCAGATAACTTCGACGGAAACGATATTCTCTGGCGTTTATTTTTTAATTATTAATTTACGTATTTTCATCTTTACATAGTTTCTTCACCGCATTAGTAGCCATCTATGCGGTTTAAAGAATGCATAATCTCAATTTAAGGAATAAATCGGAATATGCAATAGTACAAATATTAATTTTTAGAAAGTATGACTTATGGAACATCTAATTGGTATTAGATCTTTTGTGTTTTACGCAATATCTTCAGAACTTAATTTAGTATTCCGGTGGTATGTAACGTTGAAGCATAAAAGACACCATACAATTCAGTTTAGTTTCTAAGCTTTAAAACAGTGTAAAACCCAAGCGAAACCTGCGCTGTGGTTTTTTAGTTTTTCTGGAACCAACATACCCGGTTTTCGTTTTATAGGTAGAGATTTGGCTCAAAATCGAACTTGAAACTACACCAGGAAAGCCCATGATGTTCAGCTTAGAATTCTTTTACCAACTTCACATTCAGCCAGCCAAACTATAGCTAACACTGTTATTTTCATTTGTTGCATTATAATCAAGCAAATAAGTATAGTTATTACGCTCATACAACTGCAGACAGGTTTTCTTGAAAAATATAATTCCACCTACTATAAAATATCAGAAGCTGAGAGATAAGAACTAGCGTGAAGCACAACATGTATTCGCTAAATTTCTGCCAACAGTTGAAAATTGTTTATGATACTGAAAATACAAATTTGTAGGAAAAACAAACAGAAAGCAATGTTTCTACCTGGTTGATGATCTCACTAAATACACTCCTGGAAATTGAAATAAGAACACATTGACGCCGGTGTGTAAGACCCACCATACTTGCTCTGGACACTACGAGAGGGCTGTACAAGCAATGATCAAACGCACGGCACAGCGGACACACCAGAAACAGCAGTGTTGGCCATCGAAGGGCGCTAGCGGCGCAGCGGTTGGACACCGCCGCAGACAGTGTCAGCCAGTTTGACATGGCATACGGAGCTCCATCTCAGTCTTTAACACTTTTAGCATGCCGCGACAGCGTGTACGTGAACCGTATGTGCAGTTGACGGACTTTGAGCGAGGGCGTATAGTGGGCATGCGGGAGGCCGGGTGGACGTACCGCCGAATTGCTCAACATGTGGGGCGCGAGGTCTCCACAGTACATCGATGTTGTCGCCAGTGGTCGGCGGAAGGTGCACGTGCCCGTCGACCTGGGTCCGGACAACAGCGACGCACAGACGCACGCCAAGACCGTCGCATCCTACGCAGTGCCGTAGGGGACCGCACCGCCACTTCCCGGCAAATTAGGGACACTGTTGCTCCTGGGGTATCAGAGAGGACTATTCGCAACCGTCTCCATGAAGCTGGGCTACCGTCCTGCGCACCGTTAGGTCGTCTTCCGCTCACGCCCCAACATCGTGCAGCCCGCCTCCAGTGGTGTCGCGACAGGCGTGTATAGAGGGACGAATGGGGACGTGTCTTCATCAGTGATGAGAGTCGCTTCTGTCTTGGTGCCAATGATGGTCGTATGCGTGTTTGGCGCCGTGCAGGTGAGCGCCACAATCAGGACTGCATACGACCGAGGCACACAGGGCCAACACCCGGCATCATGGTGTGGGGAGCGATCTCCTACACTAGCCGTACACCTCTGGTGATCGTCGAGGGGACACTGAACAGTGCACGGTACATTCAAACCGTCATCGAACCCATCGTTCTACCATTCCTAGACCGGCAAGGGAATATGCTGTTCCAACAGGACAATGCACGTCCACATGTATACCGTGCCACCCGACGTGGTCTAGAAGGTGTAAGTCAACTACCCTGGCCAGCGAGATCTCCGGATCTGTTGTTTATGTTTCAGGTTTCATTGTGTTTAGAGGTCCTTGGTTTTTACATAAACATAAACAAACACACACTCTATGGACCTGTGAAAAACATGGCGTGGTGTTTACTTTCTCATGTTTTGAAAACGGTAAACAATAGTATCAATGTGAAATTTGGTCAGTGCAGTGTAGTGCTTCATACCTTCAGCAAATTCTACAAAACATACACACAGAAGCCAACCCTGATCATGAGAAAAAAGTAAAAAAAGTAACATGTAAGTAGATTTAATTTCACCTCAACTTTATATTGTTTTGTAAATCAAATGTAACTAAATAAATGAATAAATATCTAACAGATGTCGCTGATGATGCTCTTGATATAGAGCGAAACGCGTACGACACCAAAATAAAACAAAATTCAATTGCATTGGCGTGTTATTCACCTTTATAAAAAATTGATTAACTTGCAATTGAGGAAATGGCCCACAATATCCAGTCACTATTTAATTAGTTCAGGGTAGGATTAACCTACACAGATTCAAAACATGTTGACGATGAATGAAACTGATGGAGACATTAAAGTTAAAATCTTTTTGAATTTTGCAAACCATTTTATAAATAATTTTCACTTCACTGTTAAACAACTTGAATGTAATAACAATACAGTTTTAAATTATAATAATAATGTGTCAACTTAAAAATCAATTCAAGAACAACGTAAAAGAGACTATTTCTTTGGACATGAAAAAAAGTCCTTTGAAGCCACACCCTCTACAGAAAGTGGTATTATTAAAAAGAATTGTTTAGTATTAGTTGAAAAATGTCTGGAATATCTTAATAAATGGTTTGATTGTGGTGAAAGCAATTGGGTATGCAAAATCCAAAAATTAAATTTGAAACATGAGGTTTCATTGGATGACTTTGAAACAGTATTAGAAGTTACAAATTTACAAGAAAATATGACTATCAAAATGAAGGAATTTAGTAATAATATTAAACGAAATCTATGCGAGAATAAAATATTATAATGAGTTTGCCAAAAAAGAAAAGCATATTTTAAAATACACTGAATAAATTTTCAGATTTTTTAAAACTATTTCATTTCAGCACTTTATTTCCACCACTTCGAAAATCCCAGGAAGGACGTTTTCAATTTTAAGTTCTAAATGGCGAGAAGAGAGAAGCAAAGCGAGTATCTCATTAATAAAAAATGAGCTTTTGATATACATTAATTAAAAAATTGAGTGCTATAAAGCACATGAAACTTTTATTGTAGGGAAAATATTGTTAAAAGATGTAAGAAATGCAAAAAAAAAAAAAAAAAATAGATTTTTATTAAAATAAATTAGTAAAAAATACCTTTTGTCGTTTTTTATTCTTTACATAAAATATATGTTTAGAAGTGTATTAAATGTTATATTTAGCCGGTAACATGTTGGCAACCCTAATTTTTTGATGCGTTGCTATTCAGGCTGTTTTTGTCTAAAGTATATCTTTTCATTATAAAGAATTTTTTAATTGGGTTTCAATGCTTTTCGAGGGTGAGTTCGTTAGAACCTGTACAGGATTGGGGGAAAGGGTACCAAATGGCTCATAGCCTTTATGAAGAAACCATTCAAGCATTCTACATGAGTTATTTTGAGGAAACATTGAAACCTTGATGTGTTTGTTCTGACCGGAAATGGTACCAGGGTCCTCTCGAATACCAGATCTGAACTTAAACACTCATTAAACTGATTTCCTTCTTGGCTTGCCACATATCCGCATCACTTTCCAAGGCTTGGTATGAAATAATGATTGTTACAACACACCAGCTTGAACGCCTGTCTCTACCCATGTTCTGTGGAAGATGGCGAAGCAGAAGGCTTAGCAGGAATATTTTAAATAGCAAACTACTGTCCTGCTTCTTCCTGAGATTACAAAGCAGATACAGATAATGGTGTACAAAGTATGAAAAACTACCTCAACACTATTTATTTAATTTTCCATCCTGAACTCATATTGTCCGAAAACATCATAATCTGCTAATGCAAGTAATTTAAAAAATTGTTACTACAAAAGAATTTGGTTGCATCTTAATTAATTTTTTTAATTTAATTTAATTGCAATGGAGCACATGCTCCAATGGCAATTTCTCTACACACCCATCTTCCCCCTATCGTGCACCTACCTACATTTGCCCTCTACAAATTTTATCTTTAAATTCTTTCAAAGTTTTCGGTAAATTATTCATAATTTCTCTTGGTAACTCATTCCAATCCCTGACACCCTTACCTAAAAAAGAGAATCTTCCTACACCCTTGAGCCTGATCTTAGTTAACAATGTTTCAGCTCGTCGTGAATAAGTTTATTTTATAACCTAAAATACCTACAAATTAAAATTATTTTTTAGAGTTTGTAGCAGAATGACCAAATAAGGGTCATTCCGTACATTTTTATATTTAATATTTTGTATATTTTTATATATAAAAAGAATAAGAAAGGAATTATCGGAGAGGATTGTCAGTGTGTTTGGGACCTCTGCTAGACGCGCCAGATTGTCGCGACAGGCCGGCGGCTGCCAGGGACAATGGACACCACCTACCCTTTCTCACGCAGTTGGTCAAGCGTATAATCCCTTGGCTCCGGGGAAACGTACGCTGGGGTGAATAAACTATCCAAGCCCCAGGGCTACGGGCGGGCAGTTTGGAGGTCACAGGTGACGAATTTTGCATTTTGTAATGCCGGTGTATTTTTTCTCTATGAAAACCACGAGCGACGGGAGGAGGCTTTTCCGGCGGACGCTGGAGGGGACTTGGCTCCGAGCCTTCAGACAAGAAGGAGCGGATCTTCCGAAGCTGGAGATCTCTCCGTCTTGGCATCGAACCTGAGGGTCGATAAGCGTGTCTTGTACAGTGAGGTCAGTGTGCACGCATCCAGTACGCTTGCACGGACGTGGTGCATTGTCCGCTATAGCCAAGGGGCTATAGTAATTCCGCCGTCGCTGGAAATCAAATTTCATCATTCAGTTTAAGATAAAATGCCGACGTACTTCTGCATTTTACGCCTAAACGCTGTACTGAACACAACATCGCACGGATCACCTCACAGTAGGCCCTACAGTTCTACATAAAGAAAAGGGGAACTCATTGACTGAAATGTCGGAATTTCATACTAGGACGCAACTCCACGCGGACACTGTAGGTCTGCATATGCTTTTACAACAGACCCATGATTGAAATTGGAGCATGATTAGAAATAACACCATATTAGTTTTTTTCGTTGTCTATTTCTTAAAGTAATTAATCATTCTGATAAATTAGAAAATAGCTTGGGAATACAGTTGAACGAATTAAAAAAGAAACTTCCGCTGTTAATGTCTGTATTTCAACCCCTTCGCTAGTTAAAAACACATCCCTCAATGTCTTAACAAGGTGGATGAATAATTGCCACTCTTTACTCTCTTATTCACGTCTTATTCTTATTTTACCCCAAGAAAATTAATCCATTCCAGAAAATGCTATCTCGGTTTTCATCAATAAATCTTAAGTTTAAGGCCATTTTCTCGTTACACTTTAAGTAATTAAGTAATTTGCTGTTCATTTGACTGTGAAGAAATAAGCGTCGAGGTACCAGGTACTCCTTACAAAATCCAGTAAAATCAAAGATTTCGATTAGAGTAACATTACCCTGAGGGCCAAGAGTATGCTGTACTGATCGGTGGATTTTCTCGATGGTCAAAATACAAAAAGGGGGATACGTTTACACTTAGTGAAAAAGAAAATCCTAAAATTTTAATAGTCAGCGAGTTACCAAACTTCATTTAGTACCCATGATTATCTAAAGAAAAAAATTTCTTTTGTTCTCCAGTAAACCTCCTCTAATTATTTTTATTCGGCATGATAGCTGAAAATTTTATTTGATAGTCCTGCTAAGTTTAGTAAGAACTAACGTAGTGAGCAGTTGAAAATTTCTGTGTTAAAGGGTTGTAACATAACAGTAACCTTTCGCTTGTAGATGTAGCGCAAGCCTGCATAGTGATACCAAGAACGTAGTAAGACTGTGAGTCGTGCTTGAAACTTAAGGCGCATTCCCACGATTCCACGAAAGGCGAGACGAGACGGGACGGGACGGGACACCATGGGAACAGGGGCCGCCTCTGCTAGCGGAGACGAGACGCAGCTACCCAAACATCACAGGCGTGTGTAGCGGTGCGCTGTTGCCAACGGTTTGCAGCAGCGGTGCTCACCCCTTCTGTTGCTGTAAAGTGCTCTGTGCCAAACGACACTAGGCAACGTGGTGCGGAGGTGGCGGCGAGGTAAGCTAGGACTAACCTGCGGCCCGCGGTCGTCCCTACACTTCGGCTAATGAGGTGCCGTCTCGTCTCGCCTCTCGTACAAGGGATCGTGGGAATGCGGCTTTAGAGCGTCGCGGAGTGTGTTTGTGCGGATGCGCGGCTCTGGGCCATTATCGCCCACCAGTGGTTACGGTAGCGCCGAGTAAAGCTTAGATTGTGGAATAGTTTGGTTATTTGTGATTAATGAAACATCATTGTTTTGATGGACAGTGGGGGGTTACAGGAGTGAAAGAGTGTTTTGTGTGTACGTTTTGTGAAGGTATGTACTGAGCAGAGAACACAAACTTTGAGTAGAAACTCTCTCTAATGCAGGGGAACGCCATGCTAATTTTCCACTCGAAGAATCTGGAATCTTAGGATCTAGAAGTTACGATAGCTGGAATTATATATATTTCAATAAACTAGCTAGTAGCGGCTTGTTGAGCTACCTGGAAACCGTGACATTAATATCTAGAACTATTTAATTACATTTAATAAAAATAAGCTCTCATCGTATCTAATAAGCTCCATATTGACTGTAGCAATCAATTCATGCTGTGCTGTGCTGTTGGCAGGGGCCACATATCCTCGTCTGTCTCAGATCTCGATCATCCAGTACGCTGTCCGGCGTAAGTACTTTCGGCACCCCGTGACGCAACTTATCCCGAAACGATGTGCCCTATGCGTCAGGCTCAAAGTTTAATCCCGCTTTAATTCTCGTTGGTAGTAATTATCATGTTAGTATGTATATCAGCAATGGTCCTTTGATACTCTGTTGCAGAATATACATGCCCAGTTTGGTATTCATCATCTCACACCAAAGAAGTGGGTGTAGTCCTCAATAACACCTGTAGACTAGTTACAGGCTGCCTAAAGCCTACTCCAGTAGACAGGCTTTATGAGCTTTCGGGGATTGCATCACTCAGTATCCGGAGAGAAGTGGCTGCGAAGAAGGAGAGAGCCAAAGTAGAGCGGGAAAGCGCTAATCCACTGCACGGCACTACACCACCAGCCCAGAGACTCAAGTCTAGGAAAAGTTCCTGAGAACATTGCGGTAACTAATTGGGTCATCTGAAAAGGCAAAAGCACAGTTGTGGAAAATGAAAGTCCCTAACATCTCGCGACCACTGACAGTTGCAGAGCGCTTGCCATCTGGTCACGCAGAGGACTAGAATGCCTGGCGGTCCTTAAATCGTTTGCGAACAGGAGTGGGCAGGTCCAAGGAAAATCTAGTGAAGTTGAGTTATACTGATGCTACCAGTAGTAAGTGCGAATGTGGTGAGAATCAAACGATGAACCATATGCTCGAGTGCCCTATGTGCCCATCATCGTGCAACGAAGATGACCTGGTTCAAGCATCACCGAATGGATTTGAGGTTGCGAAGTACTGGGAACTGTTAAGCACTGTTAACTTGTACAGTGATTTAACTGTTTATTTGATGTTTATGATTCGAGAATGAAAAAATCATGTTACTTAATGTTTCAAACGACTTTCACGAGCTCAGCTGACAGTCTGTACCTGTACCTGTTCCTTCAGCCCAGTGTTGTTTAACTCCTGGCTGTAAGCGATATTATTATTCCTCATAGTATCAAACACTTTCAACCACACTACGCTACGTCGGCAAAGTTCGCAGTCACATAGTTCTATGGTCAATTGTGCATTGTGACTATGAAGGAAAAGCTGAAATTTGAAGGCCACACAACAATACAAAAACAGTTACAACCTTGATGGACCACTCACTTCATAACATTGCAGAGTTATACATACGATAAAATAATCGAAATTTTATGTCAGCACCACGAGAAACACAAAGAACGGAGTATGTCCGTTGTTACGGTTTAGATAGCTGCAATTATTCTCATTTTCAGTTCATCAATGATAACCGGCAATAGTAAAAAGAAGCAGTAGATCTTCACAGAATAAAATTACAGAGATATACATCCAAGGATTCTTTGGGACCAGAGATGAAGATCCTTGTTGCAATCTTGTCTGCGAGCAGTTCATTGTTGCAACAATTTTTCATTGACGTATCCGCGAACAGAGTAGACCTAGTGGGGTAATATTCCATACAGTTGCAAAATAATGGCTTCAGCTTCTTCTAGTGGCAAAGGGAACAACTACATTATTAGCATTATTTTCCATTAACAGTAGGATCTTGAAAAAGAATGGTCCGAAAATATTTCGTATGGATATCACACAGAACGCTTTAATTTTGGGATGATGTTATTCTACTCATCTAGGTAGATAATTGTACCACTTTCGGTGAAAGTGGAATTCGAAATATCTCAGGAATTTGTATAATGTTTCACAATTTTTCTTATGCATTGTGTTATTTATTCAACGATGATATTGCAGCAATACCTTTTAAGTACAATAGAAACCATACATCAAACCAAGCGTGGTGGGTAAGAGGAAACGCTCTGGCCACACATTCGGGAAGATGTGGGTTCGAATCCCATTCCGGCCACCCAGATTTCCATGGTTACCCGAAATCATTCCAGTCAAATTTCAAGATGATTCTTTCAAAAAGACCAAATACCTTCTCATTCCTTGTTCCTAGTGCTTTCGCGCCTCTAATGACATCGACGTTGACGACGCGTAAAGCCGTTATCAAAAAAATACTTTATTGCAGTTGAATTTAAGACCGTTGACACCCATATTAACCACAGAGAAGGAACGATATTTCTGTAATATAATATAAATTCCACACCCGGCTTCATTTCAGATCATTTTAAATTGAGTCTCATTGGCTGTCGCAATTTAAATTGTGTACAACATAGGGGCAAAGTTAACCAGAAAAAATTGTTCTTAGCGATTTCTTTATATTAACGATCAGTGCATTTAAAATAAGAATCTTAACTAAGTATATAGTAAGTAAATAAATCTACAAATTATCTCTGAAAGAAATAACTAAAATACAAAACAAAAAGAAATATAGTTGCAAATTGTGTTATAAGGATAAAGCAGTATCACTGTTTCGAAATTTTTGTTATACAGCTTTAATTTAAAATTTAAAATCGGAAGGCAAAAAAATTGAAAGTGACTACATCAGAGAGCACTGCTACTCTTTCCCCGGTGGCCGCCTGAGGGCAGGCGAGTCGTCTCAAGGCTAAACAAGACCAAAGAAACTAATCCTGCGGCCGCTGGTCGCCTCAAACGACTTAATAAGAGGCCCGGCACAAAGGAGTAACGAACCGCCAAAGAGGTTAAAGATACTCATAATCTGATATTGTGCCCAAACTTGTGTACAAATTACTCTCTAGTCCTGATTTTCCACTCACTGGTTCCTTTGACTATTATATTCACCACACTCACATCTTTTTCATCTAGTCTCTTTTTTTCCTAGTGAGATTCTATGCATAGTAGTAAAATTTTTGTTACTTGTTTATGGTCGTGTATCAAAGATGCCGAGCGTGGTAGGTGAGCGGTAACGCTCTTGCCTCCCATTCTGGAGGATGCGGGTTCGAATTCTCATCCGGGCATTCCAGTTCGGTTTCTCATGGTTTCCCTAAATTATTCCAGGAAAACAATTCCTTCGAAAGGCTATCGCCAAATTCCTTTTTGTTCCTTGCCATTAGTTCTTTCGCACTTCCAATCACCTCGATTTCAGAGAGGCGTGAAGCTATTAAAAAAAATCTCTATCATAAAATGTTGCAATATATATATATATATATATATATACTAGCTTCGAGCCCGTCAAAAATGAAGGTTTTAACGCAGTATTCTGGCAGTTCATTTTTTTTTTTTTTTTTGCAGTTGGTTAATTATACGGAACTGATATTACATAATGCTAATGACCTTGATTTTGCAATGTTCTACATATTTCATTTGCCGTTTGCATAGCCATACAGTAGTAGTAACTTCTACTGAATTAATGACGCCGGAAGTAAAGACCCAATGAAATTAAATCAGATTAGGAATCCCAAAAACTTTTGCTATCCATGTAATATCAGTTTTATTCCTGGTCCAGGCACAATTCAGCACGTTAAATATGAAACTACTTCCACCCGCATTAATTAATATCTTTAGTAACATGGCGCTTATGAAAGCAGTTTAATTGGTTTGTAAAACTGATTTCAGAGTAAATTATGCTGTAACAAAATGTGTCAGTTGCGATTCTGGTAAACTTAACCACAACCTCCACTAAAATTAAGTTCGAAAATCATAGCTTCAATTACCTTCATATGAATAATGATCGGTATCACCTATGGTGGCAGTAGGAATTCATTCTGAAAAAGCTTGTAAGAAAAAGAATCATTCTTAATTATACCTTTCGTTATATGAATACGTTACTCTGGTTAGATTATCAGAGCACTTGGTTAGGATCTGACATAAATAAATGCATTTTACGTTAGATGACGGAGACTATAATTTCGAAAACGAATAGCTGTTATTTATTTGACTGATACATGTCGCGATTACGTATGTACGATTCTCTGAATTTTTAATAAGCTTCATTGTTTCTTATCGTGTGCCAAAAAATTCTTAGTTTACGGTTTAACCTGGTGCTTACAACTGAGGCAGATAAAATAGCGTAAATAATGAAAACCCTTCTCCTTACATTAATTTCTCCACCTGGCTGTCGTAGATAAATAAAAAGCAATATGTAAATTTAATCGAACGTACTAATTGTAACTTTGTGACATATAATTGCCTGGCATTAATTTTTTTCCCCTGCTCTCAGTATTTCTAATATCACTGCTCACTGCTATTTTGCGGCAATAATATCGTTTTTGAATTGCGAGTGTCACATCGTTTATACAGTAAATAGTCATATACTTGATGATTTAAATCTGATAAAAAAGTTATCTTAAGTCTCATTTAATTGCTAACACATGTATCACGAATTAAGGGTAGGGCTATCATATAGAATGGTAGTAGGAATTTATTATGAAAAAGTTTATAAGGAGAAACGAATAAGTCATCCTTAATGATATCTTTAGTTATATGAATACGTTACTCTCCTTAGATTATCAGAGCATTTTGTTAGGATTTTAAAATAAAAAAAATGCATTTCACTTTAGATGACGGGGACTATAATTTCTAAAACGGATAACTGTTATTTATGTGACTAATACATTTCGCATTATGTACGTTTCTCCTAGTTTTTAATAAACTTCATTGCTTCTTACCTTCTGCCAAAAAAATTCTTAGGTTATGGTTTAACTTAGTCCTCATAACAGATGCAGATAAAATAGTGTAAATATTGAATCCTCTTCTCCTCACATGAATTTCTGTGTCTAACTGATACAGATAAAATAGTGTAAATATTGAATCTCCGCCTCCTTATATGAATTTCTGCGTCTAGCTGTAAATAAACGAAAAGCAAGATGGTAGTACGAATGTAATATGGTGGTTGATGATTGGCCGTTCTTTAGCCAATAGGAGTAGCAGCTATTGACGACGCACGCAGACGCCACGTTAGCGTTTTATATAATAGGATATATATATATTATCTGAGTTTGAGAACAGAAACTTTTTGTTTTGTGTCGCTGGAATTTGCCGTGAACACTCTTTCACATCGTATCGAAATATATATTACATACGATGCATTCTTATATTTGACAGTAAATCAGCCCAAACCTATATTTAACAGAATTGGTTTGACCTTTATACTAGTTTCTTTGTAATATTAAAACAGTACTTATTTTTACAACTCTACTGTCTTGGAATTTTAGTGTATTGTTTAATTCAAGTAATATTAACAATCGCTGAACTATTTAATAAACAAATCAAAAATCGTATGATTTACTATGTCCTAAAGTCAGATCTCTGTATTAGTTACCAGAAACCAACAGAGCGCCCTGGTGGCTCCGTAGTTATAGCCTCTGACTGGTAGGAAAGATCCCCGGATCGAATCAAGGTTGTGGTCTGAAATTTTCAAAGACCATTAACCCTTATTTCCTCTGTGGCAAAGCATGATTTTTGTATGCGAAGAACGCCATATCGCTTCCGTGATTCAGATTCCACGTTAGACTTATGTCGTTTACCGGAATTGTATAAGAGGCTTCAACAGAGGTGGATTTCGTAAGAGGTAAAAAAAATAAATCATATGGACGGATTCCTTAGCCTGGTGGGTAAGCGATTAACGAAGCTCAATCAAACG
>JARYHS010013631.1:152897792-152957103 GCA_031002005.1 Vandiemenella viatica | reverse complement strand
CTTTTACAGCGCCACCAAAAACGCTCGATATAAGGTCTTACAGCCCGTGACATAGTGGTCTGATAGTCTCTGACGAACATACGTGCGAATACAGTCGTTGACGTGCAGTAAAGCAACAAGCGAATGCAACTTCCATTATCAATTTAACTAGTGTGTATGCCCGAAATAAGTATCCGTATGGACCTGGAAAGGCTTCATGACATTCACTCGTACGAAACTACATTCTACCATAGTTATACAGCGACTGCAGTTCTGAGTGACTCGCATAGCCATGTGCTTGAAGCTGGGTTACACTCTTCAATTTGTTCCATTAACCTGATTGTATTGTTAGTATCGTCTAACCGGATATAATGCAAAACGCAAAAGGACACGTGAATGGCGAACGTTTGTGATTTAAGGCGATCCTCGATTCTGTCTCTTACAAAGTATTAATCGACAACATGTACGTAGGCGTAGAACGGCCCCCATTGCTGTGAACGTCGCATAGGGCCATCCTTCTGGTGTTATGGTCTGGGGGCAATTAGTTTCGAAGTCAGGGGATGGAGGATGGCGAGCAGAGAATAGCACAGAAAATTATCACAGAACTCAGTCAGTAACTAATATGAGAAAGGAACTGAATTGGTAGTAATGGTAAAGCATGAGTATAGTGAGCTAGTAATCTACTAGGCTGAGAATGATTTGGTCGAAGAATTAAGAATAGTGCATGGAAGGGAAAAAAAACGACTATGACCACAAGCTGTTACTCGATTTAAGGCATAAGGGTGTGAGAAACTTTCTTTTGTGGGTAACGGTGTCAGGATTGTAACAATTTACCATGCAATGTGTTCCATTAGTTTGTTTTTATTGCCATCATCGTCTAACACATGAATGGCGTATATTTGTCTTTAGAGGCGACCCTCGATTCTGGCCGTGGTAAAGGAATAATCGACAAAAATTACGTAGGCGTAAATTAGAAAGGGCCGACGTTGCTGTGATTTCAGAACGTCACACTGGTGTCAGTAAAACGCAGGTAACGCTTTTTTTTGTTGTTGTTATTACCTGGTTCCCATATCTATTCTGAGATAAAATTAACGAAATACCATTATCATGGCAGCTCCTGAATCCGAGCATTAATTAGATTTCGTATACTCATGTCAGTATTAGATTGTACGTTCACGAGTTTACCGTCCTGATGTAGTAACCTGCAGTTTGTTCTCTTGTTATATATATACGTATGATGTTAGGTAATAGTGAAACCTGGAAATCCAGCTTAATTCTTCAGAAAAACATCTAGATTAACATCACAGTTAGGACAAGAAACTATAAGCTGCAAGGGGCTTAGGATTCAGCTCAGTTTTATAACACACTTTTGAGTAACGTGGGACTGTGATGATCATAATATCCATGACTGAAATGCACTGTGCTTCTTGCGCTAGAATTAGACGCTTTGCGACTGCCCTCATTTTATCTTCTATGTTTAAATCATTAAAAAAAAAAACTTGTTTATTACCTGTACATGATAACTAAGTGTAGATCGTATGCCCTACCTGTGCTAGTTAATCGACGAATTCGGTAAGTGGCTATGATCTCTAACTGGAGATAGGAAGTGCCTCGTTTCGAATTCCTGCCGAAACGGGGATTTTGAAAGGCTCTTAACCCGATCATTACCTCTTGCAAAACTAGCTGTGTAATGTGAAGTATACTCTGGTTCAGATTCCACGTTAAACTGTAGGTCTCCTTAAAGGTAGCCACGACATAGGCGCGTCAAATCGAAACCGCTGGACGAATTATTTTCTGGGTCTCATATCCAAAAACACAATGAGTCCTTTCTTATGCCGCGTTATGAGTTTACCTGATCAATTTAAAACCTCTCTCGTCTCTCGGCAACCTTAGAAAATTTTCAGAGAAACTTTGTCTATGCTACTTTTACTACTGAGGCTTTCGAAGATATTATACTATAAACTGCTAGTGAATAAATATGTGCATGATTCATATTAGAGGCATAATCAAACTGAATATCAACAGCCTTAAAACGGCGACCAATCATGTTGACGTGATTTTTCAAGACGTCTAGATCCCTGAGGATTACAATTTTCAGTCTCTTAGCTGGAAATTATACATGTCACTTCCAGTGACTTACGCCGAATACAGTTAAAGCTGATGATGTTGCTACTAATGCATAGCTCTGAATTCCAACAGATTTTATTGTCTCTCGGCTCTTGCTAGAGAATTTTTTTTCAGACTCTAAACGCATTCATGCAGACATATTCTATGTACACAGCACTTTTTCCTAATTGTTTCCCATAACTGAGTTCCACTGATTGTTCAAGGTATCATCAGTCTGCTTCGAAGATTATTCACTTTTGTAATGTTACCTCAACGTGTTCAATATCGGGGTCCTGATACACACATATTATGTTTCCGCACTTATATGTCAGTCGTAATACCAGCGTTTGGCATTTACCAAATTACAGCAACATCAAAGATTTTGAGAAATCCAGTCACTTATCCGAATCGCATATTGTAATGCTGCTAAAAGGAGTTATGTTTAGCCTGAATACATAATTAAATATGTTTCGTGGCCAGTATTCATTTTTTTTGTATATTTTATAGCTGATGTGCAGAAATCAGTTATTCTGCAGATATGTAGGTAATATGCCGACTTAACTAGGGTAATCCGTGAAAGCGTGAAAATTGTTTCATTTTCCACATAACCTAGGTACTCTGCTAATTATCTAAATAATCTGAACATTACCTACGATGCACTCTTTACATTAGATTTCAAATTAGAACTTTGCTGAATCAACAGCACCGTTTCAGTACGTTTAGATTAACATAGTGTTATTATTAATTTTTAGATATATGAAGAATAAAGTTAATAAAATCAAAAAATCGAAAAAAATTGTTGTTATAATCAATCAATTAAAAAAAATGTAATCGAAAGAATCAGATGGCTTAAAATATTATTACTATCATGGAAATTAATTTCCGAAACATACGATACTAATTGTGATTACTTATCAGTACAATATAAAGAAACGAATTTAAAACAGTACTAGGTATGCTACCCGCTGGCGTTATTTTGGTTGTCACCCCTATACTCGCCGACCAATGCTGCACCGGATCAAAATAAATAAATAAATAAATGTTATACTAATATGCATGATGGTATGGTTAAATTAACCTTCAACTCTACAAATGATTACTTGGAAGTGACTGCTGCACTGCAAAGGGCAAACATACCCTAATATACTTTTCCTTCCGCAGCAGAGAAGATACTAAAAGTGGTAATCCGCGGGATGCCTTCAAACATGCCTTCTGAAGACATAAAAGAAGAACTCGAAGACAGCGGATTCGACATTTCGCACAGTGACACAGCTGAAAAGACCAGGCGGTTCAGACCTAATGCCTCTCTTTCTTGTGGTTCTACCAGATAGGCCACAGAATAGAAAAATCTTTTCCCTGGAATCACTGATGTCACTACGCATCTCCATCGAGAAATTAAGATCTTCCAATGGCCCTACTCAATGCTTTAACTGCCAAGCCCTAGGACATGTAGCACGCCATTGTAACATGCCCTCGGTATGCGTTAAATGTGCTGGGGCACATTTATCCAATGACTGCACCATGAAGAAGGGGGACAGCACACCAAAATGCGCTAACTGTCAAGGAACTCATGTTGCCAGCTACAAAGGGTGTCCTGCGTACAAACGTGCCAGGGATCGGCAACGAGGAATCACCTGTGTCCACTCCTCTAGAGGAAAACAAGAAGACTGATGACAAGACGACTAAGGACACAGCTGTCCAACAATCACCCGCCGCCGACTATCCTAGTCGACAGCGAGGAGAACAAGAATAAGCCCCCTCCTGCACAGAACGATAAGAGACCCCCCCAAAAATCAGGCAAAGGAATGCAAAAAGGAAATAAGAAGAACATGGATCAACAGTCTGCAAATAAGAAGAGCACGACTCAACAATCGGCTAATCATTCGGTGGCCACAACTTATGCCGAAAAGACATCTGGAAAAACACCACCGAAAGGGACTAAGCAAACGGCAGCGGAGAAGACAAACTCTCAAGAAACCTGCCAGAAATGCCAACACTCGCCCACTCCTCAATCAGCAAATAACAGCGGCACGATGGACCATCTATTAAACATAGTAGGTAGCCTACTCAATATGTTTGACGTCTCTCCTCGCCAAGTTTGACCAGCTCGCCGCGGATATAAAGACCGCAGTTAAGACGGTTCCAGCAGGCCGAACAATCAGAGAAATCCCTGACCAATAATGAATAGGACACAATATACAAGGTTTATCTCTGTGTGTTTGGAATGCCAATGGCATCCGACAACAACTTGGAGAGTTTAGGCAATTTCTGCGTGATGAGGACGTAGATATTTGCCTTGTCTCAGAAACCCACCTCAAACAAGGCCTTAACGCCACAGTAGCCAACTATTGCTGCTATCGGAATGACAGGCCAACTGCAGGAGGAGGTGTGGCAATATATATAAAGCGTGGTATCCCTCATCATGAAATACTGTCGCCACAAACCAACCAGATAGAAATCAGGGCTATAGAAGTGGAAACTACCACTGGGCCAGTCACAATAGTATCAGCATATAGACCACCACGGAGACAGCCAATTGCAGAGGACTTTGATCGTCTTCTTTCAATCCGAGGCAAACTGATCATCGGGGGTGATCTTAATTCGAAACACCCCGATTGGCACTCGAGAACTACAAACCCAGCAGGACAGCTGCTCCACAGGATTGCAGTCAGACGCAACTTGCTAGTCTGGGGCCCGGTGGAACCAACACACCACCCCTGGAATGGCGGTCGTCCAGATGTCCTAGACATTGTGATCACACGGGGGATTGCGGGCTTCATCTCCGCGCACACAATGAACAGGCTTTCGTCAGATCACTCTCCAGTCCTGATAGATATAGACGTAGGCCCGTGGAGACCAACAACTACCAGCCTAAAGAACTACAGCAAGACAAACTGGGAGAATTTCCGTGAAGAGATCACGGTATCCCTTCACCGCCTGAGGCCCCTAGATGCGACACAAATAGAGACTGCTATCAAACAGGTCTCCAAAACAATCATTAGAGCGGCTAACACAGTAACGCCTCCTGTAACTGAAAGACCCAGGTCTCGCCAACTCCCGCCACACCTACTAGCACAGATAAGACATAAAAACAGGGTGGCTAAGGAATGGCGACTAACCAGGCGCCCTGAAACAAAGCGGTTACTAAATCGACTCCAACGCGAGCTGAAAGCGGCGCTCGAAGAGCATAGAAACCGAGAGTGGTCGTCACGTCTGGCCTCCCTAGACGTTAAAGACGGAAACCTTTGGGTAGAGACCCGACGTTTTACAAAGCGGCGTACCAGACTGCCCCCACTTCATGGCGAAAGGGGCCTTGTGTTTAGCGACTCAGACAAGGCCAATGCTCTGGCGGACCACTTTGAGAAGCAATTCAGACCTTCTCAAGATAATGATGAAGAAGAATCTGCAGACATCCGCCGAAGACTTGCCCGTTTTCTAGCAGCTGAGGACGACGACTACATAATAGAAGAGATCACACCTGATGAAGTTCGAAACATATTGAGTAAACTACACCCCAGGAAGGCTCCAGGAATTGACAATATAAGCAACCAACTACTGAAGAACCTTCCACTACAGGCGATTGAACACCTCACAGAAATCTTTAACATAGTTCTACGCCGCCAGCACTATCCAAGATGCTGGAAGCAGGCTACAGTTGTTGCTGTGCCAAAACCTGGGAAGAATACGACATTCCCCCAGAACTACCGCCCTATCAGCCTGCTCCCCTCAATGAGTAAAATCTTCGAGAGATTATTGTTAAAGAGACTAGAGGCACACATCAGGACCGAAAACATCATCCCGGAGTTTCAATTTGGGTTCCAAAAAAGACACTCTGCAAGCCAGCAAATTATGAGAATAGTGGAACGTGCCACTACTACCTTCAATTTTCGTGGCTACTGCCCGCTAGTATTGTTAGACGTCGCACGGGCATTTGACTCCGTCTGGCATAGCGGTTTGCTCTACAAACTTTATAACCAGGGTTTCCCCGGCCCTCTTGTAAAGCTGATCAAAAGCTATATATCTGGGAGATCTTTCAAAGTGAGGGTTGGCAATAATCTGTCAAGTCGCCGCCCTATAAGAGCTGGAGTACCGCAAGGTTCGGTCCTAGGTCCGGTACTGTATAATCTATATACCGCGGATATACCAGCCCCAGCCACAGTACGTACTGCCCTATATGCAGACGACACTGCGTTCTTTACCGCGCACAGAAATAAAGCCACTGCAATCAGAAGATTACAAGAAGTCCTCCAGCAGACTGAAGCCTGGGCAAGACGTTGGAGAATAACTTTAAACTCGACAAAGACTCAAGCTATTATGCTGACCAGGCGCCTGGGGAAGCGTGACCGTCGGCAAAACCGCATGCGTAACCTACACCTAAATGGTGAAGACATCGAATGGACAACCACAGCTAAATACCTCGGCGTGATTTTGGACACTCGTCTAACCTGGAAACATCACATTGAGGAGACACGACAAAAAGTTGCAGCTAGGCTACAAGAGTTATACCCAATACTCAACAGGGATAGCTCATTGTCAGCCTGCACCGGCGTCAGTGTATACTGTAGCCTAATACGACCGGTGATTGAATATGCGTGCCCTGTGTGGGGGTATGCATCCAAGGCCCAAATAAACCGTTTGCAAACGATGCAGAACAGATCACTTCGGCGAGCACTACATGTGCCAAACCGATTTCCCACAGCAGACCTGCACGAAGCAGCAGGTGTCCCAATGCTCCAAGAAAGAATTATGGAAATTACCAAATCTTTCTATAGGACATCACGAAAGTCGACTAACCCACTAATAGCAAATCTTGGCCAGTATTTTACTACCTTTGACAAACACAAAAGACCACTGTCAATTCTAACTAATAATTGAGAAAAACAAAGAGCAACCAAAAGGCAAACCACCAGTAAAGTGACTAAATCTGTAAGATTGAAGGAAATGTCTAATGACAACAAACTTCACCACAACTGCTTAACAGAGGAAAAGCAGAAAATGCTCACGGCGGCGGCGGCGTGATGGTATGGACACCAATATAAATAATCAACAGTATGGCATATCCTCATTCCATATTTTCCAAATACTATTTGCTGATTATAAATTCAAATAATGAAAATATCTTTCTTTTACAGAACTGGAACGAGTTAACTCTATAGCTGAAGATCAGACATTATTTCATGTTTTTGGACAAAGGCTTCGAGTTGGGAGTGCAAACAATTGTATGTGACTTTATAAGATTCTTTCTTTATCCAAATAATTGCATTTGTTTTATAAATCAAATTACATTTAAAACATCAATTTGAGAAAGATCTAACCATCCAGACATTAAAGCAGCAATACAGTATACTAGATCGTTTTATAATTAAACTCATACATTTCCAATGCGAGAGAAATTTTTGTTTCGGGACCATAATGGGGTACTAATTTTCGGAAAGTAGTCAGAATTGTAGATGGGCATCTAGTACAATCCAAAAATATGTTATTGCTTGAAAAACAAACGGTAAAACGCAAAATTTTGCATTTTATGCTCTGAATTGAATATTGGCGCCAAAAGTCACGTCGTCTCCTGTGACGTCACATCTCTGCTAGTGCCCGTATTAACAAAGGAACATTTTGCTTATTTCGTAGATAAAATGAGTTCTATAGTTTAACAGTGGTGTGTAGTGCCTCTGTATGTAAACACAACATTTAAGACAATTTTTTTTTAATTTCCTCATAAGCATAATATGCTGAAATGTGGCTAAAAACTCCAAGACGGGAGCCACTGTAATTTCCTACAAAGTCTTCGATATGTCGTGTTTGATATTGTGACGTGGAATTTTGATGTGTGTGTGTGTGTGTATTGTTGATTGTGTGAAATTCATTGTAGTGATTTACTATTTACGAGTACATGACGTCGAATTTCGCGTATCGGTCATTCATTTCGTAGATAAATAACTGGCCTGTGATTGCATTCGACTGATTTATATCTTGTTTTTACGACGAAGACGAAAAACGCGTGGAGCTGCCCGTCAGCACCGCCGTTCGCGATCGTCGGCTTCCGTGACGCGCTGTTCCTTGCCGTTCTTGTCCGCGACATCGGTTGTCACTGTTACTCGAGTACTTGGCGACAGTTACAACGTGGAAATAGAACCAAATCACGCTGCACCAGAGGATCAGCCAAATCAACTTCCCGTGACAACAAAGAGCCACTCCTATGTCATCATCAGTGGCACCTTTGGCGACCTCTATGAGCACTACGGCGTTTGTGGAAACTGCAGACTTGGAATCAACGCCTACTACGGAACACGTAGTGGACTACACAATAATGGAACACGAGCAAGAGGCCTCTGTCTCACGTAAGCGTGCTGCAGAAAACACCTCAAATCATAAAGATGACACACAGTCCAAGCGAGCTGCAAAAATTTCTGTGAAGACCATACCAAGAATGCCGACTCCTCCGCTTAAATCCGACCAGAGAATAGCAACCAAAGACGCAGAAAAAGACGCAGACGAGTAGCATAAGCCGCGTAGACTTGCTCCTGCCGCTCAGCTGAGCACCAATGCTCCCAGCATGAGCAACTCCTTCTTGCAACTCCCCATATAGGGTGAGCAAATTATGTAAACAGTGGAATCTGAACAGACAAAGCCTGTTACGGAGTCGAAGACGGCACCCCTGATCGTGTCCTTCAAAGAGTATTATAGAGACCTCGAAATGACACTAATGAAGCTTTGTAAGCACGAGTACCGCGTCAATCCTGCGGGACGCGACTTATACAAGCTTTCCCTCAAAACTAAGTTAGACTATCAAGCTATGCGTCACGAAACAGCATACTTTTATACACCATCCCGACTGAAGCTGACAAAAATCTGAAAGTCGTATTGCGAGGACTTCCATTCAATTTATCCCCAGAGTACATGAAAGAAGAATTGAAAGAGCGCGGCATAGTGGTGAAGACAATCGTTCGTCTGCGTTCACCAAAAACGAGACAGGAAGTACCACTCTTCCTGGTAATCGTCTTGGATACCAACCAGAATAGAGCAAGTTAAATGACGTCTATATGCTCAGTGATGATCACCACTGAAAAATTACGTAGCACTCCATGCCCCCTCAGTGTTACAATTGTCAGCAGAAAGGACACATATGTCGGCACTATGTTATGCCGCCCAAATGCGTCAAGTGTGTGGGTGAACACCCAACGCGTCAATGCGCTCTCAGAAAGGGAGAAACCCCACCAAAATGTGTCAACTGCGGTGGTGACCATGTGGCAAGCTATCGGAAATGCACCGCTTTCAGTAGATTTAATGACAAACAGAAGGCAAACAATGCCTCCTATGTTGCCATTCTTAAGAAGAGGCAACAACAGAGAAAGAAGAAAGAGGAGGAAGAGGCAACAGCCTCCAACAAGGGCCTGCCCAATCCTGAGTTGACACCAGGTACATCCAACACAGAAGCGTCAGCTGGTGCCCATGACAATGGGAGAGATCTCCAGAAAGACTCCTCCGCCAGGCAAAACATCCGAGGGGATGAAGAAATCTGAAGAACTGAATAACCGCCCACCGGATGAGACCACCCACAAGGATGACGGTTCCATCCTCTTAGATATGGTGCAGTCACTATTGCAGACGGTGACTGCATTAATTCAAGGCCTGCCGCGTCATATGGTGCAGGGCGTTAAGATTGCAATAACTGCCGAGCAGCAAGGTAACCAAGAACGTCATTGCTAATGCCATTGAAGACTTAACCGTTTTCATGTAGAACATTAATGGCCTCTGGCGCCAGATGGGCGAATTTAAGGAATTCCTGAGGATCGAAGACATTTATGTGTGCCTCGTGAATGAGACTCATCTTAAGCAGAGGATTAAAACTCTGCTGTCCCCAACTATTCCTGCTATAGGTGTGACCGACCAACCGCGAGAAGTGGTACCGCGGTCTTCGTTAGGAACGCCATTAAGCACTATTAAATAGTATTACCCCGCATGGAGATCATAGATGCAACTGGTGTCGCCGTCGAGACGTCTCGGGGGAGACTTGAGTCTGTTGCTGTATACCGACCGACTCGGGCAAACGATAAAGATCCCACTTTTGGTTATTAGGAAACAACTACTGTATGTCTGTGAAACAACTACTGTATGTCTGCGAACCAGTAGAAAATGCTGCAACTCTTGCTGAGACCTTCAGGGCAAACTGGTTCACGTTCCAAGGGACGATGTACACATAGACTTCGTGGAGCTTCGCCTGAGGCGCTTCCTACAAGCTGTTCCTCCGGAGGAAGACTTGATCGAGGAAACCACGGCTCAATAGGTGGCATCGTCACTTGCGAATCTGAAAATCAAGAAAGCCGCTGGACACAACGGGATCGGTGGAGGGATCCTCCGACAAATGCTTCCTACGGCAATTCTATACATCACGGAGTTGTTCAATGAAATTCTCCGAACAGGCGAATACCCGCAAAAGTGGAAACACGCTCACGTTATACCCATTCCTAAAGCGGGTAAGAACAGAAGGTCACCCAAGTCTTACAGACCGATCAGCCTGCTGCCTACACTCTCCAAAGTGTTCGAGAGGATCTATCTTAAGAGACTGCGTAGAATTATAGACAGTGAGAGGCTCCTGCCGGATGAACAGTTCGACTTCCAATAGGGGCATTCTACACCTCAGCTACTTCGACTTGCTAACGAAGCATTCACCGTCTCTTTTTTTTTTTTTTACAAATTTCATTCCTCTCAGGCTGCTGGAGGATCTCAAGGATACTTTTCAGTCGACTAACCTAAAGGGAGGCAGGGGGGATGGAAGTCGGCCGTGGCTTTGTAGGGAACCATCCTAGCATTCGCCTAAATTGACTGAGGAAAACCACGGAAAACCCCAGTGAGAAGGGCCGAACAGGGATTAAACTCGGTCCTCCCGAAAGATAGGTAGTACAGTGAATTCGCCGTCCTCCTATACAGTACACTAGATCTTTTTATAATGTGAATGTATACATTTCCCGATAATGGGGTACTTCACTAATTTTCGGAAAGTAGTCAGAATTGTAGCTGGATATCTAGTACAATCCAAAAATATGTTACTTCTTGTAAAACAAACGGTAAAAAAACAAAATTTTGCATTTTATGCGCTGATTTGAATATTGGCGCCAAAACACTGTCATGTCATCTCCTGTGACGTCACATCTCTGCTAGTGCCCGTGTAAACAAACGAACAGTTTGCTTACTTCGTGGAAAAAATGAGTTCTATTGTTTAACGGTGGTGTGTAGTGCCTCTGTATGTAAACACAACATTTAAAACAATTTTTTTTTAATTTCCACGCAAGCATAACATGCTAAAATGTGGTTAAAGACTCCAAGACGCATCCAACCGTGTTTTCCTGCAAAGTCTTCCATATATTTTTGTGAAGACTTCTTTGACGTAAATTTTCACTCAGTATTTTATTACGTTTAATAAGCTATGTACCTCAATATTTTGTTATGTAAAAACCTTAAAATTTTATCAATAAATAAATTACAACTTCAGAGGTAAAAAAGCCGTTCTTTGTAAATGTGTGGAAAATTTTAATAACACTGTTGTGAAACGATATGGAACATTACATCAAGCAGCATAGGCTATCATATTCGTTGCGCCGCAATTTGATATAAATTCTTATGCAACTCCAAGAAACAATGATATATCGAATGTAAAAAAATCAGCAGTAGGTATAGTTCGTTGTCCTTCGGTGACGTTTTTCCTCAAGTCCAGGCCGTTTACAACCTAATTACATACGCTAGGGAGATAATAAAATACCTATTGTGAATGTCCAGCGTGCAGTTCCTTAAGGCTTTGGCGAATTTTTTTCCCCCTGTGTCAGGTTGTATTCAACCTAACTACCTTAATTTGGAGGTAAAATATCTCCTGAACTAACTAAACAAGATAAAAACTGTCACGCGTCAACTGAGCACCTATGCCACGCGTGGCTCAAATCGTTCACCCAGCTTAAGTTCACCTTATAGGGAACAACTTATAATTTATCTCACTTGTAGCTAATCCACAGAAGCCATGGCACTGCCTCGGATCATCTATCGATCAATAGACGCTAATACCCGCCAATTTTCGTTCGACTAACTGTCTCAGAATATTTTCTATTACAGAAACCTAGCCGGCTAGACCATACAACCGGATGATTCTCAGATCCCATTCAGCCAAAGTAGTCAGTTAGCAGAAGAAGAACAGCAGTAGAAGAAATGCTTCGCAGGTCGTAGGAAAACATTTTTAAAATGTTTAATCAAAATATAAAGTACCCAGCACAGCCATCCGACAAATGCAGACATTGCAATACGCATGAAACCATGTTGTATTCCAACAAACCCATGTTGTGAATTTGATGATAAATTTGTTTACTAACGTTTTGCACATAACCATGTGCGGTGTTTATTAAAATCCCTTTACAATGTTGGAACTTGCGTTCTCTGACTTAAGTCTTCGCAACACTTGATTTATAGCGGGAGAAATCTATATTTATTTCACGTATTTGTAAACAAGCTTCAACGAATATCGAAAAATAGTTAGGCCTGGATAAGACGAATTTTTTTTAAATACGAACATTACAAATTTCTAGTGTTAGAGCAATGTGTAAAACCACTAATATACTTTGTGAATGTCACAACGTTCACATCGTTATTGTCAGAAATGTAACGTGGAACGAATGTAAAAAAACTTAACCTTATCCTCCCGTGCCAATTAAAACTTCAAAAAATTCACACAAGGATTTTTAAGTAATAATTACATTAACGTATAGCAACCACATAAGCTTTTTCAGCAACAATCATTTTAAAAACCTTTAAAAAAATATTAAAACGAAATATTGGAAATTAATACTCAAAATGTAAACTCGCTAACTAAAATCATAAATTACAGATTTGTACTAACTAAAACGAGTCAATAACATACATGATTCTCAAATAACTTATATTCAAACGGTTTGTCGTAATGTGGTAATATGACTAAAAGAACAGCTACACTTGGACGGTTTGACGTTCTGAAATTCTGCGGAACAGAAATCCTTGTTGAATGCAAAAAACATTCCTGGCATCGTTACATCAATTTTAGGCCAATTCGAGTTTTTTGCCTTGGTAAATTCATACACACACACCCGGAGCGTTTGCAGCTTATACTTCTCAAGAAGTTTATTGAGAAGGGTTTGTCTGATGACACTTCCTTCAGACTTTAAAAGATTGGCGTCTTTTCGTTTGGTGTGTGTTTTTGGTTGCTCAGGTCATGTTAGTGAGGCCTCTCGTGCTTGTCGTGCACTTCCATTTCAAATATAAGTAGTTTAATTGACTTGTAACCATCACTGAGACCTTAAAAACTTTAAATATACAACGTACAGATTATCAACTGACAGTTACACACGGGAGTTACACTGGTGCTAGCTGATATGAGACATCATGCACTCTGATTGTTGTTTCGTGGCACATGACTAACAGCTGTGTTTTTTAATTTTTGTTCTATTTAAAGTAATAAGATTTTAACTCGTATCCAACAAATAAAGCCGATTTTTGGTACCCTTACAGCTTACTCTATATTTGTAAATTAAGGTTTGATAGTTTCATTTTCAGTGATTAGTACCCCACACACGCAAAAACCAAGAGGACGGATTTTCATAAGCATTCTAACACAGTGCAGCTCAGGTTTCCAAGATTAAAATGAGGTATATTTTATTCTGATAAGGAATCTGGGAAGAAAAACGAATCTGTTCTCTTTTATGCTAATTATGAAGAACGCGATTCACCCAAAACATTTGGTCTGATTTTAATAGGGTCTCGAATAAAGTACAACGCACATTCTGAGGATTACAATAAAAAATGATTCATTATATTGAGACTTCAAAAACCTACAACGTTAAGAAAAAATGCCAGCAATACAATATAAATTTAATCAAAATATTACCTGGCACATGTACCAATGGCACCATATTATTCCGAATTCTAACTGGTGTTTACATATTAGTTGTATAACAAATTTTTGAGAGTCTTGACTCTTATGGACATTCTTGACTAAAGTTAATTTGGAATTGATGGATTCCGCGGACTGACTTAAAATTTACCAGGTATCCCATGTGGAACTGCATATTATTTTAATAATGACCAGTTACTACTGTTGTTTATATAAAATTATTTTAACACTTCGACTGCGAGAAGAAAAGATATGTTAGTTATTCACGATTAATACTAAAATTTATCGACGTATGTGCAATTGATTCTGAACACCGTGCAACACAGCGTCCAAGAAGAGTGACAACCGCAGCTTCTGCCCAACATGCGCTAACTGCGCCGCAGACCATGCGGCCAGCTATGGGGGTTGTCCACTGAGGCGGAAGCTGCAAGCGGCCGTCAATAGAAACCGCCCCCTCACCAGCAGAACAAAGAAGACGATGCCACCAGAGATGACAAGCACCAAGACAAATTATGACCACCAAAGCAATCATCACCATCTGATGCTCGTCAATACAACAACAACAATCGATTTCACAGCCGGTTACAAGAAAGCCAACTAGGAATGATCGTACACCTGCTCACGCTGTTGTTATCAACGCTCATCCCTTCTAGGCGATATGAAACCTGTCCGGGGTTTTCAAATAAGGACGTCTTAGAAGCCCAAAGCCCGTTTTTTCCCCAGTGAGAAAAAAATCCTAAAAGAGACAATAGTAGTAGAGCCTCTCCGGTGGCGGGAGTAAAACACACAGAGAAGGAGTTGGCTGTATTTGAGGAGGGGCTCCTATTCCCTTTGTTGGTTTGCTGGTTGGGATTGTTGTCAATTTCATACATTTGTTTGCATTTTCTAGTGGCTTTGCTGGGTTGATTTTTTTAACGGTTTACCTAGTGAGGTTATAGTTTATTTACATTGAGAAGATGGATTTTGGCATGTTATATCTTTGCCCTTCAATGTAGTTATGACCAAGGTTACGAATTATTTCCTTACGAGCCGTTATCATTTTTTTCCAGAAACGTTTAGGCGTTTTGAAACTATCTATAAGTTTTGATGTACTGGTTAGAGTGTGTAGGTGCTCTGTTGAGAAATCGTAAGGCAGGTGCAGTACTCTTCTCCGTGCCCTGTTCAGGGATTGTTCGCAGCCTTTTGCGATGAGTTGCTGCGGCATAACCCCACGTTGGGTTGGCATACTCCATTAATGCCTTCCAAGGAGTAAGATGCGGAATGCATCATTTTCATACGAGGTCAGGAAGCTGAGAAATCAACAATACAGTGTCTGAACGTCTTTCTGTTGTTTTCGTTGAACGCGATTCACGCAAAACTACAGGTTCGTTTTTTAAGGAGTGAGGTAGAGCGTTTATTTATTTATTTATTTGATGTCGTAGAGCTGACTAATTAAGATAAGCACAACCTCAGCACAGACTTATCCACAATCAACAGCACCGATCTGAACTGGCTAATGACGTCAATAGAGTCTACCTCTGAAGTAAAGACATATTTCTTCCTCTCATTCCATGAGGAGCTTTCTTCAAGTCACTATGGGTATCTAACCGCTAGGCCCTCTCTTTATCTTCAGTCTGTACACCGTGTAGGTTTTCGTAAAATCATGAGATCAGATATTCCAAGTAGCCATTCAGTATCCATTTAAACAAGAAGTAATTGTTCAGTCATACAGTCTACCTTCAATTAGACGCAGAAGCATCGTTCAGCCGGACACAGGTCACGTTACCAACTGTATTGCCTATAGTCTTCAGTGTTTATTAATCGAGATTCTATAACTGTTAGCCGCCTATTATAATTTATCAGAGTATATCATCAAGTAGCCACTCAACACGAGCTAGTCTTCCTTATGCTGAGTTGCTGAACCAATTAATCAGCTAGGGTCAAATTAATTCAGACTTAACATCTTCTTTAGTAGCCAACCAGACTTGACAGAGAAGTTTCGTATCAAGATAAAAGAGATTTCTTACGCTACGCGAACGTCACGAGATTAATAAACTATCCTCTAGATTCTCATCACATCAAACGTCCATAAATCACCCAGATCAACCACTCGGCCACCCTTTCAGTGCTGTCAGTTACACAGGACTCTTACAAACTCTATTTTATTTTAACTGCAAATCATTTTCAGTCTAAATACTTATTTACGAGTCATAAACCGATTTGATTTCTTATTACATTTGTGAATTTCTTGACAATGCACTGATTGAAAATAAGGTTAAATTATTCATGTAGCTTCGAGATACAACAGATTCTTAACATTTTGAAAAAGGCAATCAGACCTGGTTTTTGAGGACAATCATAAATTTTTGGCGTAAAGGGCATGTTCGACCAATTATAGCTGTAAAGGAAACTTATCCCTTCTAATGACTTACGTTTAACACAAGTAATTCACTCATTACTTCTGGGTCATCATGCGTTGCTACGAAGTTCTCAGATTTTTAACCCACAACGAGGCCCATGACACTACGACATTAAGAAAATTTCTTGTTCTCAACTACAGGGTAATTGGTTCAAGTCACGGAGCTGGAAGAAATGTTCATCGTTGTAATTTCTAACTGCTGCATTGTAGATCAAAATCCAAAACTCTTCGCAGTGTAAATGGAGTGAGGACATAATGTCCTGTAGATGGTTATTCGCCTGTCGGATGTGGACTTTAAACTTGGAAGAAACGGTTAAGCTACGTATTAGAAGACCTGAATATGTCTGCACCAAGATTCAACCAAACCCATTATATCTCCTCAAAAGTACAATTCCAAACACCTAAGTCCACTTAAAAACATATGTCTGTCGGACTATTTGGATGAACGGTATTCGGGTATAAACGGCCACTATTCCTGTTGGTAAAATAAGCCCTATGATTCATTTTGAGATGAACTATGAATGCTTGAAAATTTAAGATTAAAATGATCAGAGATCGTACAGAAATGATAAGGGACCATGCACAAACTACGTGGCTCGGTCCAGGGGGGGGGGGAGGGGTTGGCTGAAAGGCTACGTTGAGCTACGGGGGGGGAGGGGGGGGTTCCTAGCCAGGACACGTAGCTTTCCTCTCATACCATTTTTCACAGTTAAAATGAGGAACAGAACTCACAACAGCATGTGAATATTTATTTCCCTCAGTTAATTATATCCGTATGTAATTTACAATAGTCTGACAAGAGAAAACAATACAAAATGTTTTCTGGAATCAAAAGGGAAAAAAGCTACGTACTACATGTGGGGGGGGGGAGGGGTAGAGGCAAAAGCCACGTAGGGCTACGTGGGGGGGGGGGGGGGGGGTTCACTAGAGGCCAAAATGGAGCTACGTGGTTTATGCACGCTCCCTAAGTAGTAATGAAAGAAATTGATTTTAGTAGTACCCTGATTCGAAATAATCATATGTATTAATTACCGTTTGAAAGATAACGCCAATGCAACTGTTTAATTCATTTATTGTTACGTCGTACGCGTTTCACCTCTCATCGAGGCATCATCAGCGACGAATATTATTAATTTTGCACTTCAAGATGCCTCGATGAGAGGTGAAACGCGTACGACGCAACAATAAATGAATTAAACAGTTGCATTGACGTTATCTTTCAACTGGTAATTAATTAAACAACTGTGGAAACATGGCCTGCAACAATATTGCAATCATATGTATTATTTCTACAAGGTTTTTTTTTTTTTTTTTTTTTCTTTCAAGCCGTTATCTTCCTTCACTCCTAACCGAAATCTATAAATGAGGTGTTATTTTAAAAATTAAGGTATCGGCGTTAGTCACATCATATTTTAAGAAAGGAAGTTTTCCAAATTCGACCCTTAAAGGCCAAAACTGTCAATATTTCTAAAATGTTGTTTTTTGTACCACGAACCATTTATCTTGTATTCCTAACAGAAATCGATAAATGAAGTACCATTTTAAATATTAAGATATCCGCGTTGGTGACATCATATATTAAGAGAATTTTTTCTAAAAAGGACAAAAGTATCAATATTTCTACAATACATTTTGGTGTCACGAGCCATTTATCTCCCTTGATATCTAACCAACATAGATAAATGTGGTATTATGTTGAAGAATAAGAACTTCGCTGTGGTCACAACATATTATAAAAAAGGAATATTACGTAATTTAACCCTTAAAGGGCAAAAGCATCATTATTTCCATAACGTATTTTTTTTGTCACAAGCCATTGATCTTTCTTGATATCTAACCGAAATAGATAAATGAGGTATCATTTTAAATAGTAAGGTCTCCGGTTTGGTCACATCATATTTTGGGAAAGGAATTAAGGAATTTTTTGGAATTTGACACTTAAAGGGCAAATGTAATATTATTTCAATAACTTTTTTATGAGTCATTTATCTCCCTTCATAACTAACCGAAATCGATAAATGTGATATCATTGTTAAGATTAAGGTTGGCAACATTATAAATTAACAACGAAATTTTTCGGAATTTGGCCCTTGAAGGACAAAAGTAATAACTATGAACTGTAAAAGTAATGCGTTAGAGACAGTTCAGAATCAAGCCGCTAGATGCAGTAGCACATATCACAGAGATATTAATAAAATGCTTCACTGGCGTTGGCTTTTGTTACGTACCTATTACACTAAACAAATAAAAAAATTTCTGCAAATGAGGCGATTTTTCTTTTAACCTATCACAAAACAACAACCTTGCTATTCACCGTACTGATGAAAATTTCGCACGGGTCGTCTAGTATTTAACTATAACAGGATGTTCTTGTGACTTATATTGTAGACCGTTAACGCCTACTCTGCGACAATCAACGTACGTTTAGCTGTCCACGATTCACACCAAAACTAAGTATTTGCATGGGATTCTGAATACTGTGGATCCCAGAATTCATTTACTAAAATGAGGAGTGTCAAAAATTCCAAGCCACGTCGGGAAGCTGAGAATTGAACAAAACATCGTTTGACTATCAATCAGCTATTTTTGTTGAATGCGATTCACGCAAAAGCAACTGGTAAGATTTTGTAGGATTAAGTAAAATGTTTCATTTTGATGTGACGTTGCGAATTTGAGTAATTAAGTTAAACATATCCTCATATAAATACACTGCTAAGTGAAGTACATTCCCGCAGTTGAAATATTCCTGTAATGTTATAAAATATAATGTTATTTTTTTGGAACTTCGGTTAATATCTACTTTCAATTATGGAGTTTCTTAAGGTCACTCATTCACTAACTTCGATAGCTATTGGCTGAAGACGATGGCACGTGTCAGCCTTCGCTCGCAAAACAGCGACTAGAGATACCATTAGTAGAAATTCGTGTTTATGTTCACAATTTAATATCTAAGCAACTACTACCAAATTCATTGCCATAATACATTAATTAAGTTTGCTTTTCGTAGCGTTTCAAAGTTAAAAAATTACTGATAAATTTTGCTGCTGAAAAACGTTGATCTGCTTTTCAGTAACATGTTGCTAATGAAAGCAACATTAAAAAATTAAGTTACTCACGGTCTCTGCTGTATCCACGAATGCCAGTTGTCATTCCGGCTTAGAATAAATTTCAATTTAATTAATACTTTCACTAATGATGTTGCTTGACCAAAGTTTAAGCATTATGGTTTATTTGCTTTTTAGTTACTTAACTGATAACTTTCGTTAATTGTTTTTATCATGATCGCTGTACGTAAGTTATTAGGTTATATTAAGTGGACATCAGACCAAATATATTACCGAATAAACTATTCTGTCAATTAATTTACTCGGAGTTGCTCAACGGTTTAATAATACGGAATGTGTATTAAGTTCTCTGGGCCTTACTGATACTGTGACCAATGATTACATTATGAGTGTTTGTCAAGTCTCCGTAAAAAACAATGTGATGCTTTCGAAGCAAACAGGAAATTTTTAAATTTTGTGGAGTGAACTTTAAGGGTCAAGTTCAAGTCAAGTTTGTATGTAAGCAAGTTCGAGTCTACGACCTTTAAAACAATTATACGACTGCACGATCTTACCTGTCCGAGTTTAATACTGTAGCGGATTGTCGGTGGGGGCAGATTAATTGCTTACCTTGCATAATTTAAATCGCCACCTTCCACTACCTTCTGCAAAGCATATATATTAATTTCAGGAAACAGAGGTGAAACCATTACTTCTGTTATTAGTATTTGAAAAGATCCTGGTTTAGTTGGCACTCATAAATGCTTGCAGACAGAGGTATATTTATCATTAATCTTAAACATCAGTCTGTGCAAAATACAATTCAATGCAATACCTCGTCTTACAGATGCGAAATAGCAACCAAACAATTATTGTTATCTGAAGCTAAGAAATGGCAATACATGTACATTACAAAGAGTTACAAATTCCATATGCAACTGAAGCAAACACTCTCTAATGCATAATGAGAGCGATTCTTGTATTACAACGATAACAAGAAAACATCATATTTAACTGTATTACATAGGGTGCCAGGGAGTTAATTTGTTCCCACAAATAATAGTTATTGAAAGTTTCCAAACATGGCAGTCAGTCTTTCAATTCAAACTGGATATAGAAAACCAAAAAGCACTCGGCTTTTAGACACAACTAGCTCAGGAATTAATGTCCGGTGGCATAAGAACTCTTAATCATTAGACCGTTAAAGGGCTGTCTAAATAATTCGTCTGAGTACACACTGTTTCTGGAGGTATAATTACCGTGTCTGTCTGGCTGCACGAAGCGTCGCAACAAGAGCGCTGTCGTCTCTCAAACAGCGCACCAGTCCAGGTATTGCTAGGCACTTGTCACGTCAACCAGCACAAGTGACAACCTCGACCGGACTTGGCGCTCAGTCATTGAAGCCTACAGAACGAAATCATCCGCAGTCCTCTGGCAGGCAGTTGACAGCGCGATCGTTCTGGACGGAGTCACCTCTACTCGCCTCTCAGAGCTCGTCTCTCTCCTTCTTCTCTTCGGCGAGTATCATGGAAACACAAAATTTGTAAATTTCCAATCACGTGAGGAAATAAACACATCGGATTGGCCTCACAAAAGTATCCCCTCTCGCCGGCTAATACATTTCATCTCATTTGCTAAGAGTCTTCGGGTTTTGTCGAGATTGTTCGGGAGGATATGCAGGAATAATTTTCTCACGACATCGAACAAACGCCCATTCAAGGATTCCATCCGCAAAATTCCCAGCCTTTCTCACCGGTATCAGCGTCAAATTGCCATAGATAATCCCCTCATTGTCTCGACATACCGGACACTTCCGGTTAAGTCAGAGTGTCGCTAACATCACTCTTAGCTAGACGCGGATTTCTGTCTCCAGCTCAAAAAGAATATCCATTTATTTCTTATATTTATCAAATCAAACAACATTAATTTAAATTGTTCGAGATGACTATATGAGTCATCTTGTTACAATACCTACGTTTAATAATACTTCTGAGTTCTTCAAGGTCAAGAGATTTTTTCATCCTAAGGGTGAAGTTCATATTTTTAACCGACTTCAAAAAAGGAGGAGGTTCTCAATTCGTCTGATTTTTTTTTTTTTTTTTTTTGATGTATATTCAGCGATATTTTCGCCAATTTTGAACCGATTTAAATGAAATTTTTATAGTGGATAGAGTATACCTCCAAAGTGGTCCCATATGAATTTCATTGAGAAACCACCCCTTCTACCCCCTTAGACCCCTTAATATTTATACAAATCCACACTTTTTATCCGATTTTGATGAAACTTTGTAAATGTATAGTAAAAAATAAACAGAAAAATAGTGTCAACTTTTGGTTTGAAAAAACCGAAACCCTCTCTCCCTATCCACCCCTTAATATTTGCCAATGTTCTTTATTTAAAGCTAAAGTCGGCACCATTTAACTGATCTCCATTAAAGTTGGCACATACATATAATTTTTCATGGAAAAGGTTTCTGACCCAAAAAAATAAAAAAAATTAACCCTCTCTCCCTTTACACCCTTTAATTTTTATACAAACTCACATTTTTTATCAGAGATCAATGGAACATTGGACATGTATAGTCAAACATAAAGAGAAAAATGCTGTCAACATTTGGTTTGAAAAAACTGAACCCCACTCACCCTATCCACCCCTTAATTTTTGCAAATGTTATTTATACAAAACTGTAGTCGACATCATTTAACTGATCTCCATTAAAGTTGTCAGATACATGTAATATTTCATGGACTAGGTTTCTGACCAAAAAAAAAAACACTCCATCTCCCCCTTTACGCCCCTTTATTTTATACAAATCTATATTTCATATCTCATTTTGATTGAACATTGCCAATGTTTACTTTAAAACGAACAGAAAAATCTTTTCATCATTTGGTCTGCCAAAGCTCAACCCCTCTTCCTCCTACCAACCCCCTAATTTTTGTCATTTTTTTAATAAAAAGCTACAGTCGCCACCGTTTGACCTATTACCATGAAAGTTGACGCTTATATGTATTTTTTCACGAGGAAGGTTTCTGACCAAATAATCAAAAAACCACCCCCACTCCCCATTAAACCGTTTAATTTTTATACAAACCCACACTTTTTATCCACTTTAAATAGAACTTACCTTACTTTTACTGTAAAACAAAGAGAAAAATAATGTCAGCTTTTGGTTTGCAAAACTGAACCTTTTTCCCCGTTTCCGCCCCTTGACGTTTGTCAATTTTCTTTTTGAAAAGCTACAGTTGACACCATTTGACCGATATTTATGAAAGTTGGCACATATATGTATTTTTTTATGGAGAAGATTTCTGACCAAAAATATTTTTAAAAACACCCTAGCTCCCCTTTTTCATCAATTAATGTTTGTACAAACCCACATTTTAATCCCATTTCGGTGGAACTTCGCATGTGTAAACTTTAAAGCAAATAGAAACAGAAACATACTACTCAAATTACTTTGACAAAAACACAACCCCTATTCCCCTTTCTCCCCTTTAATTACTGTCAATGCTCATTATATAAAGCTACCGTTTCTATCTGGTTTTGAAGGAGTATGCACATGTATACTTCAAAAGAAAGAGAAAAATACTGTCTGCATTTGGTTTAGAGAAGCAAAATCTCTCTCCACCTTTCCACCCCTTTAATCTACTCAAAGCACTGTTTCTTTCTGATTCTGAAGAAAATTTGCACACATATATTTTAAAAAATACATAACAATTGTGTTTAAATTAGGTTGCAGAATCCCAACCCCTCTTCCCTTCTAGCCCCACCCCTCCTAATTTCCAATGTTCTTTATAGATACCTACCGTTTTTTCAGATTTCTATGGAACACTGAAAATGTATACTTAAGAACAAAGAGAAACATTCTGTTTACAAAACCCAACTGCTCATTCCCTTACCCCGTTTAATTTTTGTAAATGTTCTTTACACAAAGCTACAGTTTTTATCTGGTTTCGATGGAATTTTGCACATGTATACTTTAAAACAAAGAGAAAAATACTGTCCACACTACCGTAACAAAAACCAAACTACTCTTCACTTCCACACTCCTTAATTATTTTTTTATACATACCTAAAAAAATTATATGATATCAATAGAAATTTACAAAAGTATACTTTAAATGAATCAGAAAAGACAGTCTACATTTGGTATACAAAAGCCCAATCCCTCTTTCCTTTACCCTCATCACTTATAATTTTCAATGTTCTTTACAAAATCCACAGTTTTAAGTAACGTCAGAATCAGTTAAGTTATTTTTAAGTCATTGCAGAATATTTATAAAATGTTTGTGTCCTATTGTCTCAACTTGGACCCCAAGCTATTACGTTGTGAAAACCATTTAAAAATCTGTATTTCCTGTGTGATGCCGGAACGAACAGATATATTCCAGAGACAGATTTGTGTATGTGGTATGTATTAATGTCCAGATGTTACATGTTTCGATTATCGAGCAGCAGCTTTAACAGATGTTATGATTAGATCGAAATACTGCCTGGACCAAAATTTAAACTGACATTCCTTAACACAGCATCCAATTCACCCCATTCTGAATGTTGTTGTAAAGACAGATTGTTTTAAAGCATTCGCTTTAACCACTGAGCTACCAGGAAGTTCGCAAAATGAGAACTGCTGCGGTATATTTAAACACAAATTAACTATAATACCACTAAAAATTTAAAAATAAAATAATTGTTTAAAAAACATAAAAACCGCATTCAAAAAAGAGCACTAAAAATTTTAAAATAACGTTATACCTTGCTTAGAAGAAAATAAATTTAAATGACAATATTTTACATTACTGTTATTGAAATTTTTACATTAATTAGTTATTTTTGGAGTCGATGCCAGCCAAAGCAAGAAAAACAAAAAGATAAAAACAATAATAAATAACATTAATACATAAAAAATCATGTTACTACTTACCTACAATTAATTCTAGAAACATTTTTCAACAAAACTGAAACATATAGATGATACACCGATATTATACTAACTATAAAAGTGTTTCCTGCATGATGCAGACACTGTAGCGCCAGAGATATGCCTGGATGACCAACGAGGCCGAGCCACAGGAAACATACCTTTAATTTGTTTCCCTAAGCTGTCTCCCGCAATAAAATTATCTTCCTCACAACATGCTTTAAAATATTTGGAATTTTTGTTCGTACTCTCGGTTCGCCTCGAACAACAACTAAGTTCAGTAATTCGATCTGCGCGATCTTACAGCTGGCACCGACTCCAAAAATAACTAATTAATTTAAAAATTTCAATAACATAAATGTAAAATATTGTCATTTAAATTTATTTTCTTCTAAGCAAGGTATAAAGTTATTTTCAAAATTTTAGTGCTCTTTTTTTGAAGGCGGTTTTTATGTTTTTTAAACAATTATTTTATGTCAGATCAGGTCAACCTGTTATAATCTTTGACCCTAAAAACTGTAAGTATTCCAAACCCGTGACGATATGCAAAAAACGGTCACGGGCTTACACTAGTCTTATATATATTTTGGTCTTTAGTTCACACGTTAAATTATAGGTTCCCAGATATCTGATCAGATAGCCGGTTTAGTTGAGTCAGAGGAGAATGGAGCAGTAGATGAGAATCTTTGCCCCTAGATCATTATGGCGCCACGAAAATTTTTATTTGCCTACAGTTACCTAGGTGAATCAATCAGTCCCAACCAACAGAGGGGTAGATACAGGTTGTTGTTAGCACAAGGCTGATTTACCAGTGCTTCCTAGTTGATACTTGAAACTTTATTATTTTCATTGTGAATCATCATCAGTCCTATAATTCATTTCTAAAAGTCATGATCTCATTTGATATCTTACTAGATTTATAAAATTTACGACATTACGATGATTGGAAATTAGGTTAAATTGTGCATGAGAGTAACACTGACAGAAGATCGAATCTTAGCACTTTCAAAAAGGACATCAGTTTCACCTAGGTGATATTCTGAGACAACTAGAAACTTTTGGATTGAAATATTTCGGTCTTACGGCACTGTTCGACCTAATATAGATGTAAATGAAATTTATCCCTTTTAATTTAATTGCTACTGAATATTCGTGCATTTCTACGGGGATCAACAGATTTTGTTGCTTACACGAGCATAAGAAACTTAAACAATGTATTGGTCAAGTGACTGCTTGCTGGCAAAGTACCAATTGTGATCTCTGTGGCTATTGCTACATTACTAGAAAGAATTACTTCTGACCGAAGAAGTAACCAAGCAAACGAGCTCTGATATCAGCACAGCATATTATGTTTACTTGTTGTCAAAGCTCATTTTTACTGATTGTTCAGAAACTTACTAATTTGTTTTCTCGCCTGACTGAAATGACGATTGTTCAATCGATTAAAACCGGCATACGCTTTCTTCCCGAAAAGCGTTCAGCAGCGTTGTGGGTAACATCATATTTCTTCACTTATATATCGGACTTAATACAATAGCCCTATATATTCATCATTCATCACAAGCTGTTTTCTAAATGACAGAAACACGAAATATTTCGAAAAGTGTAGTTAATCATCCGAACTACGCATCGAGAATTTACTAAACGTAACCGCAGGACCACACGCTTGTCGCTTATCATAAACTCCAAGACTCTTAAATGCTTGGTTAATTTAGGGGAGCCAAGCGTGTACTAGTATGTTTTGGAGAAGCAAGCATGATGGGTGTTGAGGTTGTTTTGGCCATAACTTTTGGCCTAACCTATTTTCATTAAAAAAAAAAAAAAAATGAGAAAGACGGCAAAGAAGATCGTGGTTGTTAAAAATCTATAGAAACTGTACCAGGTAATTACTATAATTCCATTCACGCAACTATGATTACTATACAGCTTCATATATGCATTTAATTTAATATAAGCGCATTGTTTTATAATTACAATTCTATAATAATTATTGTTTTAGTGGCATTATAATGTCTGTATCATTTTTGTTTATTGTAGAGAATTTATGGAAGAAACAATTAATGAGCTTCTTTTTGAGCCATCTGGGCATTTTGATAAATTCTGCCGCAGGAGCTATGTTGATTGTGAATATTCGCAGAATGAAATTTCACCTATGATTTCTTAAGAAAATACAGACTTCAGAGAAGCTATACTATTCCAGCTAAATTTATACCTGAGCCAGAGCGAATAGAATCTTGTTTTTTCTTTAAATGTTTACGAAATGTGACAATAATAAACCTTCATGACAGTTTTTTTTAAAAAACCGCACTAAGAGGACTACATGAGCTACTTTTTTTCTTTAGATTCTTTATTCTTCGGGTAAAAAATGCAGGGTTCTACTTGGTAGCATTCGAGGATATTTTAAAATATCCTTGTTGGGCCATTTATTAATTTGCCTGTACCACTTCGATCACAACAAACAGGGACGCATGTCTGTCCGCAGTGAGTGCACAACCGATAACAAGTCCGCACAGACGTGTAGACGCTTCGCAAATGCTTGCCGCAAACTTACTTTGATTTGTTCCAAAAAACCCGACATTTGATTGGATCAGCCACAAGTGCTAGCAAATCTACACAAGCCTAGTCAAACGCCCTATCCATACGTTTCAATTTGTGAAGGTTTGGCCAGGTTTGGCAAGCGAGTGGCCCCGGTTTAATAATCTGTGGCTTGAATACATTGGTGGTATTGATAGTACCATTCTTTTAGTCGAATAATTAATATTTTTTGTTAGTAGCATACTATGATGAATATTGATGAGTGAGCCTGTTGTTTGGTGCAGCGTTTTTGAGGAGTTATAATGGGTAGGGTTAAAAATATGTTCACACATATTGAATTCTTCTAATATTAATGAGTTATGAACAATATACAGTCTATAGTCCCAGCATTAAAATCGGAATTGTTTCATTTTGGTGTGACCTCAAAGCTGGTAGATTAGGAAAAATGGCTCAGAAATCAGTACCTAGTTAAAAGTAAGATTCGAAATGTTTTCCGGGACGCTCTCTAGCGGCATTTTGTTATTCTCAATTAACACTAATAATCATTATCTGTCGTTTAAGTTATTTCCGATTCATGCGACATTGCATTAATCAATGGATTTGCGATGTTAATGATTACTTTGCACTTAACATTTAGTCATATTATCTATGCGAGTAAGTTCGATAGAAGACTTAAGTCCTAACTACTTCGCATTACCGTATCTACCGTAAAATAAAGGCCCTAGTGAAAGAAACTATGAGCAACAGCTCGTTCATGAATAAAACTGTTTTATGTGAGTGTTACGAAAAGTTCCTGGCTACGATTTTGAATGTGACAAAACTGGCTAACAGTGAAATATGAAACTTTACGAAAGTTTGGTGGCCATTGTTATCTGCAGAAACAATTAAGTTTAATTTTGTTATTATAACATAGAGTAGACTAACTTGAAGAAAATTTCATTTTCTTTATAGCATTTTTCTTTATCCAGTGTCGATAAGTCTGTTACCTGTTAAGAAAATCCTCATATTTACACGTAAATTATGTCTGCAACAAAGAAGTCTATTAATGTCTTAAAGTGTAGTTGTTAAATAAGAAATTTTGCAAAAAATGTTTGATTTAATTTTGATTTAACTGTCATTGATAGCAGTGTGAAACCATAACTATCGTTTAGTTTGTTATAATGGAATTTATCTATGGCATTCATTTCTATAAGGCATATATTGTCGCAGGCATTTAAGTTTTGAATGATAGAAACAAATAATACCAAGGATCAAAGAAGCTACACTAAGTAAGCATGTCTTAATTAGTTTGAATCTCGTTACTTTATCCAATAAAATAAATATCCACTGTTTTCCCGTTTAGAATTAAGGCAAACGTTTACTGGTATCTTAAATCTAGTGGTATAAACCTGGTGTTATAAGACTGCCAGTGACAATTGGTTAAAAGGTATGAGTATTAAATGAGGATAAGTAAAATAGAGGAATTATTCACACAGTCAAAAAATATGTTATTTTTCCTCTTTAATAAATAATTAACTATAAGAAAAATATATTCTTTAAAAACTGTTATTAAAAGTGGTATAGAATTTCTGTTTCTCTGTTTTCAGTATTAATAGGGTCTTCGTTTCGTTAAAATTCTTGTAAACTATCTACAACAGAAGTAAAAGTTAGCGACAGCTACGTAATATTTTACCACTTCCCTATTTAACTTAAATCTTTTAATTAATCCAATTATTGAACTTATCATTCCTCAAACCATTTCATATGTTCTCACAATAATTAAATTTTCTCTGACTTTTTAATACTTTATGATTTTGATATTTTGTTTCATTTTTAACAACAAAAAAAAAAAAATCCTGGCCGCACGGTACAGACGTTTTAAACTACAAATATATACTTGCTTTCGTGATGTGTTTAATCCAATGAACTGTTCAACAGTTTTTTTTAATATCAAAATAATACCCAATTTCCCTACTGGATATTGGTACAACAGTGAAGAATAATTTCTCAATAACATTTTAAAACGAACAGAAATATTACATAATTCCAAAGCTATGGTTTAGGCGTATTTTGTCAAAATCTGCTTAGAGTGTTATTTGTAAAGATTTTGCGTGATAGCGCTCCACGTTATAACGTATTTCCTTTAGAGCGTACAACAAGTTACCAGGTAAAAGCTCAGGACCTTAAGATGCTTTGCAGAAGTGGAGATTATTTAGTTTGTTTACCTTAAATTTAAACGAAAATTTTGCCTCGTATATGCTTTCAAGATCACACCGAAGGGAAGTTAGTTGTCAGGCTTACGTCTTTGACTATGTTTCTTTGTTTATGATCCACAATAGCACCACCCTTCCCAGCATGCCGAGATTTCACTGAGCGGCAGCCACGGCAACGGCCTTTCTTTTTCCTCCCGCTCTGCTCCTCTCCACGCGGGGATTCCTTTGATGTAGTTATCTGCAATTCCGATTTGAGCTTCAATCAGAGCAGAGTTCCTGTGCGCACTAGGGATGGGCTTGGAATTTTTCCCTCCGTCAAACGGCACAAATCGCATATCCGCCGCACTACGAATATTTAAAGAGAGGGGAAAAAAAAGAAATATTGTGTACTGAAGCATGTGACTTTGAAGCGAAGTACCTCTCAGGTCTTCTTATAAATGAGGCACGCCGAGCGCTCAAATAGTCAGGACGAGAGCAAATACAAGACCGTCGTTCGGAGAAGCGTCCCTCACTTTTTGAGAAATAGCTGACATGCTCTGTGAAGTGTTTGCTACTTTAACCGGTTACTGACATTTATCACCTGCAAAATATCATAGAAAGAAATAAAATGTACACGTTTTACATTTCAGTATATACAGGGTGTTACAAAAAGGTACGGCCAAACTTTCAGGAAACATTCCTCACACACAAACAAAGAAAATATGTTATGTGGACATGTGTCCGGAAACGCTTACTTTCCATGTTAGAGCTCATTTTATTACTTCTCTTCAAATCACATTAAACATGGAATGGAAACACACAGCAACAGAACGTACCAGCGTGACTTCAAACACTTTGTTACAGGAAATGTTCAAAATGTCCTCCGTTAGCGAGGATACATGCATCCACCCTCCGTCGCATGGAATCCCTGATGCGCTGATGCAGCCCTGGAGAATGGCGTATTGTATCACAGCCGTCCACAATATGAGCTCTAGCATGGAAAGTAAGCGTTTCCGGACACATGTCCACATAACATATTTTCTTTGTTTGTGTGTGAGGAATGTTTCCTGAAAGTTTGGCCATACATTTTTGTAACACCCTGTATATACAGTGGTGAGGCAGTCTCCTGCAACACCCATACTCCATAATTTTCTCTTGTTGACACAGCGATAAGGCCCGAAAATCCCAATTGCATGGATGGTGCTGTCTGTATTTTGTGTTCACGCCCCCAAACATCAAGTAAGTGGTGGTTCATTTCCCCATCGTGATTACTAATTCCTATATACAGAGTGTCCAGAAATGAAAGGAGAATAATGCAACCGCAGAAGATCACATCATTTCCTACATTATGACCAAATTTTATTTTAGTAAAAGTCTCGCCATTTTAGAGATATTGATTTTATAATATTTTTTGAAATATGTGATTTTTTTTCAGTTTATTCCATGCCATTTCAAAAAAATAAGTTTTTTTTTTTTTTTTTTTTTTTTTTTTTTTAAATTTACTCGAAGGTAATTTAGTGATCTAGATCCACGTTTTTTTTCTTAAAACGATAAAAAATCTTAAATAGTATGATAATTTTATCTACTTCTTTTAAAATGATTGTTTTATGATAGTTCAATCTGTTAAAGGGACCATTGTGCATTTTAAACATATAGTAAAAAAATTATGGTTATGATTTTAAAAAGTTTTTAATGTTTTTTTTAACGTTTTATGGAAAAAAGAACATTGTTTTAGATGACTCAAACATCCTTGAGTAAATTTTTAAAAAAAGTGTTCAAAAAGTCTTTATTTGTAGAATTGGCTTGGGACAATCTGAACAAAGTTTCGAAAAAATATTTAAAAAATCAATATTTCGAAAATGATGTAACCACAGCCCTTATCATATCCTTATTAGCCTAAACGCCCTATAATATTTTTAATCAACTTTGGCAAGTGTCATATGAATCTATCTCCTTACACTCATCGACACAGTGCCGCGATGATAGAAAAAATGCCTCAGAATGGCTTCTTGTGCACGTGAATGCAGCTATTTGAAATTTTTCATCTAAATATTAAAGTAAATTGTCTAGGATTAAACAAATGCCAAAACAAATCTCTTACTTCGAGAAGGAGAGAAAGATATATCCTGTAAATAATTGTTTGATTTTCTGCAATCATCCAGCATTTAGTCGTGTCTGATTAAAGGAAGCTGTTGGCCACTCCCACTGTTTCACAAAAAAAAAGAACTTTTTAGGTAACAGTTTATCTACCTTTAGCATCTTTAACATACAGTAGATCAAACGATCACTCCATTCTGTGTTTACAACAAATACTACAACGTTTGAATGAGAGACCAATTACTATCAGATCAGTCACGTGTTCAATTTCTCCGGAAGCAGACAAAGAGATATTGGTTGACCACTTCAGGCGTATATGAATATAATATAAATTGAACAAAACTGGACCAGTATTCCCGATATCAGTGGCACACTTTATTCCCAAATTAATTAAACCCTCTTAAAGGTATTACTGATATGATCAAAATGCAATTTGGTTTTTTAAATTTTGCACGATTTAGGTAGGTGTAAAACGACGTCGAGTATTGGCATACGCTGAATTGTTCGATTCTAAACTGGTGTGAATTGTTGCGGATTTTATCCTTCACAAACGGAAGTTACTTCATCTTTACCTAACTATCTTAATCATAATGTTACAGACTATGTCTTACAATTCTGTTTTTTTGTAAACTGTTATCCATTTTAAATTCCAGAAATGATATTTATTTGTTCAGTTATTCATTTCTTTAATATTTCAGTACAGGTTTAGGAATTATTTAGATTTTAACAATATAGTTTTGCAATAGTGATTGTAACAAAATTTTTAAATGCTGTATACCACCGCAATGAATCGGATGAACCGTGATTTAGCATAGTTGAATCTATCTAATTCCGTGAAAGTGTGGAGGGAAAAAAATGCTATTACTTTTGTGGACTTCCTATGTTTTGGTTCATTCCTAACAGTTTATTCACTTTAACATCTTTTGAAACCGTAGGTGAGTTGACTTTATAATCTACTCTATTTTCTTTCGTTTCAGATTTGTAGACACTATCTCCACAGTTCATATGTTTTGAGACGTCCAAAGAAGTTTTCTCATCGTACTAGAAACAAATTTCGCAGCAAAAATTCATCTTTCGTCCGTTCCTGAAGTGGAAAAACGAATATTACAGGGTGCTAGTGTTTTAGTTATTTGTAGTAGCTCATGAATAGTATGTCAGATTTGTGAATAAGTTCTCCTGATATATTTCACTAGATAGAAACTCACAGAAATGTGTCTAGCGTAAATAAATACTGGATGGCCCGTGGTTAAATTTCGCGAATGGTATATGATAAATAACAAAGTTGGCGGTTTGTAGTAGAATGAGAGGAGAATCGTCTCATTTGTAGCATTTGTTTATTTGTGAACTGAAAAAGGGATGTAGCAAAACAATTACAAACAATTAGAAATGATGACACATAAAACTAAAAAAGTTCCTTATTCTATAAAACACAGTTTATCAATACTTTTGAGATAGGTGATGCTGCTGCTTAGTGGTAATGCGATCACTTGTTATCGACGCTATCGATGCCTTGTAGCTTAACTCTAAAGTATTGCTTATACACTACTTCGATTATTCATGATTTACGTGTTGAATTTAGAAAAATTAATTTCTTAATTAACTATGTTACCAATTCTGACAACATAATTCTTAAAATGTTACCTCATTTATCGATTTTGAAGTATGAAGGGAGACAGATGGCTCATCCCAAAAATTGTTAGAAATAATATAATATATGATATTTAAACGGGTAGGTATCATCACAGTGCCCTAGAACGAAATAATTTTCCTTCTTTTGTATGAGACATGAGACATTCACCACGAGATAAGATTAGGTTCGAAGCACAAAGGGGTTAGGGTAAACTGTTTGGCCTTTGCTGATGACATAGTAGTTCTCTCTGAAGGTTTAAAGCCGCAGTCGAACAAATCAACCTTCTGAAAGAAATAGTAGGAAAAGTTGGACTTCAAACTCTTTTGAGAAGATTAAATTCATGACCAATATTAGGGTTTCACCCATAGTACTAAACACAGAGTATAGAAAAATTAACAAGGTCAATAAATTTAAATATCTAGGTGAAGTAATTCAGTTTAATGGGCTTGATAAGGAAGCAAATATATCAAGAGCAAGTAAGCTAGAACTAGCATACCAATTGACTAAAGATGCGTGCAATAAGAAGAATGTATCAAGGAAAACTAAAATCAAACACTGCATCGCATTAATCAAACCAGAAGGTCTGTACTCCTCAGAATGCTTGTTCTGTTTGAAAACTGGAGAAATAGAAGAGATAGAGAAAAAGGAAATCTTGAGAAAAATTGAAAATGTTGATCTTAGGCACCGGAGAAATAAAGACCTATACAAAGAAGAGGAAATTGAAAGGATGTCAGACATAATCAGAAAGAGGAGAATCAGTTTTTTTGGGCACATAATCAGAATGAATAACAATAGACTTACAAAAAGAATTTTCAACCATGTTTACAAGAGTAAGAAGGGCAACCAGTTGATCCAAGGAGTAAAGAAAGATATGATTGAGATCGAATTTAATACAAGTTAGAGTAACTTTTAGGATATTGATCCAAAATTGCAAGGGTTTCCAGGAGAAGATGAATTGTAGCAACATATGGACAGAAGAAAGGAGGAAACAGCAAAGTGAGAGGATAAAGAACTAGCGGAAGTAAAGAAAAGAACCATCGAAATGAATGCACGGGATTACTTTTCGTGGTCCCTAGATGGCCGATATCGAAGAAAAGAAGAAGAGACAACCTAAAACACTTCAACGGCAAAGAAAAATGCAAAATCATAACATTAAGAATAAAAACGAAATTGAAATGTAGATATATACTTCCTTTAGCTTCCATGTTCAACAAACACCTTTTTTTTTTTTTTTTTTTTTTTTTTTTTTTAAAAAAACCTTTCATTGTTTTGCTGACACTACACATAATAATATATTTTATTCATAAAATTAACTTTTAAATTTTGGAAAATGAAACATTATAAGAAAGTATCCTATGGTTGGAGTGGATAACGATTGAAATAATAACTGTTGTGACTTACTTGTTGCGTGGTTCTTTGGAAGTTCGTTACACAACGTAGTAGTCACTGATATTTTGACTGTGTATTGAGAAGTTGAATAATTTTCACATTTTCTCGTATACTGAAACTATATGGATAATAAGCAATAATAATAAAGTGCACAAAAAATACAGGTGATAAACATACAAAACATTTAGGTGGAGTGCAACTGGCCTGGCAGCATTGGCATAACTATACCGCTTATGCCCGTGGCAGATGGGGCCCTTCCTCAATGCCGGATCTCAGAGGAGGATAGGCGACAGTTTTTCTTTTAGCTCCACTACAGCCGCGGGCAGCGACAATGGTTGCGGACCGTTGGAAGGGCGAGCCCTCTCGGTCTTGGGCCGGCGGCTCCCCCCAGCTGGGACCCCGAGACATTTTGCCCGTCCTACCACCATATTTGTGGGCCACTGCCTGGCAGGTCTTCTTCCTGCCTCTGCGTTGCTAAAAATCCAGTCGGTGTTTAAATATTGTCGTACATATCATAGTCACGAGATTACTAATGAGTTTATTTGTATATTTTTTTACTGTATACATACCGTCTATATGATTTTCAGAGGATTATTTTATGTGTGGTCTGCCTGAATATTAATTCTTAACGATTAATTTTCTTTCTTTTTTAAAATCTAACTGATAATTTTGTTAATTATTATCATTATTATCATCTGCAATTGGACCCTGTCGGATCACTCAAAGCCTTAACGATTCAATATTCTGAGTTTCCATACAGCTTCAATTTTTTTTTCTGCATGGATTCTCTTTATTTTTTCAGTCCACTTCGTCCCCGGTTTCTTAGTGACTTCATTTTCCGGAGGTACTTCCCATTGGTTAATTTTTTTACTGTACGTGCTCCTGTCCGTGGTTTCTGACGAGTTTATGTGTGCTTTTTCTAGGTCTTTTTTGATCTACCAGGGTATAGTTTTTAGCTGTCCTATGTACGTCATAATTTTTTGAACGAGTCTTATTGCTGGTAGATTGTGAATATGTCACAAACATCTTAATCTTCTTTTCCAGATACCTGACGCGAGGTTTGACAATGTTTCTGTTGCTTTTCGAGATTTAAGTCTATATCCATCATCAGTTTTTTCTGGGCCGAGAATCTTTCTTGAAATTTTCCGATCCCTTTCTAGGTCACTTTTCCTGAGCAGTGCTAAAGTTTCGCTGGCGTACAGGGCTTCAGGTAGGTGATTGTGCTGTAATGTCTGACTTTTTTGTATGGACATTTTTTATTGTAGATGTTGTAGGTTTTACCGTAGGCTCTCCTAAGTTTTTGCATGTGCACTCTGTGCTATTTTCTCTCCTCCTGTGGGATCGAGATTTCTCCCAAATGCTTGAAGAATGGGTCTCTCTCAGTTTGTCCATATTTTTTGATAAGATTTTGAGTATGAAGTTTTGAGCAGATGAACATAATTTTTTTGGAAAGATATTTGTAAGCCTACTATTTCGGCGCATTCTTTGAAAATCTCTATCTTTTTAATTGCTGTGCTCTCGTTGTCTGCTAGTATGGCTAAATCATCTGCGACGGCTAGGAAGGAAATTTTAATATGATTCTTGGGTCACCAGAGTAGTATGGGTTTCCAATAGTTCTGGTATTTATGTTCTTTCTCTCATTCTGAGATGACTTTGTGCAGAAGAAGGTTGAAGATCATAGGGGACAGACCATCACCCTGTCGAACGCCGGTATTGATATGAAACGATCGGGATACCTCGCCCATGAATTTCACTTTGGAGGTTGTGTCGGTGTGTGTTTGTTTGATGAGGTTTAGTGTTTTTGAATTAAGCCCGTGCTCTTCGAAGATGTTGAAGAATAATTGCCGGTCCATTGAATTATATCCATATTTGAAACCAACAAAGGAGCAAATGACTGGGCTGTTCCTAAGTGTTTTAAATTTTAGTGCATTTTTAAGTTGAATATTTATTCTACGCAGCTCTGACCCTTGCAGAATCCTGGTTGGTATTCGCCAACTTTGTGGTAGAGTTGCTCCTGCATACTTTTGAGAAGACAGGCTGAAAGAATTTTGTATGCAACTTGAAGAAGGGAGATTTCCCGATGGTTGTTGACGTCTATCTTATCTCCCTTCTAGTGTAGTGGGTGAATGAGGATGCATTTCCAGTCTTCGAACAATTTTTCCGTTTTCCAGATCTGTGTAATGATTTGTGTGAGTTATTTAAGCTATTTCGGTCCAAATTTTTTAAATATTTTTGCAGTGATACCATCCTCTCAAGATTCTTTGTTGTTTTGGAGTTTGAGGATATTTATCTGTGGATTTCCTCTTGTGATGGTGGTGGGGATTCCGGATAGGTTTAAGTGCGGGTCATCTTCGGCAATCTTGATGGGGATTCAAGGCAGATGAGGTGTTCAAAAATGTATTTTAACAATTCCCGACAATTTTCCTGATTAGTTAGTGCGAGCTTTCAGTCCGATTTTCTGAAGCATAAGTCTTGAGAAGCGTGTTTTTGGATTGTTTCTGAGAAAATTCTATAAATCTTGGGTGTTATAGTTTTGGAAATTTTCTTCGGTGGAATCCAATTGTTCCTCTTGGTTTGCCTGATGATTTTACTCACTGATTTCATAAAAGTGCAGCAAGTTCTTCTCTGATTTTTTACTGTTATATTTAAGAAAATCTTTGCGTTCCGCTAGTGCTTTTTTAACATTTTGAATCCTACCAGGTATATCATTTTTAATGGTATTAGTACTTTGGCCTTTTGTGTAATTTTCGTGTGGAGTTTCTCACAGATGTCTGCTTGTTCTTTCTCGCGTTCTTTTTTTAGATTAGTTCCCCCTGGTCTTCCTTGTTTCAAATTTCTGCAGGTATATATATATATTTCTGGTGTATTTTCTTCGGTGTGAATATCGTTTTAATTCATAATAGTAAATTTGTTTAACTATTTATTTTACAAACGTTGTTAACATTGCATTGGAAAAAGATTTTGATGGAGAATAATGTCGTCTAAGCTCGTTCACTACCTGAGTGAGAAGCAAACAGAGTTTGTCACTCCAAGAATGAACGCTCAACGCCCGCTCGCATTTCCAGTTGGACGCCTCTGCTTGCAAAGCTTTGTTTACCTGGTTCACGCCTCACTTAGCTCTGCTCCCATACCATCACACAGTGACTGAACCGCTTTTACAATCAGTTTCTTTACAGGATTTTACGACCTGACTTACAGGTTCGCAAAATGGGAACAGGAAATGGTTTATGTGTCTGGCTTTAAATAAGAAATTTTGTTAAGTTGTATGGTTACTAATTGCGTCAGTTTTTTCTCAGCAACCTACTATTAACTGCTGGTAACCAGCTAAAAGACTCATCTTTCTAATTATCTAATTCTATTAAATGTATCAGAGTAGTTTTCAGAACACAGTTAATGCTAGTCATCTTCCAGATTATCTCAATAGTCATTAAATCTATATATAGAACATGAAGGAAGTTGAAAACGTGGTGGTTATTCCGAACTGGTGATCAATTTCAAGAATGACTTTCATTTATTCGTGTCTCTAGACAAGGTTCTTCACATTAATTCCCATCGTACATTTATAACAAGTATTTGATGGACCTCGCATTGTTATTATAATGATTTTAACGCACCATTGCTTTTCCATTGGCCAAACTGGAAAATTCCATTGTTTCTTATTCGTAGATTTTTCGTTTAGGTGTTACGGTTCATGATTTCAGTAAGAGTTTCGAGAAGATTGAGGGTGAGAAACTGCCATGGTCTCTTGAAAAAAAAAAAACCATCTCGACTTTCAGTGATTTTGGGAAGCCATAGGAAACCGAAAACGAGATGTACGGACCGGGAACCCACGTTTTCCCGAATGCATGGTTCGAGCATCTGCTCAAAAATCAGGTTCTGTAGATAACATTGGACCTATATCCACTGTATATTTAAGAGTCTTATTCCTCTTCATCTATTACGGTTTCTCCACTTTGGATAAAACAGCACAAGATCTCCATTCGCTATTTTAATATCCAGCGTCTTTTAATAATATTGTAATTCTTGTCTTATTAGTTTCCAGTAAATTAAGTATTAATATTAACAACCTCAGTAAGTTTCAAATGTATGTAGCAGTCTTACTTGCAAAATTGCTGGTTAACACTGTTTATAATTTTTTAAATATTTTTACTTACTCTTCGTTTGAACTGTAACCTGACGATGTAGGATTGTTGTTTAGGCAGCTAATGTATCGTTAAAAAGTTTTTGTTAGATTTATGAAATGCTACTGGGTTGACTGAAGCATTCGCCTTCATTCAAAAATATTTTATTCTCAATGACTTTATACGTACCTTAGCAGGCGAGTTTATCGTTCAAGACCATTCAAAAAATTAATGGTTAGCGCGCAGTATGATTTAATACGTTTTCTGGTCAGTTTAATAAAGTTTTCTTAGGGGTGTTCATTGACAAATATTCTGTCACATATTTCCATGTATATTTCATTACATGGAGTTTAGCTAAATAAACAGACACTTACGTAGTTTTATTTGACAATTAATCCTAAATATTCAACCTAAAAATTAGAATTAGAAATATTGGTCAAGGTAAATAATCAGTTAATTAGAAACATTAGAGTCACTTCATGTTAACATACACTAGAACAAGAAAGTCCATTAGTTTATTCACTCTAGCCTAACATGACGACCACAGGATGACAACTACAACTGCGTTCCCTACATTGCTTTAAAAACGAAAGGAATCCAGCACCTCCAGTAAATGCATCGTTTGTTTCAATCTCACCAAGCGTGGTGGGTGATTGGTAAAACTGTGGCTTCGCGTTTGGGAGGACCCGGGTTCGAAACCCAATCCGGCCATTCAGATTTGAGATTTCCGTGGTTTACTCATATCACTCCATTCGCATTAAAACATCATGGCCAAATTCTTTTCTGTTTCAAGCCCTCATTCTTTTCCATTCTCTAATTTCTTTGAAGTCGACGAGGCGTAAAGCCATAAGGAGCAGTCGACATTCTCCCTCCCCCCACCATAACACACGCAAGGAAAGATACTGTTAAAAGTTCTTGCCATAAGCTATGACTGCTTATCGACAAAACTCGAAAAACTATCAGCAAGGACCATCGAGCAGTGATGAAGTATTTATTCTAAAGTCTCAAACAAATTATTTCCTTATTTGTTTCGGAGTGAAAATAGAGTATTCTATTAGGCTACCATTTTCAATACGTGTCTGATATTTTACCTTGAATATCTTGCAAAATGCACAACAGAATGTATCAATGAACATACATTGGTGATTTTAAAGTTCTACACGGCAGGACAAGTTTTACGTTTTGGAATGTGGCACATAACATTCCTATTATTGTAATTCGTCATTTTTACGTCAGAAAATTTGTTTTATTTTTGAAAAGTAGGAATTTATTAGAAATTTAGCACTTTTTTTATAATGAAGCTATTTTAAAACACTGCGTGATATTGGTACTGGGTACACATTATAGGAAATGGTATTATCTGCTGAAATTTGGCACAAAATATCTTTAGTGTCTGTAATTCACTAGGAGATTGTCTTAAAAAGAATATTAATTACTTGCGATACCATCCGTGGATATTTGTACTTGCCTTAAGTTATCTAAGAGTACCCGATATAAAACGGAAATGTGGTGACAACGAGATTGAAAAGAGAGAGAGAGAATGACGTTGCCATTAATTTTATAGCGGAGCCATTCTGGCACTATTCTTTGCTCCATATAAAAATCAACAAGTTTGTTGTGATTTGTTCCATCATTTCCGAAGTGCTGGGGAGGTTTTGATGAAACTTGGTCTGGGTACGAAGGGAGTGTACCGTTTAAATGGACCTATCTACATGAATTTCGATTCAAAAAACTCAATACGTCAAGTTCTAAAAATGTAACTACTTATACATTTGGTCCAAGGAGACTGCCACAAAAGGTATTTTCAAGCGCTTTAAAACAAATTTTGTGGTAGTATTCTGTAAAGTGGAGTATTGATAACGTGCATGGTCCAGAGAAATGCAGAACATGCAGCTGAATATGAGAGATTGTTTTAGAAATAGCCCTATTACGGTAACTTTTTAGTGCTGAACATTTATCAACCTGGAGTCGCCTTGTTTCTATACTACAGAAACTGCCGGTTTTGAAATTTGTTTGCTGTCTATCAAGCTTAAGCGTACACAGAGAGATAACAATATTTTCAGCCAAAGAAGTGGTTTATTATTTTGTTAGTGTCTGTTAAGAGGCTGGGTCTCGTGGCAAGTGAATATCTGTACCACACGCCTCACGGATAAATAGCTCCATTCCTTTCTCAAAATTTTAATATAAAGCATTAAAATGTTGAGAATACACCACAATTGTGCTAACACATCAAACACTTGTTTATCCGCTACTTTGGTTGTTAGTTAAATAGCTTCGCCCTTAGCCAGCTGGCGAAACAGTCTGTCTGAACTCCTTGCATAAACTCTACCTACTATGAACGAAAAATTAATTAAATTAGAGACAACTGATGCCATATGAATGTGATGTTTACGGAAATTAATTAACGTAAGTAGCGATCTGACGATAGAAAAAACGATTCTCACGATATCAATGTTAGCCTAACACTGTTTTTGTAAAACGAATGATCTAAGTGCATTTGATAGTTGGCAAATTGTTGATGTCTGAGGAAATGGACATTTCATCTTGGAATCGTGTAGGTATACTATTCCGAATTTATCTTTTAATCCTTGACTGTATTTCGAATTTATTTTACCTTAAATATTGGCGCTTTACTGGTGATCATAACTGCTTTCAATTCGGCTGAATTTTAAGCGGATTACAAGAAGGTGGACTGGGAAAATTATCTTGTCACTGGTTATCCCTCATTAAATTGCAACTAGTAACTCACATAACTGCAGATTGTATTGGAAGCCGTTTTCGGGAGGGGGGAGCCAATACGTTGATGTAATATAATTAGTAATAATATATATGACATCCAATAAGTTGGTTATTTGATTAAATGTTGAACTAGAACCATTATTATTTTACACAAATATTATACTCAAATTATTAAGTCTTCTGGCTTATACAAGGCCGGGTATAGTTAACTTTACGTTAAACATAATCCAAAGACAAACAAACAAGCAGTACCCGACTTTTACAATCCGCCGGATAAAAGCAAACATGAAATTGATTTAAATATCTCAATAATTTGCAAAGTCAACATGATATCAAAGTGGCATCACAGGCCAACAACTTGAAGTTAACATTCACAAAACAAAGAATCCCAGGGGCGCCGTTTAAAGTTAAAAGCATCATCTTGAATTTAAAACAATTTGCAAGATGCTTCGAATTTGAAGTTAAAACATGAAAAGTTTGTTTAGCTCAGTGATTTTAGGATGAGAGCAGAGTCTTATCTCAGGAGTCGTTTACGGGTTAGCAAGCCTCGTTAAAACCCAATGGAACTGTGGACCCATGCGTCGGTACTTTACCATAGTAGCTAGCATCTTCGTGATGAGGTGTGGCACGCTCAGTACCACTGCAGCAACGAATGCCAAGTAAGCGGATGTGCCCGCGTTAGCACATCAGCTTCCAGCCCATCAGCCAGAAATGCGATCAGACACAGTCACTGATCAACAGTCACGAGCGTATCGGGAGATACGTCCGCTCAGCAGCTCGTCTCGGCAGCAAGTGTCGTTGAAGATGGCGTCGTGTCCTCTACTCCGGCAAAATCAGCTTCCTCTCCGCTCATGAAACAGCAGCCGTGAATTAACCACTGTGAACCCCTGTAGCCGTTCACGATTGGTGCATTGATGTATGACCATCATCACGTGTTTCGTATCGCAGCTAACATTCGCTACGCGCTTCCCGCAAATTTCGCTTGACCTTGTCGGGCCACTGGGAAGGGATGAGGTCAGTACACTCGGGAGCTAACGGTTCCCCGCGCTACCCCTTTTGTGAGCCATAGGCGTCGGCCTGTCGGCGACACTGGGCATTGTCCCGTCCTCTGAGCGTTCAAAACTGTCGTTCCAACTTCCTACATTCAATATATTTTCTGAAGAGCAAGTTTTGCAGGAACTAAACCATATAACAATAACTTTGGCTGACCGGGTTTAATATATGATTATTCACCTATGAATTAACCCTATCATTTATAATATTTACAATTTAATAACTGAATATTACCAAGAAAATCTGAATATTAATTAATTACTTAATAATATTCATTGTGGATGACTCTGTCATACCACAAGATGGACCTGTACACCCATCTACTGTAACTCACTCTCGACGTACTCCGTCCCATGCAATATCAAACAAAATTACCTTAACGTAATTCGCTATCTTTATTGTACCGTATACAGCTTTAGCAATTTCGATTCTCCAGACACTCCAGAAAACAGTCCCTTCGAAAATCGAAATGGTTCTATCCAAAAGCTGTTGTCCCAGTTCTCTCCCGCTTTTAATGACATCAACATTGACTAGTCGTAAAGCCCAACTAAAGCATGCCGATTAGATGTGCTTTCTTTATTCGTTAATTTTGATTATCAATATGCAAATATTTCAAATATGTATATTAACTAAACGGTAAATAATATCAATAAATTAATGAAGGAAGGGAGTGGGACAATTCTTTGCTGAATGTAAAACCGCACCGAATTAACAATGGACATGGACGTACTATTTATATCACAAATTGATTGGAAACATACTCTTAGCAGATCTTAACGTGAGTTGTTAAAAGTTCTAAGGATTTCTTTTTTCTTTCATATAATAACTGTATGCAGGGAATACCTCATGACACGTAACTTAATTGACAAGCATGAAACTCAATTGAACGGAGTTATCCGTTTCAGGGCGGCACTGGGTTTTCGCACAACTACACTTTGCGGTGACCCGTCTATAGACATCGTTACTATTACACTGATGAAGCGAAGGCGACGCAGGTAGTCGTCGGTTGAATGCTGGAGGTTGATGGCGCTCGACCCTTCCGATGTCGTTACATCTTCACCCAATTCCACTGCTATATGGATTCCAAAGTTGATGCAGTTAAGCTCTTCATACGAGCTCAAACAATCGATAGGCTAGACTTTCCTCGGCGAGGTCGATCGCGTCTCTCATTCCCAATAGAATGGAAACATCTACATATATACTCTGCAATTCACAAAATTGTGGGTGGCATAGGGTGCTCAGCACCAAAGCTAATCTCTTTGCTGTGCATTCCAATCCCTAATGGTACGAGAGAAAAAAGAATTCATATAAGAATCAGTCCGTCACCTTATTTCTCTAATTTTATCTTTCCTATCCTTCCGACTCAAATAGGTTGGTGGAAGAAGTATTTCACTAGACTCAAAAATGAAAGTGGGAGTACGCATGTTTTCCAATAAGTTTAAACGAAACGTATGTCGTCTATCTACCAGAGACTCCCAACCTAATATACTAATCAGTTCTGTGACGCTTTCATAAGGACTGTAGCAAGCGGTCACGAATCGAGCGGCTCTTCTCTGTACTTTCTCTATACTTTCGATCAATCCCTTACGAAACGGGTCTCAAATGGCACAACAATAATCCAAATGTGGACGCACAAGAGATTTGTACGCTATCTCCTTTGTTTGTTCATTACAATTTTTCAAGATTTGACCTATGAATCGCAGCCTAGAATTTGCTTTACCTACTAACGAATTAATGTGTATATCCCATTTCATGTTCCTTTGTACTGTTACTCCCAAATATTTCATAGAATCGACCATATCAATAACTGTATTCTTTAACTCGTATTTCTGAACAATCGGATTCTTGTTGTTAGTTATGCTCATTGTCTTGCACTTTTTACAATTTAGAGTAAGTTGCCACTCAGCGCACCAAGCCAAAATAACATCCAGATCACGCTGAATTTCTAAGCAATCGGCCAAATTTCTTACTTCCCTATAAATAACCGCATCATCAGCAAACAATCTAAAAAGGCTTTTCACTTTGTCTCCAAGATCGTTTATAAAAATTAAGAAATGAAGTGGTCCTATTACACTTCCTTGAGGTACCCCCGATGTAACATCTAGACTAGAAGAACTTTCTCCTTCAACGACAACATACTGCGACCGACCAGTTAGAAAATCCTTTATCCATTCACAAAGCTGATCCGATATACCGTACGCTCGAAGCTTCGCTAAAAGGCGGTTGTGTGGAAATCTAAAAAAAAAAAAAAAAAAAAAAAATTGCATCTACTTGTGAACCTGCATCGATAACTTTCATTAAGTCGTGTGTAAATAGGGCCAGCTGTGTTTCACATGATCTTTTCTTCCGAAATCCGTGTTGATTTGTTGTAAGCAAATTATTATCATCTAGAAAATTCATAATGTTCGAGCTTATAATATGCTCCATAACTCTACTACAAACAGATGTTATAGATATGGGACGATAGTTTCCAGGATCACTTCGATCACCTTTTTTGAAAATCGGAGTTACTTGCGCGATTTTCCAGTCTGAAGGTACATTTCTCTCTTTTAATGATTTACTGAATATATCAGACAGAAATGGCCCAATTTCCGCCGCATACTCTGAAAATACTCTTACTGGAATTCCATCCGATCCCGGTGCTTTCCCCCACTTCAGGAGCTCTAATTGCTTAACGATACCTGCAGTATCTATTCGTAATGATTCCATCACCAACTCGCCACGGCTTGGGAAAACGGGAATACTATCCTTATGTTCATTTGTAAACAATAACATTAACGCTCAGCAACCACAATCTCTGTCTCTTAGAGCTTCTCACACACTCAACACTCACTGTCGCACCCCCCAGTAGGTGGTGGTATCTCTGTTTTCACCAAAGAAGTCCGTATAGAATGTAACCCCTCCCTGATGGTATGCGAAGGTCAGCATGCCCACTCCACCAATACGGGCTGCGAGTGCGCATTGCACATTTACCAGCCAGACCCATCCATCAATCAACAACGGGCAGTGGATAGGGTCCCACCTGTGCTGGCAGGGACGGCGTGCGTCTATCCGTCGCCCAGTCAGTAAAGATCAAACGGTCGGGCACCTGCACAGTTTGGCTGCATGGCGTGACCCGCAAAACGGAGCTTTAAGGTGCGTTCCCAAGGCGCCTGGTTGTGGACGCCTTTCATCTTTACTGCATATGCTAGCACGGACGACGCGTCTCGACCTGTCGCCAGGCGTTAAAGATGAAAGACGCGGACTGCCACACAACGCGCCGAGGGAATTCAGCCTTAAGGTACGCGCACACTACAGCGGGCCGCATCGCATCGCATCGGGTCGCATCGCACTGAGCGAAAATGCTGCAACGCACATCTGGACGCAGCGAGTCGCATTTCTTTTATTGTCCACGCCTTCGGTTCTTGACGATTATTCAGCTGCTTCTGCACTGCAAATGGACACATCAGACAAAGGGCTCTTATTTTTATATATTCATTGAAGAAGAAGGAAATTAAGTAGAAAAGGCAATGGGCTTAATTTAAAAAGGAATTTTCCGCATTTCTTAGGCACATTTACATGGCAAACATGTTATAACAGTTCTACAGAATTGCGGTTCTCCTTATTTTTAATGCAGAAAAATGAATGTTTTTCATGGTTTTAATAGCCTTTGCAGTTGCTGAATACCGTTTTGGTATTTTGGTCGTCGGAGGATTGGGAAAAAAATTAAGATGGTAAAACATTTAGCCACAACAATTTAGGTGAGGCAGTGGCTGCAGGAAAACTGAATTTGCATGTTGACAACTGAGATAAAATGCAGTATGTAATAGCAGTGGATGAAGCTCTTCCCCTTTCGAGATGAGGCCTATTCCAGAATATCAGATAAAATGAAATGAAGAGAAAAAAACTTTCAATTACAGGCTCAATAAACTATAGATGGCGATGGATAACTGCTTAGGTGTTATAGGTTGAAGGTTTCAAATCTGTGAAAGAAGAATGTCGGTGTTACCTAAAAAGATAAATAAAGTAATACTAGCCATGTGCTGCATTCATAACCTTTTGATTAACGATATTTGAATTGGGTTTCAGAAGGTAAGAGCGAAAATGACAACAAAGAAATTTCAATACTTGACTTATACAGGTTTCTAGGTTACATCAGAAATCATTAAGGATTTGGAATAATTTCACAAAATATTTTTAAACAATTAGGTTAATTGGTAACACGAAGCTTTACAAGCGGGATTCAAAGAAAGTGACAGAAAATTATAATACACACGGTAAATAAACAAAAAATAAAATACGAAACATGACATTATACCTGGTTGTTTTAACTATTTTCCTATTTCCTCTTTAAGTTAAAACATACAAGCAAAGAACAAGTGAGCATGAGCTAGAAATTTTATAATTTTTTCATCTTTATTAAAGTTCATAAAGTAATTAAATTTTCAGATTGTAATTACTTATATTTTTTTTTTAAAATCATCCACCATTCTGCGTGCAAATTTGCAGCCAATTTTGTTGAAGTAAATGCAGTTAATTCACAGAAATAGGAACTTACAACTTACAAAAGTCAGTCAGTACTGTTGGAGACTCCTATTGCAAACCTGGTCGTGACTGAGCGCATCGAGGCGCACAGGCGGAAAAATACGCCTGGCCAAGCGGATCCGGCAAGTGCGACGCGACGCGGTCCGCCCCGCCCCGACTCGACCCGCCTGTGGTGTGCGTTACCCCATTAGAATCAGTGTAAGCGATTGCTGACGCATTTCTGCGATGCGATGCGACGCGATGCGGCCCGCCGTAGTGTGCGCGTACCTTTAGAGTGCCAACATGCGAATATGATAATGTAATGTAGCCGTGTTTCAGGAAACATTACAATATATATATATATTTCGAGAAAAAAAAGCTCTTATGCCAGATCACGAGCATCGCAGCACGTTAGACTTCAAAAGACCAGACATAATGAAAACAGTTTAAGAGAATGTTACATTCGACTTAACTTCCGAGTCTCCAACGTTGTCCTCTTGGCATTCCGCACAGTTTCGGCCTGTTGAGCCGTGTGCTTGATTCCTGGAGGCAATCCTCGTCTTCCCGCCTGCACCTAATGGATGTCGGCCACTTTGAGGCCTGAGTCGCCGCCAGGGAGCCAAAAACATCGACCGGTCAGGATTGCGGCCGGGCAGCTGCCATTGTTCTGGTAGCCACCGGCCACACCAAACATTCTTTTGTGTGCGGCGGCGAGGGAAAAGAATCCGGAGACCGCACAACTTGTTTCTCTTTGGTTTCCTCCGCAGTTACTGTCCGCGAAAGAACGGCGCCTCATTCCTCCCTGAAGAATCTCAAAACCTTACAGCCAACTGCATTCTTAAAAACTTAGTTGTGGAGATAAACTGAATGAAAAACTGTTTAACTTCTCCTAAATTAGCAGGTATATTCACCACGTGTTACATAAAGAATGCACTTGTTTTGTAATAAAGAAAAAAATTCATTCAATTTGATTTTTGAGAATGTGTGTTGCATAATGCTACGACAAAATGAAAATTGTGGATATCGCTTCGATGTAGCGGATTTTTGGACAAGTTATGTTTCGTCTAACACAACCAGTAAGATTGGTATCGATTCCCTGCTATTAAATAATAGGTATGCATGTATTACGGTGGAAAGTATATTCTGTGGCAGTTGTTAGACTATGAAGTTCAGAGTACCGTGATTGAAGTTGTTGTTGCTGTTATTGGCGCTTTAGGTGCGTCGACATCAAAATCGTTAATGCTTTCGTGGGTTGAAGAGTACCGTAATAGTAATATATATCCACCATGAAGTGGAGAGATCGTTTGATACAGTTTAAAGTAATCAGGTATCAAATTATTCTTTGCTTTTTTTTCCCTCCTCTGTTCTATATAATATTCACTACGTTCAATTTATTTCCGCATTTATTACTAACAGTAACTGTATTCAACTTAAGCATCTTCATTCCAACAACACTTCTCTATTTTTTTTATTTTTTTTTTAACTGCTTAACGTTTCTTAAAAGCGAGGTCTTTAGAGACGCCACTTCTCATGAATCAAGATCTGAAAAAACTCAGGTATATTGGCCAAACTATTGCCTTTCTAATTTTAAGCTACTACAATTGGACAAGCAATGCAACACACAAAAATACTTGCATATAATGGATGGAAAATTAAACTCAAGTTTCCACAGATATTTACTCTGGATGTAGGAAAACAACGTTATGATACTCCCATTTCTCACTGGATCAATGTTTACATGAAATTCTGGCAGTTTTAGGGAATTTTGTGAACCGAGGATTAGGTTCTTTCCGTAAATCAACCCATAGTAACGGAATCAAAGTGGTAGAAAATTTAAACGTTATTGAGGGTTTTAAGGTATGGAGACTTATAAGGAGGCCCAAGGGCTGTATAAATCTCTGTGCTATGCTTTTACCAATAATTTCGGGACATAAAATTCATACGCTTCAACAACACTTCACAGTTCTGTATAATCTACCCTTGCACGCATGGTACCACCATCTCAAAAGTTATAGGATTCCTCGGCAGTATTGATTTCCATCTATTCTGCAGGTCTTAGATTATTTACAGTGTTTTGGTTGATACATTTTTCCACTAAACAGTGCTATGCCTGGGTCTAATGTTTTTTGGGCCCGAATTTTTAATATTTTACTTTCTTCTGTTCATAATCTTCCACTCAGCTACGTAAAATACAAATCGGAGACAAGAAAATGTAAGTGGATCACCCCGTAGGAAAGAGTTGCAGACATCTACGTGAGTTTTCGTATTGAGGCTGCGTAATGATCAATGAAGAATTGTGATCCTGTTAGGAAATGTTTAAGGAGTTGGGGAAAAATAATGCCATAAAGATTTTGTGTATTTTGTACAGAAATGAAGAAACAAAGAAAGGTCATAGCAAAGCAGAAACCCATTTACCAAATGTCCTAGTCTAAGTGATTTAACTGTATTATCAGATGGATTAGCTTATATCACAAAAGGAGGGTTTTGTAGGTTGCTTCTAAGGCAGCGTCAGAATTTTAAGATAACTTGAGTGGTGTTCAGTAGGAGACAAACTTTAGATGTTTATTTCAAACTATCCTTACAGCCATATTTGCGTTTTAATTTGTTACACTGTTTCTTACAATATTATTTATCTTAGTCGGTACGAGTATTAGTCTAAGGTCTCGTATCCACTTGAGCATGCTCAGGCGAATGAGCCGCTCAGTGAAGCGAGCGGCTCAAGTGTGGACGCCTGAGCACGCTCGCAACGAACGACAGCGAGAGCGCTCGGGGCGAGCCGATCGGTTGTCGGTATTTTGGAATGCTCAAAGGCGAGCCAGTGTTTGTTCGGCGCTCAGTGTGGACAGTATTTGGTGGTTTCTACAATGAGCGCGAGCACGTGGGACAATGAAACTTGCTTAACTCTAATTGATGCTTATGAATCAAAGAGGGTGTTATGGGATAGATCCAGTATTACAGTCGAACTAAAAAATAAGTTGCGCGGCGTGAAATCAGCGAGATGTTAAACTTTAGTGTTGATGATGTAAAGAAAAAATAACAAGCCAGCTAGGATCATTCTGGCGAGAACGATAAAAACAGATGAGAAGTTTTGAAATAGCTCATTGTCTCCTTCTAAAGTCAATTCGCGAATTAAATTATTAAGATAATTTCTTCGCTGACGATGACTTTCTTTAATCCACTAATTTTGTAATTTTCTTCTCTGCCTTGACATCGTATGGATAGTAATAATAATAAAGGCCGCGCATACACGTGACAACACGTCAATAGCCGAGCGTTTTCTGAGCACTGAAACCAGGCCCGTTCGACCAAAATCTACTTTCCCTTGAGCACGCTCGAACGAGCGCGCTCAAATGAATGAGCGGCTCATTCGCCTGAGTGTGCTCAAGTGGATACGAGGCTTAAAGGAACTTCTTCCCGTATCAAAAATTTAGAGTGCGCTATACAACAAAAATTATACCGATTTTGAGATTGCGTTTTAATGTTGTGAAAAATGCGATTTCCCCTGAAAAAAAATCAAATGGCTAATGGAACAAGCCAGAAATTTAATCAGAACCATTAAACTAAAAATAATGTTATATTGGAGCAAACAAAAAATAAATCAACAGGTATTTTAGAATGACAATATAGACAGCAAAGTAGTTGAAACCGTAGGACTTCAGTGAAACAATAGACAGTTTCTCTGTTCACACCGAGCGTGGTGGGTAAGCGGATAACGGTCTGGCCTCGCATTCGGGAGGAAGCGGGTTCGAATCCCGGTCCGGGCATCCAGACTTGGGTTTTCCTTGGTTTCCCCAAATCACTCCATCCCAAATGCCTCCAGGCGGGATGCTTCCTTCGAAAGTCCAAAAGCTATAAATAAATAAAATTTTTAAAAACGTTTATGCTACCGAGTGACAGCGCCCTCTTCGGAGACAAGAAAACTATATAATCTGGCCGCGGGATCCTGCCTTTGTAACTAGTATGCTGCTACATTAATGCACAAGCGAAAAAAATGAAATGTAATGGATTCTTGATAATGACAATCACACCAATCCGTTTTGCTTAGCTAACATGAAAGAAAATTTGGGAGCTTGAAACACTGGGGAGAATGAAAGAAAAATTTAAGAAAAGGAAAATTAATTGCGAAACAACATTACTTCTTTAAAGTTCAAAAGTATAGTTGGAAGTTCAATTTTTAAAACAATATATTATTTCTGAAAAAAAAAAATAGATTTTTCGCTTTTGAGTAGCATATTGATATATATATATATATATATATATATATATATATAATTGATATGGTCTTTCTCGAAAATAAATACAATTGTTTGGAACTGATGAGCCTTTATACAGAAATCTATGTTCTACTTTCGGACGGGTCATAAAAGATATTAAGTCGCAGGAGTTACAAGAAAATTTCCAAAAGCGAAATGTAAATAGAAATTTAATTACGTGTCGCAAGCTTAACCTCTCCCAGGAATTGTCAGTTTCAATTTGTCCAGCAGCAGGCACATATTCAACGCTTGTCCGACATGTGCAATAAAACAGAGAGGTCTCTAGTGAAAGGAGTCGCAGATATTATTGAGAGCAGTAGTGTCCAGGCGAGAGTCAACAGAGCGCTTCAAAGCGGTTGCCATGGAAACTGCCGATGTTTGCTATGGGGCGGTCGAGCATGCCTGCATGAATCTTCCGCGCAAACACCCCTTTCGCATTCACGTTCACGGGTCACATGAGGTTCTGTTAAATAGCAATATGGCAAATATTGTTCTTACTCTGTACCTGAACTTTCAGACCATTCAAGATATTACTTTCTCCCAGAGGTAAAATTCGAAATTGGCACCTGTTCGACTACAGCTCCAAACATCCAGATTTCAGTCTTCCGTATTTTTCCAAAATGACTCAAAGGAAACGCCGAGCTGATTACCTTATAGATGCCAAGGCAGATTTTTTTTCCTCATTATAATCACCTCGCCGATTAACCGTAAAGATCTTACGTTCTCCTGGATAACTACGTACAATACTTAATTCTTTAACAACGATTCCTGCACCTTATGTTTCTTTGTCTGTAGCTGTGGGTAATCCTGCCATCCCTGACCATTCAGTGCGGTCATACATTTCGAACAATCATCCTACCGTGAGAGAGAAACGGAGCATTTATTGCTTAATCTTCACAAGCAGTTTATTGTGAAGGGTTTGTCTGATGATACTAACTTCAAACGTTAAAAGGTCAGTTGCGTTGCGTTTGGTGTGTCTTTTGGGTTGCTCAGGTATTTTTAAGAGCTTGTCAATATTGAAAGAGGTTTCTTGTGCTTGTCGTGCGTATCATAGTATTGCCCTAGGTTGGCAATTAGATTTGTTTTTTTTTTCTTCCTGGAAGCTCGGTATAAAGATCTGGTGCTCTGTACAACCCTTTCCTTGAGCATCGGAACTACTGCGGCTTCATGCAGGTCGGCTGTTGGAAATCGGGGAGACAAGTGTAGTGCTCGCCAAAGCAAGGTCTGCAAACTTCTCATCGCGGTCCTGGAGGCGTAGCCCCACACGGGACACGCATACTCAATCACCAGTCTGATCAGGCTACAATATACGTTGACTCCGATGTTGGCTGCCAGACAGCTATCCGTGTTGAGAGTGGGGTACAGCTCCTTCAGCCTCACTGCGACTCTTAGTCGGGTTTCCTCAATGTGGCGCTTCCATGTGAGCCTGGAGTCTAGCTTCACACCAAGGTATTTTATAGCAGTAGATCACTCGATGTCCTCTGCATGTAGATGTAGTTTTGGAATCTGGTTGCGCTGGCGATCACGTTTCCCCACACGTCTCTTCAGCATTATTGCTTGGATCTTGGTCGGGTTTATGGTGATTCTCCACCGCCTGGCGCAGGATTCGGTTTTTGAAGAACCTCCTGTAGGCTCAGAATGGCAACAGTTTTATATTTATGCGCGGTGAAAAATGCCGTGTTATATTTACATTGCGTGGTTAATAGGGCGTAGGTCTATCTAGCTTGTTGGCAAGGTCAGTTACCTCGGGCAATAACTCTAAAGCAGAAAACCGAGATTGTACGACAGCTGTTAATAGAAAATTACGTGGGGCTGTCGTAATCCGATAACACAATGGGAACGAGACACAGATCTTCAGAAAATATTTTTAATGTATTAAATTTTAAAGTATATGTAAATGACTAGTTGAACAAAAGATAGATGGACCCGGGAATGGAAGGCAAATCAGAACTGACCTGTGTTAGTAAAACATCTCAGCATTCGCCTAGACTGATTTTGGGATATCATGTAAAGTCTAAATTTGGATAATGGATTAAGTCGAGGTACTTCCAATTGAGACGCACTTGCCAGGCGTCAAAAAGGAGATTGTACCTAGTCTTGTGTAGTTCGCGAACGAACTAGTTCGGAAGAGCGCTCCCACAAGTGAACTACGCGAACCAGTTCCCAAATTTCTGGCTCCTTAGTTCGTTAGCTCATTCAATCCTTTTCCGAAGACCGACTTTTGTTTTAGGTTCTTATCTAAAAGGAAACACAGTTCCCTATGGACACAATTCACTGAATAGACAGATATAAAAAGAAAAGATACTGTTCAACATTAATAATTATTGCAGAAGTCACAAACGGAAATTTAAGATGCAATATGAAAACAAAATACACTTTGATCCCGTTAACAATTAAAACACAACCATCGATAACCACAACTACCATTACAAAGAAGAAAGCGCATGCAGTGGTGCCAGCAAAGCGAGCGAACGAGCTGTCTTTCTGGAATTCTAGAGGGGCGCGACCTAGTTCGCGAACTAAACAGAGCGCTCTCGGTCGCGAACTAAACTGAGCTCTATCGGTCGCGAACAAAACTGAGCGATACCGGTCGCGAACTAAACAGAGCGCTACCGGCCGCGAACTAGCACCATTCGCCGCTAGGGTTACCAACATTTTTTCGGTTGATGGTAGTAGTTTTTTTTATAAAAACCTTTAAAAATATAGTCACTTAAAAATATAATATTTTACGAAAGAGTATAAAAGGACAAAAGGTATGTTTTTACTAATTTATTTTTTAAGCTATATTTTTTGCACTTCTTGCATCTATAAGAATTTTTTGTCTACAGTAAAATTGTCATATGCTTTATCGCTTTCAGTTGTTAAATTAATGACGATCAAAAGCTAATTTTTTTATTAATGAAATACTGCTCTTACGTTTACCTAGATTTCGTGTAATATGGTTATTTAAGAGTAAAATTGGATCACTTTGATACTCATCTTTTCTCTTAAATTTAGAACCTCTAATATTGTCTTACAGTCATCAATTGAAATCTCCTGTTCTCAATTTAATTTTTGGATTTTCTTTAACCAATTGCTTTCATTAAAATTTAACAATTTATTAAGATACTCCAGACATTTATCAACGAATGCTAGAACATTATTTTCAATATCATCACTTTCTGTGGAGAATTTGACTTCTAAGGACTTTTTCTTGTTTCTAAACGAAAGAAAAAGTCTCTTTTACATTTTTCTAGCGCTGATTTTAAAGTTGACAGAATATAATACTTATCTCAGTCCGTGATGTTAATACCTTCCAGTTGTTTAACAGCTTTGTGAAAGTTACGTAAAGAAATGCCGCGCGAAATTAATAAAGATTTTAACTTTAAAGCCTTCATCAGTTTCATTCGTCACCAAAATATTTTGAATGTGTGTTGGATTAACCTCCTCTATGCTAATAAAATAATCGCTCAATGCCTTCCAATTCACTGGAAATTGACGCACTTTCGTTATTGCTACCACTTTCCATAACTAATGCAATTTAATTAAATATCAAAAGAAACAACAACTTCCAAGTGAAAATGATTAACAAAACAAAAACGAAGCAAAGACAGATGCACAAGCAAAAATGACTTTCTTCAGCACTGATTGTTGTATAAACGGTATTTGAACTATACTACACTTTCTGTTATATGGGAGGACAGTGTGGAAGGGTGCTTCCGCTGAATTTGGCAACGCTGGATGGAGATACCTGGTCGGTTTGCGGGGTACTGCATAAGTGCATACCAGTAAAAACAGAACAGTTATTTAATTTACCCATTTGTGCGAAGGACACTGAGTACTTTGGTTTATCGGCGGGCACTGTTCATGCTAATTGTCATTTGAAAGGTCTATTACGGAGTAATAACTTTTTTTGAGAAGGTCATATTAAATTCCATTTCGAAACGACAAAAATGATTAAGTAATGTTGTAATAAAACTGACATAACAAACAAAATAGCAGGTGCAGTAGAGGTAGCAAGGCGAGTGAACGATCTGTTTCTCTGAATTCGAGACGTGAACTAACGAACTAAAAGAGCGAACTAGTTCGCGAGGGAGCTGCGAACTAAACTGAGCGATTTCCTTCGCGAACTGTTATGCGCAAGTCTAATTGTAACCTACCGCAGTTTCATTTTCACCTCCGTGACCAACTTGTGCCTTCGCTGTAAATTCACTTTATTTGCTTCTTGTGCTTAGATTCTGGAAATGGATTTCATTACTGAAGGTTGCATACTTTATTGAGCCTTGATGCACTTCCAAAATTTAGATACGGTGGAAGATGAGGCGATTATCACAATAAAATTTGTAATTTAAATGTTCCTTATTTGTTCTGAATCACTGCAGTTGACTCTTTCAATGGACACACAGAATCTTCACAAATACCATAAATATATTTATTCTTCTTCATAAAACAAGTTCCCTTTACATGTTAAAGCAGTTAATGGAGACGTTTCAATACTGACTCATGGAATGAGGCTCATATTTATCAGACATATAGCATTGAATACATGAGAGAGAGAGGAAAATAAACAGTAGATGGAGACAGAGAATAACTTGCTTTACTTCATTTGTAATTTGGCTAAGGCCTCGTTGACATTTTGTATTTTAATTTAAATGATTTGTACGTTACTGTTACAATTTGAACGACACCCGAGATACAGAAAATTGACCACACTGAGAGCGAGTCTAGATCGGGGAATGTTATTATGCCTCCTTGTCTAACTGTACACGAAAATCGGCAACAAAAACGCGCTCTCTTCTTCGATCAAACTGTAGACGGCGCTACCACCATAAATACCGACTCTAAGGGTCTGTGGTATACCACCTCTTTCTTTATGGACTTACGAGTTACAAAAACACAGAAATTAGGCTACCCCTCTCTCCCAATGGACAAGATTTTATTTTCTCAAGTTGTCTGACTACCAACCATTTGTAGCGCCAGAGAGTCTAGTAGTGAAGTCAGGACATCACTTCGCTGGGCCCACAAATGGCCACTATTTCGTATGTGCTCAATGGCGGATCCAGGAGGGAGGAGGGAGGCTAAAGGACTCAAGCCCCTCCCAAAAGCATATAGATCCACCCCCGACATTGGAATTTTATTGAGTTTCTTTTTTTTTTTTTTTTTTTTTTTTTTTTTGACGCTACTGTTCTTATAAGGGCGGCAATCTGAAACAAAATGTTGTCATGAGATTACTGTCGTCGACCCCCCACCCCCTCCTATTTCGGCTCACATTATCCGCCCAAACCTTCACCCGAGTCAACCACCCCCCTCCCAAACCAAATCCTGGATCCGCCACTGTATCTGCCTCCTAAGTTACTCTCAAAAAATATATATCTATACTTAATACTAATAGGCTTGTTCTCTTTCTAAATAATGCGAAACACAGTTAACAGTTTATACTAAAGTTCTCTATTCATTTTTCGGTTTACTGCGTCCTATAATAAGGGGTCGTCAATTAATTACGTAAGTAAGTGAGGTGTTTTTCGGAAATCTGTATCCACCCCATCATGATACCTGGTGGGAACCCCCTCCCCCGTGTTTATTTTTGGAGATCTTTTTTATACGCTCTACTGTTTATCAAGGAATTAAAAAAATGACGTAATTAATTCCTATTTAATTTTAAGTCTTCGGCGATTCACAAGCCATTCCCTCCATTGCAATGCCGTTGTGTTACAAGATACGAATAAATTACCTGAAAACATTTTTATGAACCGTTTAACATACCCGGGAAGGTTTTAGTTGTATAAAGATACTACTACCTGACGCCATAAATCGGTATGTGGAATACGTTATTTGCAGATAAACGGAATAACACTGATTTTACTGGTAGTAACTGCTCTTTTAAGAAGCGTTTCGATTACGCTGAACAGGTCTATATTAACACTTCATTTTCATAAAGGGCACTTAAAATCGGTGAGTAGATGCCCTCATCTCTCGATAAAGCACGCCCCCGTTCTTTCAAATTATACGGAGCTATATACCTAAAGAAAAGACCCTCCATAAATTAATTTCAACGGACGACGTCGCATCGGAAGTTTCCAATCTAGAATGCAAACACGCCATCTTGCGGTCGACCGCATCACTGCTGATCCTCGTCCTACAGAGACGATGAAAAGGTTCGTTCATGAGGCCGGCTCCGATATCGATAAGAAAAAGCGGTTTGTTGGAGAGCGAAGCAGGGCGCCGCGGAGTTTCAGACGGGAAGTTTCTCTCCGGTCGGAACTTGATAAAATTTAATCCGGCTGTTATAGTTGTCGGTGTGGGCGGCAGAGGGCGCCATATCCGCCGCAGACTCGAGTTTGCAATTGATACGGGGGCCAGACGGAAGATTTCATTTGGGAGCGGTCGATGGCGCAGATTCACCTTATATACCCTTCAGTATCAGCATCGGGCTGATACAGGAAATGCAGCGATTAATAGATTGGTGTCTAACACATTTCAACATTATTATTATTATTATTTTATTATTTTGGTTTGCGTATCTTCTAAAAGAAACACGGAACCCTTATTGAATCAATCATTTTTTTAAGTTTCTCATTCTGTTACAGCATAACTTGTAAACCAATAAATATACGTAACTGCGTACAATTACAGCATCAATTTCGGAAAAACCATTATGATTAAAATAACTGTAGGTGCTGTAGTTGGTAGACTAAATGAACCTACTGGAAGCTGGTAACCTGCCTATAGTAAAGATGTATTCATTTTTCTTTATTACACGGTTTGTTCATGGTTAGAAAAGTTGATTCGTCCTTTTTTCCAAAAACAACTAGTATGAAAACTATTTCATTATTTCCATTTATTTTTGTCTCCTAAATTTCGTTCCGGATTTAACGGATCTGGAAAAATACATTAAATAAATCATACTAACTAGTCTGATTCTTCAACACATTATCTTTTTTGAAGAAAGTAATATCCCTTTTTCGATAGATATTTTCAGTAATCCGATGAAAATAATAAAAATTAATGTCGAATGCTTTTAAAAATTTCAAGGTTCCACAATTATTTTAATACGTTTTTGAAAATAACGTTTTAGCGGACTTGACTAGTAAAGAATCTGTTTGCTGAAGCCTTGTCACCGAGAATATCTTGCAGTGAATACATTATTACTATTATTTTAGCTGAATACGTTATCGCCAATCCCCTTTGCTCCATATAGACTTGCAGCAAATTAAATTTTGTAAAGAAAACACTCAATTCCGTGTACACAAGAAATTATTTCTGAAAGATATCATTTTTATTTAGTGAATTTTAATTTTGTGTATATCCATTGGACTTTTTGTAAGTCATTAGAAACAATTATTGCATTTTTTGGATAATAAAGCATCTAAAAAAATTAGAACAGTATAACAATATCATTTGCTACATGCCAACAACAGCAAAAATCTGAATTTATTTACTCAATGTTCTAATGATATTACCTGTTACCCCAGTATCAGAACAAATGTTTCTGTTTTAGATCAGTCGGAAAGGGGTTTATGAGTCTTTTTAAATAAAAATATATTTCATAGTTATTTTCTGTACGACATGGTTCAGTTTTTGTGGTGGGTGCCTTGGTGGGCAAACACATTACAATTATATTTCATACCTTTATGATTAATAATTGTGGATTTTTTAATTTATTTATGAAGGAGTGGGAATTTATTACTTTATGCAAGAATCTCGACGTTAGTTGGGAATTTAGGAAAATTGTCACAATATGACATTTATTTTCTTATCACTGGCGATTACAAGTCTGGAGCGAATTTACCGTTAACATTAACACAAATTGGAAAAATCAGAAAAGCAACGCTCAGAGTTACAATTAGCCGTCATGAGCAAGCAAACAATTATATATTTACTTTTAAATATCTCAGAATCAAAATGCAAGAAATAATGACAACTGGAAACAATGAAAAATACAAGTTATGACTACCTCAGACAAAGGCATCATAATACTGTGACTTTACAGTATAAAAAGAAAATCATGGGCGCCAGAATGAACAATATATCATTCGAAAATAACTAGTTCTGGCAAATTATGCCGCTAGCTCAGGGGTTTTTACAATTACAAAGTGAGAACATGGACCTATCCTCTCAAAGTCGCTTACGGGTTCTGTTTCACGGAATGCACAATCACATGGCTTGGTCGTAATCAATTACCATTGGAGTTCTGCGTCTGATGTCTGTGATGAGTGTAGCGGACCCACGATATGTGAGATTATCTCACAAGTCGGCTATAGGCATCTCTGGTCTGGCAATGCGCATCATCGCATTACCGGCTGTGTTGCGGTGATAACCTTGCTCCAGCAAGGCAAGCTGCGGTTAGCGAAAGAAGTCAACTTTCCAAGTCAACCTCAGACTGGTGCGATCGAAGTTAGAATCTAGAATCTCAGCTCCTCGCTCTTCGGTCCACGAGGAAACTTCTTGCTCCGCCCATTTGTAGTCTCGAAGCTCACATACAAC
>JARYHS010013631.1:152869787-152896792 GCA_031002005.1 Vandiemenella viatica | reverse complement strand
CGTAATGATGAACAGTCATCATAACATAAGATAAACTCAAATCACCTAAAATATTCTGTAGTGTTTTAGAATTTACAAACACTAAAATAAAAACTTATGACATAAAATTGATAAAAATAACGCGATCGTAAGCGGAATAAATTCGCAGATATGTGCCATTTTTCAACTCTAAGTAATGGCACAAAAAGAAGAATGATGCTATTTGGTATGTGTGAACAAATGGAATATATTTCGTTTGAGTACTGCTGAATAAATTGTTTCTCCATTGTATGTGACACTTGGTGTCAAAGTCCATGGCATATTTTATTACTATTAAGGAAAGTGTATTAGATTAATTTCACATTAAATCTTCGTCGATTAATTTTCTTCTGTATATATATTTATAAAACATACGCAAGGCTGTAAGAAAGTTTGTGACGCAAATGTAAATATTCATCTGATTTTAATAAAAGGATGAAATGGCAAATAACATTTTGTACAGCCCAACTATTGAGTTCCATGCTAGCTACGATAGGGCATGTCACCGGACAGCACCATGACCCCAAGATTCAATTAATTAGCTGGGACAAATCGCCAGCCTCGCACAAAGACAGTGGGATGTGGTTTTTTTACCTGAGCCTCCTTTTACTCGAAGCTTGTGTGGATCCCTGGGGAACTGTGGTCGACAAGTCATTGCGCCAGGCAGGAATACGCGAGTACATCGGCTCGTAAGTTTCCGAATAGAGCCTACTAACGTAGATCGCACGCTGTATGTACGACCGCGGATGAGATTTCAGGGAAATATCACGTAAACTCAGGACGCCTGACCACCGGACTATCAAAATGAACATCAGAATACACACGACTAAAATTCTTGGTTTTTCATCCTAACATGTACTTCCGAGTTCAAGGAGGCGAAGATAAAGTTAAGGTCGGTGATAGAAGAGGGAACGGGAACATTGTATTCTGACTTGAATTCTGGTTCAACTAGCAGGATGAAGAAGTCCGTAACGCTAAGGTGGGCACTACACGCACTTAGCTTGACTGCCGCCGCCTTGTAAGGCACAGATTCTTACATTCCGTGGGTCCATCTTCAATCATCGCTGACTTCCGGACTTTAGCTGCTATTATAATCACCAAGCGTAGCGTATGTGCATTCCATGAAACTAGATAGGATAAACTTCCCTGGAATGAGAAGTTTCTTTTCTAACTCTCAAAGTAAATTCTTACTGATCTAAAGGCATAATTACTCGTATTAAAGAAACTTGCTTTCCCAGACTGTTTTGGTATGTTCTCGTAATTTTTGAATGGTATATTTTTCCATTTATGGCACCCAAGTTTATTTTTACTGTCTAAAGTCTTAATATCATTGATGACGATGTCTGATGTCATAATTTATTATGTATATTGCCTTTTCATATCATTCTTCCACATGTGTCACTCATTTGAGATTTAATTTCAAAATAATTTCCTTTTTTTTCACTCAAGAGCTATTTGTACCTATAGGGGTCACGTTGTTATTTTGTGCAATCATGTATTAATATTAAAGGTAAATTCGCCTGTATATGTAATTGGCAATTGAATTTAAATGAATGTCATAATGTGACAATTTTCCTATACCTGTACATCCGATAGCGTTGGATTCTAGCCTATTCAGTATTTTCAATATCTCTTAAAATTAAATATCCTCAGTCAATCATTTTATTAATAAATTATTTATTATTATATGATAGGCCTAATAATAAATTACACATTTTCCCTTATATGTGAAACAGTTCACCACACCTTAGTGAAATGCTTAAAGTAAATCGTGTTTGTATCACAAACAGATGCTGACGGTAACCAGGAATTAAGTTGTGATTAACAACACTTTCGTACAATACGGTTTCTCTTCATTATTCAAGGCATCATCTCGTCTTATTTATTCATAAATTGAATGAATTATTTTATACATTTTTTCCTTAACATTTTATCCTTATATGTGCAAGTTAATTTAGACACACTCAGCAATGCGATTGCCACGTTACTATTCTAAGGCCTTTGAAATTCAAGAATCCTGGTTAGAATCCCGATGATGCCAGGAATTTTCGATCATGAGCCACGCCCGAACGTTTTGTTGTTCGGATTCCATCATAAACTGTAGGTCCCAATGGAAAAAGAACTGGCCGTCGTATCTCTGACATTCTTGCTTAAGGAAGTTCCAACGAACCTTCAAGATGTAAAAAAGCTAAGTTTTTTTTAGCGATTCTTAAATACTTGCAAACTATAGAATAAGTATGATAGTGTCTGATTTCTGTGAAAAGCAGATGAATTACTCAAAAGTGACTAATTCAACGATGAACAGAAGTTACACTTAAGAATATTAGTGGAAATAGTGGAAAACTATTTGTTCGCTGTTCAGATTTGACTCGGTGGTACTTTGAAAAAAAAAAAAAACATCGTGGCAAATTCGTTTCCAGTCAGCTGTCATTAAAGTGAACCAATAACGACACACGAGCAGAAGCTGTGTTTCTTTGTATCCCTGGCAGCAAATCCTAAGGCCCGCCCGTCTGGACGGGGCCGTATTGTGGGCGGGCTGGAGCCATCACTCTTTCCCCTTGTATCCGGAGATAAATCGCGGACCGGCCGTAGCGTTGTTAGTTTACAAATCACGGTACGCTCTAAAAGATTGGGCAGGCCGTACGGTGGTGGAAAGGGATCCCACCAACCAACCTACAGGCCTTCGTCGTATGGAGGTGTCTTCGAAAACTGCCATCCTGTTGTCAAGAACTGGGGCTGGAGGCTGTAAAGTTTCCAATAGTCGATATTACTCCCGATATTCAAACATCGATTTATATTTGTTTACAGCTTTTGATGCAATATTTTTTAAGGATTCCGTATTCAAATTGGAAGGAGCCCTATCTGTCTTTTTGCAACAGGCCTATACTTCTTAGAAGGAAAAAGGATCAGACTTAACATTTACTCGTATTATATGTTTCGCTGAGCAAAAATCGAAAACACTTTTAAAATTACACTGTAGAAGAGTATTAATATTTTTTTTCTTTTTAAATCTATCGCAGCGTGTATTAATTGTTTAAACACATGTTATTGTTGATATTTATAATAAATTAGAAATCCTATACAATACGAATCGTCAATTAGACAACTAAGTTATGTTTTAACTGCAAATATTAACGTGACTTTCCGTTAAAATGGTCAGGTTTAGATCATTTGAGATACTATCTCTAAAATGCTTCTACTAAGGGATGTATAATTTATCGTCATTACCATTAATACTATGTATTTTAAAGGATACACACCAAAACTACTTACATCCTATACGTTTGTACGTCGCAAGCAAAGTTTTTATTTTAGAAATCAAACGTTTTTGTAGATAGTGTTCCATTGTGTATTAATGCACATGTAATAAATTTAATTGGCACCCAACGACATCACCAACGGCGAGAGCGACAAGTTGTTTGGAAAGCCTTTGAAAGAAGTTCGCCTCCAAATCAGAAAATGTGTCGGTCATTGACTTTTGTGCCAAACACCTCGAAAGTGACTTGCCACATGCGGGATATGAATCAAGATCATACGGAAACGTACGAGATTCTTAAAGACTCGACTCCAAATTTCCCGGTTATTGTTTAGGGTATTATTCAGCAGTAGGCTGTGGAGTATAGTCCGACTGCATGATAACATTTATTCGTACCTGCATTTGTCGTTGATAGGCTTGCAACGAATATTCGGCAACTATTCGGCCTATTCGGCCACTTTTTTACTATTCGGCCGAATGCCGAATATCTAGGTACTATTCGGCCGAATACCGAATACTTAGGATTTTTTTGTTTGTTAGATAATTGCCTAAAATAAAACGATTGATTCATTGCAAGGTAATGTATTTAACTACAATTACAAAAAATAATCGTGCATGGTCAACTTACACGATGTCAAAGCAAAACAAAAATATTAAATACCTATTCACTGGAATCATCACAACTGAAATTTAGGATTGGAAGATTGTGATGCAGAATACTAATTTTTCTGCATTGTCAGGTAGTAGTTTACTTCTTTTCTTCTCGCAGACATTTCCAGCTTCAAAGAAAAGCCGCTCCGAATAAACACTGCTTCCTGGCGCGGACAAGTATTTTGCTGCAAGCTTTGTCAAACACGGAAATTTCTCTCTTCTTGCTTGCCACCAAATGTACGGATTATCATGCCATGATATACTATTAATATTTAAATAAACATCAATTTCAGTTTCAACTGCATTTTTTTTCTCGTGATGTCCCTGCATTGATCGTACTTTTCTCTATAACAATCTCTTCAAAACAATCCATAAAAGATGAGTGTGTACTCTGACTTTGACCCGACTCTTCCGTCATCCTCTTGGACTGAATAGCGGACGAATTAGCGCTGCCGTCGCTGCTTGTTTCACAGTTCGCCTTTAGACAGTCGATCAAAATATACTGCCTTGCTTTTTCTCTTTGCAGTTGACTGGTGAAAACATTCATTTTGAAGCGAGGGTGCAAAGCGGTTGCTGATAAATAATTTTTATTTGTGGAAATGTCTTCAAATCGTTTGTTCAACCCTTGTTGTATGACAAGTCTCACTTGGTTTAATTTGGCTGTTAGCTCTGATGAGTTAGTTTTATCGCAATATCGCGTTAGAGCAACAACATATGGAATAATTTCAGAAATGCATGCATTTCCGGAACTGGTGATTTTTGTTAGTTCTTCAAATGGTTGTAGTAATCTCAAAAGTTGCTCTAAAAGCTCCCATTGAGCAGAAGTCAAGTTGGAAATATTGCAGTCCGTGAGATACACCGTCATCTACTGCTATTAGTTTGGTTTATTTAGACGGTGACGGTGTGATCTGGTGAATGTGGTGAAGTTTATCTAAAAAAATAGAGCAATGATTCCCAAAGTGGTTTATATTGACCCTACAGGGACTTCCGTGTGAGTAACAAGGAAATTTGTGAATCCACGAAATGAAAACAGGGGTCCACCCACTTCCAACAGTTCAGGCATTTAGTAAAGTAATTTCAATCTTTTAGTACAGATGCAATGAAAACCATACAGGGCTTATTTAACAGATGTATTTGCTAATTTTAATTGTGTTAGCTTGCGGTTACAAAGTGATAGTCTGAATTTAATAAAACTCAGGCCATAATTTTAGGTTTTCTTGTCAGCATTAATATATTCAAACAAAACGGAAACCACGAATCTTCCCAGTTCACCAGCTTGTAACTGACAAACGTTGAGGATGATGACGTTTTGGCCTATATTCAACATTTAGTCTAAATAACCTTCTCACAGACTTAAAAACGAGCTATGAGAATGTTGTGACTACAGAAATACTGCACTCTGTTATCGATCCATATAGTGAATAATAGCATATCATAATACAGGAAGATTATTGATCGAAGTAATAACTATCGTACTATGTAGGGGGCAGTTCAGAAAGTGGTATCAGCAATTCGGTCTTAAGAAGGTTATACCAATTGCTTATACCGTATTATGAACTATCGTAAGAAAGCTTTTCCATCACACCTCATTGGATGTTATTCTTAAGAAAAAAAAAGTAATGTCATAAATAATCCAACGTAGATACTTGAGGCCATACTTCAAGCTTGTTAAAACAGGCACAGAGTGGTGGGAGGTAACTCTGCTTTAACAAGCGGGCGAGAGACAAGCACAGCAATACAGATTTTGGCTCACTCCGGCCGAATACTTTTGCCAAATATTCGGCTATTCGGCCAGGAAGTCTGCCGAATATTCGGTATTCGGCGTATGGCCGAATATACTATTCGTTGCAAGTCTAGTTGATACTATACGAATATTTAATCTGTATACTAAATGATAATTGTAAATTTTTTATGTGAAACGCGTATCTTATCAGGTAGTATGTAACCTTACAGATTCACCATGGCAGATTGATGATTGAGAGAAGCAAAGTTACCAACGATCGTAATAAAACAGCAGGTTAATAAAAAACAATGGATGGAAAACCATGTCGCCAGTATCAACAAAGGAAAATCATAGCTACTAAACGTGAAGTTAATAATAACAGAACTTTTTTCGGTAAATAAACTCCTCTTGGGCTTCCAGTCGAGTAAAAATGTGACATTTTCACGCGACTTAAAGCCTGAAAAGTGTTTATTTATAGCGCCGTGAAAAGCTTCGTTCATATATAATCTTTGTTGTTGTCTTTGGTGATCTAAATATTGCCTATTCAACATACGTTTAACAAATATAATTGTTATTTCGGGAAATAAAATTCAGACTCATTCAACTCTGCATATTAAATGTGGTGAATAGTAAAATTTAGATCTGCGGCGCAATATTCTCATTCGATTTAGTCCACCGTCACCACTTCATTAATATCCTTATTGCTCAAGAATGTAAACAAACATAAAAAGTTTCAAGTTCAATGATCAATTCAATATTTTTAATGTTATTTTTTTACATCCTTTAGAGCCGTAAGAAAAAAAATGTTTTTAATAGTGAGCGAAACATATCGTAAAATTTTCAGGTACTTAAAAGAAAAATTCTGGTGTGTTTTAATATATTACGTAGTAATTTTTCTATTAGTTCATCCATTCCTTTAAAACAGCAGGCTGGAAATAATGTTTATTAGATTACACATCATTGTTCTGATCTCCTCAAAAAATATTTATGTTCCATTTCCTAATATCCAACTTATTTAGGGAGAGGAAGATGGACACCAAATTAGCAATAAATAAATAAGAAAATAAAGCTTATTTGCTGAAGAATTCCTTTTCTGGGAGACCTATCACTTGCAAACTAATTGGAATTAGCCGACACGAAGGGTGAGTGTGCTATTTGAATTGACAGAGCTTAACAAGGCCAACTATAATTGGATCAAATGAAATACAGCCATCGAATGAAATTGTGACTGTAAAACCTACATGACCAATTTGGCCGAATACCAATTCCTGATTCCAAACACCATCATGCAGAGTAAAAGCCACCCCCCCCCCCGAAAAAAAATGTAGCCATCAGCAATAAATAGGCTTTCTAACTGCATTACGCTTGTTTCTACGCTTATAATACTGTAATATACTGTATGTGATAAAAAGTATCGGGACACTTTTATACAATGCTTAATTCAAGGGTAGATATCATGACAGACGGACCTGTTAGTATCAAAGGAGGCGGGATGGCCGGACGCCGACGGACTTGAAGTTATACTTTCCTACGTGTTTGACCTGAGACCTGAGACCTACGTGCAGTAGAAAGTTACAAGAGGTAGAAGAACCTTTTAAGCCATTGCTTCCATCTGCCAACAAGTAAAGAATTCATCAACCACCGAAGCAAGAAGAAGCTCTAGCCAAGAGCCATTCAATACTTCAGGGGCCAGAAATTTGATCATTATAAGCAACAATGCAGCAACAAACGAAGATCTTTTCGTTGTGGAGATAACCACTCTTCTTAGAACTTCCCAAGACCCTAAAGAGAACGCAACATGCTGCAACTGTGTGGGCTCTCATGCCGCTTGCTTTCGAATATACCCAGCGCAGAAACTCTGAGAAGCAGCAGACTAACGAGAAATAACCAAACTGGGGCCGCAACTAATGAAGAAGAAACTGCTGCTCGACCTTTGAGCATCCGCCTACAACCTCAGTCAAACTAGTCAGAACTACAAGCACTCCTAAACGTCCGGCGTGAACTACCAAATCAACAGTGATGACCAGCCTTCTCATTCCAAGAGGAAACTAACACATCAAGTCACCAAATTACCCACAAGCAACAACCAAGGCCGACCACCTGAGTTGACCATCTCCGGCAATGCTGCGACCATGGTGCAGTAGAAATTCGATAAAAGCCTCAACGTTCCTAATGAACTAGTTACAAGAGCTATCATCCGTAATGTCAACGTACTACAACATCCAGGACCATGAAATGGCACCTTCTACTAGATCAATATGAAGAGCTACAAAGAACACATACTAAAAGAAAAGCGACTATACTCGTAATGCTTAAAAGAAATGCCAACAGACAACAATTTTAGTAATAACTGCTCGGCAAAGAACGAGTAGCAAATGCTCTCGGATTATGACGTGAGTAGAGAAGCAGTAACAGCAGAATGGGTCGGTCATGGGAGTTCAGTCACCTCGAACGTAGAGTAGTCACTGAATGTCACCTCAGTAACAAATGCATCAGGAATATTTAAACATTTCTACAGTTACCCAAGCTGGCAGATGGCGTTGTGATTCGGAACTGTAAATGGGAAGGAATAACGATTAAACAAAGACCAGACGGAAAGGGACCGTCGATCATTGAGCAGAGTGATTGTAAAAATCTCAAGAAATCAAGGGAATGAGTTCCAGTGTGCTACCAGCAGTTCTGCCAGTGCAATGACCGTGAGTTTGGAATTAAAAAGAATGGGTTACAAAGATCTAACTGCTGCTCATAAGCCAAATATTTCTGTAGTCAGTATTAAGCGACTCTTGAGGTGGTGTTAAGAGATGGTATGATGATGTTTTTCGTGCGGAAGCATCATGCACGAAGTATGTACGACTGCAAACGTTCAAGGATAAAGGATAAGCTAGATTATATCATGATCAAACGGAGTTTCTGGATGCTAGTTCCAGTCTGTAAAGCTGTCCCAAGAGCTGACATAAACTCTAGTTTAGTTATAGGTATAGCGTTTTTAGAGATACACCGATGGCAAAAAATCACAAAAAAATACTTAAGTCCCCTAACCATCAACACCCCGCACACTAGGATCTCCTTTATTTAAACAAGTTTTAAATACCATATTTGGGTTCAGTTCACCGAAACCATTATTGCAAGTTTAGAATGTAAAACTGTGTACGTTTACGTGCTAGATACCTGTCATATAGAGACAGAGAGTGAAACTTGTAGAAGTAACGTTTCTGTCTTAAGAGAAACCAAAGAAAAACAGATGGGAATTCTAAGAAGAAGAACGGGCAAGAAAGAGACGAATAATGGAATATTGACAAAAACTGAACGCAATAAGGTAACGTAGGATGTCGTACAATCTCAACAAATATGCAAGGAACATACTATTGTAACATTGGAATATTATTACTCTAATTATCATTATTTTTATTTACGTTTCAGTCACACATGAGCTGCCATTACAGAAGTTCCATAGCTTTCTAATTGCATTCTTTTTTATTATTATTCGTTCATATTTTTGGTCACTCATGTCAGTTCTTCAGAAAACAGTTATTTTTAGTTGTGTATTGCTAGTAAAGGAAAGTAAGACACAGATTAAAGAATCGGTGACTAAGAATTTTCCGACTGCCCTGACCAATGTTGTAGGATCGTAATCGCAGCGCTAAGTAGTCAATAAAAGTAAAATAATACAGATAATTATTCATTCAAGGTTAATATTTTAGCAAAATCTTTCTTTGAATAATATGCGAATTTCAAATAAGATTTGACGACAAAAAAAATTAAGATATCAGTCAATATCTTAGACACAGAACCTTTACTGAAATTTTTTAACGAGGTATTAATGTTAAAGACATACAGATTCACCCAAACGTTTATAATATTGTCATAACTAGCCACTCTTCCAACCATGTATAGTACTGTCTACCTATGTTCAATTAAAACAGTGAAGAGAACGATGAAGTAGACATTACATTTCTCTGCTAGATGGATGACCGGTATGGTGACAAAATGGTTAAGGTGTTTGTCTGGTGATCGATAGGTCCTCGGTTTGAATTTCTGTCTCAGCTGGGATTTTCGTAGCCACTAAATCCGGCCTTCACCACTGGCATAGATTGCTGTGTATTGTGAAGTACGCCAGAACGCTTCCGTGGTTTTGATTCCACGTTAAACTGTAGCACCCCTGCACCCGGCGGGACTGGCGGGTTAGGTTAAGGCGGCTACGACAGGGGCGAAATGCGCAGTAAATAGAATCGCTGTCACCAAGTCATTATGGCCACACGAAATTATTATTATTAGCTAGAAGGATTGAAAATAAAATTATGAGTTTTTGAGATAGAAAATTTGACTCTTGCAAAAATTACAGACCGCTATCATTTTATGAGAAATACACACGAAATGAGATCCCAAAAAACATCATTATTGGTTGTAGCCAAACTGTTCTTTGTCCTGCATGAAGAAAATAACATTATTTTATAAAAAAAGGGACTCAACATACAGATACAGATTTAATCTAAATTTATCATCATACTGTAAAATTTCTGCACGGGTCTGGCTGGAAAACGGTGTATTATTTCCTTCCACCATTCCCCCAATTCCACTCATTTTTCTCGCACAAAATTTCATTACCTCTTGGTTCATTTGTCGCTTGGTTATCCTGGAGACCTCATTCCACAGCATTAAAAAATATGTTTACCTAGGCACTACCTTCACGCATTCTGTCTATGCTTCCATACCTTTAGAGTCTATATCTATCTATTGCATAATATTCATTGCTTGTAACAGGAGCTACCAAGGATTTATAGTTTAGTACTTAAAATGCAATTTACAACGGTAATTATCAAAAGTAAGAAAGATATAATACAAATTGCATGTTTGTGTTATATGTGATGATATATTTATGTAACTGCATTCATAGTCTTAATAGTTCCGATGTTTTTTTTTTTTTTTTTTTTTTTTTTTTTTTTTTTTTTTTTTTACTACCATTTTTGTGGAATTCTTCTGGAAAATTGCTTAGAGAGATATGGAATGTGGTTACATAATAGGTTGCCAACTGGGACGATGAAGTGAGACTATATCAGTGACACTTTCGGGCATTACACTTTTATGTCCCCAATAAAGACGGTACAGCTTGCCAGCGCTTATAATATTATTCACAGTGTTTAAAAAAAGAAAAAAAAATCTTCATCATAATTAGGCCTAGTATTTTTGCTTCATTGAATGAGTCTCAGATATGTTTCAATTTTAATAACGTCTGTTTGTATTTAAATACAGATTATTTAATATGGTTGACTGTGCCAGAAAAGTATGAGACGTTGGTGAAATATGATGGATTTACTTACCACAATACAGAAACAATAAATAAAATGTCTAAAACATGGCAATGCAAAAATCGCATCCTGTTCTCGAAATAAGGAATTAAAAATTGACGTGCACCCTCATCCGGCTGTAGTTAGTTATTTATTACCAGCGGTGTATCTTTTCAGTCATTAGCCTCACACCCCCACAATGACAAATATTCAAGTGATCTTTCACATTTATTTCTTTCAAAACACGTTTTCCACTGATAAAAAGTTAGTTGTTAGCCGAACCGGAAGTAAAATCGTAAATTTCGTGTTTACTATTCTTTTATTAGAGTTATGGAAATTCCCGCCCACGCACCGACAATGGATGTAGGTCGTTGTGGCTGGTTCAGTGACTCCGGTATCAACAGCGCTTCCGGAAGCGGCGGTGCTACGGATGTGGCCTGCACAGTGGCCATTGTATCCGAACGTCCCCTGGCTGAATAACGACGCCGGCTCGGTCACACGGCAGTGACTTATGTCTCCAGACGATCGAATAAGTTCACACGCAACAACTGTCATGTTAGATCAGCTGATGATAGTCATCGATCGTGCTAAGCAGTTGCATGTTGCTGAAAAAATTTGCGCGTCAACGATATATTTTTCTTGCTGCGGCAGCTTTATGGAACGTCGACGACAATGTCATTATGCTGGAACACTAAATCAGCTATTAGACATTATTCCAAGAGCAGTGGTTACTGAATTACGATACTTCAGATATTTTTGTTCTTGTTTGTATGGTGTTAAATAATTCCAGCGTGCTTCACCAGCAATTCATACTATTCTCGCATATTCAACTACTTCTTATCTCTAAATATTAATTAATGTCTATTTAAAAACAAATACATTGTATTAAAATAGTAATATGTCAGAAACTGATTCAATCAAGGAAAAACGTAGCTTAAATTAAGAAAGTATCTGTTACCTTGCATATAATAGATTATTAATTTACCAGTCATCTTTGCATATTATTGAACTATAGTCCATCACCTTGCACGGGCTTTTAAACCATAGAAATATATATATATATCTTGCAACAATATGAGAGTCTCGTTAATCTTACTCATACAGGTATAGAGATAGATAATGAAACTAAAAATTTAATGCTAGTTACAGATTTCTATTTTTTATTCTCCCTGTAACTGTAGTACAATCATCAAAAATACTTCAGCTTTTCAGTCAGATCCTAAGATTTTAAGTTTAAAACTGCGCCTAATTTGGCTCACTAAGTTTTTCGTGATGGCGGAATAAACATACAAACCAAGAAACTTACAGAATATCTGACAACAAATCTAAAAACAATTGTTCTGTCTTCAGGGACCTCAGAAGAATTCTCGTCAATCGTTTACCACAAGAACGTCTTCAATGTACCGACACAAACCCCGATAAAGCTTTATGATAATATATATATATGAAATGTCTGTCCGTATGTGTTGGGACGAATACAATTATCTGGCGGTAATGCTCTGGCCTCACATATGGGAAGACGCATGTTTCTCCAAATTATTTCAGGGGGATGGCGGGATAGTTCCTTTAAAAAACCATCGCCCAATTGCTTCCCGTTCTTTACGCTCATTCCTTTTCTGCCTCTAGTCATCTCGATGTCGACGAGGCGTAAAGCTATAAGCGAAATAAATATATAAATAATAAAAAACCAATTACAACTGTAAAACCGAGTACGATTAAAAACAATCATTCAATTTATACGTCAGTTATCTAATTAGTGAATTTTGTGTAGAATATAGTCTATTGTCGGAGAAAAGTCTGAGTAATTGTTAGGAATGGTTACTATAGGACATCTTAATAGAACAGACTACGCATCCCCGTAACATATTAAAGATTGCAGACCTTCACAAGAGGCGGAATGTTACATAACTGTGCTAATGTAACAAGGTCAGCAACACGTAAAAATTAGGCGTCCGTTGATGGAACGGACGGAAATTCTGCTTCAGGTTTGGCCCCTGTATACTCGGAATAGTATTCGCTGACTATTGAATAACATGAAAAGAGCAGGTTGAATGGTTATCAATGGAATATCGTTGCCTATTAGAATTATTCTCTTTCTCGATTGTGAAGAAAAGTTGGATTCAAACAAGATACGAGTGCGATGCAGTTCACTTTCAATTTCTTGAAGACAAATTTTCAAAATATTACAACGAACTCTTCAATAAGTACAGCTAGTGCAAATGAAATGACGAAACTGGCGCAGATACCTGTTAGCGATATGCTGATCGACTCCCGTGGCTGTTGGTAGAGCGATTTAATACGTAACATCGCAGAAAATTCTATTGACGTACAAAGATGCCACTACGCGTTCCCGTAACGCCAAACAACGGATTAAGTCAAATGTTATTATTAAAAATAAATAATTTTAAATGAAACTGAAAAAAATTGAAGAATTTTTCATTACCTTGGAAATAACAAACAATTTCTAATAAACTAAAACAAGTCAAAACATAGAAGGGGACATAATATCACGCATTAATGTCCTTGAATAAAAATGTTACATGTTAAAATTAATTTACCTAATTTAAAATGTATCATACACTCATTCAGTGTCATGTCACATTATATACAGAACAAAATACCACACACTGACAAACCAGTTTCATGTATGTACAATAAGTACATGCTTCACATTATAATTTAATTGAAGGAATGGTAAATGAGGGGAAACTAGATTATAGTAACATTATACTGCCATTAACAGTACAGTCACATATAGCTACAATTTGGCCCACATGTTGAGGACAATAACCATTGCATTAAAATCTGAGGGAAAAACATTGAACTAAAAGGTGCCAAGACACACAAAGATAGAGACGTTTCTAAGAGTAAAGAAGATTGTCTGTGAGTAATAAAACTGAATAAAAAATGGAAGTAGGGAATTTTTGGATGGATATAAAATGCTGCAGATGCTTATGCACTGAAAACCAGGTAAGATTTGACAAAAAAAAAAGATGATAGAATAAAATTAAATCAGAAGCGACAGCTAGTGCCAATCGGATCTACCGTCACAGCGAAGTCGTCAGCTAAAAAGTGTTCAAGTCGTATGCCTATCGTTCGGTGCGCTGTGTCTACAGTATCAACTTCCGTTTTGTAAGGCAAGGTGCGAGGGTGGAATGGGTCTTGGAGACATGCACTGCAGTCAAAGGAAAACCGGATGTGAAGGAAATAAGCGGATTTTCGCACGATGCAATCAAGCGACAGCGGGAAAGAAGATTACAGGACGTTGAGAGGAGAGAGCCCAACCTTGCAGGGAACTGCGAGTGTAGAGCATAGAGGCGGTGTTGTGTAACCCACCAAGCCGCTTACCTCCCATCAATGTGGAGGTCGCCTTCCAGCTTGAGGCTCCTAGGGTCTCGTTATCGCCTACGCAGAAAGGCCCCCGAGGCGCTGTCGCAACGAAATTACTTCCCTGCAAGAAAATCCGTACACACTAAAAATAATGAAGACGCCACCACACTGGGAGGTACAATGTGACCAGGTACGTGTTCTGGTCCACCCCTACCGGCCGTTCTGTTTGTGATTTCAGGTGGTTTCCAGCGAGCGTCTATCTGAATAGTGGGACGGTTCCAAAACTCCGTCTAATAGGCTACAGTTTTCGTAAATAAAAATTCACTTTTCACATGGAACCAAAGCTACACATTTAGCAGATAGATGGCAACACAAATGTTCCTTTCCTGTGGGTTAAATTCTCCAGATTTAACAAATTTCATTCTAGTCATTGGAGGAGATTCTTTAAAGGGTAACAAGACATTTATAATCCACAACGTCAAATAGTTGCCTGGTATGTCGAAAATGTTTTAGTTTGCAGTAGCCTAAGGCTGGGAGAAAACTGTGAGATTGCGGCCCCTTCGAACATTATTTTCCTGCCTCCATTGATGCTACCCCAAAAGTACGAATTTACCGTCCCCCAAAAGCTGCCGCCCGGGCCAAGTGCTCAGATTTGCCTCGCCTTTCCCCCTAGATCCGGCACTGTTAAAGGTAAATTAACGAAGTATCTGCCTAGAAAAACTAAATTAAATACTACAGGAAACAAATGACAAAGAACTTACCTCTCGCACAGGAAAGTAAAATACATAGTGAGTCCTCTTTATTGCCACTAACCAAAAAAAACAAAAAATTCGGAAATGCACACGATACTTCTACGAAACTTTACTTCTGAATCCTGTGGTTAATACACAAATTAATTTATTTCTTATGATATTGAACATTTAAAACTTATAACATTTCCGTCCATTTGATGCTTAAAGCTAACGGCTTTGTGGCCTGCCCACTTAATTAGTGTCTAGAGTGGATTTGAGGAGGATGCAAGGAACTAGCAGAAATTTAACTATGACCTTCTGAAGGAACAATCCCGGCATGCAGTGATTTGGCGAAACTATGTAAAACCTAAATCTGGATGCACTATATATTACGGTATTAGTTGTCTTTCGTCCATCGTTAGCTTTTTAGCAATTTCCTTAAAAACCAAGCAACCAAAATCCTACTTCTATTGACCTGATTTTTTTTTTTTAATCTGTCTTGTATACATTTTGTTCACCACCCACACTCGATATAGTGTTAAATTATGTGCTGCAGCAAATTCTAGCCAAGCGAAGAGCGTATCATCACTATCAGAAAGATATATATATTTCCTGTACTTGAAAGAATTAAAACAACCAGTAATATTAAATTTATCAAATTTAAAATAGCAAATTCTTTTATTTAACTTCCTGTTCAAGTACGCGAACTTCTCACCCAGTTTTTTGCTTAGACGTTTTGCTTAAATTATTGTACAGTTGTTTAGGGATTGTCTAGGCATTTGTCTTTTGCGAGAAATCTGTAGCTACCGTTTAAAAGTTTATTTATCTCAAAAATTTAAGAAAACTTGTAAGAATAATAAGGGAAGTTGACAGGAGATCTTTATTATATCTTGGTTTTATTTCAAATCTGATTGTAGGCTGCAATTGCTGGATAATACATTTTATAAATAAACTTCCGTCTACAGATATAATACAGAATTAAATACATTCACCACAACAATTGTTTCTAGATGGCATTTTATTTATCATAAAACTCTTGTTTAAATTTATTTCTTTCCTGGATTTTTCTCTCAAAAAACCAGTGTGGACCCTGAAGCTTTGCGCCATCGCAATTGATCATTTTTAGACACAAATATTGCTACCGTCTGCAATATTGCGTTTAATGATATCTATCGAAGTTGTATACCGATCAGCGTTTCGAATATTCTTCTGGCCATGGCTGCAAAAAATACTTTAAGTGAGACAGGTGCAAGTTACCTTTTAAACAGTTATTTACCACTAATTTAATAGGTATTCTGAGAACACACTTGGCGTAATATACATAATAGTATCTAGAATGTTTAAAAGTATTCTGCTAGTGTAAGTTCACTTAATTTCTTTGTAATTAAAAATTTCTTGCAGTTTACCTGCTGTTGTTCAAGCAAATAAATTTTCAGAATATTCAAGGTATACCGCGAGTATCCGTTAACTTCACTGATCACCAAGTAAGGTTGACAGTTTAACTACTGCTATTCAAACAAACGTGTATTCACAATGTTAAGTGTGTTAGGAAGATAATGCCTGGAATTAACGTAGCCTTGCCGTTGAAAGAGTCATTCAGCATTCTGGCCATAATCAAGGAACAAAAAATAAGTCTTAGGGTCACGGGCTAAAACTGCGTCATTTGATATAATCTGTTTCTTCAGTTTGATCATTGTATGATCTGTTAAGGCCTATTTAAACCAAAAATTCACTGCACAGAGTCTAAAAACCAAAGGTCATGCCTAGTAAGTTGATCTAGGTTGAAGAAGAACTTGATCTGTCTTTGTCCTTAATGGTTCCGTCTGAAAAAATGGAAAAATTATAGTTGGGTTTGAGGGTGTTTAGAAGTATTAAAAAGCAAGAGTTTTCTCACTGATGAGAAAAGTAAAAATTTAAATATAAATAATTTTATTAACAAAAGAAGAAGACTAAAACATCTTCTTCATAATTAGTATGCGATCTGTTATTAAAATTAATTGAAATCTTTATTGTATGTCGGACGTAGTGCAATATTATACGACATAATATAGAAAAAATCTTTTATTCCTTTACCTGATTTGAAACATAAAAGAAATATCACTTTCTCTTTCGTATTTCTATCTCCTTGTTTCGAGCTCCAACTTCATATATGATTCGGGAGAGCTATTCCATTCAGAAGTCTCCTGAATGGCTACACAGAGCTGAAAATTCCCTCAAGTTCTTGAAGAGGAAGCCCGTATATATCTTTTTGGCTGTTCGTTACCGAGTGTGTGCTGGGTGGTGAATACAGAAGCAGCCTCTCCGCCCGGGGGTGCACACCCCAATAGAGACAGGCGCTTGTTTGTACATGCGACAGCATACAAAAAAGTCCGCCACTCCTCCTGTTGCTTGCCAACATCAAAGCTACTCTCGGCAATGATTTCAAACATTCGGTGATTATCTGTTTGTACCATCGATTTGAAAAGTTACATCTCTCTGATGAAGTACGCTCTTCCATTAACATTCTGATGTTCACTGAGAGTAAATTTAAAGATCTTTTCAAATTGGTTTACAACGGGAAAACGTTCAGGTTCAAATGTTCGTTAAACTGAATGTTTATGTAGCTTTAATTTACTATAGTGTTTGCTATGATACTAACAAAAATTCTGGTACTGCCCCATTCAATTTTTTTGAACTCTTTTTTAATTTTTGGAAAAAGTAGGTATAATTCAAACATTTGCAGAGCAAAGAAATAAAAACGCTTAAAATATTTCGACCACTAACTGATTTTAACTGAAACCGCACTTTCCTCACCACTCCTAACTACTTCAAAGAAGTCACTGCCCAAACTGCTTTGGCCGCACAGAAAGATACTGTGGCTTATTTTCTCCATGCAGCCAATTTTGTACTTCCGTTCTCAAAACAATTGTATTTACCATATCATCTCCTGTACTAAAGGACACATGATTAATAAACATCAGTAATTTGGTTATTATAAATTATATCCATATTCATTTACAATTTTATTTTTTTTTTAAATATTCATTCCGCATTTGTACTTCTATTATCTCAACAAACGTTGTTATCATTTTTCCATTGGATTCATTGTACTATACAGTATAAAAGATATTCGATGGAAACAACAATTGATAATATTGCCGTGTGGTCGTGATGACCTAGTGACAGTGTTACTATTTGCTGCCCATTCCGTCCCTGGCGTAGCAACACCGCCTAGAGGAGAAGGCCTAGCCTCTCAGTTTGTGACGTCATGCATGTCAGGCATAAGCTCCCTTTGACGCGAAAGAACAGTACATTCAAAATATTACAGTAATTGTTTTTTTGTTGTCATACAAATACTTCTTTTTACCTCAAAATATCACGGGAAGGCACTATTTCAAATTTTTCTTAATAGAAGCAAAACTGCTTGAAAAATTTCAATATAACTGCCGATAAACTTTGCAATGATTCAACGTTCTTATTCATCTGAAAATAAATTGTTTAACAATTAATAGCCATTTTATCCTAAAACTAATCTTTTACTATTTCCGATAAATTCAATGTCAGTGATATTTCTTTTCCATTAGAAAAATTAATCGTGAGTTTCTTTTCCTCTTCTACACGCTGTCGAAAAATCAGTATCTTGTTTTTTCATCAGCCTACACTCTAGCAGGTAGACCCTATATATAAGAAACCTCAGCAGACATATAGATAATATCTGTTTAATTTGATGTGAGAACAAATATTTTACCAAATACAACAGCTAACAACAGTTTTTAAAATAATGATAACAATTAACAAGTGGATTTTTTTTTCAAATTTTACACGCGCTCGCACACAGTAAGAGTAAACAAATGAGTTTGGCTTAATCTTTATTAGAAGTTCAGCATTAATTAAAAAGAATTTCACAATTATTTACAAATGTATTATATCACAAAAGCACAATGCTGAGTAAAAATAACTGATAAATAGCAAATCTATTTTAGTGATTGAAATAAAATAAATTAAAATGGATCATATACATCGTTTAGAAGCTTGGTTTACTGAATTGTTCATAGTGTGATTTTTACTATGTTACTGAAGAATAACTATAATTCTTTATTTCAGTTATTGAACTGAGTACTGATACTGACAAAAAGAAACACAGAACACTGTCCTTTCAATAGCCTCTTTCAGATTCAGAATCATTGAGGGTAAAACCAGCCCTCTTAAATCTTATGAGTTGTCCAGGCTGTTGCCACCTCTCTCAAATGAAAACTTTTAAAATACTTATTTTTATCACAATAAATTAATTTATAAACTTTAATGTAATTAAAATTTCTCATATTTTTTGAATCCATGAGGAAATATTGGTGCCTATTAGTGTTTTGTCATTCTAAACAGGCATATTTTCTCATTACTAATACATATCATATTTAACACATAATTCACATTTAAGTCTTTTTTGCACTGTATGGGAACAGCATTCAACAAAGGACAGTAGAACTCCAACTATCCGAACACCGATTATCCGAATCGCTGATTATCCGAATCGCTTTTTTTAATGAAAACGGAAACGTGCTGCGATTCAAAAAATAATGATTCTGCCTACATGCCACGTGAAACTTCTCACTGTCAAGCGGATGAGCAACTTTGCTGCTAGAAAACAGATGAATACAGTCAAACAGCTTACTTTGACAGAGATGTTCAGCAAGCAATGACTTTTATTTACAGTATGGTACGTCTGTGCTAACGTACAGCACTTACGCTTAACATGTAAAAGTGTTGCCTTTTTATTCAATAAATTAAAAGCTCTTTTCCTTTAAATATAGTTATTTCTCCCATTTTCAACTTCCATACAGTAATTAATTAAAATAGACCGTTTTTCGGGAAAAATCCAATTATCCGAAGTTTCGATTATCCGAATGGGGTCCGGTCCCAATTGATTCGGATAATTGGAGATCTACTGTAAGCCCAAACAACTAGGGGCGAGTTAATCTGCTTGAAATTAGAATCATTATACACTGGAAATGTCAGAGGTTACAAAAAAGAAGAGCTTACAGTGCATTCCTGGCCCCATATATTCTTTTTTTTTATTCAAGTTCTTCTCTCGAAAGCTTAGCAGTGAAAGTGTGTGTGAGCAGTTTGTAAGTAGTGATGAATTTAATTGTTGCCACTAGTTGTGTGTGGATGCTGATATCCATCCTATCACTGTGAACTAGCCTTCTTTTTCAAAATGTAGTTGAAAAGCTGCCATGAAGAGACAATTGTATCAGTTATAAATACTCTAAAGAAAAATAAAATTAAATCATTAGGATGGAGAAAAGAACTGTTCCTGTACAATAACAGAAATGGTTCTTATGTATCAAGAGCAGTCACTTAATATTGGAAAGAACAACATGAATCTAAACACATCACAATTAACTATAAAATATAACTGTTAATAATTCTTTAGCAAAATAAGACATTTCCCAGAATATACTGCACTAAAATATTAGTGTACTAACAATCACAATCGTAACATTAAACAGTCCTATTGCATTTCACACTGAAGGTGTATAATGAAATGGTGAAAATTTATGCTATGCAAACGAGAAATCTTGTTGCAGAAAAAGTTTTTGTTACTTAAAATATAGTTCTGAAGCATTTAAGGTGTATGAGTATTGTTTGATTTTGTAGGGGCAATAGTAGCGGAGATAGAGGTTAGGTTGAAATGCAGGCTGGACCAGAATGACCTTCTTTCAGCATAGGATACGAGGAATTTGGTTATTATTAGTAAATAAGATGTTAGTGACAACGTGTATCGCGATGTTTACTACTTTCGAGTATTATATATAAACGAACTAGTCAAAGAACTTGTAAATTTAATACAAATAAACTGTGATATAGAAGTGTATACGTGTTTATAGAACTATCTGACCATTAATGTTATAGTTAATTAACAATAAAAATACAAGACTAAAGAAACATGTAATACATTAAAACAAAAAGTACTTAGATTGGAATAAACTGTGGTGTAAAGAATCTATGCATTGAAGATATGCGTCGCCGGCGTAGTGCACTCTTTAGAAGTTGGAAATAACACAATTTTCGGTCACATCTAAGAATGCAAAATCTGTATACCATCTCTGTAGAATAACTATCGTAGAAAACAGTAATCTTCGAAAAAAACAACTCTGACTTCGCATGCACAACAGCTTACAAATGGCGACTCTCTGAACTTCCTTACCTAACTAATGTGCGTCAGAACGTTTTTGTGACGTAGGCACCGGCCCTTCTATGTGGATGGTGATGGTCGTAGTCACCTTAACCTAACCCGGCAATCCTACCTGGTACAGGGGACCTAGAGTTTAACGAGGAATCCGAACCACTGAAGCGTTCTGGCGTAATTCACATTACACGGCAAGCTTTGCAAGAGGGGAAGATATGGTTAAGGACAGGGATTCGATCCGGAAACCTTCTGATCTCCCGTCAGACGCCTTAACCACTGACCCACCAAAACGCTCTGCAACGACTGATCGAAACCTATGTCTGAGACCAAATTATAACTGGCGATCCTAGGCACAAGAAACCAAACAGGCGTATTTAAAATGGGGAATATCAATGTAAAACATGATACAGTGCAACCTTAATATAACGTACCTCAATATAACGAATTCCTCGATTTAACAAATTCTTCGTAATCCCCTTGAATTGTCCATAAGAGTCAATATAAAATATACCTTTACATTGCGAACATTTTTTTGCGAACAACCTCTTTATAACGAATTTTTAACTATCAAGAAAAAGTATACATACCTCTAATTAAAGAATTTTGTCAACCCAAAACCTTTATATAAAGTTCCCACCAATCGCGACATGTTTCGACACGCTTTTGTTCGTAAAACAATCATTGTTGTTTGATTGAAAGTAATGTAAACACTTCTGCTCGTCACTATTGTCAAAGATTTAAGTTAAAATGGCTCAGAAACGTAAAAGGTGTTCCTTATCGGTTGCAGAAAAGCGAAACATCATTAATTATGTTGAAAAAAATCCTATGACGAAAAAATTAGACATAGCTAATAAGTTCGGGATTCCCGCAAGTATATTGGCTACAATTTTAAAATTTAAAGATACGTTTTCAGAAGAAAGTGGTTTGCCTGTAAACAGTAAAAGATTAAAATCATGCGAGTTCAAAGACGTAGAGGAATGTGTGTTGAAGTGGTTAAAACAGTGCCGAGACACAAAAAATCACAATCGGAGGCCCTATTCTTCAGGAAAAGGCTCAGCAGTTTGCAGTAGAATTGGGACATGAAAAGTTCCGTGCTAGCAACGGGTGGCTTCAAAATTTCAAAAAAACGAAACGAGATTGTTTTTCGAAAAATATGCAGTGAAAGTGGTAGTGTTGATGAAAAAGTATGTGATGATTGGAAAAACAAACTGGCAGAGCTGACCACCGGATACGATCCCGAACACATCTTTAACGCCGATGAAACTGGACTATTCTATAAATGTTTACCTGACAAAACCTTATCATTCAAAGGCGATAAATGTAATGGCGGAAAAAACAGCAAACTTCGCTTAACAGTACTGCTGGGAACAAATTGTACTGGGACTTACAAACTTAAGCCACTCATCATCGGAAAATATCAAAAACCGCGATGTTTTAAAAATGTCAATAATCTGCCAACTGATTACACGTCCAACCATAAGGCTTGGATGACTAGTGAAGCTTTTTGCAATTGGCTTAAAAGTCTGGATAAAGAGATGAAGAAAAAAAACAAGAAAATTCTAATGTTCATCGATAATTGTACTTCACACGGAAAAATTCCTAACCTGGAAAATATAAAAATAAAGTACTTGCCTCCAAATACCACTTCAAAACTACAACCACTGGACCAAGGCATCATCCAAAGCTTCAAAATGCATTATAGGAAGGAAGTTGTCAGACGATTTCTTGCTGATGTTGAATGTCAAACACCAACTACAATTGACGTTTTAGAAGCCATGTGGATGATCGCCAAAGCTTGGAATCTAGTCACTGAAAAGATCATTGCAAACTGCTTCAAGAAAAGTGGGTTTAAATTAACATGCGAAGATGAGGAGGACGATTTACCAGTCGCAGAACTTGCTAGGACCTGGCAAAGAGTTCAAAAAGAATTGCACCTTCAAGAGACTGAGTTCGAAGACTTCGTTACCTTTGATAATGATTTAGCCATCTGTGGAGAACTAACTGATGCTGACATCGTCACATCTGTGTTGCCGGTTACTAATGCAGAAGCGGATGAAGAAGGGGGTGAAATTGATGAGCAAACTTCACAATAAAAGATGCTTATAATGCTTTAAATATAATAAAATCTGTGTTTCTCAAAAAGGGAGGTTTGAGTGACGATGTAGTCAATTCCATCACGAAATTAGATTGCGCTTTGGATGTGATAACTCTTACCGGTGGTAAACAGACAACTATTTATGACTTTTTTTCTAATCAAGATGAACAAAATTGAGTTTAAGCTACTATAACCACATTGTTGATTCTTTACCTTTAATTCGTGATTTTTGTTGTGCGAATCTTTGAAATTAACATTAAATTACCTACATAATGTATGTACCCACCAAGAAATGTACCTACTTTTACGGATTTTACTGCATTCAGTTTTGATTATTAATGTAAGAAAAAAAATTTTGTTACCTACCTAATTGTTTTTAAATAGAAAATACATACAGTAATTTGATAAAAATGTGTTATCATTTATTAGTAGAAGTTGTTCGCTATAACAAGATAAGTACGTAATGTTGAGGTGAATATAACTATTTTTTTACCTCTTAATAACGAATTTTAGACCAACCTAACCTCAACATAACAAACCTTAGTTCAACGAATTACTTGATATAACGAATATTTTCTTGTTCCCTTCCGATTTGTTATATCGAGGTTGCACTGTATAAAAACCAACATACCGGCTGTATTTTATGTTTATTTTCTACCTCGTAAAAATGTATTGTTTAGAAATGTTTATGGAACATTTTATTGTTTTTAGAGAACTATGAAGTTTATTTTTTTTATCTACTGTATTTCGACGATTAGAATCCAGTTACAACAATTAGAGCTGGACGTGTTCGAATAGACAGCTGGGACAAAACTGTTTCTAGCCAATACAGCCAAAGGGAAAGATCTGATAGAATATCTAATTCCATCAAGAGTTTCAAGGAATTGAAAAATTGTTCAGTTTAGCAAAAACAAGACAAAATTTCTTTTTTCCATTTCTTTATACTCTCCATAAGTTAAACTGTATAACGACTCAATACATCCAAACCTATGATTCTGTTAACCGTCCAATACATTCTCCAGACATTAAATTTTAAATTCATGTGTTAGTCCTCGCAACATTAGTAAATTAAACCCTACGGAAGCAAACGGTACACTGCCAGAAAACAAATTCCATTAAACATTAAGTACTACGCATCATAGTGTTGTATTTGTTTTGAAAACATAACTCACCATGAAAGATGCTTTTGCAAAGAATGAATATTTGGTAGTTCAAACATTGAGTAGCAAGCAATCTCAAATCCAATTGAATAGGCCTACATATGAATCTGGTGAGGGCTATCGATTTAGCCAAGTAACATCAAAAGTTCCATATTTACTTTTTACGGGTCACAATATTAAATTAAATCTAAAATTCGTAACGCGGAATAAAAAATCACTGATTTCTGTTCGTAGCTTCATTTGACATCAGAGAAAAATCTCTAGTTAAAACTGGTACCACTTCCTTGGTGATAGGTATAATGCCACTGTGTTCTATCAGCAGTATTTGATGTACAATATGGTTGCTGTTGACGATATACCAGCATCCGTAGCAACGCAGCATCTTCTAGGTCATCGTCAAGAAAAAATATTGCATATCTAATATACTGTAGAACATGCTCGGCCATTGAAGTCACTCTATCACAGTCTGTCCTTAAGTGATTGTTTTCCAGAAGGTCCCTCGGTTTTCTGCCCCTTATCAGAAAGCCACAACTTAAGGTAGAGGGTAACTTGCAATTAACTTGCGGTGAGATGAAGAGTGAACCGTAGTGGAAATGAGGGTTATAAGGGGAGTTCGTGCTATCTGAGGGTACGCCGAGATCTATCGCTCGGAGAGCATCCGAGAGTGTTTCTTGTCTCCGGGGGGAAGAGGCGAAGCGAAGGTGGGTTTGGATGATGGATCCCGCAGCGGAGCTGAGAGGAATTGTAGCGGAGATGGAATCAGCGGCAAGCACAACGTTATTTTTATCAGGTGGAGGGACGAATATCAATAAGAGAGTTGGTCGGGTTAACAGAAGGCAATATACTTGAAGGCTCGAGGAATTTTGTTTTGAGTCTGGTCCCATATACAGGGTGTTACAAAAAGGTACGGCCAAACTTTCAGGAAACATTCCTCACACACAAACAAAGAAAATATGTTATGTGGACATGTGTCCGGAAACGCTTACTTTCCATGTTAGAGCTCATTTTATTACTTCTCTTCAAATCACATTAAAAATGGAATGGAAACACACAGCAACAGAACGTACCAGCGTGACTTCAAACACTTTGTTACAGGAAATGTTCAAAGTATCATCCGTTAGCGAGGATACATGCATCCACCCTCCGTCGCATGGAATCCCTGATGCGCTGATGCTGCCCTGGAGAATGGCGTATTGTATCACAGCCGTCCACAATACGAGCACGAAGAGTCTCTACATTTGGTACCAGGGTTGCGTAGACAAGGGCTTTCAAATGCCCCCATAAATGGAAATCAAGAGGGTTGAGGTCAGGAGAGCGTGGGGGCCATGGAAACTAAAATTAGTTCTAACATGGAAAGTAAGCGTTTCCGGACACATGTCCTCATAACATATTTTCTTTGTTTGTGTGTGAGGAATGTTTCCTGAAAGTTTGGCCGTACCTTTTTGTAACACCCTGTATAAATATGTAACATGAAAAAAATATCTGCAGCTTATTACGTCACCACGAAATGAGCGTTCACCATCAAGCTTTAGATTGCACGTGTATACAGCTGTTATAAGATGTTTTATTAATATGAATCTATTTTATAAATTTTAAAACTGCAATATGTTAGCGACAAATTAGGTCAAAAGATGTGTAATGAGTAATGTACTGGTAATGACGCTCTTTAAACCACCTCGGTGATATCAACGCAGGTAAACATAAAATGCAATGTAATACGATGTGTGGCTATAACATAACGAGACTGATGCTTCTACAGAAGTAGTACACATGCGCCAAAGCTCAAAGACCGACATCTGAATAGCGCGCAGCCTTCTTTTTTAAATGGAACCCCTTTCGCCTCAGTAAACAAATCGGTCTGGCTGTGGCGTTCTTTTTTACAAAAGCAATTGTTTTGTTTTGCAGAAAAAATAATAATATAGCAAAGAACTGTCGTGAAATTCTACATAAAACTTTTAAAAAAACTGGTAATGAAACTCATCTTTTATTACAAGAAGAGTATGGTAATGAATGTTTATCACACGCGTGAGTGGTTTAAGTGTTTCCAAGGGCCAAGATGGCTGAGAAGGAGTTGAAAATGATTCACACCTGGAGCGTACTTCCACGTTGAAAACGGATGAAAATATTGAAAAAGTCGGTAATCTGATTCGACCTGACCGTCGCGTAGGTTAACTTACCTTAAAGTTCTTGCTCAATTCCGTAAAAAACTAAAAACTACCAGAATTGTAAAAGATCGGGTCATGGGTCCTCCATCAAGACAACGCCCCTGCAGTGTCTGTCATGAAGTTTCTAATGAAGTAAAATATCCCAGTGTTAGACCACCACCTTATTCGCCTGACCTTGCACCACGTGACTTTTATCTGTTTCCCAAGGTCAGATCAGAATGAAAGGAACAGGTTTTCAATACATTGACGTTGTGATTGAAAAAGCACCATGCGTCATGAAGGGGCTCACAGAAGAAGCCTTCCAGCATTATTTCGAACATTGGAAAATTCGTTAGGGATAGAGAAGAGGTGTAAATTGAAGGTGATAATAAGAGAGCTGCATAAATTCAAAACAAATTTTTTTACAGTAATAGTCTCGTTATTTC
>JARYHS010013631.1:152426674-152868787 GCA_031002005.1 Vandiemenella viatica | reverse complement strand
AAACGCACTATAGAAAAAATTAACATTTTTGCCCTTTAAGGGTCGAATTACGAAAAATTCCTTTCTTAAAATATAGTGTTACCACGGCGGAGACCTTAGTGTTTAATATGATGCCTCATTTATCTATATCGGTTAGATATTAAGGGAGATAAATCGCTCGTGACACATAACGAATTGCAAAAATATTGATCCTTTTGCCCTTTAAGGGTCGAATTCCGAAAATTCCTTTCTTATAATGTGATGTTCCCATAGTGGGGACCATAAGCTTTAAATGACACCTCATTCATTGATTTCGGTTAAGTATGAAGGAAGATACAGGCTTGTGACAAAAAAATACCTTATAGAAATAATATATATGATTTATTTATTTTTTCTATTGGACTACGACAGGCCAATAACTTCTGAAAGAAATAAGTCTGTCGGGGAAGCTAGTTTAAAATAAACTGAAAGCTGAAATACGAAAACATTCCTAATTACGTGTACATGCTAGATTGAGGGGAAGCAGGAAATGAAAGTTCTGTGACGTACAATTTAGCCTGGCTATTACTGCATGCTTGGTATCTGGAATGGAATACAGGTGTCGATATGGGAGAGCCTGCTAATAGAAGCTGAGCTTTCCTCCCACACGCATTGATCAATATACGATATCGTAGCACCCACCTTTACGCAAGTGAAATATACTCCATGCTTACAGAAAAGAAAGGGTTGTTTCCAGGAAGCAAGAGAGAGAATGTTCTATTTACACCTCACCATTACGGGTAGGAATTAATTGAAGTACTTCAATATAGTGTAAAGCTCCTTGCAGCAACATATATAAATATTAGGTAGTGAAAACTTGTGTATGTAGGCGATGTTTTCATACAGCAATGCTTGTGTTTCTAATCTCCATATCGCTTCAAAATTTCCATTCGAATCGCATCATCTACACTTCCCATTGTATAATAACTTTTTTCCACTAAGTTCGCACTGGAGAAAGATTATTTGAGATATAAAACTGTAAACTGTAGCTATAATCTTTGCATGACAAGTAATAATGTTGTCATATAAAATGATTCCTTATTCAAAGTTTAGGTATACTACGTGTGAATGTGGGGCAGAACAGACCATCCAGTATTTGTTCTATTGCCCTCAGTGCCCGCCAACCTGAACTCCACAAGACCTTCTTAACGCAAGTAACAACACAGTACAATTTCTGACTTTTAGTCTCTGTAATATGAAATCATTGAACGTGATTGCAGTACTGTTTTTAATCTTTTTTTTTTATTCTGTTCTTGTTAATACTGTTGTTTTTGTCCCTAACAATTATAACAGCAACGCTTTTGATACTAAATAAATAAATAAATCAAAGTTTAGTTTATATATAGGGGGCCAACGAATAAATATATAACTTATGTTAGGTGTTTCAGAAACTGGCTTGTGTGTGTTTGCGTCTTCCTAGGTCACCAAAATGACATAACTGCCCAGTTTAAACATGCATAGTCAAACATATTTTAGTGTTTGCTCCTAAGAGGGTGGGATAACTTCGTAACTTACGCTACATCAAATCCATCAACAGTTTACGTTGGTGTACGTACTAAAACTACCTAACATTGTACAGAAAAAGGGTTTTAACCCGAAATATTGTATTTTATTTGTGTTGTTTGTTTTTGTTGCTGCTTCCCTACTCCCTTCAACTTTGGTGAGTTTTGGGTGTATTTCATCTGTCCTTTCCATATAAACATTGTACAGAATTACACTCAGATTGGATACAGATGTTTTATTTTGGAAGCTTTATCCGTTGAACGGACAGTAATTTATTGACTTCCAGTGCTATTTAGTGAGATCATCAACCAGGTAGAAACATCGCTTTCTGTTTGTTTTTCTTACAAATTTGTATTTACAGTATCATAAACATTTTTCAACTGTTGTCAGAAATTTAGCGATTACATATTGTGCTTCACGCTATTTCGTATCTCTCAGCTTCTGCTATTTTATAGCAGGTGGAATTATATTTTTCAAGAAAACCTGTCTGCAGTTGTATGAGCGTAATAACTATAATTATTTGCTTGATTATAATGCAACAACTGAAAATAACAGTGTTAGCTATAGTTTGGCTGGTTGAATGTGAAGTTGGTAAACGAATTCTAAGCTGACACAGGCTTTCCTGGTCTAGTTTCAAGTTCGATTGAAGATTTTGAGCCAAATCTCTACCGACAAAACGAAAACCAGGTATAATGGTCCCAGAACAACTCAAAAACTACAGCGCAGGTTTCGCTTGGGTTTTTCACTGTTTTAAAGCTTAGAAACTAAACTGAATTGTATGGTGTCGTTTATGCTTCAACGTTACATACCACCGGAATACTAAATTAAGTTCTGAAGATATTGCGTAAAACACAAAAGATCTAATACCAACTAGATGTTCCATACGTCATACTTTCTAAAAATTAATATTTGTACTATCGCATATTCCGATTTATTCTTTAAATTGAGCTTATGCATTTTTTAAACCGCATAGATGGCTACTAATGCGGTGAAGAAACTAAGTAAAGATGAAAATACGTAAATTAATAATTAAAAAATAAACCCCAGAGAATATAGTTTCCGTCGAAGTTATCTGAAGTAACGAAGCTACAATCTGTGACTACTATCACAACTTATGTGTAACAACTACTTTTTACGTAAAAATTAGCCTTTCGTGTTATAAATAAATGCATTTTGTAAAATAATTCTGAATACATTATATTCAAGTGCGCAGGTTCAGAATTGATTTTAATTTGAGTTTCAATGCCAGATGAAGTAGCATAATGAGAAATTTTTACTTCCAGTGGCAGATGAGGCAGCATAACGAGACACACACCTAAAGTATGGTACTGTGAAAACTCAATCAAAATAGACTCACCAGTTTTCAGGTAATGCTAGATTATTAGTTAGGATATACGTTTGATTTTAACTTTGACCCAAGCTTTCAAAATCTGAAAATCTATTCAATATTTGAATTTTCTGTGTGATGCCGGAGTAAACAGACACATTCCAGATACTTCTTTATGTATGTGGTATGTATTAATGTAAGTATGGCACATGTTCCATTTTCGAGTAGCAGTTGTAATAGGTTGAAATATAGCCTGGACCAAAATTAAAACAGACATTCCGCATCGGAGCATCTAACCCACCCCATTCTGAGAACTGTGCAGGCATATCAACGTTTAGTTTAGTACCGGAAATGGCTGTTACCAAATGAATGAAGCTTAGTACAGATAAACCTTTGGAATGAATATAAATAGTAATACGAGTAAATCAACTTCATTCCACCTCCTCCAGGGTAGTTTGAGGGTGAATCCAGGTTTGCTTTATTTCCGGAGATGGATGGCGCGAATTTTATGAAACTTGGTACACATTTTTCTCATTGGGTGAATGAAAATAGTGTATGCGTAAATTGACGCCAATTAGACTTAACAACACCGGAAACTCCGCTAGTCACCCAATAATTTTTGTAATAATTTCACTGATAGCGATGGTTGAATTTCGTAAGTATAAATAAACTACCATTACGAATTCACTGAATTCGGCTTTCTGTGTCATGAATTCGACTCATTGGTAAACGGAGCTGTGACTGCATCACTGAGTAGTGGTCTATCACACACTCTTTCCACTTTCATTCGTCAGGCGCTTTGCACCGAAATGATCTATAATTGCACATTTTAATATCATCCGTTTTGTTCCGTTGGCTCAAGTAAGTTGCGGCACTATGATGATTTGACGCATAACACGGCGTTAGCTACGCGTACTTAGGTCATGGAGCTGGAAGGAATTTTTACTTTAAAAGTTGATCTCCTAGATAAGAGAATAGATGGTGCACATTTCATAATCACCAGATTATGAACCAAATTCGTGAGTTAAATCTCAAATTTCTCCGCTATGCGTATGGAGTGAAGGAATACGACACTGTTGATGGTGATCATCCATCGGATGGAGACTTTAAACTTTGCTGCTCCGTGGTGTTTCTTAGGCTACGTTCCCACGATCTCTTGTAACGGAGGCGGCACCTCATAGCCGAAGTGTAGGGATGAGCGCGCCGCAGGTAAGGCCTCCCTACCTCGCCACCACATCCTCATCACGTTGCTAGTGTCGTTTGGCACAGAGCACTTTACAGTAACAGAAGGGGTGCGCACCGCTGCTGCAAACCGATGGCAACAGCGCTCCACTACGCACGCCTGTGATGTTTACCGACAGAGAGTGGGTAGCTGCGTCTCGTTCCGCTATCAGAGGCGGCCCTGTTCCCATGGCGTGTTGTTGAGTATCCGTCCCGTCCCGTTCCGTCCCCGCCTTCGTCACAAGACGTAGTGGGAACGCGGCTTAAGAAGACCAGAGCTGAATGGACCAGCATCGGGTTTCACCGTTACCTTCCTTCATATTTAATTCATTAGAAACGCAAACAACATTATCCATTGAATATACAGATATCGGCCATAGATACCAACAATAATCATATTTAAATTCAGAAGACCCTGCATTCGAGGAGTAACCATTGGATCAACGGGTATGCGGAGCATCTGCATAAATATCCCTTAACACATACGTGATTGACTAAGCTGCCCCGAAAGACACAAAAATATAAAACCTATTGGCAGTACTTGGTGACTGCCGACAGAAGTGAAAACATATAACTATAAATATCATACGTGCAAAACGTCATACTTATAGCAACAGATATACAAAATAATTAAAATTCCGTGGTGTCCTAATGACCTGGTACCAGGGTTTTAATTTAGTTAAAATTTCAATGGAGCGCACGCTTCGGTGGCAATTTCCCTACAAACCCATCTTCCCCTTTCCTGCACCCACGTACTTTTGCCCTCTACAAATTTCTGCTTTAAATTCTTTCAACGTTTCTGGTAAATTATTCATCATTGCAATTGGTAACTTATTCCTATTCCTGACACCCCTACCTAAAAAAAGAGAATTTTCTTACACCCTTGTGCCTGAAATCGAGTGCCAGCTTGTGGTCATGGTCAGGTTTCTATTGGCTGCTCGTTCCACCCCTGTCTTAGCCGCCTTAACCTAACCCGCTAGTGCTACCAAGTACAGGGGACCTACAGTATAACGCGGAATCCGAACAACGGAAGCGTTCTGGCGTACTTCACATTACACAGTAAGCTGTGCTGAGGTGAAAGTCAGGTTACGGGTCTATGGAAGTCCCCACGGAGACAGGGAAACAAGCATGGGGACCTCACGTTTCAGTCAGACACCTAAACCACTGAGCCACCAGACCACTACAGATATGCTACCGAGAGTAGTGGGTGAACGTTTAACGTTCTAGCCTCACATTCGGGAAGACGCTAGTTCGCATCCCCGTCCAGGCATTCAGATTTGCGTTTTCCATTGATTCCTCAAATGCTTCCTTTAAAAGAGTATCGCCGAATTCATTTCCTTTCCTTGTCTCCAGTCCCACCCTGCCTCTAATGACCTTGTAATAAGTCGCGTTTCCAAGGCGACGCAATGTGCACAGATAAAGCGAGGGCTATTTTTCGGCGAGCGGAAGCCGCGAGCCCGTTCGTCAAGCCACCCGCTGCGCTGTTGACAATAACAGCAGGGACAGCCAACCTACAGACAATAGTGACCCGCCACTCGGATATTTTTGTATCCTGTTGCATAGAATGCTGCTCCAAGGCGGAGTGGAGACGAGACACTGGTGGACTGTATGTCGAGGTGAGAAGAGGGACTGCGAGACCACCGCCATCCTCTGTGGGCCTGAGGTCATTTCCCGTCCCGGCAGTGAACAGTGCGCGGACACGGTAATGTGCCTATAAAAGTGAGACTTATTGCAACATATCAAGAGCCCGGAAAATACCCCTGAGAAGCTACCCTGATTAGCTGGATACTTGTTTAAAATATTCACCTGAGAACCATCCGTAAAACTTCACATGTCAGATTTGTGTCTTTAGTTTGGTCAATAAAGTCATGTCTTTTGTGAACCCATTTTCTTTATGGTCTTGTAGCCCTGAGACGTGTCATGTGCGAGGCTTAATATTAACTTGTTGATTAAGAAAGGTTTAATTGCTGACGCTATACAGGGTGTCTAACAATTCAAAAATAGAGCCACCCCCACCAAAAAAGAGTTATTACAACCTCGACGGTGACGAGGCGTAAACCATTAAAAAAAGTTATACTGATAACATTAGCATGTCAGTGACGTGTACTCATAAGATATTATAGACTTTATCCATTCAAAAATTGCCCAACGCCCCTAAAGCAGTTTCACCTCAAAAACTAAAAATGTAAATCAACAACGAGGGTTGTCGAATCTTCCCGAAGGAGGTGTACTAAGCTATTGTGTCAGGGGCAGGAAGGCCAATTCCTTTCCTCAGGGACCTACAGTTTAACGTGGAATCAGAACCACTGACGTCCTGGTGTGGTTTATGTAATCAAATACAAATCATAAATATTCCTGCTCACCACAGGGTTTGAACACGCGACCGGAGAGAGAAACTTTCGAAAGTCATCGTCTTAACAGCTGAGCTACAAGATCGCCTGGTTTTTAAGTATACGTGTGCTAAGTACAAACTAAATCAGATAAAATCTGTGACTTTATTAACAAAAATTAAGGGAAGGGGGAAAGGAGGAGAGGTTTTAGGTTTTTCTAAATCAAACGTAGACAGTGTTTTCAATTTGTTTTAAAGTATATATATGCAAATGTTGGGTTTTATTCTCCGTCTAGTGCAGCTAACAAATTTGTTAGCTGCACTAGACGGAGAATAAAACCCAACATTTGCATATATATACTTTAAAACAAATTGAAAACACTGTCTACGTTTTGATTTACAAAAACCTAAAACCTCTCCTCTTTTCCCCCCTTCCCTTAATTTTTGTTAATAAAGTCACAGATTTTATCCGATTTAGTTTGTACTTAGCACACGTATACTTAAAAACCAGGCGATCTTGTAGCTCAGCGGTTAAGACGATGACTTTCGACAGTTTCTCTCTCCGGTCGCGTGTTCAAACCCTGTGGTGAGCAGGAATATTTATGAGTTGTATTTGATTACATAAACCACACCAGGACGTCAGTGGTTCTGATTCCACGTTAAACTGTAGGTCCCTGAGGAAAGGAATTGGCCTTCCTGCCTCTGACACAATAGCTTAGTACACCTCCTTCGGGAAGATTCGACCAACCCTCGGGTTGTTGACTAAGTTACATTTTTAGTTTTTGAGGTGAAACTGCTTTAGGAGCGTTGGGCAATTTTTGAATGGATAAAGTCTATAATAACTTATGAGTACACGTCACCGACATGCTAATGTTATCAGTATAACTTTTTTTTATGGTATTACGCCTCGTCACCGTCGAGGTTGTAATAACTCTTTTTTGGTGGGGGTGGCTCTATTTTTGAAACTTGTTAGACACCCTGTATAGCGTCAGCAATTTAAACCTTTCTTAATCAACAAGTTAATATTAAGCCTCGCACATGACACGTCTCAGGGGCTACAAGACCATAAAGAAAATGGGTTCACAAAAGACATGACTTTATTGACCAAACTAAAGACACAAATCTGACATGTGAAGTTTTACGGATGGTTAGCTCAGGTGAATATTTTAAACAAGTATCCAGCTAATCAGGGTAGCTTCTCAGGGGTATTTTCCGGGCTCTTGATATGTTGCAATAAGTCTCACTTTTATAGGCACATTACCGTGTCCGCGCACTGTTCACTGCCGGGGACGGGAAATGAACCTCAGGCCCACAGAGGATGGCGGTGGTCTCGCAGTCCCTCTTCTCACCTCGACATACAGTCCACCAGTGTCTCGTCTCCACTCCGCCTTGGAGCAGCATTCTATGCAACAGGATACAAAAATATCCGAGTGGCGGGTCACTATTGTCTGTAGGTTGGCTGTCCCTGCTGTTATTGTCAACAGCGCAGCGGGTGGCTTGACGAACGGGCTCGCGGCTTCCGCTCGCCGAAAAATAGCCCTCGCTTTATCTGTGCACATGCGTCGCCTTGGAAACGCGACTTATTACAAGGTCATTAGAGGCAGGGTGGGACTGGAGACAAGGAAAGGAAATGAATTCGGCGATACTCTTTTAAAGGAAGCATTTGAGGAATCAATGGAAAACGCAAATCTGAATGCCTGGACGGGGATGCGAACTAGCGTCTTCCCGAATGTGAGGCTAGAACGTTAAACGTTCACCCACTACTCTCGGTAGCATATCTGTAGTGGTCTGGTGGCTCAGTGGTTTAGGTGTCTGACTGGAAACGTGAGGTCCCCATGCTTGTTTCCCTGTCTCCGTGGGGACTTCCATAGACCCGTAACCTGACTTTCACCTCAAGCACAGCTTACTGTGTAATGTGAAGTACGCCAGAACGCTTCCGTTGTTCGGATTCCGCGTTATACTGTAGGTCCCCTGTACTTGGTAGCACTAGCGGGTTAGGTTAAGGCGGCTAAGACAGGGGTGGAACGAGCAGCCAATAGAAACCTGACCATGACCACAAGCTGGCACTCGATTTCAGGCACAAGGGTGTAAGAAAATTCTCTTTTTTAGGTAGGGGTGTCAGGAATAGGAATAAGTTACCAATTGCAATGATGAATAATTTACCAGAAACGTTGAAAGAATTTAAAGCAGAAATTTGTAGAGGGCAAAAGTACGTGGGTGCAGGAAAGGGGAAAGATGGGTTTGTAGGGAAATTGCCACCGAAGCGTGCGCTCCATTGAAATTTTAACTAAATTAAAACCCTGGTACCAGGTCATTAGGACACCACGGAATTTTAATTATTTTGTATATCTGTTGCTATAAGTATGACGTTTTGCACGTATGATATTTATAGTTATATGTTTTCACTTCTGTCGGCAGTCACCAAGTACTGCCAATAGGTTTTATATTTTTGTGTCTTTCGGGGCAGCTTAGTCAATCACGTATGTGTTAAGGGATATTTATGCAGATGCTCCGCATACCCGTTGATCCAATGGTTACTCCTCGAATGCAGGGTCTTCTGAATTTAAATATGATTATTGTTGGTATCTATGGCCGATATCTGTATATTCAATGGATAATGTTGTTTGCGTTTCTAATGAATTAAATATGAAGGAAGGTAGACGGTGAAACCCGATGCTGGTCCATTCAGCTCTGGTCTTCTTAAGCCGCGTTCCCACTACGTCTTGTGACGAAGGCGGGACGGGGCGGGACGGATACTCAACAACACGCCATGGGAACAGGGCCGCCTCTGATAGCGGGAACGAGACGCAGCTACCCACTCTCTGTCGGTAAACATCACAGGCTAGTGGAGCGCTGTTGCCATCGGTTTGCAGCAGCGGTGCGCACCCCTTCTGTTACTGTAAAGTGCTCTGTGCCAAACGACACTAGGCAACGTGATGAGGATGTGGTGGCGAGGTAGGCGAGGCCTTACCTGCGGCGCGCGCTCATCCCTACACTTCGGCTATGAGGTGCCGCCTCCGTTACAAGAGATCGTGGGAACGTAGCCTAAGAACACCACGGAGCAGCAAAGTTTAAAGTCTCCATCCGATGGATGAATCACCATCAACAGTGTCGTATTCCTTCACTCCATACGCATAGCGGAGAAATTTGAGATTTAACTCACGAATTTGGTTCATAATCTGGTGATTATGAAATGTGCACCATCTATTCTCTTATCTAGGAGATCAACTTTTTAAAGTAAAAATTCCTTCCAGCGCGAGCTCGAGCGCCATGACCTAAAGTACGCGTAGCTAACGCCGTGTTATGCGTCAAACATCATCATAGTGCCGCAACTTACTTGAGCCAACGGAACAAAACGGATGATATTAAAATGTGCAAATTATAGATCATTTCGGTGCAAAGCGCCTGACGAATGAAAGTGGAAAGAGTGTGTGATAGACCACTACTCAGTGATGCAGTCACAGCTCCGTTTACCAATGAGTCGAATTCATGACACAGAAAGCCGAAATTCAGTGAATTCGTAATGGTAGTTTATTTATACTTACGAAATTCAACCATCGCTATCAGTGAAATTATTACAAAGAATTATTGGGTGACTAGCGGAGTTTCCGGTGTTGTTAAGTCTAATTGGCGTCAATTTACGCATACACTATTTTCATTCACCCAATGAGAAAAATGTGTACCAAGTTTCATAAAATTCGCGCCATCCATCTCCGGAAATAAAGCAAACCTGGATTCACCCTCAAACTACCCTGGAGGAGGTGGAATGAAGTTGATTTACTCGTATTACTATTTATATTCATTCCAAAAGGTTTATCTGTACAAGCTTCATTCATTTGGTAACAGCCATTTCCGGTACTAAACTAAACGTTGATATGCCTGCACAGTTCTCAGAATGGGGTGGGTTAGATGCTCCGATGCGGAATGTCTGTTTTAATTTTGGTCCAGGCTATATTTCAACCTAATTACAACATCTGCTAATGATATTGCTCGAAAATTGGAACATGTGCCATACTTACATTAATACATACCACATACATAAAGAAGTATCTGGAATGTGTCTGTTTACTCCGGCATCACACAGAAAATTCAAATATTGAATAGATTTTCAGATTTTGAAAGCTTTGGGTCAAAGTTAAAATCAAACGTATATCCTAACTAATAATCTAGCATTACCTGAAAACTGGTGAGTCTATTTTGATTGAGTTTTCACAGTACCATACTTTAGGTGTGTGTCTCGTTATGCTGCCTCATCTGCCACTGGAAGTAAAAATTTCTCATTATGCTACTTCATCTGGCATTGAAACTCAAAATTAAAATCAATTCTGAACCTGCGCACTTGAATATAATGTATTCAGAATTATTTTACAAAATGCATTTATTTATAACACGAAAGGCTAATTTTTACGTAAAAAGTAGTTGTTACACATAAGTTGTGATAGTAGTCACAGATTGTAGCTTCGTTACTTCAGATAACTTCGACGGAAACTATATTCTCTGGGGTTTATTTTTTAATTATTAATTTACGTATTTTCATCTTTACTTAGTTTCTTCACCGCATTAGTAGCCATCTATGCGGTTTAAAAAATGCATAAGCTCAATTTAAAGAATAAATCGGAATATGCGATAGTACAAATATTAATTTTTAGAAAGTATGAACGTATGGAACATCTAGTTGGTATTAGATCTTTTGTGTTTTACGCAATATCTTCAGAACTTAATTTAGTATTCCGGTGGTATGTAACGTTGAAGCATAAACGACACCATACAATTCAGTTTAGTTTCTAAGCTTTAAAACAGTGAAAAACCCAAGCGAAACCTGCGCTGTAGTTTTTGAGTTGTTCTGGGACCATTATACCTGGTTTTCGTTTTGTCGGTAGAGATTTGGCTCAAAATCTTCAATCGAACTTGAAACTAGACCAGGAAAGCCCATGAAGTTCAGCTTAGAATTCGTTTACCAACTTCACATTCAACCAGCCAAACTATAGCTAACACTGTTATTTTCAGTTGTTGCATTATAATCAAGCAAATAATTATAGTTATTACGCTCATACAACTGCAGACAGGTTTTCTTGAAAAATATAATTCCACCTGCTATAAAATAGCAGAAGCTGAGAGATACGAAATAGCGTGAAGCACAATATGTAATCGCTAAATTTCTGACAACAGTTGAAAAATGTTTATGATACTGTAAATACAAATTTGTAAGAAAAACAAACAGAAAGCGATGTTTCTACCTGGTTGATGATCTCACTAAATAGCACTGGAAGTCAATAAATTACTGTCCGTTCAACGGATAAAGCTTCCAAAATAAAACATCTGTATCCAATCTGAGTGTAATTCTGTACAATGTTTATATGGAAAGGACAGATGAAATACACCCAAAACTCACCAAAGTTGAAGGGAGTAGGGAAGCAGCAACAAAAAACAACAAACAAACAAATAAAATACAATATTTCGGGTTAAAACCCTTTTTTCTGTACAATGTTAGGTAGTTTTAGTACGTACACCAACGTAAACTGTTGATGGATTTGATGTAGCGTAAGTTACGAAGTATCCCACCCTCTTAGAGGCAAACACTAAAATATGTTTGACTATGCATGTTTAAACTGGGCAGTTATGTCATTTTGGTGACCTAGGAAGACGCAAACACACACAAAGCCAGTTTCTGAAACACCTAACATAAGTTATATATTTATTCGTTGGCCCCCTATATATAAACTAAACTTTGATTTATTTATTTATTTAGTATCAAAAGCGTTGCTGTTATAATTGTTAGGGACAAAAACAACAGTATTAACAAGAACAGAATAAAAAAAAAAGATTAAAAACAGTACTGCAATCACGTTCAATGATTTCATATTACAGATGACTAAAAGTCAGAAATTGTACTGTGTTGTTACTTGCGTTAAGAAGGTCTTGTGGAGTTCAGGTTGGCGGGCACTGAGGGCAATAGAACAAATACTGGATGGTCTGTTCTGCCCCACATTCACACGTAGTATACCTAAACTTTGAATAAGGAATCATTTTATATGACAACATTATTACTTGTCATGCAAAGATTATAGCTACAGTTTACAGTTTTATATCTCAAATAATCTTTCTCCAGTTATTATAACAATGGGAAGTGTAGATGATGCGATTCGAATGGAAATTTTGAAGCGATATGGAGATTAGAAACACAAGCATTGCTGTATGAAAACATCGCCTACATACACAAGTTTTCACTACCTAATATTTATATATGTTGCTGCAAGGAGCTTTACACTAATATTGAAGTACTTCCAATTAATTCCTACCCGTAATGGTGAGGTGTAAATAGAACATTCTCTCTCTTGCTTCCTGGAAACAACCCTTTCTTTTCTGTAAGCAGTGGAGTATATTTCACTTGCGTAAAAGGTGGGTGCTACGATATCGTATATTGATCAATGCGTGTGGGAGGAAAGCTCAGCTTCTATTAGCAGGCTCTCCCATATCGACACCTGTATTCCATTCCAGATACCAAGCATGCAGTAATAGCCAGGCTAAATTGTACGTCACAGAACTTTCATTTCCTGCTTCCCCTCAATCTAGCATGTACACGTAATTAGGAAATGTTTTCGTATTTCAGCTTTCAGTTTATTTTAAACTAGCTTCCCCGACAGACTTATTTCTTTCAGAAGTTATTGGCCTGTCGTAGTCCAATAGAAAAAATAAATAAATCATATATATTATTTCTATAAGGTATTTTTTTGTCACAAGCCTGTATCTTCCTTCATACTTAACCGAAATCAATGAATGAGGTGTCATTTTAAAGCTTATGGTCCCCACTATGGGAACATCACATTATAAGAAAGGAATTTTCGGAATTCGACCCTTAAAGGGCAAAAGGATCAATATTTTTGCAATTCGTTATTGTGTCACGAGCGATTTATCTCCCTTAATATCTAACCGATATAGATAAATGAGGCATCATATTAAACACTAAGGTCTCCGCCGTGGTAACACTATATTTTAAGAAAGGAATTTTTCGTAATTCGACCCTTAAAGGGCAAAAATGTTAATTTTTCTATAGTGCGTTTTTTGTATCTCGAGCCATTTATCTCCCTGGATATCTAACCAAAATCGATAAATGAAGTAGGATTATAAGGAGTAATGTCTCAGCTTTGTGAAATCATATTTTAAGAAAGAATGTATTTGGAATTCAACCCTTAAAGGGAAAAAGTATAAATTTTTCTAAAACGCATTTTTGTGTCACGAGCGATTTATCTTCCTTAATATCTAACCGATATAGATAAATGAGGTATCATATTAAAGAATAAGGTCTCCGCCATGGTAAAATTATATTTTAAGAGAGGAATTTTTCGTAATTCGACCCTTAAAGGGCAAAAATGTTAATTTTTCTAAAATTCATTTTTTGTATCTCGAGCCATTTATCTCCCTGGATACCTAACTAAAAATAAATGAAGTAGGATATCTAACTAAAAATAAATGAAGTAGGATTATAAGGAGTAATGTTTTGGAATTCAACCATTAAAGGGAAAAAGTATAAATTTTGCTATAACGCATTTTTGTGTCAGGAGCGATTTATCTCCCTTATTATCAAACCGATATAGATAAATGAGGTATCACATTAAATAATAAGGTCTCCGCCATGGTAACATTATATTTTAAGAAAGGTGTTTTTCGTAATTCTACCCTTAAAGGGCAAAAATGTTAATTTTTCTAAAATTCATTTTTTGTGTCTTAAGCAATTTATCTCATTGGATATCTAACCAAAATCGAAAAATCAAGTAAGATTATGAGGAGTAATGTCTTAGATTTGGTGACATCATATTTTAAGAAAGAATGTTTTTGGAATTCAGCCATTAAATCGAAAAAGTATAAATGCTTCTATAACGCATTTTTGTGTCACGTGCCATTTATCTCACTTAATATCCAACCGATATAGATAAATGAGGTATCATACTAAAGATTAAGGTCTCCGCCGTGGTAACATTATAATTTAAGATAGGAATTTTTCGTAATTCGACCCGTAAAGGGCAAAAATGACAATTTTTCTAAAATGTGTTTTTTGTGTCTCTAGCCATTTATCTCCCTGGATATACAACCAAAATCGATAACTGAAGTATGAGTATGAAGAGTAATGACTCAGCTTTGGTGACATCATATTCAACCTCACTTTTCACCGAATTTTTTTTTCGCGAAATTTTCGTATGGGTCGTCTAGTATAACCTATTTCAGAGTGATCATTTTATTTACTGATTTAATGTCTCAATAATAAACAACAGTTACTTACAGAAATAAATTTTCTATTTCGTACACTGCATGACGTTTATAATACTGTGATGATATTTTTATTGTAATGCTTTATGGTACACGATATATTTTGTTTGATTACCTGGCACGTAAACAAATAAAGCTGACGGTTTTTTCAACGAGGGAGCAGGCAACATACAACTGTCCGCGAGAAAAGCATGGGTTTTCAAGATTAACGCCACAAACATTCAACGACTGACCCTGGAATTTATTTATGGTCATAGCGAAAGCAAGCCGAACTGTAAATTGCAATCGTTCAAATTCGGATGGTACGTTAGTTAGTACAATTGGGACGCGAGGTATCAACACATCTTCTACCTTATATTTTCCATTTAAAATGGTTGCTTCGATCACATTGTTCAGTAATTTTTTCACTGCTAGCCGTTTGCCATTACAAAGACGCGGTTGGTTGATATGTCGCAACATTATGACCACCGATTCTACTTTTAATAGAAGATTATTAGGCGGCAATCCTGACAAATCCAGTGACTTCAAAAATTCTGGTGACGACATCATCTTGGTTAATTGCGCATTCAACTGATTTGTATGTCCTTAATACACCTGCAATTTCATTTCGAATTTTGAAATTTATTTCATTTACGTCCGTGTTTTTGGAAGCTAATATTGCTCGTTCACTCAAAAAAAAAAAAATTATCCCTGTTTTTAGGGATTTTTGATTCAGTAAACTGACAAAAATTGACAGGAAATGTAATGCAGCCAGTCAAAACGTCTACAGGTATTTTGCCATTACCAATTTCAATGAGTTGTTTTGAAAATACTTCTCCAGATCGATCATTTTGCAATTCCAAAGATAATCCTAACGCATCTTGGTTTTGATTTCATTGCCTGGTTTGTATGGGGAAAGAAATGTGTGGTTTTTACTATTCTCCTCATAATTTTTACGTTTTTTCTCTCCATAAGAATCTTTCCAGTTCCTGAAGCCAATGAGTACAATGGTTCCGGTGGTGGAACCAATGGCTTTAATTTCACTTTGTCATTTGTGCAACACAGTCTATTTGCTTCATTTTTTTATTTCCGCGCCTTACAATGTGAGCAAACTGAGTTCATAGATTCAATAGCAACGCATTGGTTGGAACTGTAGTCAATTGAAACATCGTAACTGAAAGCCGCTCGCGGAACGCTGAAAGTGACTTGAAAACGACGCGTTGTACGTGCTTCTAATATCATAATCCTTTCAATTTCATTTCACTCTTCACTTTGGTGTGCAGTCCGATTAGATTGAAAATTAGCATGGTTTGCGTTTCGAGTTCTTCGGCCCAAGCGGCATGGGTCTAAATGTAAACACACTGAACAAATAAACACATAATTGGTTTTCGATAAAAGAGGAAATTTAAAAGCAACCAAGAAAACGCCACGCACGGAGGAAGTAATGATAACACGCAAGCATAGATTAATATCCATAGAGCCTAATCAACTACAAGGCATACCAAAGATAATCCTAACACTCCTTTGTTTTCTTTTGATTGAAGGAAAAGAAAATTGTTCTTACTATTTTCCTTCCCATTTTTACGTTTTTTCTTTCCATAAGAACCTTGACGAAAATATAAAACAAGAATTAGCCGAATCAGTCAAGCCGTTCTCGAGTCTTGCGCTTAACAACACATTTGGCAATTCATTTTTATTACATACATTATACTTTAAGCTCCTATCTCAGTCAACATATTTCTCATTGAACAACGTATGGAGATAATGTTTCTGCACATTGCAAAAAATAGTAGCCTACTTTTTCTGTTTCTAACAAGTATTATTTTGTGCCAGATGCAGTATCAAGACTCGAAATTAGTAATGCTGATTCGCACGTATCCCCTTGCACTGAACTAAATAACTGTGTATAATTCGTATATGAAGTGCCTTTACATTCATTCTGCCATCGATATTACTTGTATCAGTTTTCTTGCTGAAGTACATAGTCGTCTTCGTGATATCATTAGCCAATTGGCTACTTGTTAGTTGTCTTCAACAGTGTCTTCAACTTTATCAAGTTTACTTCACCTAACTTTTAGCATCGAATTTAAACAATGTCGTACGTGATGTAAGAAGTATTAATTATCTTCCGAACTTTCTGATCCCGTATAAAACCGATTCATTTTACAACTAGCAAAAGCAATGTTCTTTTCTTAGAGGGGTCGAGGTTCCTGCCAAATACGACGAAAACTGCTCATAATATCATAATTTTCTTTGGAACTCTGATTCATTACATGAGACAAGCTACCGTTTTATTTTATTATAAACCATATATTCAAATCCTGAGTAGGTTTTTGTATTCTGTTGTGTTCAATTTGTGTACTATTTGTCTACATAATTTTAACCTGTTTACTTCTAATTCACAAGTACACAATTTCAATACAAGAAGCAGAAATAACTTGCACAAACCACAAACATCTCTGTTATTAGTACAAAGAGGAATTAATTATTCTGGTATACATCTGTTTAATAAACTTCCCAAGGGTATAAAACAGTTTGCAGAAAATAAAGATATATTTAAAGAAAAACTGAGAGATTATCTTATTGGCAACTCCTTCTTTGAACAAAATAATTAATTGTATTCAATACTTTTGCAAAACTCAGTTGTAAAAATTTATGTTTATTTTATTCTCTTTATTTTTCTTTGTAGTATATAATTGTTTTTACTATGATTATGACTCATATTGTATGTATGTATATTAACCATGACATGTTTCACATCCCAGAGGTGCCTCCTCAGCAGGAATCCATGAAACAAGATTGATAAATAAAATAAATAAATAAAAATATATCTGTAAATGGTCAACAGGAGATTCGCACTTCCTACATGTGATTCACAACCGTTTAATGCTCGGGCACCAACAGATCCCTTTAATTACCTTTTTACAGCAGCATTACTATTAAACCGCATACTGTAATTATTTTTTGAATATAAAAACATCTTAATGTGCGGATTTTAGATACGCATATAATCTATCATATTAACTCAAGGACAAAGCAAAAGCATTGAGTTGTTTGTAATTTTGTTTAGTGCATTATTCTCAAATAATCATGCTCTTTCAAGGAAGACCGTCTACAAAACATACTTAGTTCTGGGAACCATGTGCTCCCTCGGTTGCTAATAATAACTGAAACGTAAAATGTAATTTTAAAATTGTTTGAGTTGTTGCTACAGTAAACAACTAAATTATTACGTCATATAAAGAGAAAAAAATTTATGGAGGAATTAAATTTATAAAGTCGAGTAAACTAAACACTGCAAACACGTATGAATTTTTATCCACTTGGAAATACCAACAAATATCCTTTGATAAATGGGTTACAAGGGGCAGTTATACTTTGTTGAAATAATCGGAGTATCAAGAGATAATTGTAAATTCTCATTGCTGAAACAATTCTAGACGAATATTAGTTGTCTGTAAATTTCTGTCTTTGTTATCTGGATCTCAGTTTTATTAACGATAAATTTGAAACCAATAAATTTGCTCCTGGAATAAAGAACAGATATGAGTTACCTATAATAAAAATAAAATCTTTTTATTTTATGGGAAAACCAACAAGAACATCCTTTAGGAAGTCGAATTTTGGATGAATAAAAATATTTCGCTCTTGAGCAGTCGTGACTGTAACTCATCCATTTGCTTTACTAAATCGTTTCAACTAAATATTAGACTAACGATTTTCACTAGATTTATTAGGGTTGCCAACCATACTGCAATATTTAGTATTGTACTATATTTTGTATCTGTGTACTGTGGGTGGATTAAACTTCTTGACCTTTTTTTTTTTACGACATGAAAGCTAATATTAAATCTGTGATTTATTTATTTATATTCTGAGCGACCCAATTTACGTGTATCCGAAAGTGCCTCTGCCTTGTTGCGTTACGAACTGTAATGTCAATGTCGAAATTGACAATCTGAAACAAATGTCTACTCGTGCAACTGTCTTTGCCTTGTTTTTGTTTTATTAATAATTTTCACTTGGAAGTTGTACTTCCTATTGATATTTAATTAATTTAGTTATGGAAAGTGGTAGCAATAAAGAAAATGCGTCAAACTCAAGTGAATTGGAAATCATTGAGCGACTATTTTATTAGTTCAGGGTAGGATTGTTTCAAAACATTTTGACGATGAATGAAACTGATGGAGACATTAAAGTTAAAATCTTTCTGAATTTTGCAAGCCATTTTTAAATAACTTTCAATTAGATGCTAAAAAACTTGAATGTAATAACAATACAGTGTTAGATGTGTATAATAATAATATGTCAACTCTAAAATCAATGCCATAAGAGCGTAAAAGACACTGTTTCTTTGGTTATGAACCAAAAAAGAAAAAAGTCCTTTGAAGCCACATCCCCTACAGAAAGAGATAATATTAAAAAGTATTTTCTAGTTTTCGTTCATAAATGTCTGGAATAACTTAATAAATGGTTTGATTTTCATGAAAGCAATTGGGTATGAAAAATACAAAAATTAAATTTAAAACATGTGGTTTCATTTGGTGGCTGTGAAACAGTATTAGAAGCTACGAATTTACAAGAAAATATGAGATCAAAATGGACGAACTTAGTAATAACATTAATCGAAATCTATGTGAAAATAAAATATTATATTGAATTTGCCAAAAATAGAAGTATCTATATATTAATACGCTAAGCGAAAACTTATGTTACATTTTTAAGAATATTGCGCGCACGGAGAAGTGTGAGATTTGGCTTAGTTGAAGATTATATGGAGAAGAAGTGAAGGAAGCTAAAATCTATATATAATATGCATTACAAATACATTAAATTAAGTAAAATAAAACGCTCGCTCGCCTACGTAGTTCGCCCAGATGGCTGGTAGATGGCGCAGCTAGCGGCCTTACTTTGTCTTCTTTGGTGAAACAAAACAGTCGAAATTAATCTTTGGACTTACACAGAAGCAAGAAGCAACATTTAGAGGGCTGGTAGATAGCGCAGCTATCGGCCAGAATATTGGTCGAACCGAGGAACTTAAAGAAATACAGAAAGCTAAAATTATATATAAAATATTTTACAAACCTTGGAATCGATATAAGCAGTCAGAGATAATCGATTGCTTCAGTTGTAACCAAATGCTCAGTTTGTCTCTGGTTTGCGACATGGGCTGCGCAGAACGAATTTCCCGTAAACTTTTTTCTCTTGGTCCAGGCCGAATTTCAACCTAACCATGATCACTATGACAAAACGAACCGATTTAGGTTGATATGATCCCTGTACCGATAATTTTGGTGTCATTTTTACAGTACTGCTAACATTTTGCAGTTGCGGAGTATCCCATATTTCGGCATTTTTAATTTAATTCGTGGCGACTTTTCCGGAAAAGGAGAGTGCTAAACGTGAAGAGGACACTTGTAAGGAAACAGTTAATCCAAATTTCAAGAGGTCAGTAACAGTTTTCCACTGGTGGAGAATGTCCCACCCCAACCAAAAATATAATAAGCATAGTTAATACATGTTACAAATTAAAATAAAAAAATAATTTGCGAACGTGTGTGTGCGCGTGAAATAGGATCGGAGCCAACGTTCTTATGTGAATTCCCCGCATTGAGACACTGTGTGGTCTTTGGTAAAACTAAAGACTCGGATAAAGTAGAAATTAAAGTTTGAAGTTATGAAAGGAATACTTTGAAAAGGAATGTAGCGATTCTGACTGATAATATATGGTCATTTAAAATGTTAAACTTGGTTAAGTGTTTTTTGATTTTTTAATTTCAGTAATTTCATTAGAGAGAGAAGAAGACAAGAAATAAGGAATACTTATTTGCGTGAAATTCAAAATGAAAATAGACCAAATTTAAATAGTGAACACACAAAATGATGAAATTATTTTGATAGATACATTTAAATGCGCATGCTTCATAAAGCTAAAGCAGTTTCCCGGCCTAAATGAACCATCGATAAACACATTTCGTCATTAGATTAGAAGCTAAAATTTAGCATACAGTCACGCGTGGAGTGTATCGTTTTAATTTTATATGTAATGCAGAGAATTACTAGATTATTACTCTTTCATGAAAGAATCTAAACTACTTAATAAATTACGGTCGAATTTCGATCGCTGGGCGATCACTAGTATTTTAAAATACACCGAAAATAATTTTTCAGATTTTTTAAAATTATTTCATTCCAGAGCTATATTTCCGCCTCTTCACAAATCGCAGGAAGGACGTTTTCAATTATGAATTCTAAATGGCGAGAAGACATAAGCAGAGCGAGTAGCTCATTAATAAAAAATGAGCTTTTGATGTACATTAATTTAAAAATTGAATGCAATAAAGCACATAAAACTTTTATTGTAGAGAAAAAAAATCGTTATAAGATATAATAAATGCAAAAATATAGATTTTTATTAAAACGAATAATTAAAAAATAAGTAAAAATAAGTAAATAAGTGTAGCATATATCTTTAGAAGTGTATTAAATTTTTATAGCTTATTCCAAAAAATGTTATAACTAGCCGGTAAAATGATGGCAACCCTAATTTTTTGATGTGTTGCTATTCAGGCTGTTTTTGTCTAAAGTATCTCTTTTCATTATAAACAGTTTTTTAATTGGTCTTATCGCTTTTCGAGGGCGAGTTCATTAGAACCTGTACAGAATTGGGGAAAAGGGTGTCAAATGGCTCATAGCCTTTATAAAGAAACCATTCCAGCATTCGACATGAGTTATTTAGAGGAAACATTGAAACCTTGATGTGTTTGTTCGGACCCGAAATTATACCAGGGTCCTCTCAAGTACCAGAGCCGAACTATAACACTCATTAAACTGATTTACTTCTTCACTTTCCATAATTCCGTGTCATTTACCATGCCTTGGTATGAAATAATGATTTTTAACAACATACCAGCTTGAACCCCTGTCACTACCCACGTTCTGTGGAAAATGGCGAAGCAGAAGGCTTAGCAGGAGTATTTTAAATAGCAAACTACTCTCCTGCTTCTACCTTAGATTATAAAGCAGGAGAAATGCTGTAGTAAGTATAAAAAATACTACCTCAATACTATTTATTTGATCGTCCATACTTATCCATTTTGTCAGATTACATCACAATCTGCTACAACAAGTAATTTATAAAATTGTTACCGTGAAGGAATTTGGTTGCATCTTAGTTAACAATGTGTCAAGTCGGCGTGAATAAACAGATCTTATGACTTAAAATTTCTAAAAATTAACATTAGTTTATTAGTTTTATGTTGATTCTAATGATAATTTTAAGATGCTTAACATTTTTGACAGTACAAATTCTGTTGTTTATATACAATGCACAATTACTTTTAAATAACAGTGATGAGTAATAATATTACCTCACATAATTATATTCGTAACAAATCGCAATATTTTGTACGGCTATTCGTTGTTTCTGGCATTTTTTTCTTTTTCCTTTTTACGTCTTCATAAAATTATTAAACACCAGAGTGAAATAATTCAAATATTTTCCATTACCTTTACTTTTTCCTCAGGGAGATGCTATTTGCAGATAGGCATTTCACTGTTTGAAATTTTCGAATTTGACTTAAAATATGATCTGGTAATTTGTTTATCTGTAGTGATGGAAAAATTTCTTCTCAAACACGTGGGCGAAGTTGCAGGCAAATGCTGCAGTAACCAAAGTTTCCTTAAGGAAATAAAATCGAAGACAGAAAATAACTGAATATAAAATTTGATCTTTCAGTTTAATATAAAATGCCGACTTACTTCTGCCTTTTAGGCCAAAACTTCATAGTGACATGTTTCGTATGCTCTACTGAACACAACATGGCGCAACACTGATCACCTCACAGTACAGTTTTACATAAAGAAAATGGGAGCTCATCGACTGAAATGTCGGAATTTCATACTAGGACGCAACTCCACGCGGACATTGTAGGTCTGCATATGTTTTTACTACAGATTCATGAATGAGATTGGAACAGGATTGGAAATAACACCATATTGGTTTTTTTCGTTGTCTATTAATGGCCATTACTTAAACAGAAATGTAATTAATCATTCTGATAAATTAAAAAATAGCTGTGGAATGCAGTTGAACGAATTAAAAAAGAAACTTTCGCTGTTAATGTCTGTATTTCAACCCCTTCGCTAGTTAGAAGTATATTTCTCAATGTCTTAAAAAGGTGGATGATTAATTGCCACTCCTTACTCTCTTATTTTACCCCAAGAAAATTAATTCTTTCCAGAAAATTCTATCTCGGTCTTATATAAATAAATGTAAGGTTTAAAGCCATTTTCTCGTTAAACTTTTAGTAATTTGCTGTTTATTTGACTGTGAAGAAATAAGCGTAGACATACCAGGTACTTGTTTCAAAATTCAGTAGCATGAAATATTTCGATTAGAAGCCATTGCGAGTAACATTACCCTGAGGGACAAGAGTATGCTGTACTGATCGGTGTATTTCCTCGAAGTTCAAAATACACATTATAGAAAGAGAAAATACTAAAATTTTGATAGTCAGCGAGTTAACAAGCTTCATTTAGTACCCTTGTTTATCTAAAGAAAAAATTTCTTTAGTTCTCCAGTAAACCTCCTCTAATTATTTTTATTCGGCATGGTAGATGAAAATTTTATTTGGTAGTCCTGTTAAGTTTAGTAAGAACTAACGTAGTGAGCAGTTGCAAATTTCTAAGTTAAAGGATTGTAGCATAACAGTAATCTTTTGCTTGTAGATGTAGTGCAAGCCTGCATGGTGACACCAAGAACGTGTTAAGACAGTGAGTCGTGCTTGAACCTTAGAGTTTCGCGGAGTGTTTTTGTGCGGGTGCGTGGCTCCGGCCCACTATCGCCCATCAGTGGTTACCGTAGCGTGGAGTAAAGCATAGATTGTGGAGCAGTTTGGTTACTTGTGATTAATGAAACATTATTGTTTTGATGGACAGTGGGGGGTTACAGGAGCGAAAGAGTGTTTTGTGTATGTGTGTACGTTTTGTGAAGGACTGTGATGAGCAGAGAATACAGACTTCGAGTAGAAACTCTCTTTAATGCAAGGGAACTACATGCTAATTTTCCATTCGAAGAATCTGGAATCTTCGGATTTAGAAATTCCGATAGCTGGAATTATTTATATTTCAATAAACTGGCAAGTAGACAACCGACTTGTCGAGCCACCCACCGAGCGTGGTGGGTGAACGGTTAACGTTCTGGCCTCGCATTCGGGAGGACGCGGGTTCGATCCCCGTCCGGGCATCCAGATTTTGGTTTCACATGGTTTCCCCAAATCACTCCAGGCGAATGCTTCCTTCAAAAAGGCTATGGCTGAATTCCTTCCCATTCCTTGTCCCCATTCCCATCCCGCCTCTAATGACCTTGGCCGTCGACGAGGCGTAAAAAAATGAGCCACTCGGAAACCGCGGCAGTAATATCTAGAACTATTTAATTGCATTTAGTCAAAATAAGCTCTCAATCAACCAAAAATAATATTTATTGAGCATGCGGAGACTTATATGGCCTTACCTTGCCTTGGCTATAATTAAAAGAAGCTTACAACATATCTAATAAGCTCCGCATTGACTGCAGCAATCAATACGTGCTGCGCTGTGCTGTTGGCAGGGACACAGCTCCTCGTCTGTGCAGGTCCCGATCATCCAGCACACGTGGTCAGCCACTACGCTGTCCGGCGTAAGTACTTTCGGCACCCCGTGACGCAAGTTATCCCAAAACGCTATGCCCTATGCGTCAGGCTCAAAGTTTAATTCCGCTTTAATTCTCGTTGTAAGTAATTATGATGTTAGTATGTACATCAGCAATGGCCCTTTGTTACTCTGTTGCAGAATATAAATTCCCAGTTTGGTATTCATCTTCTCACACCAAACAAGTGGGTGTAGCCTTCAATAACAACTGCAGACTAGTGACAGGCGGCCTAAAGCCTACTCCAGTAGACAGGCTTTATGAGCTTTCGGGGATTGCACCACCCAGTATCCGGAGAGAAGTGGCTGCGAACAAAGAGAGAACCAAAGTAGAGCGGGAAAGCGCTCATCCACTGCACGAGAATACACCACCAGCCCAGAGACTCAAGTCTAGGAAAAGTTCCTGAGAACATTGCGGGAACTAATTGGGCCATCTGAAACGGCAAAAGCACAGTTGTGGAAAATGAAAGTCCCTAACATCTCGGGACCACTGACAGTTGCAGAGCGCTTGCCACCTGGTCACGCAGAGGACTGGAACGTCTGGCGGTCCTTAAATCGATTGCGAACGTGACTGGGCAGGTCCAAGGAAAATCTAGAGAAATGGGACTATATTAATGCTACCAGTATTAAGTGCGAATGTGGTGAGGATCAAACGACGAACCAAATGCTCGAGTGTCCTATGTGCCCATCATCCTGCAAAACCGAATGCACTGAGCGAAATGTGTTTAAAACAGTTAATTTGTACAGTGAATTAACTATGTATTTGATGTGTATGATTCGATAATAATAATAATCATGTTAGTAAATGTTTCACACGACACTCACCAGCTCGACAAAGAATCCGTACCAGTACTTTTAGATCCTTCAATCCAATACGGTTTAGTTCCTGGCTGTAAGCGATGTTATTATTCCTAATAGTCACCTACGTATTTTCAACCACACTACGCTAACATCGGCACATTTCGCACTCTCACAGCTCTATGGCCAATTATGCAGTGTGACTATGAAGGAAAAGATTAAATTTAAGAGCTACACTTTCAATACGAAAATAGTTACAATCTTGGTGAACCAATTACTTCAAAAATAACATTGCAAAGTTAGACATACGATAAAAAAATCAATTTTTTATGTCAGCATCACGAGAAACCTTAATAACGCAGCTTTGCCTATGTTAAGGGTTGGATAGCTGCAACAATTCTCGTTTTCAGTTCGTCAGTGTTAACTGGCAATAGTAAAAAAAAAAAAAGCAGTAGATCTTCATACTATAAAATTGCAGCGATATACATCCAAGGCTTCATTGGGACGAGAGATGAAGGTCCTTGTTGCAATCTTATGTGCAACCAGTCCAATGTTGCGGCAATATTTCGTTGAAGTATCCGCGAACAGAGAAGTGGGGTGGGTTCCATATAGTTGCAAAATAAAAGTTGCAGCTTCTTCTTGTAGCATGGGTTTCAATTAACAGCAGTATCTTCAAAAAAGAATGGTCATGAAAATATTGTCTGTGGATATTGTCTATGGAACGCTTTAAGTTTGGGGGAAACTTACTCTATTCATGTAGGTACATAATTGCACCACTTTCTGTGAAGGTGGCATTAGAAATATCTCAGGAATTTATCATAAACTTTCACAACCTTTCCTATACATTGCGTTACTTATTCGATGATGATATTACAATAGAAATCGTAAATCAAACCGAGCGTGGTGGTTTCCTTGTTCCTAATGTATTCTCGCCTCTAATGATGTCGACGTTAACGAGGCGCAAAGCTATTAACAAAAAAAACTTTAAAAACATTATTACATATGAATTTAAGACCTTTGATACCCATATTAACCGTAGTTAAAGAACAATATTTCTGTAATAAAATATAAATTCAACAAAAGGCTTCATTTCATATCATTTTAAATTGAGTCTCAATTGCTGTTGCATTTTAAATTGTGTACAACATAAGGGCAAATAGGAACCAGAAAAATAGTTCTTCAGCGATAGTTTTATTTTAACGATCAGAACATTTAAAATAAGAATCTTAAACAAGTCTATAGTAAGTAAATCATTCTACAAATTATCTCTGAAAGAAATAACTAAAATATAAAAAAAGATATAATAGTCGCAGGTTGTGTTACAAGGATAAAACAGTATCATTGTTTAGAAATTTTTGTGATACGCGGAGTTCCTAAAATTAAAAGTCGGAGCGCAAAAAAAATTGAAAGTGACTACATCAGAGAGGACTGCTACTCTTTCCCCGCTGGCCGCCTGAGGGCAGGCGAGTCGTCCCAAGGCTAAACAAGACCAAAGAAACTAATCCTGCGGCCGCTGGTCGCCTCAAACGACTTAATAAGAGGCCCGGCACAAAGGAGTAACGAACCGCCAAAGAGGATAAAGATACTCATAATCTGATATTGTGCCCAAACTTGTGTACAAATTACTCTCTAGTCCTGATTTTCCACTCACTGGTTCCTTTGACTATTATATTCACCACACTCACTTCTTTTTCATCTAGTCTCTTTTTTTTTCCTAGTGAGATTCTATGCATAGTAGTAAAATTTTTGTTAATTGTTTATGGTCGTGTATCAAAGGTGCCGAGCGTGGTAGGTGAGCGGTAACGCTCTGGCCTCCGATTCTGGAGGATGCTGGTTCGAATTCTCATCCGGGCATTCCAGTTCGGTTTCTCATGGTTTCCCGAAATCATTCCAGGCGAATAAATCCTTCAAAAGGCCATCGCCGAATTCCTTTTTGTTCCTTGCCTTTAGTTCTTTCGCACTTCTAATCACCTCCATTTCAGAGAGGCTTGAAGCTATTAAAAACAAAATCTCTATCATAAAATGTTGCAAATATATATATATATTATCTGAGTTTGAGAATAATCAGTCAACGAACTGAAACTTTTTTTTTTGTGTCGCTGGAATTTACCGTGAACACTCTTTCATATCGTATCGAAATATATATTATATTTAGTACTGTACATACGATGCATTCTCATATTTGGCAGTAAATCAGCCCAAACCTATATTTAACAGAATTGGTTTGGCCTTTATACTAGTTTCTTTGTAATATTAAAACAGTACTTTTTTTTACAACTCTACTGTCTTGGAATTTTAGTGTATTGTTTAATTCAAGTAATATTAACAATCGCTGAACTATTTAATAAACAAATCAAAAATCGTATGATTTACTATGTCCTAAAGTCAGATCTCTGTATCAGTTACCAGAAACCAACAGAGTGACCTGGTGGATCCGTAGTTATAGCCCCTGACTGGAATGGAAAGATCCCCGGTTCGAATCAAGGTTGTGGTCTGAAATTTTCAAAGACTATTAACCCTAATTTCCTCTGTGGCAAAGCATGATTTTTGTATGTGAAGAACGCCATATCGCTTCCGTGATTCAGATTCCACGTTAGACGTATGTCGTTTACCGGAATTGTATAAGAGGCTTCAACAGAGGTGGATTTCGTAAGAGGTAAAAAAAAAAAAAAAATCGTATAGACGGATTCCTTAGCCTGGTGGGTCAGCGATTAACGAAGCCCAATCAAACAGGAGAGTTCGGATTCGATCGGTGATCCTGATATCAGTTACCTCTGGTTTCCAGAAAAACTCCAACGGAATGTCAAGAATCGTTGATTAATAGAAAAATTATACAGGGTGAGTGAAAAAGTGCTTTACAACTTTGGAATGAGATAGATATTTATTGAGAAAACTTACAGAATCCATATATGTATCATTTTGTAGCAAACAACTTCAAGTTTCACATAACAGTGTCAAGCGTCATTTTGGTTAGATGCGACAATCATTTGTCACGCGGCGAACATGTCACCGGTAATCAATTTCTTCCCACACTCGTTGCAGCAAATTGGGCGTAACTTGTGAAAAGGTAGCGTAGATTTGATTTCGATTTTTAATGATCTTTTACGAAACCCCAGGGAAAGAAATCCAGTGGCATTAAGTCTGGTTAATGAGGTTGCCATGTGATTTGCTCTTTACAGCCAATCCACCGATCTGAGAAGCGATTATCGAGGAAACCTTGAACCTTCGTGAGGAGATGAGTTTGATTACTTTACTATTAAAGTGGTTAATCTTTTTTGTTGGTTTTTCAATAACTATAATCGCCGGGTTATCGTATAATTATAATTATACTTCATTTGGGTTTCATCGTTCAGTAGCTCAGGTAAAAAACGAAGAGCCAATCTAATACCCAAAGGAAAAAAACTGAACACACAATATATCCGAATTTCAAGTTCAATACGAAGTTTATAAGAACTGTCATTGGAATTTCTCTTTCGATCTGTCCATTCCTAATGACTATCACTCTCTGCCTCCAAATTTTGTTAAGTATAAACCAAGAAAATTTGGTCACTCACTTAGTCTCTCAATCAAAGAAAAAATCTTACTGTGTATGGAAGATGCAGTATAGTGGCCATTGTGAGGTTCACAACCCCTACCAATTGTGAATTTTAATGTTATAAAATTATTTTCTAATAAGTAATTATGATTTTGGATATTAAATTTGGGTTTACAAGTTCCATGGTAACAGAAAACCAAGTCAAAGGTATAGAAGAACTCTGTTGATGAGAAAAAATTGAAGAAAGGAATGAGAGGATTAATATGGTAATAGGCCATCTTCCCGCAGTTGCTGAACAATAATTTTGTAAATAAATCCGTCGAAAACAACTGGTTTGGTGAATTTTGTTTTTTATTTAATTCCCCAGACGCGTTTCGCCCTTGTGGTGTAGGGTATCTTCAGTGGCTGTAAAGTGTTTTTACATGTGTTGTTACAATAATTACATACAATATAACTCTTAATAAAAATGTATATACATATGTACACACTGTAAAGGAATACCATTTATTAAGAGTTATATTGTATGTAATTATTGTAACAACACATATAAAAACACTTTACAGCCACTGAAGATGCCCTACACCACAAGGGCGAAACGCGTCTGGGGAATTAAATAAAAAACAAAATTCACCAAACCAGTTGTTTTCGACGGATTATTTACAAAAGAAATGAGAGGAGTCTTGGCTGGAAAAGCTTACTACAAAATCTTGGAGAAATTTAAAACATTGACATTATAAGCCTGAGGTAGGAAGAAGAGTATGATAATAAAATTAGTGAATTTTAAAAGTTGTATTTGGTAATTAACTGTCGTTCAGAAACGGAAGATGAAAAGATAAGTGGATGATCTTTGTTTCTTATTGAAATTGTAATAAAGAAATGGAATTGATACTTAAAGGATATTTGATATGATTTTAACAGTAATTTGATTTCAGCGGTGGTATCAAAAAACCAGTGACGGATGTAGAGGACTAAATAAAAATCCTCTTAAGCTGATCTGACTCTGGAACTGTAAGGAATATTGGGGTATTTAATTTCTAAAAGTAAAAATAAGTGGTAAAGGTAAGGTTGTAAGGAAACAACATACGAAAAACCTTTACACCATGAAAAAGAGAATAATCAGTATTAGCGAAATTAAACACATGTTGTTAACAAGCAAACAGATTCCACTTTCAGCTTTTTCAAGTCAGATTCAGAATTTGTGTGTTATGCGATAGCCAAATACAATAAATTAAGTGTTTTGAAGCTTTTAATATCTTGATGGAGAAACCATCGAAACGGACAAGATTAATTTAAAACTAACAAACTTATGTACATATTTTTCCAGCATATCTAGCCTGTTGACCAGTAATACCCTTACTATACTATACTACAATTTACTTGCGTGCAAGCTACTTGAGCATAGATAAAGATTTTTTTTCTTTTTGCTTAAATTTTATGCCCCGTCGACGTAGAGGTCATGAGAGGCGGGGAAGGAACGGGAAGGAATTCGGCAATGGACTTTTGATGGAAGCATCGCCGTATTCAGCTGGAGGCATTTGGGGAAACTTTGGAAAACCCAAATCTGGATTCCCGAACGGTTACTCGAATGTGAGGCTAGAGCGTTACCAGTCATGCACCATGTTTCTTTGTCTTTTACACAGCATTTTCTAAGCAGTAACAACTTCATCCAAACAACACTCAAGCAAAAGATATCAGACTCATTTGAAATGGTTCTTGAAATTCAACATATTTAACCTCAATAGCAAAAATAAACTACGTTAGTACTGGCATATGGAAGCTAAAAAGTTCACAAAATTGGACAGAATAAATTAATTTCAGAACAGCATCTGCGTATTACGTTGTTAAAAACATTCACAGTTACGGATTTTACAATGACAGTACCATCATGAACACGGCACACCATATCGGAAAAATCGGATACCTACAGAGGTTCAATTCAGCAATATTTTCATCAGTTGGAGTATAATCAAATTATATCATATCGTGGTCAAAACCAAAGGATCATGCACAGTAACAGTTTTTGCCATCCATTCTGTGTCGCCTCTCTGAAATGGTCGCATAGAATTCTACAGCGATAACCGTCTTGGTAACCGACAAACTGGATAGGGTAGATACGTACAACGGTCCTAGGTTCATAGCTTGGACCTGGCATATTTTCCGATCTCACTACAGTTTTTAAAATGTTTTACTGCAACCACTTACGTTACATGAATGCTGGGAAGATCTCAAATTTTTACCTAAGAAATTACACATTTCAGAAACAATAGTCATCACACATCATATAAAAAATTGTAGTTCTGTAAGTGTAGCTCCCACGACGGTGGCAAGGACGTGGCTGTTTGATACTCGCTATTTGGAGCCGAAGTACCCTTTCGAGTCACAAGGCATGTTATGCTACACGCCAAAAATAACAAACACTATTACACGCACCGAATTCCTTCCTGTTCCATACAATCCATTCCTTCCCGCCTTTAACAAACTCGATTTCAACGAGGCGTAATGCCAGAATCAGAAAAAGTGAGCTAGTATGACTATGACTGTCGCTTGATCTGTGGTTAGCTTGCTAGCACCACAGTGATGAATACTTTTCTGTTCCTCACAACGTAGCCAGCACGATAGGGAAGTGTGTGTACAACTACCAGTTACCAGGATTTTTGCCAGACACTTTTTTAAATCTCAAATAGCTCAGCAGTGAGTATGATCTGAGCTCACACGGGATTGATGATGTTGATCTGTGTGGATGTTGTTGGCGGCACCGCGATTGTGCGTCAGCGTCATCTATTACTTGCGCTATATTATTTTTCACAGTACCAGGATAGGATCCTATGACTGCTGTCGAAGTAGCTTTTTTTGACGTGGTTTGTTTTATAAATCATCAGTTGGTGTGAGTTGACTTGTATGTAGGGGCTCGTGGGCATGGCATCATGGCAGCAATGAGCTGTGTGAACAGCTGGACCAGTGCAGTCAGCTGTTCGGCGCTTTTGTTGGGAACGTTGCAGCAGGCGTGTCCCTGTTGCTGGTCGGCTGCTTGTTGTCGTCTCGTCCCAGGTTTATTTGCAGATCGGCGAGGTGCAGTGGACCGCGGTTGCGACCCGATAGCATTCTTGGCTACCGGCCTTTGGTTCTGTTGGGAGCTGTCACTATGGTCAGCTCGTTTGGTGGTGGGTGCAGCTTTCTGGTCGGGTCTGGTCTTCTCCCGAACTTCGGATCCAGAATAGCAGGCTGCATGACTTCCGCCACACTTACAGCAGACCGCTTCCTCTCTTGGTATGGAGCAGTTGGCAGCTCGGTGGTTTCCCCCACATCTCACGCACCTTTGTTGGTTGGTTCAGTCGCGTGCCTGGTGATCATGGGCTTGACAGTTATAACAGCCCGGCGCCTATCACTGTGTTATATGGTTCGAGTATTGATGGTGTAATAAATTTTCGTCGTTAGGGCTTGGCCGGCGGAGTAGGTGAGATTGTGGAGCACAATTCCCTATCTCCAAGGTCCTGGTTTAAATCCCAAACCTCTCCCCAGTGCTTATGGAGTGATGTCAAATGACATGATGAAGATTCGTCTTCGAATCGTGATCCTTCCGGAGATTAGGCCAGAATGAACCGGCATTGGGTTTCATCCTCACGCTTCTTCCAGCTTTCATTGGTCCACAGCACAAACAACACTCTAAACTGAAAACACTCACATTACAGTCAACTAAACAAAGCTATAAACACGTAAAACAACTTTAATCCCTGGAAAAAAGCAAGAGAAAAATATCCAGCTTTAAACTTTCAATGAAAATTTTCAGGAGAAAACTAAGAATTGGACGGTAAAATTAGCATCCACATTGCTCTATTTAGGAAAAATCTGCCTAATAAACAAGCACCATATCCTACAATTTCCCTTCTTTCGTCATTAATCTGATCAATCACACATACACCAACATTTGGCAACATAATTCACGTTGGAAAAGGCACGTGAACTTTACAGGAGACTGAATTTTCCAAATAGCTTGTAGCATATGCTACTACCCCAATAGTACAGTAAATAGTTTTACAATTATTATTTCTTATTAAAGCTATGGTCAATGTATTATATTAATGAAATGTACTAATATGTATATTGTAATTGATCACGAATTCCACAGGGTGGTAAAAATTGTAATGACACTGGATATTTTTACGTTACTAGAGTCTTTGGTCTGTTAGCACAGCAGAGTGAGAGTTTAAGTCGCGCTCTGTAGAGAGGACGTATATCGCTGACGATATATAAAGCGCTCACGGTATACGATGAATGTTATGGTATTAGTTATTCCTGATCATTAGTTATTTATGTTTTTGGAGTGTATGTTTAATGGTACTGTTTGACATTAAAGACAATCGTTGTGAATATTGATCAGTGGATTAATCATTAATTAAAAGTGTTCACCTGATCTCATGTTAGAATTGAGGCTAATTAATCGTAATGTCAGTATTACACACGTGGTCAAGAGACGGTGTTTAAGGGCCAAAATACCGTCAAAAGACTTGTAGTACGAAGTCACCAGTAATTGAGTAGTTTATATCAGGCGAATTTCTGCTGAAGCAGTTAATTAATATTTATTGGGTGGTTACAATTGGCGACTACTGCTAGGTTTATAACAAGTTGTGTGTGTTAAAAATCCGTAATGATGAACAGTCATCATAACATAAGATAAACTCAAATCACCTAAAATATTCTGTAGTGTTTTAGAATTTACAAACACTAAAATAAAAACATGTGACCTAAAATTGATAAAAATAACGCGATCGTAAGCGGAATAAATTCGCAGATGTGTGCCATTATTCAGCTCTAGGTAAGGGTACAAAAAAGAAAAAATGATGCTATTTGGTATGTAGGAACAAATTGAATTTATTTTGTTTGAGTAGTGCTGAATAAATTTTTTCTCCATTGTATGTGACACTTGGTGTCAAAGTCCATGGCATATTTTATTACTATTAACGAAAGTGTATTAGATTAATTTCACATTAAATCTTCGTCGATTAATTTTCTTCTGTATATATATTTATATAACACTAGCATTTGCCCGCTGCTTCACGCGCGCGTGCCTTGGCAGGTGTAGAAATTATTTACCGATTTTATTCTCTTATCAGACATTAACGTGGATAGGCATGAACTGTTAATGTATTCTGAATAGTTTCGTTTAATTTCGGTTAATACGTTAGGTTCGGTTTTCATACTGATGTCAGAGAGTTGTTTTATTCATATTTTAACATGATGCAATTGATTCAATAGTAGAAAAGGTACCTGAAAAATTAACAGTAGTAATTCGTGGTTGTAATTATTGTGCGAAGTATAAACATTTATTGTTTAGAAAGGCTTTCACGGTTCAAACGACGTTCTTTCTTCTGTGCGCTTTCAGAAGCTATGGATTTAGCGTATAGAACCCGGTTATAGGTCAATCGCTTTTCTCGGTGCAGGTTACTTTCATTTAATCTAGCTATTTCATCTAGTTCTCTTTGACGTTGCAGACGATGTTGTCGGTCGATTTCACTCTCATTTAGCCGAATATTATTTCTGAAATCAATATTTAACTCAGCTAAAACATAATATTTTTAAATGCTGATATGGAGGATTCCACGTTAACCGTGGTACAGAAAATTTAAATGGATATATAACAGTTGTAACGTTAAGAAAGCTGATATTATAATCATTATGTGTAATTTTTTTTGCCGATTTCATGTGTAATCTTTGCCTGGGATTATATAGCTAGGTATAAGCTTTGTTAAGGATGTATCTGTGGATTTAATGAAAAATATTCTTTCCATGATACTTAACTAAAAAAAGTTTATTTTTAAATGTGGATACCGAGGATTGCAACATAACCGCGGTGCCATAAATTTACGTAAATATAGCAGTAATCTACGACTTAGTCCTCTTGGAAGTGTGCTGAAATATAAAAATTCGTTACCAATAATCACAGCATCTCAATTTTTCTGATTTATTTATTTTTTGTTGTTTGGATATTGGTTTTATTTTATGTTGATACACCATCAATTATTCCTGCTTTAAAATAGAAATTTACGTGAATTGGAGTTAATCTTGGTTTAAAACCGTCGTATCATTATTGTCATTATTTCAGTCAGATATAATTAATTCAAAAATGTCAAAATGGATCACGGTACAGTATATGTACTAATGTGCATGTAACTCAAGCAATTATTTCTGAGTGGCAAAATTATCGCAAGTTGTAAATCGATTGAAATGCAACCTGGACAGTGATGACAGCTGATATGCTTTGTTATAGGCCAAAGGGACGATTCTTTTAGCTTTATAATTTACGCGGTGTAGCATTAGGATCTGAAATTTTTTTTTATTTGAGTTTCTTTCAATATATCCGTATTTTCTATGTAATTATTTGAGTCGCATGTACCTGAATTTTCGGATGCCTACTTATATTTGCACGTTATAGCCACGAGACATATTAATCGAATAAAGTACTTCCAAATATGTGCAATTCCCCACAAGTCATTATGAAAGAAGTATGTTTTATTACTTGCTGATATTTATAATAGCTGTTTTTCAGACATCGCTCTTCGAGAAAAAACTGAATTTCGTATTAAGTATTGGCTTATTGTGGCTGTATTGTACAGAATTCACGTAGCAATTTTGTTCCAGAGACAAACTGTATAACATTCTACCAGAGACAATACGTCTTCAATATTTGTAATACAACTTTTTCGTAATTCAACAACCTGTTACGATTCAAGTAAATGCTGATTATACTTGATTCACGTATTCTTTTTATTTTGAAGTACTGCGGTTCAGAAAAATGAATCGCGGAAGTAAAAAAAAAAGGAAATCCTAAATTTTGTCAGGTCTCTTTATGAAAGGAGTGACCGTCTGAATGTGTATAATTATCTGTGGTCTACAGTTTCACATTTCTGAATTTTTTACTGACTTTCTTCTTCCCATGGTACATATTAGTCGTTAGCTACTTCTGCAGATGTTGATCAGCAACATTAGCTTTAAAAATTTGGAAACACCATGCAAATTGATGCGGTAGTTTTTGCGTTATTAGAGATCAAGCCTCACTACAAACGCAGCTTGCTTACAGATTTATAATAGTATAGATACGCAAGGTTGTAAGAAAGTTTCTGACGGCAATGTAAATATTCATCTTATTTTAATAAAAGTATGAAATGGACAATTAACATTTTGTACAGCCAGTTCCATGCTAGCTACGATAGGACATGATCCCGAGATTCCATTAATCAGCTGGGACAAAGTCGCCAGCCTCGCACAAATATAGTGGGAGTCGGTTGTTTTAACTGAGCCTCCGTTTTCTGGAAGCTTGTGTGGATCCCTGGGGAACTGTGGTCGACAACAAGACATTGCGCCAGGCAGGAACACGCAAGTCCATCGGCTTCACTCCCCGTAGGTTTCCGAATAAGGCGACTATCGTAGATCCCACGCAGTATGTGTGACCGCGAATGAGATGCCAGCGAAATATCACGTGAAATCAGAATGCCTGACTACCGGCCTAACAAAATGAACATCAGAAAACACGCGACTAAAATTCTCGGATTTTTCTGTCTAACATGTACTTCCGAGATCAAGAAGCCGGAGCCAAAGATAACGTCGGAGATGGAAGAGGCAACGGGCACATTTTATCTCTGGATTCAGATTCTGAGTCTATTGTTGGTGCTGAATCTATTCTGACTTGAATTCTGGTTCGACTCTCCCAGGATGAAGAAGTCCGTAATGCTTAGGTGAGCAATAGACGCACTCAACTTGACTGCACAGGGTGTCACATTCCGTGGGTCTATTTTCAATCATAGCTGACTTCCAGGCTTTAGCTGCTATGATAAAGTTTTACATCACCAAGTCCAAACAATGTTCATTCCATGAAACCTGATAGCGACCCGTAAGCTTCCCTGGAAAGAGAAGTTCTTTTCTAACTTTCAAAGTAAAATCCTACTGAGCTAACGGCATAATTCGCCAAAATGTTAGGAAAGAACCTTGCTTTCCCAGCCTGTTTTTGTATGTTCTCGTAATTTTTCAATGGCATATTAGTTCCATTCATGGCGTCCAAGTTTATTTTCATTGTTTAAAACCATAGCATCATTGATGTCACAATTTGTTATGCATATTGCCTATGCATATCATTCTTCCAAATGTGTTAATCACTTGAGATTTAATTTCAAAATAAATTCATTTTTTTCACTCTAGAGCTATTTGTACCTATAGGGGTCGCGTTGTTATTTTGTGCAATCATTTATTCATATTAAAGGTAAATTCGCCTATACATGTAATTGGCATTTGAATTTAAATGAATTTTTGAGAGAATTTTCCTATACATCCAATAGCGTATTTGCAAAATCTCTTAAAATTAAATATCCTCAATCTATTATTTTATTAATATATTATTCTATGATAACAATAAATTACAAATTTTTCCCTCTAGATTTAGCAGTTCACCACACCTTAGTGAAATGCTTAAAGTAAATGCGTTTGAATCACAAACAGATGCTGAAGGTAACCACGAATTTAAGTTGTGATTAACAACACTTTCGTACAATACGCTTTCTCTTCGGTATTAAAGGCGTGGTTTATTCATAAGTTGAATGAATTCGTTTAATCATTTTTTTCTTAAAATTTTGTGCTTACATGTGCAAGTAAATTTAGATACACTCAGCAAAACGATTGCCATGTTGCTGTTAGAAGGCCTTTGAAATTCAAGAATCCTGGTTGGAATCCCGATGATGACAGGAATTTTCGATCACGAGCCACGCCGGGACGCTTTGTTGTTCGGATTCCATCAGAAACTGTAGGTCCCAATGGAAAAGGAACTGGCCGTCGTTTCTGTGACATTCTTGCTTAGGGATGTTCCAAAGAACCTTCAAGTTGTAACTAAGCTATGTTTTTTTAAGCGATTCTTAAAGACTGCAGCCTATAGAAAAGGTAAGATAGCGTATGATTTGGGTGAAAAACAGATGAATTGCTCCAAAAGTGACTAATTCAACGATGCATAGAAGTTACACTTAAAAATTTTAGTGAAAATAGTAGAAAAATATTTGTTCACTGTTAAGATTTGACTTGGTCGTACTTTGGGAAAAAAAAAAAAAAAAAAAAAAAAAAAAAAAAAAAAAAACATCGTGGGAAGTTCGCTTCCAGTCAGCTGTCATGAAAGTGAACCAATAACGATTCTTTATACTGAAGGCGACACACGAGCAGAAGCTGTGTTTCTGTGTATCCCTGGCACCAAATCCTAAGGCCCGCCCGTCTGGACGGGGCCGTATTGTGGGCGGGCTGGAGCCATCACTCTTTCCCCTTGTATCCGGAGATAAATCGCGGACCGGCCGTAGCGTTGTTAGTTTACAAATCACGGTACGCTCTAAAAGATTGGGCCGGCCGTACGGTGGTGGAAAGGGATCCTACCAACCAACCTACAGGCCTTCGTCGTAGGGAGGTGTCTTCGAAAACTGCCATCCTGTTGTCAAGAACTGGGGCTGAAGGCTGTAAAGCTTCCAATAATCCATATTACTCCCGATATTCAAACATCGATTTATATTTGTTTACAGCTATATTGTTTTAAGGATTCCGTATTCAAATGGGAAGGAGCCCTATCTGTCTTTCTGTAACAGGCCTATACCTCTCAGACGGGAAAAAATCAGACTTAAAATATACTCATATTATATGTTTCGCTGGTCAAAAATCGAAAACACACTTTAAATTTCTTAAAATTATATTTTAGAGGAGGGACGGAGATCAATAAGTGCAAAGGAGGGTTAATATTTCTTTCTTTTTTAAATCTATGGTAGCGTGTATGTATTGTTTAAACAAAAATTATTATCGATATTGACAATAAATTAGAAATTCTATACGATAGGACTCGTGAATTAGACAACTAAGTTATGTTTTTAACTGCAAATATTAACGTAAGCGCCCACTAAAAATGTCAGGTGTAGATCATTTGAAATAGTAAGACTATCTCTCAAATACTTCTACTAAGGAATTTATAATTTATCGTCATTATCATTAATAGTATGTATTTTAAGGGATACATACCAAAACTGTTTTAATCTTATGCGTTTGTACCTCGCAAGCAAAGTTTTTATTTTAGGTATAAAACGTTTTTATAGATAGTCATGTATTGTGTATTAACGTACCTTAAATAAATTTAATTGGCACTCAACGACAGCACTAACGGCACCAGCGACATGTTGTTTGGCGTTAGAGAGCCTTTGAAAAAGGTTCACCTCCAAACCAGGAAATGTGTCGGTCATAGACTTTTGTGCCCAATACCTGGACAGTGACCTACCACATGCGGGGTATGTATCAAGATCATACGGAAACATACGAGACTGTTAAAGATTCGACTCGAAATTTCCCAGTTTTTGCCTACGGTGTTATTCAGCAGTAGGCTGTGAAGAAGTGTCCGACTGCCTGATAACAGTTCTTCGTTCCTGCATCTGTCGTTAATGCTATACAAATATTTAATCTGTATACTAAATGATAATTGTGGAGTTTGTATGTGAAATGCGTTTTGTATAAGGCAGTATGTAAACTCACAGATGCACCATGACAGCTTGATGATTGAAAGAAGCACAGTTACCAACTATCGTTTTTTTTTTTTGTAATTGCTTTACCTCTCTTTTTAACATCGAGGTCTTTAGAGACGGGAAAGGATGTGGGGCAAGGATGGGGGCAAGGAATGGGAAGGAATTCGGCCATGGTCTTTTGAAGGAAGCATCCCGGCATTTGCCTGGAGTGATTTGGGGAAACCAACTATCGTAATAAATCACCAGGACAATATAAAGATGTAACAATCACGAAGAATTTAACATGTACTTAAGTGAGAATAAAAAACAACGTTTGGAAAAACATGTCGCCAGTATCGACAGAAGAAAATCATAGTTACTTAACGTGAAGTTGATAATAAAAGTACTTTTACTTATTTATAGCGCCGTGAAAATCTTCGTTCATTGTCTTTGACAATCCGTTAGTGATCTAAATATTGCCTATTCATCATATGTTTAACAAATATAAACGTTATTCAGGACTCATTCAACTCTCCCTATTAAATGTGTAAATGTGATGAATAGTAAAATTAAGCTCTGCGGCGCTATAGTCTCATTTGATTTAGTCCACCGTCTCCACTTCATACATATCCTTATTGCTCAAGAAAGTAAACAAACATAAAAAGTTTCAAGTGCAACGCACCATTCAACATTTTTTTTTTTTTACATCCTTTAGAGCCTTAAGAAAAAAATGTTTTTTTTTATATATATATTAAGTGAAACCTATCGCAATATTGTCAGGTACTTAAAAGAAAATTTCTGGTATCTTTTAATATATTACGTAGTAATTTTTCTATCAGTTCATCCATTCATTTAAAACAGCAGGCTGGAAAAATGTTTATTAGATTACACATCACTGTTCTGTTCTCCTCAAAAAAAAAAAATTATGAGGAAAACTGTAATAATGTTCCATTTCCTCCACGTAATATCCAACTTATTTAGGGAGAGGAAGATGGGCACCAAATTAGCAATAAATAAATAAAGAAATAAAGCTTATTTGCTGAAGAATTCCTTTCCTGGGAGACCTGTCGCTTGCAAACCAATTAGAATTAGCCGACACGAAGGGTGAGTGTGGTATTTGAATTGACAGAGCTTAATAATAATTGGATCAAATGAAATACAGCCATCGAATGAAATTGTGACTGCAAAACCTACAGGACTAGTTTGGCCGAATACCAATCCCTGATTCCAAACACCATCATGCAGAGTGAAAGCCGCACCAAATATATATATATATATATATATATATATATATATATATTTATATATATCAGCAATAAATAGGCTTTCTAACTGCATTACGCTTGTTTCTACACTTATGATATTGTAATATACTCTATGCGACTAAAAGTATCGGGACACTGTTATATAATGCTAACCTGTTAGTATAAAATAGAGATGGGCAGGTCCCAGATTTTAAAGGAGTCGGGTCCGGATGTACATCCAGCGCTGCGGATCTGCATCCAGGTTCCGTGTCCGGACCTGTATGGGTCCGGCTCTACAATCGGGCGGGCGGAGTGTACGGCGGAACTGGATGTGTGCGGACCTACATCCAGGTTCCGTGTCCGGCGGACCTGTATGGGTCCGAACCAACAATCGAGCATATGGTGGATACAAATCCGACCAAGGAGAACTGCAGTATGAGTTATATCGTGTTCATCCAATAATTTATGAAATGAAAGAATATTAATTCTGATAATTTTGTTTTATTTTGTCTGAAACTCACAATCGTACATAATATTATAAAATTACAGCATATTTGTTAACTGTTAGGTTTGTTTTTTTTACTAAAAATGAAATTATTCATGACTTAGCATTTTGAGATAATTATTGCCTTTCCATAATATACCAGCTTAAGAAACAGTTTATTACAAATGAACAAAAAATAAAATTGCAAGCATAACTTATTTTAAATTGTGAGCGAGAAATTACGTGAGATTTGTTCTTATATGATGTATAGTGTTTTGCTCCGGATACTATGTGAAACTGTTTTGATTGAGTGAATAAAACGTTGACGTGAGTGCTAATTCGAGTGCGATACAATGCATTTTAATTAAACAGTAATATTTATGTTTTGCCAGCTACCGTAACGTATTTTTGGTGCTTTATTTTATTTTGTGCAATTTCAAAAACTTTTAATTTCTTTGTAATATTATATAATATTATTTCCAATTTAGTTGAAAGTATTTTTAAGCAAGATTTAATTCTTAGTAATAATAACCGATTGTTTGAGCCATTGATAGACGTTCTTGAAACTGCTGGATGTGAGTTGTTTTTTTTTTTTTTTTTTTTTTTTTTTTTTTTTAATGTCGGATTGTAAAATATTGCTGTAAAAGCGGCCAGCAGAGTCGCTGGCAATAATGCCACATAATCATATTGATATATATTACTAGCTGTTACCCGCGACTTCGTAATCGTGGATTTAGAATGTGATTGCTAGAATTGGATAAGCTGAAAATTATCTAAGATGTCCCAGACAACACTGAGTCGGCATAATATGACGGGAACGCCATCGATATACCATTCTACCTTCGAACCTGTCTCATGACTAAAATTGTTATTCATTTCAGGAAAAAAAGTATCCTATTTCGTTCCTAAATATACAAAGTATTTCCTTATCATTGGTATACACATATAGTCGTCAAAGCGTAAAAAAAAAAAAAAAAAAAAAAAAAAAAAAAAAAAAAAAAAAAAACATGGAGACTCACTTTCGCATATACAATGTTAATAGTTGAGATCACACAAAAACTACCTGTGGGACAAGTATATCGTGAATAAAGTAAACGCTTAGAGCACTATTCTACCGCCAAAGATTTGCCATAACATGGTATCCTTACTATAAAATCCTAGGCTTGGCTCAAACTATGAAAAACAATTCATAAAAATATTTGCATTCAGTGGAATTTGAACCCGAAGACACGCTGCAGTTTTCATAAGAAGCAAGCTCTTTACCACCACGTTATCCTACCATTGCTGGACATAGTTGCTCATTATAAATACACATAGATATTATGCGTTTGTCTTTCACAGTTCGGATAGTTTTCATAATTTAATGACAATATGTTCTTATGTATACGTAATATAGGATCCCATCTCGATCCTAATGTCAAACAGCATCTCCCTGTCAAATTTCATCACGATCATAGTATCCGTTTAGCCCAAGAAACGTAAAAAACAGACATAAAGACAGACAGTTACTTTCCCATTTATAATATTAGCATAGATATGTATAATGTTCCTTGGAAACCCTACGAACCGTGTTTCTGCAATAAAGAGATTTTAAATGTGTTATCTGATTTGTCCTTAAGCCATCAGAATTGAGAAAGTTAAAAAGTCTAGAGACTTTGTGATTAATCAATATGAACGTTAAAAGTTTAATAATACTACAACGCATTAAAATTACAAGTTAAATTATAAGTCCATTCTTATTTATCACGTAAAACTCTCCTCACCTTAGAAGCATGAACCCGACCAAGAAAAAAGTACTACCGAGTTTTAGCTACCCATTGACATTTAATAGTAATTGTAATTATCTACCAGTAGTCAGACATTAAGAAATAGTTTTTCATTTATAATCTCATCTTTAAACAGAACTGTAATCCAACTGTACAGTAAATGACATTAAACTCTTCAGAACATAGATTTCAAATCGGAACTGTAATGAAAAATTGCGTTCCAGCTCCGCGTTGCAGGTCCGGCCGTGGTTCAACCTCCGGCCACGCGAGAACTGTGGCGCTGTTACAGGTCCGGCTGGATACAAATCCGACAACCGCTCGGATGTACATCCATCCCTAGCGCAAGTGATACGGGTCCGCGGAACTGCATCCATCCGGACCTACCCATCTCTAGTATAAAAGGAGGCGGGATGGCCGGACGTCAACGAGTTTGAAGTTATACTTGCCTGCCTGTTTGACCCGAGAGCTATTACCAGAAAGCTACAAGAGGACCATCTGCCAACAAGTCAAGAACCAAGTCATCATCCACCGAAGCAAGAAGAAGCTCTCGCCAAGAGCCATTCAATATTTCAGGTGCCAGAAATTTGATCTTTATACGCAGTAATGCACCAACAAACGAAGATATTTTCGCTTCGAACTTCCCAAGACCCTAAAGAGAACGCAACATGATGTAACTGCGTGGGCTCTCACGCCGCCTGCTTTCGAGGTTGTCCAGCGCAGAAACCCCTGAGAAGCAGCAGACTAGTGAGAAATAACCAAACTGGGCCCGCAACTAATGATGAAGAAACAGCTGCTCGACCTGTGAGCCTCCAACCACAACCTCAATCAAACTACAGCCAAAACCCCAAGCACTCCTAAAAGTTCGGCGTGAAATACCAAATCATAAGTAATGCCCAGCCTTGTCGTTCTAAGAGTAAACTAACACATCAAGTCTCAAAATCCCCCACAAGCAAGCCCGACCACCTAACTGAGTTGGTCATCTCCAGCAATGCTGCGACAATGGTACAGCAGATATTCAATGAGAGCCTCAACTTACCTTGATCATCGAGTTGCTAATGAACTAGTTACAACACCTATCATCCGTAACGTCAACGTACTACAACACCCAGGACCATCAAATGTTGCCTTCTACTAGATCCAAATAAAGTTTTTTTTAACTTTTTTATGTCTCTCAACAGCGAGGTCTTTGGAGACGGGAAAGGATGGGGGCAAGGAATGGGAAGGAATTCGGCCATGGCCTTTTTAAGGAAGCATCCCGGCATTTGCCTGGAGTGATTTGGGAAACCATGGAAAACACAAATCTTGATGCCCGGACGGGGATTCGAACCGCCGTCCTCCCGAATGCGAGGCCAGAACGCTATCCGTTACACCACCACGCTCGGTACAAATAAAGGGCTACAGATAACACATTGTAAAAGAAAAGCGACTGTGCTCGTAATGCTTAAAAGAAATGCCAACAGACAACAACCTTAGTATTAACTAATCGGCAAAGGACAAGTATCAAATGCTCTTGGGTTATAATGTGTGTAAAGAAGCAGAAACAACAGAATCGGTCGGTCATGGAAGTTCAGTGACTTCGAATGTAGAATAGTCATTGACTATCACCTCAGTAACAAATCAATTAGGAATATTTCTACTTTTCTACAGCTGCCCAAGCCAACAGATGGAGTTTGTGATTGTGAACTGGAAACGGGAAGGAGCAATGACTAAACAAAGACCAGGCGGCTAGGGACCGTCGATCATTGAGCAGAACGATTGTAAAAATCGCAAGAAATCAAGGGAAAGAATCACTCATGAGTTCGAGTGTGCTACCAGCAGTTCAGCCAGTGCAATGTCAGTGAATTTGGAGTTAAAACTAATGGGGTAAAAAGATCTAACTGCTGCTCATAAGCCAAATATTTCTATAGTCAGTGTTCAGCTACTCTTGAGATGGTGTAAAGAGCAACGGCAATAAACAGTGGATGATTGGAAATGAGTAATTTTGAGAGTTGAAATATTGCACATCCTATGAAAATCTGATATAAGGATTTATAGAACCTTACATAATGTATAGTGAGGAGATGGTCTTATGGTCTGCTGATGTTTCTCGTGCTGAAGAATCATGCACGAAGTATTTACGACTGGAAACGTTCAAGGATAAGCTAGATTATATCGTGATCAAACGGAGTTTCGGGATTCAAGTTCTAGTCTGTAAAGCAGTCCCAAAAGCTGACATAAACTCTAGTTTAGATATAGGTATAACGGTTTTAGATGTATTCCGATGGCAAAAAATCACAAAAAAGACCTAAATACCATAACCATCAATACCCCATACACTAGGACTTCCTTTATTTCAACAATTTTACAAAGTTTTAAATACCATATTTGGGTACAGTTCACCGAAACAATTATTTTATGCAAGTTTAGAACGTAAACCTGTGTACGTTTACGTGTTAGATACCTGTCATAGAGAGACAGAGAGTGAAACCTGTAGAAGTAACGTTTCTGGCCCAAGAGAAACCAAATAAAAAAAGATGGGCATTCTAAGAAGAAGGACGGTCAAGAAAGAGACGAATAATGGAAAATTGACAAAAACTGAAAGCAATAAGGAAACAAAGGATGTTGTACAATCTCAACAAATATGCAACGAACATACTATTGTAACATTGGAGTATTATTAATATAATTATTATTAATGTCATTATTTTTATTTCAGTCACATATGGGCTGTCATTACAGAAGTTCCATAGCTTTCTAATTGCATTCTTTTTTACTAGTATTCGTTCATATTTTGGGCAGAAAACAGTTATTTTTAGTTGTGTATTGCTAGTAAAGGAAAGTAAGACACAGATTAAAGAATCGGTGACTAAGAATTTTCCAACTGCCCAGACCAATGTTGTAGGATCGTAATCACTGCGCTAAGTAGTCAGTAAAAGTAAAATAATACAGATAATTATTCATTCAAGGTTAATATTTTAGCAAAATCTTTCTTTGAATATTATGCGAAATTCAAATAAGATTTGACGACAAAAAAAAAAAAAAAAAAAAAAAAAAAAAAAAAAAAAAAAAAAAAAAAAAGATACCAGTCAATACCTTAGACACAGAACCTTTACTGAAATTTTTTAACGAGGTATTAATGTTAAAGACATACAAATTCACCCAAACGTTTATATTATTGTCATAATTATCCACTCTTCCAACTATGTATGGTACTATCTACCTATGATTAATTCAAACAGTGAAAAGAACGAGGAAGTAGACAATACATTTCTCAGCTAGAAGGATTACCGATCTGGTGACTCAGTGGTTAAGGTTTTTGACTGATGATCCTCGGTTCGAATTTCTGTCTCAGCGGGGATTTTCGTAGCCACTCAATCCGGCCTTCACCTCTGGCATAGATTTCTGTGTATTGTGAAGTACGCCAGAACGCTTCCGTGGTTTGTATTCCACGTTAAACTGTAGCACACCTGCACCCGGCGGGACTGGCGGGTTAGGTTAAGGCGGCTACGACAGGGGCGGAATGTGCAGTAAATTGAATCGCTGTCACCAAGTCATTATGGTCACACGAAATTATTATAGCTAGAAGGATTGAAAATAAAATTATGATTTTTTGAGATAGTAAATTTGACTCCAAAATATACAGACCGCTATCATTTTATGAGAAATACACGCGAAATGAGATCCCAAATAACATCTTTATTTGTTGCAGCCAAACTGTTATTTGTCCTACATTGAAGAAAATAACATTATTTTATAAAAAAGGGGCTCAACATACAGAATTAGTCTAAATTTATCATCATCCTGTACAACATCTAGACGGGTCTGGCTGGAAAACGCTGTATTATTTCCTTGCACCATTCCACCATTCCCCCAATTCCACTCATTTGTCTCGCACATAATCTCGTTACCTCTTGGTTCATATGCCCCTTGGTCATCCTGGAGACTTCTTTTACCTAGGAACTATCTTCACACATTCTGTTTATGCGTCCATACCTTTAGAGTCTATATCTATCTATTGTATAATATTCACTGGTAGTAACATGAGCCTCCAAGGATTTATACAATAGTTATTATTAAAAAAAGGCATAATACAAATTGCATGTTCTGTGCTAAATGTAATGATATATTTATTTAACCACATTCATGGTCACAATCCGATGTTGTTTTTCTCTCGTGACTACCATTTTTGTTGAATCCTTCTGACAATTACTTATAGACATATGGAATGTAGGTACATAACAGGTTGCCAACTGGGAGGAAGATGTGGGACTAGATTAATGACACTTTCGGGCACTATGATTTTATGTCTCAAATAATGACGGTACGGCTTTCCGGCGATTATGATTTTATTCGCAGCTTTACAAAAAAAAAAAAAAAAGTCATATTTACGATCATTATTTTTGCTTCATTTAATCAGTCTCTGACCATGTTTCTATTTTAATAACATTTTTTCGTATTTAAATACAGATTATTTAATATGGTTCATTGTGCGAGAATAGTATGAGATGTTGAACACGATAGAATTACTTACCACAATACAGAAACAATAAATAAAATGTCTAAAACATGGCAATGCAAAAATCGCATCCTGTTCTCGAAATAAGGAATTAAAAATTGACGTGCATCCTCATCCGGCTGTAGTTAGTTATTTATTCCCAGCGGTGTATCTTTTCAGTCATTAGCCTCACACCCACACAATGACAAATATTCAAGTGATCTTTCACATTTATTTCGTTCAAAACACGTTCCCCACTGACAAAAAGTTAGTTGTTAGCCGAACCGGACGTAAACTCGTAAATTTCGTGTTTACTCTTCTTTTATTAGAGTTATGGAAATTCCCGCCCACGCACCGGCAATGGATGTAGGTCGTTGTGGCCGGTTCAGTGACTCTGGTATCATCGGACAGTTTCAACAGCACTTCCGGAAGCGGCGGTGCTACGGATGTGGCCTGCACAGTGGCCATTGTATCCGAACGTCCCCAGGCTGAATAACGACGCCGGATCGGTCACACGGCAGTGACTTATGTCTCCAGACGATCGAATAAGTTCACACGCAACAACTGTCATGTTAGATCAGCTGATCATAGTCATCGATCGTGCTAAGCAGTTGCATGTTGCTGCAAAAATGTGCGCGTCAACGACATATTTTTCTTGCTGTGGCAGCTTTATGGAACGTCGACGATAATGTCATTATGCTGAAACACTAAATCAGCTATTAGACATTATTCCAAGAGCAGTTGTTATTGCATTACGATACTTCAGATATTTTTGTTCTTGTTTGTATGGTGGTAAATAATTCCATCGTGCTTCACCAGCAATTCATACTATTCTCGCATATTCAACTACTTCTTATCTCTATTAATTAATGTGTATTTAAAAACAAATCCATTGTATTAAAATAATAATATGTCAGAAACTGATTCAATGAAGGAAAAACGTAGCTCAAATTAAGAAAGTATCTGTTACCTTGCATATCATAGATTATTAAGTTACCAGTCATCTTTGCATATTATAGAACTATAGTCCATCCACCTTGCACGGGTATATAAAAAAATTAAAAAAAATACTTCCTTCTATTTTTCCCGTTGGCTTTTAAACCATAGAAATATATATATTTCTTGCAACAATATTAGAGTCTCATTAATTTTACTTATACAGGTATAGAGATAGATAATGAAACAAAAAATCTAATGCTAGTTACAGATTTCTATTTTTTATTCTCCCTCTAACTGTAGTACAATCATCAAAAATACTTCAGCTTTTCAGTCAGATCCTAAGATTTTAAGCTTAAAACTGCGCCTAATTTGGCTCACTAAGTTTTGGGTGATGGCGGAATAAACATACAAACCAAGACACTTACAGAATATCTGACAACAAATCTAAAAACAATTGTTCTGTCTTCAGGGACCTCAGAAGAATTCTCGTCAATCGTTTGTCACAAGAACGTATTCAATGTATAGACACAAACCCCGATAAAGCTTTATGATAATATATATATATGAAATGTCTGTCCGTATGTGTTGGGACGAATACAATTATCTGGCGGTAATGCTCTGGCCTCACATATGGGAAGACGCATGTTTCTCCAAATTATTTCAGGGGGATGGCGGGATAGTTCCTTTAAAAAACCATCGCCCAATTGCTTCCCGTTCTTTACGCTCATTCCTTTTCTGCCTCTAGTCATCTCGATGTCGACGAGGCGTAAAGCTATAAGCGAAATAAATATATAAATAATAAAAAACCAATTACAACTGTAAAACCGAGTACGATTAAAAACAATCATTCAATTTATACGTCAGTTATCTAATTAGTGAATTTTGTGTAGAACATAGTCTATTGTCGGAGAAAAGTCTGAGTAATTGTTAGGAATGGTTACTATAGGACATGTTAATAGAACAGACTACGCATCCCCGTAACATATTAAAGATTGCAGACCTTCACAAGAGGCGGAATGTTACATAACTGTGCTAATGTAACAAGGTCAGCAACACGTAAAAATTAGGCGTCCGTTGATGGAACGGACGGAAATTCTGCTTCAGGTTTGGCCCCTGTATACTCGGAATAGTATTCGCTGACTATTGAATAACATGAAAAGAGCAGGTTGAATGGTTATCAATGGAATATCGTTGCCTATTAGAATTATTCTCTTTCTCGATTGTGAAGAAAAGTTGATTCAAACAAGATAGAGTGCGATGCAGTTCACTTTCAATTTCTTGAAGACAAATTTTCAAAATATTACAGCGAACTCTTCAATAAGTACAGCTAGTGCAAATGAAATGACGAAACTGGCGCAGATACCTGTTAGCGATATGCTGATCGACTCCCGTGGCTGTTGGTAGAGCGATTTAATACGTAACATCGCAGAAAATTCTATTGACGTACAAAGATGCCACTACGCGTTCCCGTAACGCCAAACAACGGATTAAGTCAAATGTTATTATTAAAAATAAATAATTTTAAATTGAAACTGAAAAAAATTAGAAGAATTTTTCATTACCTTGGAAATAACAAACAATTTCTAATAAACTAAAACAAGTCAAAACATAGAAGGGGACATAATATCACGCATTAATGTCCTTGAATAAAAATGTTACATGTTAAAATTAATTTACCTAATTTAAAATGTATCATACACTCATTCAGTGTCATGTCACATTATATACAGAACAAAATACCACACACTGACAAACCAGTTTCATGTATGTACAATAAGTACCGATGCTTCACATTATAATTTAATTGAAGGAATGGTAAATGAGGGGAAACTAGATTACAGTAACATTATACTGCCATTAACAGTACAGTCACATATAGCTACAATTTGGCCCACATGTTGAGGACAATAACCATTGCATTAAAATCTGAGTGAAAAACACTGAACTAAAAGGTGCCAAGACACACAAAGATAGAGACGTTTCTAAGAGTAAAGAAGATTGTCTGTGAGTAATAAAAATGAATAAAAAATGGAAGTAGGGAATTTTTTGATGGATATAAAATGCTGCAGATGCTTATGCACTGAAAACCAGGTAAGATTTCACAAAAAAAAAAGATGATAGAATAAAATTAAATCAGAAGCGACAGCTAGTGCCAATCGGATCTACCATCACAGTGAAGTCGTCAGCTAAAAAGTGTTCAAGTCGTATGCCGATCATTCGGTGCGCTGTGTCTACAGTATCAACTTCCGTTTTGTAAGGCAAGGTGCGAGGGTGGAAAGGTTCTTGGAGACATGCACTCCAGTCAAAGGAAAACCGGATGTGAAGGAAATAAGCGGATTTTCGCACGATGCAATCAAGCGACAGCGGGAAAGAAGATTACAGGACGTTGAGAGGAGAGAGCCCAACCTTGCAGGGAACTGCGAGTGTAGAGCATAGAGGCGGTGTTGTGTAACCCACCAAGCCGCTTACCTCCCATCAATGTGGAGGTCTCCTTCCAGCTTGAGGCTCCTAGGGGCTCGTTATCGCCTACGTAGAAAGGCCCCCGAGGCGCTGTCGCAACGAAATTACTTCCCTGCAAGAAAATCCGTACACACTAAAAATAATGAAGACGCCACCACACTGGGAGGTACAATGGGACCAGGTACGTGTTCTGGTCCACCCCTACCGGCCGTTCTGTTTGTGGTTTCAGGTGGTTTCCAGCGATCGTCTATCTGAACAGTGGGACGGTTCCAAAACTCCGTCTAATAGGCTACAGTTTTCGTAAATAAAAATTCACTTTTCACATGGAACCTAAGCTATACATTTTGCAGATAGATGGCAACACAAATGTTCCTTTCCTGTGGGTTAAATTCTCCAGATTTAACAAATTTCATTCTAGTCATTGGAGGAGATACTTTAAATGGTAACGAGACATTTATCGTCCATAACGTCAAATAGTTGCCTGGTATGTCGAAAATGTTTTAGTTTGCAGTAGCCTAAGACTGGGAGAAAACTGTGAGATTGCGGCCCCTTCTAACATTATTTTCCTGCCTCCATTGATGCTACCCCAAAAGTACGAATTTACCGTCCCCCAAAAGCTGCCGCCCGGGCCAAGTGCTCAGATTTGCCTCGCCTTTCCTCCTAGATCCGGCACTGTTAAAGGTAAATTAACGAAGTATCTGCCTAGAAAAACTAAATTAAATTCTACAGGAAACAAATGACAAAGAACTTACCTCTCGCACAGGAAATTAAAATACATATTGAGTCCTCTTTATTGCCACTAAAAAAAAAAAAAAACGAACTGCACACGATACTTCTACAAAACTTTACTTCTGAATCCTGTGGTTAATACACAAATTAATTCATTTCTTATGATATTGAACATTTAAAACTTATAACGTTTCCTTCCATTTGATGCTTAAAGCTAACGGCGCTATGGCTCGCCCACTTAATTAGTGTCTAGAGTGGATTTGAGGAGGATGCAAGGAACTAGAAGAAATCTAATCATGACCTTCTGAAGGAACAATCCCGGCATGTAGTGATTTGGCGAAACTATGTAAAACCTAAATCTGGATGCACTGAAATTCAATGCCTTTATCTACAACGCCCAATATCGTCAGCTTTTTAGCAATTTCCTTAAACAACCAAGCAACCAAAATCCTACTTCCATTGACCTGATTTAAAAAAAAAATCGGTCTTGCATACATCTTGTTCGCCACCCACACTCGATATAGTGTTAAATTCTGTGCTGCAGCAAATTCTAGCCAAGCGTAGAGCATATCATCATTATCACAAAGATATGTATATTTCGTGTACTTGAAAGAATTAAAACAATCAGTAATATTAAATTTAACAAATATATACCGTATTTTAAAAACGCCTTGAAATAGCAAATACTTTTATTTAACTTCCTGTTCAAGTACGCGAACTTCTCACCCAGTTCTTTACTTAGACGTCTTGCTTAAATTATTATACAGTTGTTTAGGGATTGTCTAGGCATTTGTCTTTTGCGAGAAATCTGTAGCTACCGTTTAAAAGTTTATTTTTCTCAAAAATTTACGAAATCTTGTAAGAATAATAAAGGAAGTTGACATGAGATCTTTATTATCTTGGTTTTATTTCAAATCTGATTGTAGGCTGCAATTGCTGGATAATACATTTTATAAATAAACTTCCGTCTACAGATATAATACAGAATTAAATACATTCACCACAACAATTGTTTCTAGATGGCATTTTATTTATCATAAAACTTTTGTTTAAGTTAATTTCTTTCCTAGATTTTTCTCTCATAAAACCAGTGTGGTTACTGAAGCTTTGCGCCATCTCAATTGATCATTTTTAGACACAAATATTGCTACCGACTGCAATATTTCGTTTAATGATATCTATCGAAGTTGTTTACCGATCAGCGTTTCAATTATTCTTCTGGCCATGCCCGCAAAACATACTTTAAGTGAGACAGGTGCAAGTGATCTTTTAAACAGTTATTTACCACTAATTTAATTGGTATTCTGAGCACACATTTGGCGTAATATACATAATAGTATCTAGAATGTTTAAAAGTATTCTGCTAGTGTAAGTTCACTTAATTTCTTTGTAATTAAACATTTCTTGCAGTTTGCCTGCTGTTATTCAAGCAAATAAATTTTCAGAATATTCAAGGTATACCGCGAGTATACGTTAACTTCACTGATCACCAAGTAAGGTTGACAGTTTAACTACTGCTATTCAAACAAACGTGTATTCACAATATTAAGTGTGTTAGGAAGATAATGCCTGGAATTAACGTAGCCTTGCCCTTGGAAGAGTCATTCAGCATTCTGGCCATAATCAAGGAACAAAAAATAAGTTTTAGAGTCACGGGCAAAAACTGCGTCATCTGATATAATCTGTTTCTTCAGTTTGATCATTGTATGATCTGTTAAGGTCTATTTAAACCAAAAATTCACTGCACAGAGTCTAAAAACCAAAGGACATGCCTAGTGAGTTGATCTGGGTTGAAGAAGAACTTGATCTGTCTTTGTCCTTAATGATTCCGTCTGAACAAATGGAAAAATTATAGTTGGGTTTGAGGGTGCTTAGAAGTATTAAAAAGTAAGAGTTTTCTCACTGATGAGGAAAGTAAAAATTTAAAAATAAATAATTGTAATAATAAAAGAAGAAGACTAAAACATCTTCTTCATAATTAGTATTAGATCTCTTATTAAAATTAATTGAAATGTTTATTGTATGTCGGACGTAGTGCAATATTACACGACATAATATGAAAAAAATCTTGTATTCCTTTACCTGATTTGAAACATAAAAGAAATATCACTTTCTCTTTCGTATTTCTATCTCCTTGTTTCGAGCTCCAACTTCATATATGATTCGGGAGAGCTATTCCATTCAGAAGTCTCCTGAATGGCTACACAGAGCTGAAAATTCCCTCAAGTTCTTGAAGAGGAAGCCCGTATATATCTTTTTGGCTGTTCGTTACCGAGTGTGTGCTGGGTGGTGAATACAGAAGCAGCCTCTCCGCCCGGGGGTGCACACCCCAATAGAGACAGGCGCTTGTTTGTACATGCGACAGCATACAAAAAAGTCCGCCGCTCCTCCCGTTGCTTGCCAACATCAAAGCTACTCTCGGCAATGATTTCAAACATTCGGTGATTATCTGTTTGTACCATCGATTTGAAAAGTTACATCTCTCTGATGAAGTACGCTCTTCCATTAACATTCTGATGTTCACTGAGAGTAAATTTAAAGATCTTTTCAAATTCGTTTACAACGAGGAAACGTTCAGGTTCAAATGTTCGTTAAACTGAATGTTTATGTAGCTTTAATTTATTGTAGTGTTTGCTATGATACTAACAAAAATTCTTGTACTGCCCCATTCAATTTTTAAAACTTTTTTTTAATTGTAAAAAAAAGTAGGTATAATTCAAACATTTGCAGAGCAATGAAATAAAAATGCTTAACAAATTGCGACCACTAACTGATTTTAACTGAAACCGCAATTTCCTCACAATTCTCAGCACTCCTAAATACTTAAAATAAATCACTGCCCAAACTGCTTTGGACGCACAGAAAGATAATACTAAGGCTTATTTTCTCCATGCAGCCAATTTTGTACTTCCGTTCACAAAACAATTGTATTTACCATATCACCTCCTGTACTAAAGGACACATGATTAACAAACATCAATAATCTAGTTATTATAAATTATATCCATATTCATTTAAAATTCTATTTTTTTTTTAAATATTCATTTCGCATTTGTACTTCTATTATCTCAACAAACGTTGTTATCATTTTTCCACTGGATTCATTGTACTATACAGTATGAAAGATATTTGATGGAAACAACAATTGATAATATTGCCGTGTGGTCGTAATGACCTAGTGACAGTGTTACTATTTGCTGCCCATTCCGTCCCTGTCGTAGTAACACCGCCTAGAGGAGAAGGCCTGGCCTCTCAGTTTGTGACGTCATTCATAAGCTCCCGTGAGACGCGACAGAACAGTATGTTCAAAATATTACAGTAATTGTTTTTCTGTTGTCATACAAATACTTCTTTTTACCTCAAAATATCACGGGAAGGCACTATTTCACATTTTTCTTAATAGAAGCAAAACTGCTTGAAAAATTTCATTATAACTTCCGACGAACTTTGCAATGATTCAACGTTCTTATTCATCTGAAAATAAATTGGTCAGCAATTAACAGTCATTTTATCCTAAAACTAATCTTTTACTATTTCCGGTAAAGTCGATGTCAGTGATATTTATTTTCCATTAGAAAAATTAACCGTGAGTTTGTTTTCCTCTTCTACATGCTGTCGAAAAATCAATATCTTGCTTTTTCATCAGCCTGCCCTTTAACAGGCATGTAGATAATATCTGTTTAATTTGATGTGAGCACAATTATTTTACCAAATACAACAGCTAACAACAGTTTTTAAAATAATAATAATTAACAAGTGGATTTTTTTTTTTTCAAATTTTACACACGCTCACACACAGTAAGAGTAAACAAATGAGTTTGGCCTAGTCTTCATTAGAAGTTCAGCATTAATTAATAAGAATTTCACTATTAGTCACAAATGTATTATATCACAAAAACACAATGCAGAGTAAAAATAACTGATAAATAGCAAATCCATTTTAGTGATTCAAATAAAATAAATTAAAATGGACATCTTTTAGAAGATTGGTTTACTGAATTTTTCATAGTGTGATTTTTATTATGTTACTGAAGAATAACTATAATTCTTTATTTCAGTTATTGAACTGAGTACTGATACTGACAAAAATAAACACAGAACACTGTCCTTTCAATAGCCTCTTTCAGATCGAGAATCACTGATAGTAAAACCAGCCCTCTTAAATCTTATGAGTTGCCCAGGCTGTTGCCACCTCTCTCAAATGAAAACTTTTAAAATACTTATTTTTATCACAATAAATTAATTTATAAACTTTAATGTAATTAAAATTTCTCATATTTGTAGAATCCATGAGGAAATATTGGTGCCTATTAATGTTTTGTTATTCTAAACAGGCATACTTTCTCATTACTAATACATTTCGTATTTAATACATAATTCACATTTAAGTCTTTTTTGCACTCTATGGGAACAGCATTCAACAAAGTACAATAGAACTCTAATTATCCGAACTCCGATTATCCGAATCGCTTTCTAATGAAAACGGAAATGTACTGCGATTCAAAAAATAATGATTCTGCCTACATGCAAGACGAAACTTCTCACTGTCAAGCGGATGAGCAACTTTGCTGCTAGAAAACAGATGAATACAGTCAAACAGCTTACTTTGACAGAGATGTTCAGCAAGCAATGACTTTTATTTACATTATGGTACGTCTGTGCTAACGTACAGCACTTGACGCTTAACATGTAAAAGTGTTGCCTTTTCATTCAATAAATTAAAAGCTCTTTTCCTTTAAATATAGTTATTTCTCCCATTTTCAACTAGCATACAGTAATTAATTAAAATAGACCGTTTTTCTGGAAAAATCCAATTATCCGAGGTTTCGATTATCCGAATGGGGTCCGGTCCCATTTGATTCGGATAATTGGAGACCTACTGTAAGCCCAAACAACTAGGGGCGAGTTAATCTGTTTGAAATTAGAATCATTATACACTGGAGATGTCAGAGGTAACAAAAAAGAAGAGCTTACAGTACATTCCTGGCCCCATATAATCTATTTTTTTTTATTCAAGTTCTTCTCTCGAAAGCTTAACAGTGAAAGTGTGTGTGAGCAGTTTGTAAGTAGTGATGAATTTAATTGTTGCCACTAGTTGTGTCTGGATGCTGATATCCATCCTATCACTGTGAATTGGCCTTCTGTGGCAAAATGTAGTTGAAAAGCTGCCACGAAAAGACAATTGTATCAGTTATAAATATTCTAAAGAAAAATAAAATTAAACCATTATGATGGAGAATAGAACTGTTCCTGTACAATAACAGAAATGGTTCTTATGTATCAAGAGCAGTCACTTAATATTGGAAAGCCCAACATGTGTTTAGACTCATCACAGTTAACTATAAAATATAACTGTTAATAATTCTTTAGCAAAATAAGACATTTCCCAGAATATACTGCACTGAAATATTAGTGTACTAACAATCACAATCGTAACATTAAACTGCCCTTCTACTTAACTGTGAATTGTGATAGTTATGATTTTATTTCTCTATTATAATTTATTGCATCTCAAAAGTTGAAATGAATTTTAATTCGTCAGCAAAATTTCAGTACGTCTATATTAATGTACCACACAATACTCACAATATCTAACTGATTCTTTTCTTATTTAAGCGTGCTGCTGCAAGTATTGGGTTCGAGTTTAATTTAATTTAATTTAATTGTAATGGAGCACAGGTTCCGGTGGCAATTTCCCTACACACCCATCGTCCCCCTATCCTGCACGTACCTACATTTGCCCTCTTCAAATTTTATATTTAAATTCTTTCAAAGTTTTCGGTAAATTATTCATAATTTCTGTTGGTAACTCATTCCAATCCCTGACACCCTTACCTTATAAAGAGAATCTTCCCACACTGTGCCTGAAATCGAGTGCCAGCTTGTGGTCATGGTCATCTTTTCCCTTCCATGCACTACTTTTCATACCCATTGCAATATCTTTCAATGCCTCATCGCCAGTGTATGCCCTGTACATTTCCATGATCCTCCTCATCCTCCTCCTGTCTTGCAATGAATCCCATTCCAGCTCCTTTATCATATCCGTCACTGATTGCATTCTGCGATAATTTCCAGAAACAAATCTAGCAGCCCTGTTTTGCACCCTCTCCAACTCCTGTATTTCATATGTAAAATGAGGGTCCCATACTACACTACCATATTCGGGCAATGGTCTGACCAAAGTTTTGTAACCCAATTCCTTTACTTCTCTCGTACATCCCTTATCACTCTCTCCAATAAGTGCAGAACTTTGAAACCTTTTCCTACCACCTGTCCTATGTGTCCTTCCCAGTTAAGTTTGTTATCAAAAGTAATTCCAGGATATTTACATTTCATGTCTTCAGCAAGAAATTCTTTCCCCACCTTATATTCATAATTAACCTATTGTTTTTTATTTGTGTATCTAATAAGCTGACTCTTCTTTGCATTTATCTTCATTCTATGTTTACCAACCCAATTAGATATCCTGTCCAGATCACCCTACAACTGTTTACAATCCTCTATCGTTTTGATTCTTTTATACAGCATTATGTCATCTGCAAACAATCTAATTTCAGATAGTAAACAGTCAACACAATTATTCATTAGAATAATGAATAGCAATGGTCCCAATACGCTACCCAGTGGCACACCCATTTTTACTTCCACTTCTTTTGATACTACATTTCCTACCCAAACTTTCTTTTTTCTACCTTTTAAAAATTCTTCTACCCAGCAAATGACTTTCTTATCCACTCCAATGGTTTTTACCTTATTTACTACCATTTTATGGCTTACTCTGTCAAACGCCTTAGACAGATCTAGTGCTACACTATCAATTTGGCCTCCCTTGTCCATTTCATCGCGATACAGGACGCGATACAGTGAATGTGTTATTACGCTTGCTTCAGTCCTATTGCATTTCACACTGAAGGTGTATAATGAAATGGTGAAAATTTATGCTATGCAAACGAGAAATCCTGTTGCAGAAAAAGTTTTTGCTACTTAAAATATAGTTCTGAAGCATTTAAGGTGTATGAGTATTGTTTGATTTTGTAGGGGCAATAGTAGCGGAGATAGAGGTTAGGTTGAAATGCAGCCTGGACCAGAATGACCTTCTTTCAGCATAGGATACGAGGAATTTGGTTATTATTAGTAAATAAGATGTTAGTGACAACGTGTATCGCGATGTTTACTACTTTCGAGTACTTATATATAAACGAACTAGTCAAAGAACTTGTAGATTTAATACAAATAAACTGTGTTGTAGAAGTGTATACGTGTTTATAGAACTATCTGACCATTAATGTTATAGTTAATTAACAATAAAAATACAAGACTAAAGAAACATGTAATACATAAAACAAAAAGTACTTAGATTGGAATAAACTGTGGTGTAATGAATCTATGCATTGAAGATATGCGTCGCCGGCGTAGTGCACTCTTTAGAAGTTGGAAACAACACAATTTTCGGTCACATCTAAGAATGCAAAATCTGTATACCATCTCTGTAGAATAACTATCGTAGAAAACAGTAATCTTCGAAAAAAACAACTCTGACTTCGCATGCACAACAGCTTACAAATGGCGACTCTCTGAACTTCCTTACCTAATTAATGTGCGTCAGAACGTTTTTGTGACGTAGGCACCGGCCCTTCTATGTGGATGGTGATGGTCGTAGTCACCTTAACCTAACCCGGCAATCCTACCGGGTACAGGGGACCTAGAGTTTAACGAGGAATCCGAACCACTGAAGCGTTCTGGCGTAATTCACATTACACGGCAAGCTTTGCAAGAGGGGAAGATATGGTTAAGGACAGGGATTCGATCCGGAAACCTTCTGATCTCCCGTCAGAAGCCTTAACCACTGACCCTCCAAAACGCTCTGCAACGACTGATCGAAACCTATGTCTGAGACCAAATTATAACTGGCGAGCCTAGGCACAAGAAACCAAACAGGCGTATTTAAAATGGGGAATATCAATGTAAAACATGATATAAAAACCAACATACCGGCTGTATTTTATGTTTATTTTCTACCTCGTAAAAATATATTGTTTAGAAATGTTTATGGAACATTTTATTGTTTTTTAGAGAACTATGAAGTTTATTTTTTTATCTACTGTATTTCGACGATTAGAATCCAGTTACAACAATTAGGGCCTTATTACACTAGGCGACTTGGTGGCGCAACCAGCCGCGGCACTGGTGTCTCTGTTGGCGACGCAACCAGGATTCTGGTGGCGCCGCCAGCCAGCCACTCGCACAACCGAGCACTCACTTTGCTGTTATCATCGCATTGTATGCGAATTGTGTAGTTGAATATGTCCAGTGAACTACAGAATGTCACTGTGGAAATGAGTGGAAGTGAAAGTGTAGAGAAGACAAAGGGGTAAAGCAAGAAGAATTTCTCATTTTCGTATCTTTCCCGGTAATATCAACGTTTACTAAGTACAATGATTAAAAGAAAGACGATTTAGACATCCTTAAGTAATTAAAAAACTTGTTGTCGTCTGAATACAGTTTAATTGCGATGGAGCTAACACTCCGGTAGCAATTTGCACATTTACAGCACTCTCTTCACCCTCCTCCTTTCCTCCAATGAGTCCCAATCCAGCTCCTGTATCATATCAGTTACTGACTGGGTCCTGCGATAATTTCCACAAACAAATCTAGCTGCTCTTCTTTGCACACCTTCCAACTCCTGTATTTGATCTCCAAAATGTGGTCCCAAACTACGCCACCATATTCAACAAATGATCTGACCAAAGTTTTGTAACCCAACTCCCTAACTTCTCTGTTACATCCTCTCATCACCCTCTTCAGCAAATGAAGGATTTTGTAACCTTTTTCTACCACCTGCCCAATTGAGTTTATCAAACGTTATGCAAAGAATTTACACTTCATCAAGCAAATCTGACCCCACTCTGTAATCATAATTAACCTTTAGATCTATTTATCTTTGTATCTTATAAGCCGACTCTTCTTGGCATTTATCTTCATTCCATGCTGACCTACCCATTTAGATATTCTATCCAGATCATCCTGCAACTGTTCAGTCTTCACCTGTTTTTATCCTATTGTATACCATTGTATCATTTGCAAAATACCTAGATTCTGACCGTAACACAGTCATTCATTAGAATAATGAACAGCAACTCCCATATTTACTTCCACTTCTCTTGATAATGTATTTCCTACTCTAAACCTTTGCTTTCTGACTTTTAAGAATTCCTGTGCCCAGCAAGTAACTTTTTCATTCAATTCAACACATTTCAGTTTATTTAAAACCATTTTATGGCTCACTCTGTCAAATGCCTTAGAAAGATCTAGTGCCACACTATCAACTTGGCCTCCCATTTCAAATTCATTTGAAATATCTTGCATATAGCCCACTATCTGAGATTCAAATGAGTATCCTTGCCTAAAGCTATGTTGTCGATCTGAAAACTAGTTTCGTTCTTCACAGACATTTCTGATATAGTTGCATATCAATCTCTCAATCATTCTGCCCATCACTGATGACAAACTAATTGGCCAGGAATTTTCACCATATTTTTAACCCTTCCTTTATGAACTGGTACTACTATCGGTCTTTTCCAATCCTTTGGTAAGCAGCAAGTCTCCAAACTCATTTTAAACAAAATTTTAAGGTAAGGTATAATATCCTATCCCACAATCTTTAATAAATCTGTAGTAATATTACCTACACCAGTTACACCAGTTTTAACTTTCTGAGTTACTTCGCAATTTCCTGAAAATTTATTTCAAATTTTGTAGGTTCGTAATTCATTCCCTCCCATCACAGGATGACTGTCCCCAGTTGTCTCACCAAACCTGACACTCAGTATCTCCGCAATTTTAAAATTGTTAAGTAGGAAGGGGCATATGAACAGTAGACTGAACGCGTGGTGGCGAGTCTGGCGGCGCCGCCAGGTGGCCTAGTGTAATAAGCTACGTAAGATACAATGCCCCGCCACGACTCTCGGCCACCAGTGGTTGCCCGCCTGGTCGCCGGGCAGGGCAGCCAGCCGGCCGCCAGTTTCTGGCGGCGCCACTGGCTGCCCTAGTGTAATAAGCTCCATAAGACCCTGTGCCCAGCGACGAGCAGAGCCACCAGTGGCCCGGCTGGTGGCGCCGCCAAGTCGCCTAGTGTAATAAGGCCCTTAGAGCTGGACGTGTTCGAATAGACAGCTGGGACAAAACTGTATCTAGCCAATACAGCCAAAGGGAAAGATCTGAATAGAATATCTGAATTCCATCAAGAGTTTCAAGGAATTGAAAAATTGTTCAGTTTAGCAAAAAAAAAAGACAAAATTTTTTTTTTCCATTTCTTTATACTCGCCATAAGTTAAACTGTATAACGACTCAATACATCCAAACCTATGATTCTGTTAACCGTCCAATACATTCTCCAGACATTAAATTTTAAATTCATGTGTATAGTCCTCGCAACATTAGTAAATTAAACCCTACGGAAGCAAACGGTACACTGCCAGAAAATAAATTCCATTAAACATTAAGTACCACGCTTCATAGTGTTGTATTTGTTTTGAAAACATAACTCACCATGAAAGATGCTTTTGCAAAGAATGAATATTTGGTAGTTCAAACATTGAGTAGCAAGCAATCTCAAATCCAATTGAATAGGCCTACATATGAATCTGGTGAGGGCTATCGATTTAGCCAAGTAACATCAAAAGTTCCATATTTACTTTTTACGGGTCACAATATTAAATTAAATCTAAAATTCGTAACGCGGAATAAAAAATCACTGATTTCTGTTCGTAGCTTCATTTGACATCAGAGAAAAATCTATAGTTAAAACTGGTACCACTTCCTTGGTGATAGGTATAATGCCACTGTGTTCTATCAGCAGTATTTGATGTACAATATGGAAGCAGTTGACGATATACCAGCATCCGTAGCAACGCAGCATCTTCTGGTCATCGTCAAGAAAAAATATTGCATATCTAATATACTGTAGAACATGCTCGGCCATTGAAGTCACTCTATCACAGTCTGTCCTTAAGTGATTGTTTTCCAGAAGGTCCCTCGGTTTTCTGCCCCTTATCAGAAAGCCACAACTTAAGGTAGAGTGTAACTTGCAATTAATTTGCGGTGAGATGAAGAGTGAACCGTAGTGGAAATGAGGGTTATCAGGGGAGTTCGTGCTATCTGAGGTTACGTCGAGATATATCGCTCGGAGAGCATCCGAGAGTGTTTCTTGTCTCCGGGGGGAAGAGGCGAAGCGAAGGTGGGTTTGGATGATGGATCCCGCAGCGGAGCTGAGAGGAATTGTAGCGGAGATGGAATCAGCGGCAAGCACAACGTTATTTTTATCAGGTGGAGGGACGAATATCAATAAGAGAGTTGGTCGGGTTAACAGAAGGCAATATACTTGAAGGCTCGAGGAATTTTGTTTTGAATCTCTTACCATACACAAATATATATCATGAAAAAAATGTCTGCAGCTCATTACGTCACCACAAAACGAGCGTTCACCATCAAACTTTAGATTGCGCGTATTATTATTCTCGTATTACAAACATCAAAATACACAGCTAAATACATTGTGCAAATCAACAACCTTAAACACACTTAGCCCAGTACTTCGCAACCTGAACTGCATTATGTGTTACTTGAAACAGGTCTTCGTTGTTGCAGGATGATGGGCACATAGGGCACTCGAGCATATGATTCATAGTTTGATCTTCACCACATTCGCACTTAATACTGGTAGCATTGCGCGTATAAACTGCTGTTATAAGATGTTTTATTAACATTAATCCATTTTATAAATTTTAAAACTGCAATATGTTAGCGACAAATTAGGTCAACAGATGTTTAATGAGTAATGTACTGGTAATGACGCTCTTAAAACCACCTCAGTGATATCAACGCAGGTAAACATAAGATGCAATGTAATACGAGGTGTGGCTATAACATAACGAGACTGATGCTTCTATAGAAGTAGTACACATGCGCCAAAGATCAACGACCGACATCTGAATAGCGCGCAGCCTTCTTTTTTAAATGAAGCGCCTTCCACCTCTGTAATGAAATCAGTCTGGCCGCTACTGAAACTTATCTTTTATTACAAGAAGAGTATGACAATGAATGTTTGTCACATGCGTGAGTGGTTTAAGTGTTTAAAGGGACCAAGATGGCTGAGAAGAAGTTGAAGATGATTCACGCCCGGAGCGTACTTCCACGTTGAAAAGGGATGAAAAATATTGAAAAAGTCGGTAATCTGACTCGACCTGACTGTCACGTCGGTTAACTAAACTTGAGGTTATTGCTCAACTCCGTGAAAAAAAAATAAGAAAAAAATACCAGAATTGTAAAAGATCGGGTCATGGGTCATCAATCAAGACAACGCCCCTGCTCATTCTACAGAGTCTGTCATGAAGTTTCTAATGAAGTAAAATATCCCAATGTTAGACCATGCACCTTCTTCGCCTGACCTTTCACCATGTGACTTTTATCTGTTTCCCAAGGACAGATCTGAATGAAAGGAACAGGTTTTCAGTACATTAACGTTGTGATTGAAAAAGCACCATGCGTCATGAAGAGGCTCACAGAAGAAGCCTTCCAGCATTATTTCGAACATTGGAAAATTCGTTAGGGATAGAGAAAGGGTGTAAATTGAAGGTGATAATAAGTAGAGCTGCATAAATTCAAAACAAATTGCTTACTGTAATAGTCTCGTTATTTCCACACCTCGTATGCAGAAGATTCTTCATTTTATGGAGTGGTCCTTTTTGTGGAACAGGTTATTTTTTCTTTTGGGGAATACGAGGGATGACTGAGGTGGTACATAAACTGAGCCAAATCATCGTACATAACTATGGGTGCTACCATTTGTTCGGCTATAAACATTCCAACTCTCGCTCTTTGTCAGGATTCACTACTATGGACTCGTGAGTGTTCAGTAGGCTAGATACAGAAATATTTCCGATTCAAATCCAAGTTTTGGAATTATCACGGGCTTTTAGTCAGACCTTCACCTACAGCAACGCTATAGGACACTCCGTGATTCGAATTCCACGTAAAACTCAAAATCCCGTTTACCTGGTAGAACTACCGGGTTAGGTTAAGAGTATCCACGAAAAAAGGCGCATGGGTGGCAAATCGGCGTCTCCCGGCCACTGATACCATACGCATTTACATTGTTATAGATTCACTAGCTTCGAGTCCAGCAAAAATGATGGTTTGAAGGCCGTATTCCGGCAGTTTTTTTTTTTTTTGAGTTGGTTAATTATACGGAATTGTTATTACATAATGCTAGTTGCCTTGATATGGCAATGTTCTACATATTTGATTTGCTGTTCACATAGCAATACAGAACTAACTTCTACTGAATTAATGCTATCCGTATAATATCAGTTTTATTCCTGGTCCGGGCACAATTCAGCACTTTAAATATGGAACTACTTTCACCCGCATTAATTAATGTCTTCAGTAACACGGCGCTTATGAAAGCAGTTTAACTGGTTTGTAAAATTCATTTCAGAGTGAATTATGGTGTAACAAAATGTGTCAGTGGGGTATAATGGTATTAATATTATGGAAATGCTTAGAAGGAGGAACGAATAAGTAATTTTCAATGATATTTTTCGTGATATGAATACGTTAATCTGGTTAGATTATCAGAGTATTTGGTTAGGATTTTACATACATAAATGCAGTTTACTTTAAATGATGAAGACTACAATTTCGAAATCGGATAACAGTTATTTATTTGACTGATACATTTCGCATTTCGTTTCTACGAGTTTTTAATAAATTTCATTGTTTTTTACTGTCTACCAAAAAAATTCTTAGGTTATGGTTTCACCTAGTCCTTATAACTGATACAAATAAAATAGCGTAAATATTGAATTCCCTTCTTCTTACATGAATTTCTGCGTCTAACTGATACAGATAAAATAGCGTAAATATTGAATCCCCTTCTCTTTACATGAATTTCTCCGTCTAGTTGTAAATAAATGAAAAGCAAGATGATGGAACGAGTAATATGGTGGCTGTTGATTGGCGAGTGAAGGCTGGCACGTGACCGTTCTCTAGCCAATAGCTATAGTAGCTATAGACGACGTATGCAGATTCCAGATCAGCATTTTCTATAATAGGATGTGTGCCCGCTTCGTCAATGCAATCGGAATTTCCATTGCTCGCTTCGTAAAAGGAGTAAAAGACATTTTACTAATTACAAGACATTACCCTTATTTTTTAACAATTAAGCTGGAGCTATATATATATATATTCAGACTGTCAACTTGTTTCACTATTTATTTCACTTCATCGGCCATGTTAAAATCGATACCTATAATTTATCTCTTTAAATTGTGAATTAAAAAAAAAAAAAGTCGAGGGGTTTTTGAAGCTCAAATAAGATCAGTAACTTTTAGATTAATTTTATATTTGTTGCACTATTCCTTCAAGAATGGAATAATGTCTTTTCCTTAAAAATAACTTCCCCATATTCAGTACAAAGGGAGCATGCATAAACCACGTAGCTTATTTTGGCCTCCTGTGAATCCCCCCCCTCGCCCCCACGTAGCCATACGTGGCTTTTGCCTCTACCCCCCCCCTCCCCCACGTAGCACATAGCTTTTTTTCCCTTTTGATTTCAGAAGACATTTTCTACTGTTTTCTCCTGTCAGACTATTGTACATTACAAAAGGAGATAATTAACTGAGGGAAATAAATATTCACATGCTTTTGTGAGTTCAGTTCCTCATTTTAAATGTGAAAAATGTTATGAAAGGAAAGCTACGTGGCTTGGCTCGAAACCGCCCCCCCTCCCCCCACATAGCCCAACGTAGCCTTCCAGCCAACCCCTCCCCCCCCCCTGGATCGAGCCACGTGGTTTGTGCACGCTCCCAAACTAACAAGGCGATACACCAGAAAGTGTCTCGCGCAATTCTTGGTACCACCAACACCGTTCCATTCTTTGTAGAATTTCTTGTAACAAATCTTTCAACAGAAACGTAATTTTCTTAACATGAAACGACATCGTTAACCCAACTCGTCTTCTTGTCCTATATATATTGTGTCTGAGCCTTCTTCTATGCGAGTTGTTAGAAATACTTTTTAGTGTGCCGTTGTGAAAATGACTATAAAAGATGTCACTATGAATCCAAACGACGCTGAGGAGTTCACGTTGCTACCGGCATATCAGTCACCAGAAAAGTGTCGTAACGTGTATGACCTCACTTCATACACTCAAAAGAGAGGTGTGCATTTCTGCCAATCCTTTGTTCAAAACTACTAATCACTAGATTCTGTACGAAACATATAACCTACCTTCATATCCAAGTCCCGAATGATGGAAATTCCTGCAACCACAAAGTCTCAAAAGAAATAATTCTGTTAAAGCGCTGACATAGCATACGATCTCAGTAATGTAGATTTTTTTGGAAGAAGCTGAACTAAAAGCAAATTCTTACGTATATATCGGCGAAATCCATTTGTGCTTTATATAGAAATCCACACCGTTTGCAATTTCTAAACCATTATATCTGTTAAAGTTAAATTCTGAAGTTCGATTACTACGTCACAGAAGTTTCTAAATTACTAACGTTGCATAATAAGGTTTGATTAGATATAAAAGCAATTGTGAAAATGGCTATGACAAATAAAAAAAGGTGTTTGACTGACAAGTGTAGTTATATATCTCAGCAAAAAATAAGTGTCAGGGTTTAGAAAATGTGACAAGTGTTATAAGGAAAATACGGTAACCAATAAAGCACTGCCCTTTCACTTTCCGGTGAGAATTTTATTACGTAAAAAACTGCACTTCCGACATTTTTAATCCACTAGTGGATAACAGACATGACAGGGTGAAGATATAATAGCTTACTATAATTATTGTTTTCTAGGTGAAAGGATAATAACTATAACACAGTTCATTGTAAAATACAGCTTTATTGTCTTCTTCGTTCTACTCATCATTGTATAATTAATATTTTCAAGATTCGAGATAAATAAAAGAAAAATTACATAGATTTAATAGTATATTAATAAGTTAACCTCTGTCTCAAAGATTCAGATTTTAAAATCTTCTTGAGATATATCTCAAATAAATATTTTCTATGCAATGTTGTTGTAGGCCATTTTTCTGCAGTTATTAATTAAAATATTTTCTCATCACAAAAATAAACTGAATATTCAACATCTTTTTTTTTTGTTAAGTGAAATTAAAAGTACCGCAAGTAAATGAAAAACAATATTCTATAAACATTGATTCTTCAGTGCATAATAAATTGTTACAAATACATATCACATTTCAAGTCAAAGATGAATTAAGAAAAAATGATTACAATTATAATAGATTTAATTTCAAGCCTTGCATTCAAGGATGACGGATATTCGATCCTCGATCCGAGCAATCAGATTAAGGTTTTCCATGATTTCTCGAAATCAATAAGACGAAAGCTTTAAAGCTTCACTTAAAAGGCAATGGGCAAAATACTCTCCGTTCCTTGTTCATAAGCTTCGTCGTTCTAATGGCCTCATCGGAGATGAAATGTAAAATGTTAATTAGGAAAAAAGAAACTTAAATGGTTTAGTTAGCACACAGGAGCAGTATTTCGATCTCTCCATAATTCGGAATAAGATTTTCCAGCTTCGTATGCTGATTAATTACTTACGCAATCAAACATGGAAGCGTTGAATTACTGAGTAGAAATTGAACTATACAATACTTAACAGTTAAAACTGAACCATGTTCGTACAGAAAATAACTATTAAATTTACCTTTATTTAAAAAGATTCATAAATCTGTTACCGACTGTTCTAAAACAGAAACATTTGTTCTGATACTGAATGACGATGCAACTGGAATAACAGGTAATATCATTAGAACATCGAGTAACTAAATTCAGATTTTTGCCGTTGTTGGAATGTAGCAAATGATATTGTTATACTTGTTATAAATTTTTTTAGATGTTCTATTATTAAAAAATCAATAATTGTTTCTAATGACTTGCGAAAGGTATTACAATGGATTAACACAAAATTAAAATACACTAAATAAAAATGATATCTTTCAGAAATAATTTCTTATGTACCTGCAATTGAGTGTTTCCTTTAAAAAATGTAATTTGCTGAAGGTCCATAAGGAGCTAAGGGGATTGGCGATAACGTATTCAGCTAACATAATAGTAATAATGTATTCACTGCAAGATATTCTCGTTGACGAGGCTTCAGTAAACAGATTCTTTACTAGCCAAGTCCGCTAAAACGTTATTTTCAAAAACGTATTAAAATAATTGTGGAACCTTGAAATTTTTAAAAGCATTCGACATTAATTTTTATTATTTTCATCGGATTACTGAAAATATGTATCGAAAAAGGAATATTACTTTCTTCAAAAAAGATAATCTGTTAAGAATCAGACTAGTTGGTATGATTTATCTAATTTATTTTTCCAGATCCGTAAAATCCGGAACGATATTCAGGAGACAAAAATAAATGGAAATAATGAAATAGTTTTCATATTAGTTGTTTCTGGAAAAAAGGACGAATCAACATTTTTTTTTTTTTTTTTTATCAACAAACTGTGAAATAAAGAAAAATGAAAACATCTTTACTATAGGCAGGTTACCAGCTTCCAGTTGGTTCATTTAGTCCCCTACCACCTAATGGTTTTTTCCGAAATTAATGCTTTAAGAGTACGCAATTACGTATATTTATTGGTTTACAAGTTATACTGTAACAAAATGAGAAACTTAAAAAAATGATTGATTCAATAAGGGTTCCGTGCTTCTTTTAGAAGACACGCAAACTAAAAAAAAAAAAAAAAATAATAATAATGTTGAAATGCGTTAGACACCATTCTATTAGTCGCTGTATTTCCTGTATCAGTCCGATGCTGGTACGGAAGGGTATATAAGGTGAATCTGCGCCATCGACCGCTCCCAAATGAAATCTTCCGTCTGGCCCGCGTATCAATTGCAAACTCGAGTCTGCGGCGGATATGGCGCCCTCTGCCGCCCACACCGACAACTATAACAGCCGGATTAAATTTTATCAAGTTCCGACCGGAGAGAAACTTCCCGTCTGAAACTCTGCGGCGCCCTGCTTCGCTCTCCAACAAACCGCTTTTTCTTATCGATATCGGAGCCGGCCTCATGAACGAACCTTTTCATCGTCTCTGTAGGACGAGGATCAGCAGTGATGCGGTCGACCGCTAGATGGCGTGTTTGCATTCTAGATTGGAAACTTCCGATGCGACGTCGTCCGTTGAAATTAATTTATGGAGGGTCTTTTCTTTAGGTATATAGCTCCGTATAATTTGAATGAACGGGGGCGTGCTTTATCGAGAGATGAGGGCGTCTACTCACCGATTTTAAGTGCCCTTTATGAAAATGAAGCGTTAATATAGCCCTGTTCAGCGTAATCAAACGCTTCTTAAAAGAGCAGTTACTACCAGTAAAATCAGTGCTATTGAGTTTATCTGCAACTAACGTAATCCACATTATGACGTCAGGTAGCAGTATCATTATACAACTAAAACCTTCCCGGATATGTTAAATTGTTCATAAAAATACTTTTAGGTAAGTTTATTCGTATCTTGTAATATAATGGCTTCCCAATTGAGGGAATGCCGTGTCAATCGCCGAAGATTTTTTTAAATTCCTTTAAGAACAGTAGAGCCTATAAAAAAAAGTCTCCAAAAATAAACACAGGTCTCATGATGGGTTGGATCCAGATTTCCAAAAAACACCTCAGTTACTCACGTAATTAATGGACGCCACCTTATTATAGGACGCAGTAAACCGAAAAATGAATAGCGAATTCAAGTATAAACTGTTAGGTGTATTGCGCATAATTTCGAGAGGGAAACAAGCCTGTTAGTATTAAGCATAGATACATATTTTTGAAAGTAACTTATGAGGCAGATACAGTGGCGGCTCCAGGAATTTGGTTTGGGAGGGGGGTGGTTGACTCGGGCGAAAGGGTGGACGGATAATGTGAGCTGAAGTAGGAGAGGGTGCCAACATTTTATTTCAAATTGACGCCATTATAAGAACAGTAGATTCCAAAAAAAAAAAAAAAAAAAAAAAAAAAAAAAAAAAAAAAAAAAAAAAAAAAAAAAAATTACGATGTCGGGGTGGAACTATATGTTATTGGGAGGGGCTTAAGTCTTATAGCACCTCATCTTCCTGGATCTGCCACTGGGCAGATACGAAGTAGTGGCCATTTGTGGGCCCAGCGAAGTGACGTCCTGACTTTATTACTAGACTCTCTGGTGCTACAAATGGTCGGTAGTCAAACAATTTGCGAAAACAAAATCTTGTCCTTTGGGAGAGAGGGGTAGCCTAATTTCTGTGTTTTTATAACTCGTAAGTCCATAAGAAAGATGCGGTATACCATAGATCCTTAGAGCCAGTAGTTAATGGTGGTAGCGCCGTCTATAGTTTGTTCGAAGAACAGAGTGAGTTTTTGTTGCCGATTTTCGTGTGCCGTTAGCCAAGAAGGCACAATAACATACCCCGATCTAGACTCGCTCTCAGTGCTGTCAATTTTCTGTCTCTCGGGTGTCGTTCAAATTGTAACAGTAAAGTACAAATCATTTAAATTAAAATACAACATGTCAACGAGGCCTTCGCCAAACTACAAATGAAGTGAGCAAAGTTATTCTCTCTCTATCTCCCTCTACTGTTTATTTTGTTCTCTCTCTCCTGTATTCAATGCTGTATGTCTGATAAATAAGAGCCAGTATTGAAACGTCTCCATTAACTCCTTTAATATGTAAATTGTATTTCTGTAGCTTCTGTTTGTCCATTTAAAAAGACAACTGCAGTGATTAGAAACATTTAAATTACAAATTTTATAGTGATACTTGCCTCCTCTTCCACCGTACCTAAATTTTGGAAGTGCATCATGGCTCAATAAAGTATGCAACCTTCAGCAGTGAAATCCAATAACAGAATCTAAACACAAGAAGCAAATAAAGTGAATTTACGGGGAAGGCACAAGTTGGCCACGGTGGTAAAAATGAAAACCGCGGTAGGTTGCAGTCTCCTTTTTGACGCCTGGTGAGTGCGTCCCAATTGGAAGTACCTCGACTTAATCCATTATCCAAATTTAGACTTTACACGATATCTCAAAATCAGTCTAGGCGAATGCTGAGATGTTTTACTAACACAGGTCAGTTCTGATTTGCCCTCCATTCCCGGGTCCACCTATCTTTTGTTCGACGAGTCATTTACACATACTTTAAAATGTAATGCAGTAAAAATATTTTCCGAAGATCTGTGTCTCGTTCCAATTGTGCTATCGGATTACGACAGCCCCACGAAATTTTCTATTAATAGACGGTGTACAACCTCGGTTTTCTGCTTTATTGCCCGAGGTGACTGACCATGCCAACAAGTTAGGTAGGCCTATGCCCTATTAACCACCCAATTTAAAAATGACACTGCCATTTTCACCGGGCATAAATATAAAACTGCTGCCATTCTGCGCCTACAGGAGGTTCTTCAACAAACCGAATCCTGGGCCAGGCGGTGGAGAATCACCATAAACCCGACCAAGACCCAAGCAATTATGCTGAAGAGTCATTTGGGGAAACGCATTGCCAGCGCAACCAGACACCAAAACTACATCTACATGGAGAGGACATCGAGTAGTCTACTTCAGTAAAATACCTTGGTGTGAACTTTAACTCCAGGCCCAGATGGAAGTGCCACGTTGAGGAGACTCGACTAAGTGTCGCAGCGAGGCTGAAGGAGCTGTACCCCACTCTCAACACGGATAGCTGTCTGGCAGCCAACATCGGAGTCAACGTATATTGTTGCCTGATCAGACTGGTGATTGAGTATGCGTGACCCGTGTGGGTCTACGCCTCTAGGACCGCGATGAGAAGATTGCAGATCTTGCTTTGGCGAGCACTACACGTGTCTCCCCGATTTCTAACAGCCGACCTGCATGAAGCCGCAGTAGTTCCGATGTTCAAGGAAAGGGTTGTACAGAGCACCAGATTTTTATACCGAGCTTCCAGGAAGAAAAAAAAAACCAAATATAATTGCCAACCTAGGGCAATACTATGATATGCACGACAAGCACAAGAAACCTCTTTCAATATTGACAAGTTCTTAAAAATTCCTGAGCAACCCAAAAGACACACCAAACGCAACGCAAACTGACCTTTTAACGTTTGAAGTTAGTGTCATCAGACAAACCCTTGACAATAAATTGCTTGGGAAGATTAATCAACAAATGCTCCGTCTCTCTCGCTCTCTCTCACACACACACACACACACACGGTAGGATGATTGTTCGAAATGTATGACCACACTGAATGGTCAGGGATGGCAGGAATACCCACAGCTACAGACAAAGAAACATAAGGTGCAGGAATCGTTGTTAAAGAATTAAATATTGTACGTAGTTATCCTGGAGAACGTAAGATCTTTACGGTTAATCGGCGAGGTGATTATAATGAGGAAAAAGAAATCTGCCTTGGCCTCTATGAGGTAATCAGCTCGGCGTTTCCTTGAAGTCATTTTGGAAAAATATGGAAGACTGATATCTGGATGTTTGGAACTGTAGTCGAACAGGTGCCAATTCCGAATTTTACCTCTGGGAGAAAGTAATATCTTGAATGGTCTGAAAGTTCAGGTACAGAGTAAGAACAATATTTGCCATATTGCTATTTAACAGACCCTCATGTGACCCGTGAACGTGAATGCGAAAGGGGTGTTTGCGCGGAAGATTCATGCAGGCATGCTTGACGGCCCCATAGCAAACATCGGCAGTTTCCATGGCAACCGCTTTGAAGCGCTCTGTTGACTCTCGCCTGGACACTACTGCTCTCAATAATATCTGAGACTCCATTTCACTAGAGACTTCTCTGTTTTATTGCACATGTCGGACAAGCGTTGAATATGTACCTGCTGGTCTACAAATTGAAACTGACAATTCTTTGGAGAGGTTAAGCTTACGACACGTAATTAAATTTCTATTTAAATTTCGCTTCCGGAAATTTTCTTGTAACTCCTACGACATCTTTTATGACCCATCAGAAAGTATAATACAGATCTCTGTATAAAGGCTCATCAGTTCCAAACAATTGTATTTAGGTTCGAGTAAGACCTGATAAAAAAATAGAAAACAAATATTAATATCAATATGCTATTCAATCTGTAATATATTAATATATTTCTCTCGGGCTTCCAGCCGTGTTAAAGATGTCACATTTGTGGGACGTTTCGAAGGCGTCCTTCTCTGCCTTCATTCTCAACTACTTTGCTGTCCATATTTTCATTCTAAAATACCTGTTGATTTATTTTTTGTTTGCTCCTATATAACATTATTTTGGTTGAGAATGAAGGCAGAGAAGGACGCCTTCGAAACGTCCCACAAATGTGACATCTTAACACGGCTGGAAGCCCGAGAGAAATATATTAATATTCAACGCCGTGAAAAATTACGTTCGTACAAATAATATATTGTTTAGAAAATCGAATATCTAACGATACTTTAGAACTTTAAAGAAGTATTGTTGTTTCGCAATTAATTTTCCTTCTCTTAAATCTTTCTTTCACTCTCCCCAGTGTTCCATCCTCCCAAATTTTCTTTCATGTTAGCTAAGCAAAACGGATTGGTGTGATTGTCATTATAAAGAATCCATTACATTTCATTTCTTTCATTATTTTCGCTTGTGCATTAATGTAGCAGCATACTAGTTACAAAGGCAGGATCCCGCGGCCAGATTATATAGTTTTCTTGTCTCGAAGAGGGCGCTATCACTCGGTAGCATAAACTTTTTTGGAAAAGTTTATTTATAGCTTTTGGACTTTCGAAGGAAGCATCCCGCCTGGAGGGATTTGGGATGGAGTGATTTGGGGAAACCAAAGAAAACCCAAGTCTGGATGCCCGGACCGGGATTCGAACCCGCTTCCTCCCGAATGCGAGGTCAGAGCGTTATCCGCTTACCCACCACGCTCGGTGTGAACAGAGAAACTGTCTATTGTTGCACTGAAGTCCGTCGGTTGCAACTACTTTGCTGTCTATATTTTCATTCTAAAATACCTGTTGATTTAATTTTTGTTTGTTCCTATATAACATTATTTTTAGTTTAATGGTTCTGATTAAATTTCTGGCTTGTTCCATTAGCCATTTGATTTTGTTTCAGGGGAAATCGCATTTTTCACAACATTAAAACGCAATCTCAAAATCGTTATAATTTTTGTTGTATTGCGCACTCTAAATTTTTGATACGGGAAGAAGTTTCTTTAGACTAAAACGGACTAAGATAAATAATATAGTAAGAAACAGTGTAACGAATTAAAACGCAAATATGGCTGTAAGGATAGTTTTAAATAAACATTGAAAGTTTGTCTCCAACTGAACACCCCTCAAGTTATCTTAAAATTCTGACACTGCCTGGGATGCAACCTACAAAACCCTCCTTTTGTGAAATAAGCTAATCCATGTGATAATACAGTTAAATCACTTAGACTAGGACATTTGGTAAATGGGTTTCTTCGTTGCTATGACCTTTCTTTGTTTCTTCATTTCTGTACAAAATACACAAAATCTTTATGGCATTACTTTTCCCCAACTCCTTAAACATTTCCTAACAGGATCACAATTCTTCATTGATCATTACGCAGCCTCAATACGAAAACTCACGTAGTTGTCTGCAACTCTTTCCTACCGAGTGATTCACTTACAATTTCTTGTCTCCGATTTGTATTTTACCTAGCCGAGTGGAAGATTATGAACAGAAGAAAGTAAAATATTAAAAAGTCTGGCCAAAACGAAAGTAATAAAAAAACATTAGACGCAGGCATAGCACTGTTTAGTGGATAAATGTATCAATCAAAACACTGTAAATAATCTAAGACCTGCAGCATAGATGGAAATCAATACTGCCGAGGAATCCTATAACTTTTGAGAAGGTGGTACCATGCGTGGAAGGGTAGAATATACAGAACTGTGAAGTGTTGTTGAAGCGTATGAAATTTAATTTAATTGCAATGGAGCACAGGCTCCTGTGGCAATTTCCCTACACACCCATCTTCCCCCTATCCTGCACCCACCTACATTTTCCCTCTACAAATTTTATCTTTAAATTCTTTCAAAGTTTTCGGTAAATTATTCATCATTTCTCTTGGTAACTTATTCCAATCCCTGACACCCTTACCTAAAAAAGAGAATCTTCCCACACCCTTGTCCCGAAGTTATTGGTAAAAGCATAGCATAGAGATCTATATAGCCCTTGGGCATCCTTATAAGTCTCCATACCTTAAAAACCTGAATAACGTTTAAATTTTGTAGATGTTCCATCATGGCGTTATATCTTCCTAACGAATCATATTCATCACTTACATCTGTTACAGTTTGATGGTTTTCTGTTCATTTTAATCTCATGTAAAGTGGATACCAGAAGACTTAGAAACATCTGTTCTAAAACAACGCACCTTACTGCTAGTAGAGTCAAGACCCCTTGAATGAAAAGTCAGCCCACATTTATCACTTTTGCAAACACCGAATCCTTGTAAGGGTAGCTCTGATTTTTGCTAAGTAGGAACGGGTTGCATTATGTTTTCCAGAGTGTACATGCGATCACTCTACCACTTTGTTTCCGTTAGGGCGTTTTCACACACACCGGCAAAACCGGCGCCGGCTCCGGCACCGGCTCCGGATACAATGTAATCAAATGAGAGCTTTCACACGATGACCGGTCCGGCACGGTCGCCGGTCCGGCATCCGGCGCCGGCGAATGCAGCCGGCGGTGACCTCGACAATCGGACCGGCACAGCCGCCGGCCCTTTGATTTCATTGTTTGTTATGCACACTGGTGCTAGTGACACACGGCTTTTATACAGTTTAATATCAGCCCATAATTTTGTGATAATGAGTCACGATATTTTTACATTGATTGAGTTGGTAGAGAGCAAACCATGTTTGTGGGACAAAACAGCAGACTGTTTCAAGGGTAGAACAGAAAAACAGAAGACGTGGAGAGAGGTGTATAAATTTTTGGAAGAAGATTTTGAAGCTAAGGAAAAGAAAGAACAACTGAAAATTGGTAAGTTGTGCATTTATTGTTAGCAATTACAATACAGAACAGTTTATACATTATATTTTGTTCCTATGCCATGGTAATGTCCCCTCAGAGCTGACAAAATTTTGATGTTTGATACTGTCTTCCAACCGTTCAACCAGGAAATCAAAAGTATTTGTACTCATACGAAAGTAATTGAAAAATTTGCTTTCATCTTTTCTAAGTTTTTCGAAGAGCGTATAAAAGCTCCCTTCCAGGTATCTCACACTCAAAATAGGATGGATCGAGTAACGTCTGTCAATTAAATGTTTTCTATATTTCCTTCTGAGGCACAATAATCCAATGAAGTAGCGTTTGTTAAATGCCGCACACATCTTTCCTCTGCCAAAGCTAGGAATATACTGTGCTCGGTGCTGGTAAAGACCGGCGCCGTCTCCGGTTTTGCCGGTGTGTGTGAAAATACCCCCTCGCCGGCGCCGGAACATGCTCCGGCGCCGGCTCCGGCTTTGCCGGTGTGTGTGAAAACGCCCTTACTATGGGTTGATTTACGGGAATAACCTAATCGTCGGTTCACAAAATGCCCTGAAACTGCCAGAATTTCATGCAAACATTGATCCAGTGAGAAATGGGAATATCATAACGTTGTTTACCTAAATCCAGAGTAAATATCTGTGGAAACTTTAATTTTCCATCCATTATATGCAAGTATTTTTGTGTGTTGCATTGCTTTTCCAATTGTAGTAGCTTTAAATTAGAAAGGCAATAGTTTGGCCAATATACCTGAGTTTTTTCAGATCTTGATTCAAGAGAAGTGCCGTCTCTAAAGACCTCGCTTTTAAGAAACGTTAAGCAGTTAAAAAATAAAATAAAAATAGAGAAGTGTTGTTGGGATAAAGATGCTTAAGTTGAATACAGTTACTGTTAGTAATAAATGCGGAAATAAACTTAACATAGTGAATATTATATAGAACAGAGGAGGGCAAAAAAAAAAAAAAAAAAAAAAAAAAAAAAAAGCAAAGAATAATTTGATACCTGATTACTTTAAATTGTATAAAACGATCTCTCCACTTCAGGGTGGATATATATTACTATTACGGTACTCTTCAACCCACGAAAGTATTAATGATTTTGATGTCGACGCACCTAAAGCGCCAATAACAGCAACAACAACTTCAATCACGGTACTCTGAACTTCATAATCTAACAACTGCCACAGAATATACTTTCCACCGTAATACATGCATACCTATTATTTAATAGCCGGTAATCGATACCAATCTGATTGGTTGTGTTAGAAGAAACATAACTTATAGAAACATACGTTATATCGAAGCGATATCCACAATTTTCATTTTGTTGTAGCATTATGCAACACACATTCTCAAAAATCAAATTGAATGAATTTTTTTCTTTATTACAAAACAAGTGCATTCTTTATGTAACACGTGGTGAATATACCTGCTCATTTAGGAGAAGTGGAACAGTTTTTCACTCAGTTTATCTCCAAAACTAAGTTTCTAAGATTGCTGTTGGCTGTAAGCTTTTGAGATTCTTCAGGGAGGAATGAGGCGCCGTTCTTTTGCGGACAGTAACTGCGGAGGAAACCAAAGAGAAACAAGTTGTGCGGTCTCCGGATTCTTTTCCCTCGCCGCCGCACACAAAAGAATGTTTGGTGTGGCCGGTGGCTACCAGCACAATGGCAGCTGCCCGGCCGCAATCCTGACCGGTCGATGTTTTTGGCTCCCTGGCGGCGACTCAGGCCTCAAAGTGGCCGACATCCATTAGGTGCAGGCGGGAAGACGAGGATTGCCTCCAGGAATCAAGCACACGGCTCAACAGGCCGAAACTGTGCGGAATGCCAAGAGGAAAACGTTGGAGACTCAGAAGTTAAGTCGAATGTAACATTCTCTTAAGCTGTTTTCATTATGTCAGCTCTTTTGAAGTGCTGCGATGCTCGTGATCTGGCATAAGAGCTTTTTTTCGATAAAAAATATGTATATATTGTAATGATTCCTGAAATACAGCTACATTACATTCTCATATTCGCATGTTGGCACTCTAAAGCTGAATTCCCACAGCGCGATGTGTGGCAGTCCGCGCCTTGTATCCTTAACGCCTGGCGACGGGTCGAGGCGCGTCGTCCGTGCTAGCATATGCAGCAAAGATGAAAGGCGTCCACAACCAGGCGCCGTGGGAACGCACCTTAAAGCTCCGTTCCCACGGCGCACTCAGAGACTCACTCGCTACTGACTACTGACCCACCTGGCAAGCTCACATTAATGACATCCGCAGGAAAGCAAGCATGAGGCTTCACAGCCTATACTCGCTTCTCAACAAAAACAATAATCTAGCCCCAAGCACTGGCATTAAGATATACACCACCCTAGTAAGACCAATTATAGAGTACGCCTGTCCAGTGTGGGCATACGCTGCAGACAGCAAACAATTCAAAACAGGGCACTGAAGAGAGCTCTACATCTTCCGACCAGATTTCCAACCTATGCACTCCATGAAGCCACCGGAGTTCCATATCTTCATGATAGGTTCAAACAAATAGCCGAAGTTTTCTACAAAAGTACACATAGAAGCAAAAACCCAGAAGTCCACAATATCGGTCGCTATGACACAACCATCGATCGTCATAAGAGACCATTAAATCTAATCAAATAATATACACCACCGTGTAGCCAAACCAACAGTGAAGATTTGCACCATCCATATACTTTTGGAGGCAATGTCTTCGGACAATATCCTCCACCTCCACCTGCCTTCAAAGACAAGGCAGTAATTGGTGCTGTGCTGCTGTGCTGCTACTGACCCACCCCACAGCATGGCAGATACTGCTGCATCTACTGACGTCGCCGCGACCGGTACGGCCAAGAAGGCCAAGTCGGCAGCAGTAAAGAAGCGAAACTCCGCTGCACCTACTGACGCTGCCGCGACGCCAGCTCAGTCCGGTACGGCCAAGGCGATAGCAGCAAAGAAACCACGTGAAAACTCGGGTACGACCACGGCTGTAGACACTCGCGTTATCTCTACAACAACTAGCGCCCCCGAGACACCAGTCGACGTTGATACATCTAAGAAGGCGAAATCCAAGAAGAAGAAATGCAAACTAGGCGGCGCCTTTCCACGAGAAGTAGGCTTCATGGCGGAAACCATCCATTATCCACCAGGGACTACTGAATGTGTCTACGAAGGTGCCACTCCTGAAGATCTATCTCTGAAAGTATGGAAACGTCGCCTCGACCGAGGCAATCCAAAGAAGTGGAGCTTCTACATCTCAATCTTCCTCGATGAACATCAGTTCACCTGGAAGATACCAACCTGTGACTTCACTACCTTCGAGCAGGTCTTGACTAGCAGAGAGCACTGTCATCTTGCAGAGAAGTTCCGCCCAGTCAAACTCGACGATTGGCCGGAGGCTCTCGAGTTCCCGACCCCACTGGCCAGCGATTTCGTCTGGGCGGATTACGTCGAACAAACCAAAAGAAGGTTCAAGAGCTCCTGCTACGACCCTTCTACCTGCGGAAACTACAAGACGACACCAATAAGGTCTACATCACCCTTATCATCTACTTCAACTTCATCGCCTTCGAAAAGTGATGAACCTGCGTCCCCGTCGCCTGATTCTCCAGCACCTGTAGTCTTCTCGGGCCCAGAACAGGGACCAGTACCTCCGATCTACGTCAGCTATGCAGGGAACTACTGGGAATTGCTGGTTCAGCTGCAGAACTCCATGAAGCTGCCTATATTCAGCTGGCCAGACCACCTGGGACTGAAGATACTGCTGTCCTGCCCTGCAGACTTCGAGGCAACTACCCAGTTGCTGCGGGAAGCCTCTCTATCTTTTGATATCATGCTTCCCGGCTACAGGACGAAGAAAGCTGCCATCAACGCACCGAGTCCAGCGGAAAAACCACCGTCACGAGTGCTGGTTCAATGCTACAGATGTCAAAATTTTCGACATCTAGCCATCGACTGCACAAAACCGGCAAGATGTGTCCTCTGTGGAGGCGGTCATTATGTTGCAGAATGCGACCGGCGTCGAGAGGACGCCGTCTGCTGTAACTGCGGCTCGTCACACGCTGCTTCTTATCGTCGCTGCAGAACATGGAAGCAGCAACGTAGCAGGAAGAAAAGAAGCGAACGAAGTGGGCCACATATGCAGCCCGTACCCAGCCGACAAGTAAGCAGTGGCTACCCTCCGGAGACGAGACAGCCTGAACAGCGCCGAAGGCTTCACATCAATTCGCAGCCAAGACAACAAGTGAGCAGAACTAAGCCAGCGGAATCTACTAGGTATCGCACCGCAATTACCAAACAGTCGTCATTGAAGAACCAAGAACGGCGGAAGACCAGCAGAGAGGAAGACAGTGGAGGATGCAGAGAAGTAAGCGACCACTCCTGCAACACACGCGCTACCGATCAATGAGAAAGAAGACTAGACGAACTCATCGTCCTCCTCACGAGGCTGATAAATCATTTGACTGCAAAAGAAGACCTGACTGCCGCCCTGAGGCAGCCATAATGTCACCACATATAACATGTCGTGCCATTTCTGAAAAGGAACGCGGCGGCAACCATCCAGTGAAGAAAACCGACAGCCAAACAAGAAGACATACCGACAGTGAAGACTTGTCCCGTCCAAATACTTGGAGGCAATGGCTTAGGGCAATACACTCCACCTTACACTAGCTCAATAGGAAGGAGCTGTAACTAGGTGCCCGGCCGTTTGATCTTTACCGACTGGGCGACTGATAGACGCCCGCCGTCCCTGCCAGCACAGGTGGGACCCTTTCCACGGCCCGCTGTTGATTGCTGGATTGGTCTGGCTGGTAAATGCGCAATGCGCACTCGCAGCCCGTTTTGGTGGAGTGGGCATGCTGACCTTCGCATACCATCAGGGAGGGGTAACATTCTATACGGACTTCTTGGGTAAAAAAAGAGATACCACCACCTACTGGGGGGTGCGACAGTGAGTGTTGAGTGTGTGAGGAGCTCTAAGAGACAGAGATTGTGGTTGCTGAGCGTTAATGTTATTTTTTCCATTCTATGGGGAATGAGAGATGCGATCGACCTCGCCGAGGAAGGTCCATTCTATCGATTGTGTGAGCTCGTATGAAGAGCTTAGCTGCATCAACTTTTGAATCCATATGGCAGTGGAATTGGGTGAAGATGTAACGACATCGGAAGGGTCAAGCGCCATCAACCTCCAGCATTCAACCCACGACTAGCTGCGTCGCCTTCGCTTCATCAGTGTAATAGTAAAGATGTCTATAAACGGGTCACCGCAAAGTGTAGTTGTGCGAAAACCTAGTGCCGCCCTGAAACGGATAACTTCGTTCAGTTGAGTTTAGTGATTGTCAATTAAATTACATGCCATGAGATATGCCCTGCAAACATTTATTATATTCAAGAAAAAATAAATTCTTAGAAATTTTAACAACCCAAGTTAAGATCTGCTAAGAGTGTACTTCCAATCAATTTGTCATTGTTAAAATAAAACGATCAAGATTTTGTGATATAAATAGTACGTTAACGTCCATTGTAAATTCGGTGAGGTTTTACATTCAGCACCGAATTATCCCACTCCCTTCCTTCATTAATTTATTCGTGTTATTATTTATCGTTTTGTTAATATGTAATATATGTATTTGAAATATTTGTATATTGATAAAAAAAAATAAAGAATAAAGAAGGCACACATAATCGGTAAACTTCAATATATATATATATATATATATATATATATATATATAAGTGGGGCTTTACGACTAGTGGATGTCACTAAAGCCTGGAGAGAATTTGGACAACAGCCTTTAAATAGAACCGTTTCGATTTTCGAAGGGACTGTTTTCTGGAGGTTCTGGAGAATCGAAATCGCTAGAGCAGTGTACGGTGGATTAAAGGTAGCAAATTACATTAAGGTAATTTGGTATGATATTGCATGGGACGGCGTACGTCGAGAGTGAGATACAGTAGATGGGTGTACAGGTCCATTTACGGTTATGCGAGTTACTAGTTGCAATATAAAGAGGGAAAACCAGATCCAAGATAACTTTTTTCAGTCCACCTTCTTGTAATCCGCTTATAATTCAGCCGAATTGAAAGATGTTATGATCACCAGTAAAGCGCTAATATTTAAGGTAAAATAAATTTTAAATACAGTCAAGGATTAAAAGAGAAATTCGGAATAGTTTACCTACACGATTCCAATATGAAATGTCCATTTCGTCAGACTCCAACAATTTGTCCACTATCAAATCCTCTTACATCATTCGTTTTACAAAAACAGTGTTAGGCTATCACCGATATCGTGAGAATCGCTGTTTCTATCGTCAGATCGCTACTTACGTTAGTTAATTTCCGTAAACATCACATTCATATGACATCAGTTGTCTCTAATTTAATTACTTTTTCATTTATAGTAGGTAGAGTTTATGCAAGGAGTTCAGACAGACTGTTTCGCCAGCTGGCTAAGTGCGAAGCTATTTAACTAACAACCAAAGTAGCGGATAAACAAGTGTTTGATGTGTTAGCACAATTATGGTGTATTCTTAACATTGTAATGCTTTAAAATTTTGAGAAAGGAATGGAGCTATTTATCCATGAGGCGTGTGGCACAGATATCACTTGCCACAAGACCCAGCCTTTTAACAGACACTAACATAATCAGAAACCACTTCCGTGGCTGAAAATATTGTCATCTCTCTGTGTATGCTTAAGCTTGATAGACAGCAAACAAATTTCAAAACCGGCAGTCTTGTTTAGTATAGAAACTGTGCGACGCCATGTTGAGAAATGTTCAGTGATAAAAAGTTACCGTAATAGGGCTATTTCTAAAATGATCTCTCTTATACACTAGCTGTACTACATTCTTCATATTTAGTTGCATGTTCTGCATTTTTCTGGGCCTTGCACGTTGTCACTGTTCCATCCTACAGAATACTGCCACAAAATGAATTTTTAAGTACTTGAAAATACCTTCTGTGACAGTCTCCTTGGACCAAATGTTTAAGTAGTTACATTTTTACAGCTTGACGTGCTGAAACTTTTGAAACAAAATTTATGTCAATATGTCCATTAAAACGATACACTCCCTTCGTACTCAGACCAAGTTCCATCAAAATCTCCCCAACAGTTCGAAAATGATGGAACACATCACAATAAACGTGTTGATTTTTATATGGATCAAGAACAGTGCCAGAATGGCTCCACAGTAAAATTAATGGCAACTCCATATTCTCTTGTCGATCTTGTTGTCACCACATTTCTACCTCCATTATATCGGACACTCTTGGCTAACTTAAGAAAAGTATAAATTTCCACGGATAGTACCGCAGGTAGTAAAGTTCTTAATAAGACAATCTCCTAGTGATTTACAGACATTAAAAATGTTTGCGCTAAATTTCAGCAAATAATACCATATTCTACAATGTGTACCTATCACCAATGTCGCACAGTGACTTAAAATAGCTAGTTTCATTATATTAAAAAAAAGGTGCTAAATGTCGAATAAATTCCTACTTTTTAAAAATCAAACACATTTTCTGGCACAAAAATGACGAATTAAAATGCTAGGACTGTTATGTGCCACATTCCAAACCGTAAAACTAGTTCTGCCGGGTAGAACTTTAATACCACAATCGTATGTTCATTGTTACATTCTGTTAGAGATTTTGTACGATATTCAAGGTAAAACATCAGAAACATATTGAAAATGGAAGCCTAATAGAATACTCAATTGTCATTCCGAAACAATTAAGGAATTGATTTATTCGAGACTTTAGAATAAATACTTCATCACTGCTCGATGGTGATTGCTGATAGTTTTCCGAGTTTTGTCGATAATTAGTCATAGCTTATTGCAAGGACTTTTAACAGTATCTTTCCTTGCGTGTGTTGTGGTGGGAGGAGGGAGGAGGTCGACTGCTCCTTATGGCTTTACGCCTCGTCGACTTCGAGGTCATTAGAGGATGGAAAAGAATTTGGCCATGATATTTTAATCCAGAGACCCCTGCAATCAGATGCAGTGATATGGGTAAACCACGGAAATCTCAAATCTGAATGGCCGGACTGGGATTCGAACCCGGGTCCTCCAAAACGCGAAGCCACAGTTTTACCAATCACCCACCACGCTTGGTGAGATTGAAACAAACGATGCATTTACTAGAGGTGCTGGATTCCTTTCGTTTATAAAGCAATGTTGGGAACGCAGTTGTGGTTGTCATCCTGTGGTCATCATGTTAGGCTAGAGTGAATAAACTAATGGACTTTCTTGTTCTAGTGTATGTTAACATGAAGTGACTCTAATGTTTCTAATTAACTGATTATTTACCTTGTCCTATATTTCAAATTCCTGTTTTTAGGTTGAATATTTAGGATTAATTGTCAAATGAAACTACGTAAGAGTCTAGTGGGTGCGCAGACTTCCGCGGTCGTTGTCAATGTAATCTTGGTTGTGCGGGTTGATCCGCGTCAATTTGTTGAAACCTAACGTTTCGGCCATCATTTTGTGGCCTTCTTCAGCGTACTGTCACGGCTGTATCTGCTGCCGCCTATATATAGCTCCCGAAGAACGCGCTAGCCGTTTGGAGTGACGTCACTGGCGGCGGTAATTTGAGTGACGCGCGTTCTTCGGGAGCTATATATAGGCAGCAGCAGTTCCAGCCGTGACAGTACTCTGAAGAAGGCCACAAAATGATGGCCGAAACGTTAGGTTTCAACAAATTGACGCGGTTCAACCCGGACAACCAAGATTACATACGTAAGAGTCTGTTTCTTTAGCTAAACTCCTTGTAATGAAATATACATGGAAATATGTGACAGAATATTTGTCAATGAACACCCCTAAGAAAACTTTATTAAACTGACTAGAAAACGTATTAAATTATACTGCGCGCTAACCATTAATTTTTTGAATGGTCTTGAACGATAAATTCGCCTGCTAAGGTACGTATAAAGTCATTGAGAATAGAACATTTTTGAATGAAGGCGAATGCTTCAGTCAACCCAGTAGCATTTCATAAATCTAACAAAAACTTTTTCACAATACATTAGCTGCCTAAACAACAATCCTACATCGTCAGGAGCCGCAACAAGTTCAAACGAAGAGTAAGTAAAAATATTTAAAAAATGATAAACAGTGTTAGCCAGCAATTTTGCAAGTAAGACGGCTACATACATTTGAAACTTACTGAGGTTGTTAATATTAATACTTAATTTACTGGAAACTAATAAGACAAGAATTACAATATTATTACAAGATGCTGAATATGAAAATAGCGAATGGAGATCTTATGCAGTTTTATCCAATGTGGAGAAACCGTAATAGATGAAGAGGAATAAGACTCTTAAATATACAGTGGATATAGGGTCAATGTTATCTACAGAACCTGATTTTTGAGCAGATGCTCGAACCTGGCACTCGGGAAAACGTGGGTTTCCGGTCCGTCCATCTCGTTTTCGGTTTCCTAAAATCACTGAAGGTCGAGATGATTTTGTTTTTCAAGAGACCATGGCAGTTCCTCACCCTCAATCTTCTCAAAACTCATACTGAAATCCATGAACCGTAACACCCAAACGAAAAATCTACGAATAAGAAACAATGGTAGTTTCCAGTTAGGCTAATCGAAAAGCAATGGTGGGTTAAAAACATTTTAATAACAATGCGAGGTCCATCAATTAGTTGTTATTAATGTACTGTGGGAATTAATGTGAAGCACCTTGGCTAGAGACAGGAACAAATCAAAGTCATTCTTGAAATTGATCACCAGTTTGGTATAACCACCACGTTTTCAACTTCCTTCATGTTCTATATATAGATTTAATGACTATTGAGATAATCTGGAAATGGCTAGCATTAACTGTGTTCTGAAAACTAATCTGATACATTTAATAAAATTAGATCAGTAGAAAGATGAGTCTTTTAGCTGGTTACCAGCAGTTAATAGTAGGTTGCTGAGAAAAAATTGACGCAATTAATAACCATACAACTTAACAAATTTCTTATTTAAAACAAGACACATAAATGAATTCCTGTTCCCATTTTGGGAACCTGTAAGTCAGGTCGTAAAATCCTGTAAAGAAACTGATTGTAAAAGCGGTTCAGTCACTGTGTGGTGGCATTGGAGCAGAGCTAAGTGAGGCGTGAACCAGGTAAACAAAGCTGTGCAAGCAGAGGAGTCCAACTGGAAATGCGAGCGGGCGTTGAGCGTTCATTCTTGGAGTGACAAATTCTGTTTGCTTCTCACTCAGGTAGTGAACGAGCTTAGACGACACTATTCTCCATCAACATCTTTTTCCAATGCTATGTTAACAACGTTTGTAAAATAAATAGTTAAATAAATTTACTATTATGAATTAAAACGATATTCACCCCGAAGAAAATACACCAGAAAAATATATATACCAGCATAAATTTGAAACAAGGAAGACCGTGGGGAACTAATCTAAAAAAAGAACGCGAGAAAGAACAAGCAGACATCTGTGAGAAACTCCACACGAAAATTACACAAAAGGCCAAAGTACTAATACCATTAAAAAGGATATACCTGGTAGGATTCAAAATGTAAAAAAAGCACTAGCGGAACGCAAAGAAACTTTTCTTAAACATAACAGTAAAAAATCAGAGAAAAACTTGTAGCACTTTTATGAAATCAGTGACTAAAATCATCAGACAAACCAAGAGGAACAATTGGATTCCACCGAAGAAAATTTCCAAAACTATAACACCCAAGACATAAATCTTGGGTGTTATAGCCATACTAGCAGACGACGAGAGCACAGCAATTAAAAAGATATAAATTCTCGTAGAATGCGCCGAAATAGTAGGCTTACAAATATCTTTCCAAAAAAATTAAGTTCATCTGCTCAAAACTTCATTCTCAAAATCTTATCAAAAAATATGGACAAACTGAGAGAGATCCATTCTTCAAGCATTTGGGAGAAATCTCGATCCCACAGAGAGTGCACATGCAAAAACTTAGGAGAGCGTACGGTAAAACCTACAACATCTACAATAAAAAAATGCCCATATAAAAAAGTCAGACAATACAGCACAGTCATCTACCTGAAGCCCTGTACGGCAGCGAAACTTTAGCACTGCTCAGGAAAAGTGACCTAGAAAACATCCTTAAAGGGATCGGAAAATTTCAAGAAAGATTCTCGGCCCCGAAAAAACAGATGAAGGATATAGACTTAAATCTCTAAAAGCAACAGAAACATTGTCAAACCTCGCGGCAGGTATCTGGAAAAGAAGATTAAGATGTTTTTGACATATTCACAAACTACCGGCAATAAGACTCGTTCAAACAATTATGACGTACATAGGACAGCTAAAAACTATGTCCTCGTAGATCATAAAAGACCTAGAAAAAGCACACATAAACTAGTCAGAAACCATGGACAGGAGCACGTACAGTAAAAAAATTAACCAATGGGAAGTACCTCCGGAAAATGAAGTCACTAAGAAACCCGGGACGAAGTGGACTGAAGAAATAAAGAGAATCTACGTAGAAAAATAATAATAATAATAATAAAAATTAAAGCTGTATGTAAACTCAGAATATTGAATCGTTAAGGCTTTGGGTGATCCAACAGGGTCCAATTGCAGATATAATAATAATTAACAAATTATCAATTAGATTTTAAAAAAGAAAGAAAATTAATCGTTACGAATTAATATTTAGGCAGACCACACATAAAATAATCCTCTGAAAATCATATAGATGGTATGTATACAGTAAAAAAAAATAAAATAAACTCCTTAGTAATCTCGTGACTATGATAAGTACGACATCATCTAAACACCGACTGGATTTTTAGCAACGCAGAGACAGGAAGAAGACCTGCCATGCAGTGGCCCACAAATATGGTGGTAGGACGGGCAAAATGTCTCCCAGCTTGAGGGAGCCCCCGGCCCGAGGCCGAGGGGGCTCGCCCTTCCAACAGTCCGCGACCATTGTCGCTGCCCGGGACAGTAGTGGAGCTAAAAGAAAAACTGTCGCCTATCCTCCTCTGAGATCCGGCATTGAGGAAGGGCCCCATCTGCCACTGGCATAAACGGTATAGGTATGCCAATGCCGCCGGGCCAGTTGCACTCCACCTAAATGTTTTGTATGTTTATCACCTGTATTTTTTGTGGACTTTATTATTATTCCTTATTATCCATATAGTTGCAGTAAACGAGAAAATTTGAAAATTATTCAACTTCTCAATACACAGTCAAAATTTGAGTGATTACTACGTTGTGTAACGAACTACCAAAGAACCACACAACAAGTAAGTCACAACAGTTATTATTTCAATCGTTATCCATTCCAATCATAGGATACTTTCTTATAATGTTTCATTTTCCAAAATTTAAGAGTTAATTTTATAAATAAAATATTTTATTATGTGTAGTGTCAGCAACTTGAATTCAAAACAATGAAAAGGTATTTTTTTTAAGGTGTTTGTTGAACACGGAAGCTAACGGAAGTATATGTCTACATTTCAATTTCGTTTTTATTCTTAATGTTATGATTTTGCCGTTGAAGTGTTTTAGGTTGTCTCTTCTTCTTTTCTTCGATATCGGCCATCTAAGGACTACGAAAAGTAATCCCGTGCATTTATTTCGATGCTTCTTTTCTTGACTTCCACTAGTTCTTTATCCTCTCACTTTGCTGTTTCCTCCTTTCCTCTGTCCATATGTTACTACATTTCATCTTCTCCTGGAAACCCTTGCAATTTTGGATCAATATCCTAAAAGTTACTCTAACTTGTATTAAATCTCCTGTTATTCCGATCTCAATCATATCTTTCTTTACTCTTTGGATCCACTGGTTGCCGTTCTTACTCTTGTAAACATGGTTGAAAATTCTTTTTGTATGTCTATTGTTATCTGTTCTCATTAGGTGACCAAAAAAAACTTATTCTCCTCTTTCTGATCGTCTCTGACATCCTTTCAATTTCTTCTTCTTTGTATAGGTCTTAATTCCTCCGGTGTTTAAAATCACCATTTTCAATTTTTTAGTGGCCCCCAATTTTTTAAAGATTTTCCTTTCCCTTTTCTATATCTCTTCTATTTCTCCAGTTTTCAAAGAGAACAAACATCCTGAGGCGAACAAACCTTCTGGTTTGATTACTGTGTTGTACTGTTTGATTTTAGTTTTCCTTGATAGATTCTTCTTATTGTAAAAATCTTTAGTCAATTGGTATGCTATTTCTAGTTTTCTTAGTCTTGATATGTTTGCTTCCTTATCAAGACCATTAATCTGAATTACTTCACCTAGATATTTAAATTTATTGACCTTGTTAAGTTTTCCATACTCTGTGTTTAGTATTGTGGGTAAATCCCTAATACTGGTCATGAATTTAATCTTCTGACAAGTCCAACTTTTCCTGCTATTTCTTTCAGAAGGTTGATTTGTTCGAGTGCGGCTTCTATACTTTCAGAGAGAACTGCTATGTCATCAGCAAAGGCCCAACAGTTTACCCCAACCCCTTTGTGCTTCGAATCTACTGGTGTAGGTCTCATACAATAGAAGGAAAATTATTTTGCTTCTAGGGCACTGTGATGATACCTACCCGTTTAAGAATTATATATTATTTCTAACAGGTGTTTTTGTGATGAGCAATCTTTCTCTTTTCATACTACAAAATTAATAATGAGGTAACATTTTAAAGATTATGTTTTCAGAATTGCTAACATAATTAATTAAGAAAGTAATTTTTCTAAATTAAACACGTTGTAACGTCTTGTTTTATAATGTTATTAGAATTAGAATAAAATAATGAGATGCATTCATTAATAAATTAATTTGCAAAATTAATCCCGGGTAGGCGCCAAGAATGGAAGTGTTCTCTATCCGAGAGAAGTGACATTCCAATTCTGAAATACTTTTAATCAAAGCAATTTTAATTTTAAAATACCATTAGAAAACACAAATCTTCATCTATTCAAATGATATACTGGTACATTGGAAAGTAAGTTATTGAAAGCAGGATTTACAACACCTGTTATTTTCTTTGAATATAAAATTGATTGGTTTATTGAACAGAACTGAATATTAAAAGTTTCTTTTGAACAATTTAGAGAATGATTCTCATCTCAGAGCGTTGCCTAGGGTTGAATGACGCAAGAGTGTCTATACATCGTCGGCGTTCTTTACCGTAGCAGATGAGTTGATCAGCTGGGCACAAGGTCACTTGGTAACGTCCACTTGGTGAGTTGGCTCCCCCTGTCCGGCGATCTCCCGGGGTGCGCCGGTTTGGATTGTTTGCTGGCCAGAAACAGAGTGTCGTCTCTCCCGCGTGTTCGCTCCGTTGAAAACTTGCAGGCTCCCCAGTTTTAGCAGACGCGGGAAATTTCAGCGAGTCGCAGCGTTTGGCGGGTCGTCCACCATCTCCATTGGCGATCCTCATGGTTTCTAAAAGTTCGTAACACAGTTTGATTCGCTGGTTCCCAACAGAGGTGTCCCGCAACCTGACTTTTTCTCCGAAGCATCGTTTCTCTAGTTTCAACTTTCTACTGTACCAGGAAATCCTCATTTAGACACAGTCCCTATACTGTCCTTTGAATTTCATTGAATGTGTAAAGCTTTTAACTTTACGGCCTGCCATAAATCGTTCGGTCTTTCAGCGCAGGTATGAGTCACCTAGCTCTCGCCGATGCCAAAGAAACGTGGAATTCACACGCATAAATTTACCGTCACCAAGGGACATTACAACGTAAATGGCAAAATCATGAACAATCGAAGTAGTGTATAAGCAATACTTTAGAGTTAAGCTACTAGGCTTCGATAGCGTCGATCGCATTACCACTAAGCAGCAGTATCACCCAGCACGAAAGTATTGATAAACTGAGTTTTCTAGAATAAGGAACTTTTTTGGTTTTATGTTTAATCATTTCTAATTGTTTGTAATTGTTTTGCTACATCCCTTTTTTAGTTCACAAATAAACAAATGCTACAAATTGGACGATTCTCCTCTCATTCTGCTACAAACCACCAACTTTGTTATTTATCATATATCATTCGCGAAATTTATGCACGGGCCACCCAGTATTTATTTACCCTAGACACATTTCTATAAGTTTCTATCGAGTGAAATATTTCCGAAAAACTTATTCACAAATCAGACATACTACTCATGAGCTACTATAAATAACTAATACACAAACACCCTGGAATATCCGTTTTTCCACTTCAGGAACGGACGAAACATGAATTTTTCCTGCGAAATTTGTTTCTAGTACGATGAGAAAACTTCTTTGGACGTCTCAAAACATATGAATTGTGGAGATAGTGTCTACAAATCTGAAACGAAAGAAAATAGAGTAGATTATAAAGTCAACTTACCTACGGTTTCAAAAGATGTTAACGTGAATAAACTGTTAGGAATGAACCAAAACATAGCAAGCCCATAACATTAATAGCAATTTTTTCCCCACACTTTCACGGAATTAGATTCAACTATGCTAAATCACGGTTCTTCCGATTCCTTGCGGTGGTATAATACGGTCTAAAGCATTTAAAAAAAAAATTTACAGTCACTATTGCAAAACTATATTGTTAAAATCTAAATAATTCCTAAACCTGTACTGAAATATTAAAGAAATTGAACAAATAAATGTCATTTCTGGAATTTAAAATGGATAACAGTTTTAAAAAAATAACAGAATTGTAAGACATAGTCGGTAACATTATGATTAAGATAGTTAGGTAAAGATGAAGTAACTTCCGTTTGTGAAGGATAAAATCCGCAACAATTCATACCAGTTTAGTATCGAACAATTCAGCGTATGCCAATACTCGACGTCGTTTTACACCTACCTAAATCGTGCAAAATTATAAAAACCAAATTGCGTTTTGATCATATCAGTAATACCTTTAAGAGGGTTCAATTAATTTGGGAATAAAGTGTGGCACTGATATCGGGAATACTGGTCCAGTTTTGTTCAGTTTATATTATATTCTTATACGCCTGAAGTGGTCAATCAATATCTCTTTGTCTGCTTCCGGAGAAATTGAACTCGTAACTGATCTGATAGTAAACTGGTCTCTCATTCAAACGTTGTAGTATTTGTTGTAACCACAGAATGTAGTGATCGTTTGATCTACTGTATGTTGAACTGTTACCGAAAAAGTTTTTTTTTTTTTTTTTTGTGAAACCGTGAGAGTGGCTAACAGTTTCCCTTAATCAGACACGACAAAATGCTGGATGATTGCAGAAAATCAAACAATTATTTAAGGGATATATCTTTCTCTCCTTCTCGAAGTAAGAGATTTGTTTTGGCATTTGTTTAATCCTAGACAATTTACTTTAATATTTAGATGAAAAATTTCAAATAGCTGCATTCAAGTGCACACGAAGCCATTCTGAGGCATTTTTGCTATCATCGCGGCACTGTGTCGATGAGTGTAAGGAGATAGATTGATATGACACTTGCCAAAGTTGATTAAAAATATTATAGGGCGTCTTAAATTTCAGAAATCACTTGCGTTTAGGCTAATAAGGATATAATAAGGGCTGTGGTTACATCATTTTCGAAATATATATTTTTAAAATATTTTTTCGAAACTTTGTTCAGATTATCCTAAGCCATTTCTACAAATAAAGACTTTCTAAACACTGCTTTTTTTTAAATTTACTCAAGGATGTTTGAGTCATCTGAAACAATGTTCTTTTTTCCATAAAACGTTTAAAAAAAAAAACAATTAAAAAACTTTTTAAAATCATTACCATATTTTTTTTTACTACATGTTTAAAATGCACAATGGTCTCTTTAGCAGATTGAACTATCATAAAACAATCATTTTAAAAGAAGTAGATAAAATTATCATACTATTTAAGATTTTTTATCGTTTTAAGAAAGAAAAAAACGTAGTTCTACTAAATATCTTCGAGTAAATTAAGAAAAAAAGAAAAACAAAAACTTAATTTGTTGAAATGGCATGGAATGAACTGAAAAAATCACATATTTCGAAAAAAATATTATAAAATCAATATCTCGAAAATGGTGAGACTTTTATTAAAATAAAATTTTGTCATATAGTAGGAAATTATGAGATCTATCTGCGGTTCCATTATTATCCTTTCAATCCTGGACACTCTGTATATAGGAATTAGTAATCGCGATGGGGAAATGAACCACCACTTACTTCAAATGATGTTTGGGGGCGTGAACACAAAATACAGACAGCACCATCCAAGCAATTGGAATTTTCGGGTCTTATCGCTGTGTCAACAAGAGAAAATTATGGAGTATGGGTGTTGTAGGAGACTGCCTCACTACTGTATATACAGGGTGTTACAAAAAGGTACGGCCAAACTTTCAGGAAACATTCCTCACACACAAACAAAGAAAATATGTTATGTGGACATGTGTCCGGAAACGCTTACTTTCCATGTTAGAGCTCATATTGTGGACGGCTGTGATGCAATACGCCATTCTCCAGGGCTGCATCAGCGCATCAGGGATTCCATGCGACGGAGGGTGGATGCATGTAGCCTCGCTAACGGAGGACATTTTGAACAGTTCCTGTAACAAAGTGTTTGAAGTCACGCTGGTACGTTCTGTTGCTGTGTGTTTCCATTCCATGTTTATTGTGATTTGAAGAGAAGTAATAAAATGAGCTTTAACATGGAAAGTAAGCGTTTCCGGACACATGTCCACATAACATATTTTCTTTGTTTGTGTGTGAGGAATGTTGCCTGAAAGTTTGGCAGTACCTTTTTGTAACACCTTGTATATACTGAAATGTAAAACGTTTACATTTTATTTATTTCTGTGATATTTTGCAGGTGATAAATGTCAGTAACCGGTTACAGTAGCAAACACTTCACAGAGCATGTCAGCTATTTCTCAAAAAGTGAGGGACGCTTCTCCAAACGACAGTGTTGTATTTGCTCTCGTCCTGACTATTTGAGCGCTCGGCGTGCCTCATTTATAAGAAGACCTGAGAGGTACTTCGCTTCAAAGTCACATGCTTCAGTACACAATATTTCTTTTTTTTTCCCCCCCCTCTCTTTAAATATTCGTAGTGCGGCGGATATGCGATTTGTGCCGTTTGACGGAGGGAAAAATTCCAAGCCCATCCCTAGTGCGCACAGGAACTCTGCTCTGATTGAAGCTCAAATCGGAATTGCAGATAACTACATCAAAGGAATCCCCGCGTGGAGCGGAGCAGAGCGGGAGGAGAAAGAAAGGACGTTGCCGCCGCTGACGCTCAGTGAAATCTCGGCACGCTGAGAAGGGTTGAGCTATTGTGGATCATAAACAAAGAAACATAGTCAATGACGTAAGCCTGGCAACTAGCTTCGCTTCGGTGTGATCTTGAAAGAATTTACGAGGAAAAATTTTCATTTAAATTTAAGGTAAACAAACAAAATAATCTCCGCTTCTTTAATGCATCTTAAGGTCCTGAGCTTTTACCTGGAAACTTGTTGTACGCTGTAAAGGAAATACGTTATAACATGGAGCGCTTTCACGCAACATCTTTAGAAATAACACTTAAGCGGACGTTTACAATATAAGTCAAAACCATAGCTTCGGAATTATGTAATGTTTCTGTCAGTTTTAAAATGTTATTGAAAAATGATTCTTCACTGTCATACCATTATTCAGTTGGAAAATTGGGTATTATTTTGATCTTAACGTAGAAAAAAACCCTTTTAACAGTTCATTGGGTTAAACACGTCACGAAATCAAGATTATATTTTTAGTTTAAAATGTCTGTACCGTGCGACGAACGATTTAAAAAATAAAAATAAAACAAGGAACATCCAAATCATAAAGAATTAAAACACAGAGAAAATTTAATTATTATGATAACATATGAAATGATTTCAGTAACGATAAGTTCAAAAATTGGATTAATTAGAAGATTTAAGTAAAACAAGGAAGTGGTAAAATATTACGTAGTTGACGCTAACGTTTACAAGAATCATAACGAAACGAAGAACCTATTGATACTGCAAATAGTGAAACAGGAATTCCAGACCACTTTTAATAATAGTTTTTAAAGAATATATTTTTCTTATGGTTAATTATTTTTAACTTATTCATTAAAGAGTAAAAATAACAAATATTCTGATTTTGTGAATCATTCTTGTGTTGTACTTATCCTCATTTAATACTCATACCTTTTAACCAAGATGTTATATCGCTGACAGTCTTAAAACACCAGATTTATACCACTATGTTTAAGATACCAGTAAATGTTTGCCTTAATTCTATACTGGAAAACAGTGTAAAGTTTTTCAAATTGAAAGTACGGTATCCTCATCCTGTGAAAACATTTATTCTTCTGTCAGTTTTCGACAAATGTCTCAGAAAGTATTTATTTTATTGGATAAAGTAACGAGTTTCAAATTAATTTAGACATGCTTACTTTGTGTGGCTTCTTTAATCCTTGGTTTTATTTGTTTCCATCATTCAAAAGTTAAATGCCTGCGACAATACACGCCTTATATAAATGAATGCTGTAGTTAAATTCCATTATAATAATCTAAACGTTAGTTATGGTTTGACACTGCTATCAGTGACAGTTAAATCAAAACGAAATCATACAATTTTCGCAAAATTTCTTACTTAACATTTACAACTTAAGACATGAATAGATTTTTTTTTTTTTTTTTTTTTTTTTTTTTTTTTTTGCAGACATAATTTACGTGTAAATAGAAGGATTTGCTTAACAGTGTAGCAGGACGTTATTACCACACATAACAATTTATATATTTCAAATTATTTTAGTATTAATTTTATTCAGGGCCTAGATTAGATTAATTAAACTGATCTCGGGCAGCCCAAATTGTATATGGTTAATTTAACATGCAAGGTTATTTATGTGGTAGGACTCAAAGAAAATGGGCGAATGAGAAAGCAAGGGTTTTGATGCCATTTGGCGAACACTAGAAGCATACCGCCGGTCCCCCTCCCCCGCCAGAACGGCGCAGGACAGCACAAGGCAAAAAGGCTACCCTGTCCCGTTAAGATCCTTCCAAGGTTGAGTGCATCGCCCCGTTCTTGGGACGCGAAGCTGTGAAGGTCACAACACCCTACCAAACTGACGCGCGGGAGACCGCTAGCAAAATTGCCGCGAATCTGAGTGTGCTGCGACATGACGTGATTCCTAGAAAGCTTATTCGGCCAATGAAAAGTATCCTCGGGATTTTCATAAGTTAAATTAGGACTTATTCTGCCCCTGCATGTTTCTTCGCCGAGAGGAGGGAAGCCATCTTTCCGAGGAAGAGACAGACACTTATGGTTTGGCAGCAGTACGAGACGGTTCGACCCTGGGTGCGTCGGACATTAACCGTCCTATGATCGCAGGCTGGTGACCCTCGTGTGGTCGCTGTATCGACCTCGCATAGAGACAGGCCAGGCTGTGCGACAACCACAAGTGACGCTGTCTACGAGATGGTAATGTTCACTCGCCAGGTCATGAATCATTGGGTTCTTTGAGACTGCAACAGACCCATAACCGACTTGGGACGGAGACCTCTGTTCATCAAGCAGATCCAATTCTGAGCTAGCTGGCATTTTTGTTGAACGTTATGTGTTGTGGAGGCCTTGCAAATCACAAGTTCCATAATTTTTTCCTTAATTTAGCGGCGCCCGAGATTCATTTTCATGTACTTATTTTTTAATTGCTGATATTGTGCATATTTGTCATCTTTTAATAATTTACTTCATTAGATAATTCCCGAATCACATTAACGTAAATTCATTCAATTGTTTGTTTTAATAAATCGGCCAATTGTAACGTCTAGGCTTTGTGTGTGATATATTTGATTGATTTATATGTTAATAGTAAATTTAAATATGTGTAGCGGTGTAAAAGCCAAATGAACAAAATAAATATCAATGTCAGTTTCTTTGCGATCTGGCAGCTATGAGATTCTTGCCAATCCAAAATTAATTCTTTAATAAATATAATTAAATTTAAAATCCCCCCCCCCCCCCTCTCCTTGTAGGATCTCATTACAACAGGTAACAGACTTATCGACATTGGATATAGAACAATGGGATAAAGAAAATACAATTTTCTTCAAGTTTGTTTATGCTATAATAACAAAATTAAACTTAATTGTTTCTGCTGATAACAATGGCCACCAAACTGTCGTAAAATTTCATATTTCACTGTTAGCCAGTTTTGCCACATTCAAAATCGTAGCCAGGAACTTTTCATAACACTCACATAAAGCAGTTTTATTAATGAACGAGCTGTTGCTCATAGTTTCTTCAACTAGGGCACTTTATTTATTTTACGGTACAAACGGATATGCGAAGTAGTTAGGTCTTAAGTCTTCTATCGAACTTACCGGCATAGACAATATGATTAAATTTTAAGCGCATAGTAATCATTAAATCGCAAATACATTGATTAATGCAATGTCGCACGACTCGGAAATAACTTAAAAGACTGATAATGATTATTAGTGTTAATTGAGAATAACACAATGCCGCTAGTGCGCGTTCCGGAAAACATTTCGACTGGAAAAAAAGAATCTTACTTTTAAATAGGTACTGATTTGTGAGCCATTTTTCCTAATCTACCAGCTTTGAGGTCACACCAAAATGAAACAATTCCGATTTTAATGCTGGGACTATAGACTGTACATTGTTCATAACTCATTAATATTAGAAGAATTCAGTATGTGTGCACATATTTTCAACCCTACCCATTATAACTCCTCAAAAACGCTGCACCAAACAACAGGCTCACCATCAATATTCATCATAGTATGCTACTAACAAAAAATATTAATTATTCGACTAAAAGAATGGTACTATCAATACCACCAACGTATTCAAGCCACAGATTATTAAACCGGGGCCACTCGCTTGCCAAACCTCGCCAAACCTTCACAAATTGAAACGTGTGGATAGGGCGTTTGACTAGGCTTGTGTAGATTTACTAGCACTTGTGGCTGATCCAATCAAATGTCGTTTTTTTTTGAACAAATCAAAGGAAGTTTGCGGCAAGCGTTTGCGAAGCGTCTACACGTCTGTGCGGACTTGTTATCGGTTGTGAAATCACTGCGGACAGACATGCGTCCCTGTTTGTTGTGATCGAAGTGGTACAGGCAAATTAATAAATGGCCCAACAAGGATATTTTAAAATTCCTCGAATGCTACCAACTAGAACCCTGCATTTTTTACCCGAAGAATAAAAACCTAAAGAAGAAAATAAGTAGCTCATGTAGTCCTCTTAGTGAAGTTTAAAAAAAACTGTCATGAAGGTTAAAAAGAAAAGATATAATTTATTATTGTCAAATTTCGTAAACATTTAAAGAAAAAACAAGATTCTATTCGCTCTGGCTCAGGTACAAATTTAGCTGGAATACTTCTCTGAAGTCGGTATTTTCTTAAGAAATCGTAGGTGAAATTTCATTCTGCGAATATTCACAATCAACATGGCTCATGCGGCAGAATTTATCAAAATGCCCAGATGGCTCAAAAAGAAGCTCATTAATTGTTTCTTACATAAATTCTCTGCAATAAAAAAATTTGATACAGACATTATTATGCAGCTAAAACAATAATTATTATAAGATTCTAATTATAAAACAATGCGCTAATATTAAATGAAATACATATATGTAGATATATAGTAATCATAGTTGCGTGAATGAAATTATGATAATTACCTGGTACAGTTTTTATGGATTTTTAACATTCACGATCTTCTTTGCCGTCTTTCTCGTTTTTTTTATGAAAATAGGCTAGGCCAAAAGTTATGGCCAAAACAACCTCTACACCCGTCATGCTTGCTTCTCCAAAACATACTAGTACACGCGCAAGCGTGTGGATGACGATGCTTGGCTCCCCTAAATTAACCAAGCATTTAAGAGTCTTGGAGTTTATGATAAGCGACAAGCGTGTGGTCCTGCGGTTACATTTAGTAAATTCTCGATGCGTAGTTAGGATGATTAACTACACTTTTCTGTCATTTAGAAAACAGCTTGTGATGAATGATGAATATATAGGGCTAGTATAGTATGTCCGATATATAAGTGAAGAAATATGATGTTACCCACAACGCTGCTGAACGCTTTTAGGGAAGAAAGCGTATACCGGTTTTAATCGATTGAACAATCGTCATTTCAGTCAGGCGAGGAATCAAATTAGTAAGTTTCTGAGCAATCAGTAAAAATGAGCTTTGACAACAAATAAACATACTGTGCTGATATCAGAGCTCGTTTGCTTGGCTACTTCATCGGTCAGAAGTAATTCTTTCTAGTAATGTAGCAATAGCCACAGAGATCACAATTGGTACTTTGCCAGCAAGCAGTCACTTGACCAATACATTGTTTAAGTTTCTTATGCTCGTGTAAGCAACAAAATCTGTTGATCCCCGTAGAAATGCACGAATATTCAGTAGCAATTAAATTAAAAGGGATAAATTTCATTTACATCTATATTAGGTCGAACAGTGCCGTAAGACAGAAATATTTCAATCCAAAAGTTTCTAGTTGTCTCAGAATATCACCTCGGTGAAACTGATGTCCTTTTTGAAAGTGCTAAGATTCGATCTTCTGTCAGTGTTACTCTCGTTCACAATCTAACCTAATTTCCAATCATCGTAATGTCGTAAATTTTATAAATCTAGTAAGAGATCAAATGAGATCATGACTTTTAGAAATGAATTATAGGACTGATGATGATTCACAATGAAAATAATAAAGTTTCAAGTATCAACTAGGAAGCACTGGTAAATCAGCCTTGTGCTAACAACAACCTGTATCTACCCCTCTGCTGGTTGGGACTGATTGATTCACCTAGGTAACTGTAGGCAAATAAAAATTTTCGTGGCGCCATAATGATCTAGGGGCAAAGATTCTCATCTACTGCTCCATTCTCCTTTGACTCAACTAAACCGGCTATCTGATCAGATATCTGGGGACCTATAATTTAACGTGTGAACTAAAGACCAAAATATATATAAGACTAGTGTAAGCCCGTGACCGTTTTTTGCATATCGTCACGGGTTTGGAATACTTACAGTTTTTAGGGTCAAAGATTATAACAGGTTGACCTGATCTGACAAAATATGAACTTCACCCTTGGGATGAAAAAATCTCTTGACCTTGAAGAACTCAGAAGTATTATTAAACGTAGGTATTGTAACAAGATGACTAGATGAGTCATCTCGTACAATTTAAATTAATATTGTTTGATTCGATAAATATAAGAAATAAATGGATATTCTTTTTTGAGCAGTAAATAGAAATCCGCGTCTAGCTAAGAGTGGCTTAAGCCGGAAGTGTCCGGTATGTCGAGACAGTGAGGGGATTATCTTTGGCAAGTTGATACCGGTGAGAAAGGCTGGGAATTTTGTGGATGGAGTCCTTGAAAATTATTCCTACATATCCTCCCGAACAATCCCGACAAAACCCGAAGACTCTTAGCAAATGAGAGGCAATGTATTAGTCAGCGAGAGGGGATACTTTTGTGAAGCCAATCCGATGTGTTTATTTCCTCATGTGATTGGAAATTTACAAATTTTTTGTTTCCATGATACTCGCCGAGGAGAAGGAGAGAGACGAGCTTTTAGAGGCGAGAAGAGGTGACTCCGTCCAGAACGATCGCGCTGTCAACTGCCTGCCAGAGGACTGCGGATGATTTCGTTCTGGAGGCTTCAATGATTGAGCGCCTAGTCCGATCATGTTGTCACTTGTGTTGGTTGACGTGACAAGTGCCTAGCAATACCTCGACTGGTGCGCTGTTTCAGAGACGACAGCGCTCTTGTTGCGACGCATCGGGCAGTCAGACAGACACGGTAATTATACCTCCAGAAACAGTGTGTACTCAGACGAATCATTGCGACAGCCCTTTAACAGTCTAATGAGTAAGAGTTCTTATGCCGCTGGACATTAATTCCTGAGCTAGTTGTGTCTAAAAGCCGAATGCTTTTTGGTTTTCTTTATCCAGTTTGAATTGAAAGACTGACTTCCATGTTTGGAAACATTCAATAACTATTATTTGTGAGAACAAATTAACTCCCTGGCGCCCTATGTAATCCAGTTAAATATGATTTTTTCTTGTTATCGTTGTAATACAAGAATCGCTCTCATTATGCATAAGAGAGTTTTTGCTTCAGTTGCATATGGAATTTGTAACTCTTTGTAATGTACATGTATTGCCATTTCTTAGCTTCAAATAACAATAATTGTTTGTTTGCTAATTCGCATCTGTAAGACGAGGTATTGCATTGAATTGTATTTTGCACACACAGATGTTTAAGATTAATGATAAATATACCTCTGTCTGTAAGCATTCATGAGTACCAAATAAACCATAATTTTAGGATCTTTTAAAATACTAATAACAGAAGTAATGGTTTCACCTCTGTTTCCTGAAATTAATAATATGCATTGCAGAAGGTAGAGGAAGGTGGCGATTTAAATTATGCAAGGTAAGCAATTAATCTCCCCCACCGACAATCCGCTACAGTATTAAATACGGACAGGTAAGATCGTGCAGTCGTATAATTGTTTTAAAGGTCGTAGACTTGAACTTGCTTAAATACAAACTTGACTTGAATTTGACCCTTAAAGTTCTATCCACAAAATTTAAAAATTTCCTGTTTGCTTCGAAAGCATCACATTGTTTTTCTACTGAGACGGGGCAAACACTCATAATGTAATCATTGATCACAGTATCTGTAACTCCCAGAGAACATAATACACATACCATATTATTAAACAGTTGAGCAACTCCGAATAAATTAATTGACAGAATAGTTGATTCGGTAATATATTTTGTCTGATATCCACTTAATATAACTTACGTACAGCGATCATGAATAAAGACCATTAACGAAAGTTATCAGTGAAGTAACTAAAAAGCAAATAAACCATAATGCTTAAACTTTGGTCAAGCAACATCATTAGTGAAAGTATTAATTAAATTGAAATTTATCCCAAGCCGGAATGACAACTGGCATTCGTGGATACAGCAGAGACCGTGAGTAACTTAATTTTTTAATATTGCTTTCATTAGCAACATGTTACTGAAAAGCAGATCAACGTATTTCAACAGCAAAATTTATCAGTATTTTTTTAACTATGAAATTCTACGAAAATCAAACTTAAGGAATGTATTATGGCAATGAATTTGGTAGCAGTTTCTTTGATATTAAATTGTGAACATAACCACGAATTTCTACTAATGGTATCTCTAGTCGCTGTTCTGCGAGCGAAGGCTGACACGAGCCATCGTTCTTCAGCCAATAGCTATCGAAGTTAGTGTATGAGTCACCTTACAAAAATCTATAGTTGACAGTAGATATTAGCCATAATTCCAAATATATATATATATATATATATATATATATATATTGTCATTTCATTCCTTCCCCAGGTGGGGGAAGGCGGGCTGGCAGCACACAGGTCGTGCTCTTCAGCCTAGTGATACATTTTTACAATAGATGTAATTAAAAATATAAAAGTTACAATATCATATTACAATATTAATTGGTTTTTTAAGTTTTTCTACATAATCAGAGTGCTGTTATTTGAAGATTTTTACCGAATATCAACACAAATACAAATGGTTTTCAGTTAGATGGGCTAAAGGGTGGGGTTTATTTTGGGTCGGTTCTCTTGGTCGGGTATCGGTGGCGGTCGGTCTATGTGATGGGTTTTGATAAGGATGCTAAGGAGATGGAATGTGGGTGGTACTTGTTTATAGGAGATGGGGAGGTGGTGTGGTTCGGTGATAAGGTTTATGGTTATAGGATTATTGTTATTGAGACTATTGATTGCGTATTTTATGCGGAGGGATTCTAAGTGGGTTAGGATGTGGAGGAATTTTATTTGGGTGTGCAATAGGTGGGTGGGTGATGGCAGTCGGATACGGTAGGCGATTCGGAGTGCTTGGCCTTCTATAATTTGAAGTCTATCGTAGAAGTAGTCGGGGGCGGATAACCATGAGAGGTGACCATAGGTGTGGATGGGACGGAGGAAGGCTTTATATGTGTTGACGATGACGTTGCTGCGGAGTCCCCAGGATGTACCAGTGAGTAATTTCAGAAGGTTCAGTCGGGTAGTGGCTTTGGTGATGATAGTTTTCAGGTGGGGTATCCAGGTTAGGTGGCGGTCGAAGGTGATGCCTAGGTATTTAACAGTGGGTTGTTGCTGGATGGGATGATTGTAGATGCTAATGTTGAAGTCGGCGAGGCGGTATCTTCTGCTAGTTTTTCCAAAGATGATGGCTTGTGTTTTATTAGGATTTATGATTAGTCTCCAGCGGTTGCACCATTTTAAAAATTTGTCCAGTTCTTTCTGTATAAATTTTTGTGATTGTTGCAATGATTTATACATGGCTAGGAAGGCGGTATCGTCGGCGTATTTGAGGATGTATGTGGGTGGTGCGGGCATGGGTGTGTGTGAAATGTAAATGATGTAATGGAGTGGCGAGAGGACGGATCCTTGGGGGACACCTGCGGTAGGAGAAAAAATGCGGGACAAGAAGTTGTTAATGGCTACAAATGAGGTGCGGTGTGTGAGGAAGGAGGCTATTGTACGGATGTAGGTGATTGGTAAGGCGAAGGTTTGTAGTTTAAAAATGAGTCCGGCGTGCCATTGGCGCCTGGCGGGTCGAAGGCTTTTCCAATATCTAGTAGGATGAGAAATGCGGATCGGTGGGTATTGATGTGGGTCGTCAGGAGGTGAACTAGTTTGAGGAGTTTTTCTTGGGTGGTTAGTTTTGGGCGGAAACCGCACTGGGCAAATTCCAAAATAATAACATTATATTTTATAACATTACAGGAATATTTCAACTGAGGGAATGTACTTCACTTAGCAGTGTAATCGTACTTATATGCGGATATCTTTAACTTAATTACTCAAATTGGTGACGTCACATCAAAACGAAACACTTTACTTAATCCTATAAAATCTTATCAGTTACATTTGCCTGAATCGCATTCAACAAAATAGCTGATACATAGTCAAACGTTGTTTTGTTCAAATCTCAGCTTCCCAACGTGGTATGGAATTTTTAACACTCCTCATTTTAGTAGATGAATACTGGGCTCCACAGTATTCAGAATCCCATGCAAATACTTAGTTTTAGTGTGAATCGCGGACAGCAAAACGTTTGTTGATTGTCGCAGAGTAGGCGTTAACGGTCTACAATATAAGTCACAAGAACATCCTGTTACAGGTTAAATACTAGACGACCCGTGCGAAATTTTCATCAGTACGATGAATAGCAAGGTTGTTGTTTTGTAATAGTTTGAAAGAAAAATCGCCTGATTTGTAGTAATTTTTTCATTTGTTTAGTGTAATAGGTACGTAACAAAAGCCAACGCCAATAAAGCATTTTATTAATATCTCTGTGATATGTGCTACTGCATCTAGCGGCTTGATTCTGAACTGTCTATAACGCATTACTTTTACAGTTCATAGTTATTATTTTTGTCCTTCAAGGGCCAAATTCCGAAAAATTTCGTTATTAATTTATAATGTTGCCAACCTTAATTTTAACAATGATATCTCATTTATCGATTTCGGTTAGTTATTTGCCCTTTAAGTGTCAAATTCCAAAAAAGACCTTAATTCCTTTCCCAAAATATGATGTGACCAAACCAGATACCTCAGTATTTAAAATGATACCTCATTTATCTATTTCGGTTAGATATCAAGAAAGATCAATGGCTTGTGACAAAAAAAAAAAAATACGTTATGGAAATAATGCTTTTGCCCTTTAAATGTTAAATTATGAAATATTCCTTTCTTAAAATATGTTGTGACCACAGCGAAGTTCTTATTCTTCAAGATAATACCACATTTATCTATGTCAGTTAGATATCAAGGGATTTAAATGGCTCGTGACACCAAAATGTATTGTAGAAATATTGATACTTTTGTCCTTTTTAGAAAAAATTCTCTTAATTTATAATGTCACGAAAGCGGATATCTTAATATTTAAAATGGTACTTCATTTATCGATTTCTGTTAGGAATACGAGATAAATGGTTCGTGGTACAAAAAACAGCATTTTAGAAATATTGACAGTTTTGGCCTTTAAGGGTCGAATTCGGAAAAATTCCTTTCTTAAAATATGATGTGACTAACGCCGATGCCTTAATTTTTAAAATAACACCTCATTTATCGATTTCGGTTAGGTGTGAAGGAAGATAAAGGCTTGAGAAAAAAAAAACCCTTGTAGAAATAATACATATGATTGCAATATTGTTGCAGGCCATGTTTCCACAGTTGTTTAATTAATTACCAGTTGAAAGATAACGTCAATGCAACTGTTTAATTCATTTATTGTTGCGTCGTACGCGTTTCACCTCTCATCGAGGCATCTTGAAGTGCAAAATTAATAATATTCGTCGCTGATGATGCCTCGATGAGAGGTGAAACGCGTACGACGTAACAATATTTATTTATTTATTTATTTATCAATCTTGTTCCATGGATCCCTGCTGAGGAAATACCTCTGGGATGTGAAACATGTCATTGTTGATACATATACACATAATATGAGTCATATCATAGTAAATATATATATATACATATTTTACAAATACAAGAAATAATAAACATACATTTTTGCAACTGAGTTTTGCAAACGTCATAATGAGTACAATTAATTATTTTCTTCAAATTCTTGAATGGAGTAGAAGGAGTTGCCAATAAGATAATCTCTAAGTTTTTGTTTGAATACATCTTTATTATCTGAAAGCTGTTTTATACGATTAGGTAGTTTATTAAACAGATGTATCCCAGAATAATTAACTCCTCTTTGTACTAATGACAGAGATGTTTGTGTTTTATGCAAGTTATTTCTGTTTCTTGTATTGAAACTGTGTACCTGTGAATTAGGTGTAAACAGGTTAAAATTTTCTACGACAAAGCTCATGAGACAATATATATACTGAGAATACATTGTAAGAATATTGAGTTTCTTAAAGAGTTGTCTGCAAGAAGTTCTTGGTTTTACCCTACACAGAAACCTAATAGCTCTTTTCTGTGCTATGAAAACTTTTTTACTTTGTGAAGAGTTTCCCCAAAAAATTATGCCATAGGACATTACTGAATGAAAATATGAGTAGTACACCTGTCTCATTAATTCTAGATCTGCTGTTAGAGAAAGTGTTCGTATTGCAAAGGTGGCACTACTTAACTTTGCCAGTAGTGTAGTGATATGATCATGCCAACAGAGTTTCTGATCTATTTTAATACCAAGAAATTTTATACTCTCTGTTTCTAAGATTGTGTTGTTTTTATAGTTTATACATATATCTGGCTGTGCATAGTTTTTTGTTTTAAACCTAATATAATGTGTTTTTTCAAAATTTAATTTTAATGAATTTGCCTTAAACCAATTTGCTACTACTCTAAGTACTTCATTTACATTAAATTCTATAGTACTGTTTGGTGTTTTACGCACAGTCAGGTTAGTGTCATCTGCAAATAAAACACTCTTAACTTTGTCGGATAAATTTCCAGGAAGGTCATTGATGTATAACAGAAAGAGGAGGGGACCTAAGACAGAGCCTTGTGGAATTCCATGTTTTATTTTCTCCCAGTCTGATGAAGCATCTTTACTTATTTTAGAATCAAAAATTGAAACTTTTTGCATTCGGCTTTCAATGTATGATTTAAACCATTTACCTGCGGTCCCAAAAATACCATAGTATTCCATTTTTTTCAAAAGTAATTCATGATTTACACAGTCAAATGCTTTTGCAAGATCACAAAATATTCCTACAGGATTCATTTTATTATTCAGTTCCTCAAATGTGTTATTTAAAAATGAATATATAGCCATTTCTATGGATGATCCTTTTTTGAACCCAAATTGTGAATTAGTTAGGATATTATAGTGTGTAACATGTTTTATTACTCTTCTATACATGACTTTTTCAAAAACCTTTGAGAATGTTGAAAGTAATGAAATGGGACGATAGTTGTCTACACATGTTACTTCTCCTTTTTTAAATAATGGTTTTACAACAGCATATTTTAGTCTATCGGGAAAAACACCTTGTATTAAGGATTCATTACAAATGTGAGCAAGTACATGACTGATACAGTCTGAACATCTTTTCAGTAATTTACTTGAAATATTGTCATAGCTGGAAGAATTTTTAGGTTTTAATTGTTTAATGAGTTTATTTATTTCTGAGACTGTTACTGGTGGCAATTTCATCTCCACAAAGCTATTTGGGAAAGCAGTCTCAAGAAGCCTTAGAGAACTATGTGGGGATTGCTTTTCTATGCCTAATTTATCTACTACTGACGTAAAATGTTTGTTAAATATTTCACAAACTTCCCCTACTTCGCTATACACATATCCATTTTGTTCTATTTTTATGTCTTTAGAGTGATTTACAGTTTTTCCTGTTTCAGTCTTTATTATATTCCATATTGTTCTCATTTTATTGTCTGAATTTTCGATTTTCGCCGACATGTACCTGTTCTTGGCCTTCCTTATTACATTTCTTAGTATTTTAGAATAAAGTTTATAGTGAACTTTCAGCGCATAGCTATCCGATTCTCTCATTTTTAAATAAAGGTCCCTCTTTGTTTTACTAGAGATTCTAATACCCTTTGTTATCCATCCCATGCCCAGTTCATTGTTTAGAGTGTTGGGAATTTTCCTTTTTTTGAAACTACCTTCAAAAAGTGTTAGAAATATATTCAGAAAGGAATCAAATTACGCATTAACACCCTGCGCATTATATACTTCTAACCAGTTTTCATTGTTTAAGGTATCTATGAAGTGTTTTATATTATTTTCACTAATATTTCTTCTATAAACCCAGCTTTTCTTTATCTGTTTAACAGTGTTCCTGGACTCAATACATAATAGCTGGGCATCATGATCTGAGATACCATTTATTACTGGATGTATGCTGTAATTACTGCACTGAGAAATATCCATAAAAAAATTATCAATTGCAGTCCTGCTATTATTTTGTATTCTCGTAGGAAAATTTACAAGTGCTGTTAAGTTAAAAGACAACATCAAGGCTTCCATATCTAATCTATCATTGCTGTGATTCAGAAAGTCAACATTGAAATCTCCACATAATACTATTTGTTTGCTATTTGTAAAACTTAGTAGCAAAGACTCTAAATGAGATAAAAACAGTCTGAAATTACCTGAGGGGGCCCTGTAAATTGCTATCACTATCAGCTCTTCCTTATCATATTCTAGTTTAGTAACACAACATTCAAAGTGTTGTTCTATACAATACTTACTTACAACAATAAATGAATTAAACAGTTGCATTGGCGTTATCTTTCAAACGGTAATTAATACATATGATTATTTCGAATCAGGGTACTACTAAAATCAATTTCTTTCATTACTACTTAGGGAGCGTGCATAAACCACGTAGCTCCATTTTGGCCTCTTGTGAACCACCCCTCCCCCCCCCCCCCCCACGTAGCCCTACGTGGCTTTAGTCTCTATCCCTCTCCCCCCCCCCCCCACATGTAGTACGTAGCTTTTTTCCCTTTTGATTCCAGAAAACATTTTGTATTGTTTTCTTTTGTCAGACTATTGTAAATTACATACGGAGATAATTAACTGAGGGAAATAAATATTCACATGCTGTTGTGAGTTCTGTTCCTCATTTTAAATGTGAAAAATGGTATGAGAGGAATGTTACGTGGCCTTCGGAACCCCCCTTCCTCCCCCCACGTAGCCCAACGTAGCCTTTCAGTCAACCCCCCCCCCCCCCCGGACCGAGCCACGTAGTTTGTGCACGGTCCCTTATCACTTCTGTACGATTCAGATTTTTGGAGTTACAGCAATAATTCTAGCCTTTTAATGCTATCCAGCTCATTAAAATGTAAAAGTAATTGTTAACCGCAACTTCGGTGAACCCTCAATTCCATTATGTAGCAGATAAAACACGGCAGCTAAAATCAATTACATTACTTAATTCCATCAAATGATACACTGCCGCTCGTACACTGAAATCACGAAAGCTTGAAGAAAGTGAATCCAATTATTAGATTATGTGTGAATCGTGTTCAACGCTAATTGCTACTAGTCTCTGATCATTTTAATCTTAAATTTTCAAGCATTCATAGTTCATCTCAAAATGAATCATAGGGCATATTTTACCACCAGGAATAGTGGCCGTTTTTACCCGAATACCGTTCATCCAAATAGTCCGACAGACATATGTTTTTAAGTGGACATAGGTGTTTGGAATTGTGCTTTTGAGGAGATATAATGGGTTGGGTTGAATCTTGGTGCAGACATATTCAGGTCTTCTAATACGTAGCTTAACCGTTTCTTCCAAGTTTAAAGTCCACATCCGACAGGCGAATAACCATCTACAGTACATTATGTCCTCACTCCATTTACACTGCGAAGAGTTTTGGATTTTGATCTACAATGCAGCAGTTAGAAATTACAACGATTAACATTTCTTCCAGCTCCGTGACTTGAACCAATTACCCTGTAATTGAGAACCAGACATTTTCTTAATTTCGTAGTGTCATGGGCCTCGTTGTGGGCTAAAAATCTGAGAACTTCGTAGCAACGCATGATGACCCAGAAGTAATGAGTGAATTAGTTGTGTTAAACGTAAGTCATTAGAAGGGATAAGTTTCCTTTACATCTATAATTGGTCGAACATGCCCTTTAAACCGAAAATTCCATACCCGAAAATTTATGATTGTCCTCAAAAAATCCAGGTCTGCATGACTGATTGCCTTTTTCAAAATGTGAAGAATCGGTTGTTTCTCGAAGCTACATGAACAATTTAACCTTATTTTCAATCAGTGCATTGTCAAGAAATTCACAAATGTAATGAGAAATCAAATCGGTTTAGGACTCAAATAAGTATTTAGACTGAAAATGATTTTCAGTTAAAATAAAATAGAGTTTGTAAGAGTCCTGTGTAAATGACAGCACTGAAAGGGTAGGCCGAGTGGTTGATTTAGGTGATTTATGGACGTTTGATGTGTTGAGAATCTAGAGGAGAGTTTACTATCCTCGTGACGTTCGCGTAGCGTAACAAATCTCTTGTATCTTGATACGAAACTCCTCTGTCCAGACTAGTTGGCTACTAAAGAAGATGTTAAGTCTGGATTAATTTGACCCTAGCTGATTAATAGGTTCAGCAACTCAGGATAAGGAAGACTAGCTCGTGTTGAGTGGCTACTTGATGATATACTCTGATAAATTATAATAGGCGGCTAACAGTTATAGAATCTCGATTAATAAACACTGAAGACTGTAGGCAATACAGTTGGTAACGTGACCTGTGTCCGGCTGAACGATGCTTCTGCGTCTAATTGAAGGTAGACTGTATGACTGAACAATTACTTCTTGTTTAAATGGATACTGAACTGGCTACTTGGAATATCTGATCCCATGATTTTACGAAAACCTACACGGTGTACAGACTTAAGATAAAGAGAGGGCCTAGCGGTTAGATACCCACAGTGACTTGAAGAAAGCTCCTCGTGGAATGAGAGGAAGAAATATGTCTTTACTTCAGAGGTAGACTCTATTGACGTCATTAGCCAGTTCAGATCGGTGTTGTTGATAGTGGACAAGTCTGTGCTGAGATAGTGTTTATCTTAGTTAGTCAGCTCTACGACATCAAATAAATAAATAAACGCTCTACCTAACTCCTTAAAAAACGAACCTGTAGTTTTCATTTTTATATTAACGTTATTAAAAACGGATAATTCTAATTATGGCCCTCCAGCATTTGAGGAACGACCCAGACGGATGGGTGGCAGCCATGCAGTTCCCAGACAATGTACTGCTTCCCTTATGTAGGAGGGTACTTCGTGTCCAACCCTCAAAAGTGAAAGGTGTTCAACGAAAACAACAGAAAGACGTTCAGACACGGTTTTGTTGATTTCTCAGCTTCCTGGCCTCGCATGAAAATTATGCATTCCGCATCTTACTCCTTGGAAGGCATTAATTTGCCCAATCATGGAGTATGCCTACCCAACGTGGGGTTATGCCGCAGCAACTGATCGCAAAAGGCTGCGAACAATCCAGAACTGGGCACTGAGAAGAGTACTGCACCTGCCTTACAATTTCCCAACAGAGCACCTACACACTATAACCAGTACATTAAAACATATAGATAGTTTCAAAATGCTAGCTGAACGTTTCTGGAAAAAATGCTAACGGCTCTTAATGAAATAATTCGTAACCTTGGTCATAACTATATTGAAGGGCAAAGATATAACATGCCAAAATCCATCTTCTCAATGTAAATTAACCAATAACCTCACTAGGTACACCGTTAAAAAAATCAACCCAGCGAAGCCACTAGAAAATGCAAACAAACATATGAAATTGACAACAATCCCAACCAGCAAACCATAGGGGTCGATGTTGCCAACAAAGGGAATAGGAACCCCTACTCAAATACAGCCAACTCCTTCTGTGAGTGTTTTACTCCCGCCATCGGAGAGGCTCTACTACTTTTGTCTCTTTTAGGATGGTTTTTGGGTCTCTATTTTTTTCTCATTGGGGAAAAAACGGGCTTTGGGCTTCTAAGACGTCCTTATTTGAAAACCCCGGACAGGTTTCATATCGCCTAGTAGGGATGAGCGTTGATAACAACAGCGTGAGCAGGTGTACGATCATTCCTAGTTGGCTTTCTTGTAATCGGCTGTGAAATCTATTGTTGTTGTATTGACGAGCATCAGATGGTGAGGATTGCTTTGGTGGCCGTAATTTGTCTTGGTGCTTGTCATCTCTGGTGGCATCGTCTTCTTTGTTCTGCTGGTGAGGGGGCGGTTTCTATTGACGGCCGCTTGCAGCTTCCGCCTCAGTGGACAACCCCCATAGCTGGCCGCATGGTCTGCGGCGCAGTTAGCGCATGTTGAGCAGAATCTGCGGTTGTCACTCTTCTTGGACGCTGTGTTGCACGGTGTTCAGAATCAATTGCACATACGTAGATAAATTTTAGTATTAATCGTGAATAACTAACATATCTTTTCTTCTCGCAGTCGAAGTGTTAAAATAATTTTATATAAACAACAGTAGTAACTGGTCATTATTAAAATAATATGCAGTTCCACATGGGATACCTGGTAAATTTTAAGTCAGTTCGCGGAATCCATCAATTCCAAATTAACTTTAGTCAAGAATGTCCATAAGAGTCAAGACTCTCAAAAATTTGTTATACAACTAATATGTAAACACCAGTTAGAATTCGGAATAATATGGTGCCATTGGTACATGTGCCTGGTAATATTTTGATTAAATTTATATTGTATTGCTGGCATTTTTTCTTAACGTTTTAGGTTTTTGAAGTCTCAATATAATGAATCATTTTTTATTGTAATCCTCAGAATGTGCTGTACTTTATTCGAGACCCTATTAAAATCAGACCAAATGTTTTGGGTGAATCGCGTTCTTCATAATTAGAATAAAAGAGAACAGATTCGTTTTTCTTCCCAGATTCCTTATCAGAATAAAATATACCTCATTTTAATCCTGGAAACCTGAGCTGCCCTGTGTTAGAATGCTTATGAAAATCCGTCCTCTTGGTTTTTGCATGTGTGGGGTACTAATCACTGAAAATGAAACTATCAAACCTTAATTTACAAATATAGAGTAAGCAGTAAGGGTACCAAAAATCGGCTTTATTTGTTGGATAAGAGTTAAAATCTTATTACTTTTAATGGAACAAAAATTAAAAAACACTGCTGTTAGTCATGTGACACGAAATAACAATCAGAGTGCATGATGTCTCATATCAGCTCGCGCCAGTGTAACTCCCATGTGTAACTGTCAGTTGAGAATCTGTACGTTGTATATTTAAAGTTTTTAAGGTCTCAGTGATGGTTACAAGCCAATTAAACTACTTATATTTGAAATGGAAGTGCACGACATGCAGGAGAGGCCTCACTAACATGACCTGAGCAACCAAAAAGACACACCAAACGAAAAGACGCCAATCTTTTAAAGTCTGAAGGAAATATCATCAGACAAACCCTTCTCAATAAACTTCTTGAGAAGTATAAGCACCAAACGCTCCGGGTGTGTGTGCCTGAATTTACCAAGGCAAATAGCTCGAATTGGCCTAAAATTGATGTAATGATGCCAGGAATGTTTTTTGCATTCAACAGGGATTTCTGTTCCGCAGAATTTCGGAACGTCAAACCGTCCAAGTAAGTGTAGCTGTTCTTTTAGTTATATTACCACATTACGACAAAATGTTAGAATATAAGTTATTTGAGAATCATGTATGTTATTGACTCGTTTTAGTTAGTACAAATTTGTAATTTATGATTTTAGTTAGGGAGTTTACATTTTGAGTATTAATTTCCAATATTTCGTTTTAATATTTTTTAAAAGGTTTTTAAAATGATTGTTGCTGAAAAAGCTTATGTGGTTGCTATACGTTAATGTAATTATTACTTTAATTGGCACGGGAGGTTAAGGAGGATAAAGTTAAGTTTTTTTACATTCGTTCCACGTTACATTTCCGACAATAATGATGTGAACGTTGTGACATTCACAACGTATATTAGTGGTTTTACACATTGCTCTAACACTAGAAATTTATTTTGATCGTATTAAAAAAAATATCTGTCTTATCCAGGCCTAACTATTTTTCGGTATTCATTGAAGCTTGTTTACAAATACGTGAAATAAATGTAGATTCCTCCGGCATAAAATCAAGTGTTGCACAGACTTAAGTCAGAGAACGCAAGTTCCAACATTATAAAGGGATTTAAATAAACACCGCACATGGTTATGTGCAAACCCTTAGTAAACAAATTTATTATCAAATTCACAACATGGGTTTGTTGGAATACAACACGGTTTCATGCGTACTGCAATGTCTGCATTTGTCGGATGGCTGTGCTGGGTACTCTATATCTTGTTTAAACTTTTTTTAAATGTTTTTCCTAAGACCTGCGAAGCATTTCTTTTACTGCTGTTCTTCTTCTGCTAACTGACTACTTTGGCCGAATGGGATCTGAGAATCATCCGGTTGTATGGTCTAGCCGGCTAGGTTTCTGTAATAGAAAATATTCTGAGACAGTTAGTCGAACGAAAATTTGCGGGTATTAGCATCTATTGATCGATAGATGATCCGAGGCAGTGCCATGGTTTCCGTGGATCAGCTACAAGTGAGGTAAATTATAAGTTGTTCCCTATAAGGTGAACTTAAGCTGGGTGAGCAATTTCAGACACGCGCGTCATGGGTGCTCAGTTGACGGGTGACAGTTTTTATCTTGTTTAGTTCAGGAGATATTTTATCTCCAAATTAAGGTAGTTAGGTTGAATACAACTTGACCCAGAAAAAAAATTGCCAAAGCCTTAAGGAACTGCACGCTGGAAATTCACAATAGGTATTTTATTATCTCCCTAGCGTATGTAATTAGGTTGTAAACGGTCTGGACTTGAGGAAAAATGTCACCGAAGGACAACGAACTATACCTACTGCTGATTTTTTTACATTCGATGTATCATTGTTTCTTGGAGTTGCATAAGAATTTATATCAAATTGCGGCGCAACGAATATGATAGCCTATGCTGCTTATGTAATGTTCCATATCGTTTCACAACTGTGTTATTAAAATTATTCCACACATTTACAACGAACGGCTTTTTTACCTCTGAAGTTGTAATTTATTTATTGTAAAAATTTTAAGTTTTTTACATAACAAAATATTGAGGTACATAGCTTATTAAACGTAATAAAATACTAAGTGAAAATTTACGTCAAAGAAGTCTTCACAAAAATATATGGAAGAATTTGCAGGAAAACACGGTTGGATGCGTCTTGGAGTCTTTAACCACATTTTAGCATATTATGCTTGCGTGGAAATTAAAAAAAAAATTGTTTTAAATGTTGTGTTTACATACAGAGGCACTACACACCACCGTTAAACAATAGAACTCATTTTTTCCACGAAATAAGCAAACTGTTCGTTTGTTTACACGGGAACTAGCAGAGATGTGACGTCACAGGAGACGATATGACAGTGTTTTGGCGCCAATATTCAAATCAGCGCATAAAATGCAAAATTTTGTTTTTTACCGTTTGTTTTAAGAAGTCATAACATATTTTTGGATTGTACTAGATATCCAGCTACAATTCTGACTACTTTCCGAAAATTAGTGAAGTACCCCATTATCGGGAAATGTATACATTCACATTATAAAAAGATCTAGTGTACTGTATAGGAGGACGGCGAATTCACTGTACTACCTATCTTTCGGGAGGACCGAGTTTAATCCCTGTTCGGCCCTTCTCACTGGGGTTTTCCGTGGTTTTCCTCAGTCAATTTAGGCGAATGCTAGGATGGTTCCCTACAATGCCACGGCCGACTTCCATCCCCCCTGCCTCCCTTTAGGTTAGTCGACTGAAAAGTATCCTTGAGATCCTCCAGCAGCCTGAGAGGAATGAAATTTGTAAAAAAAAAAAAAAAAGAGACGGTGAATGCTTCTTTAGCAAGTCGAAGTAGCTGAGGTGTAGAATGCCCCTATTGGAAGTCGAACTGTTCATCCGGCAGGAGCCTCTCACTGTCTATAATTCTACGCAGTCTCTTAAGATAGATCCTCTCGAACACTTTGGAGAGTGTAGGCAGCAGGCTGATCGGTCTGTAAGACTTGGGTGACCTTCTGTTCTTACCCGCTTTAGGAATGGGTATAACGTGAGCGTGTTTCCACTTTTGCGGGTATTCGCCTGTTCGGAGAATTTCATTGAACAACTCCGTGATGTATAGAATTGCCGTAGGAAGCATTTGTCGGAGGATCCCTCCACCGATCCCGTTGTGTCCAGCGGCTTTCTTGATTTTCAGATTCGCAAGTGACGATGCCACCTATTGAGCCGTGGTTTCCTCGATCAAGTCTTCCTCCGGAGGAACAGCTTGTAGGAAGCGCCTCAGGCGAAGCTCCACGAAGTCTATGTGTACATCGTCCCTTGGAACGTGAACCAGTTTGCCCTGAAGGTCTCAGCAAGAGTTGCAGCATTTTCTACTGGTTCGCAGACATACAGTAGTTGTTTCACAGACATACAGTAGTTGTTTCACAGACATACAGTAGTTGTTTCCTAATAACCAAAAGTGGGATCTTTATCGTTTGCCCGAGTCGGTCGGTATACAGCAACAGACTCAAGTCTCCCCCGAGACGTCTCGACGGCGACACCAGTTGCATCTATGATCTCCATGCGGGGTAATACTATTTAATAGTGCTTAATGGCGTTCCTAACGAAGACCGCGGTACCACTTCTCGCGGTTGGTCGGTCACACCTATAGCAGGAATAGTTGGGGACAGCAGAGTTTTAATCCTCTGCTTAAGATGAGTCTCATTCACGAGGCACACATAAATGTCTTCGATCCTCAGGAATTCCTTAAATTCGCCCATCTGGCGCCAGAGGCCATTAATGTTCTACATGAAAACGGTTAAGTCTTCAATGGCATTAGCAATGACGTTCTTGGTTACCTTGCTGCTCGGCAGTTATTGCAATCTTAACGCCCTGCACCATATGACGCGGCAGGCCTTGAATTAATGCAGTCACCGTCTGCAATAGTGACTGCACCATATCTAAGAGGATGGAACCGTCATCCTTGTGGGTGGTCTCATCCGGTGGGCGGTTATTCAGTTCTTCAGATTTCTTCATCCCCTCGGATGTTTTGCCTGGCGGAGGAGTCTTTCTGGAGATCTCTCCCATTGTCATGGGCACCAGCTGACGCTTCTGTGTTGGATGTACCTGGTGTCAACTCAGGATTGGGCAGGCCCTTGTTGGAGGCTGTTGCCTCTTCCTCCTCTTTCTTCTTTCTCTGTTGTTGCCTCTTCTTAAGAATGGCAACATAGGAGGCATTGTTTGCCTTCTGTTTGTCATTAAATCTACTGAAAGCGGTGCATTTCCGATAGCTTGCCACATGGTCACCACCGCAGTTGACACATTTTGGTGGGGTTTCTCCCTTTCTGAGAGCGCATTGACGCGTTGGGTGTTCACCCACACACTTGACGCATTTGGGCGGCATAACATAGTGCCGACATATGTGTCCTTACTGCTGACAATTGTAACACTGAGGGGGCATGGAGTGCTACGTAATTTTTCAGTGGTGATCATCACTGAGCATATAGACGTCATTTAACTTGCTCTATTCTGGTTGGTATCCAAGACGATTACCAGGAAGAGTGGTACTTCCTGTCTCGTTTTTGGTGAACGCAGACGAACGATTAACTTCACCACTATGCCGCGCTCTTTCAATTCTTCTTTCATGTACTCTGGGGATAAATTGAATGGAAGTCCTCGCAATACGACTTTCAGATTTTTGTCAGCTTCAGTCGGGATGGTGTATAAAAGTATGCTGTTTCGTGACGCATAGCTTGATAGTCTAACTTAGTTTTGAGGGAAAGCTTGTATAAGTCGCGTCCCGCAGGATTGACGCGGTACTCGTGCTTACAAAGCTTCATTAGTGTCATTTCGAGGTCTCTATAATACTCTTTGAAGGACACGATCAGGGGTGCCGTCTTCGACTCCGTAACAGGCTTTGTCTGTTCAGATTCCACTGTTTACATAATTTGCTCACCCTATATGGGGAGTTGCAAGAAGGAGTTGCTCATGCTGGGAGCATTGGAGCTCAGCTGAGCGGCAGGAGCAAGTCTACGCGGCTTATGCTACTCGTCTGCGTCTTTTTCTGCGTCTTTGGTTGCTATTCTCTGGTCGGATTTAAGCGGAGGAGTCGGCATTCTTGGTATGGTCTTCACAGAAATTTTTGCAGCTCGCTTGGACTGTGTGTCATCTTTATGATTTGAGGTGTTTTCTGCAGCACGCTTACGTGAGACAGAGGCCTCTTGCTCGTGTTCCATTATTGTGTAGTCCACTACGTGTTCCGTAGTAGGCGTTGATTCCAAGTCTGCAGTTTCCACAAACGCCGTAGTGCTCACAGAGGTCGCCAAAGGTGCCACTGATGATGACATAGGAGTGGCTCTTTGTTGTCACGGGAAGTTGATTTGGCTGATCCTCTGGTGCAGCGTGATTTGGTTCTATTTCCACGTTGTAACTGTCGCCAAGTACTCGAGTAACAGTGACAACCGATGTCGCGGACAAGAACGGCACGGAACAGCGCGTCACGGAAGCCGACGATCGCGAACGGCGGTGCTGACGGGCAGCTCCACGCGTTTTTCGTCTTCGTCGTAAAAACAAGATATAAATCAGTCGAATGCAATCACAGGCCAGTTATTTATCTACGAAATGAATGACCGATACGCGAAATTCGACGTCATGTACTCGTAAATAGTAAATCACTACAATGAATTTCACACAATCAACAATACACACACACACACACATCAAAATTCCACGTCACAATATCAAACACGACATATCGAAGACTTTGTAGGAAATTACAGTGGGTCCCGTCTTGGAGTTTTTAGCCACATTTCAGCATATTATGCTTATGAGGAAATTTAAAAAAAATTGTCTTAAATGTTGTGTTTACATACAGAGGCACTACACACCACTGTTAAACTATAGAACTCATTTTATCTACGAAATAAGCAAAATGTTCCTTTGTTAATACGGGCACTAGCAGAGATGTGACGTCACAGGAGACGACGTGACTTTTGGCGCCAATATTCAATTCAGAGCATAAAATGCAAAATTTTGCGTTTTACCGTTTGTTTTTCAAGCAATAACATATTTTTGGATTGTACTAGATGCCCATCTACAATTCTGACTACTTTCCGAAAATTAGTACCCCATTATGGTCCCGAAACAAAAATTTCTCTCGCATTGGAAATGTATGAGTTTAATTATAAAACGATCTAGTATACTGTATTGCTGCTTTAATGTCTGGATGGTTAGATCTTTCTCAAATTGATGTTTTAAATGTAATTTGATTTATAAAACAAATGCAATTTTTGGATAAAGAAAGAATCTTATAAAGTCACATACAATTGTTTGCACTCCCAACTCGAAGCCTTTGTCCCAAAAACATGAAATAATGTCTGATCTTCAGCTATAGAGTTAACTCGTTCCAGTTCTGTAAAAGAAAGATATTTTCATTATTTGAATTTATAATCAGCAAATAGTATTTGGAAAATATGGAATGAGGATATGCCATACTGTTGATTATTTATATTGGTGTCCATACCATCACGCCGCCGCCGCCGTGAGCAATTTCTGCTTTTCCTCTGTTAAGCAGTTGTGGTGAAGTTTGTTGTCATTAGACATTTCCTTCAATCTTACAGATTTAGTCACTTTACTGGTGGTTTGCCTTTTGGTTGCTCTTTGTTTTTCTCAATTATTAGTTAGAATTGACAGTGGTCTTTTGTGTTTGTCAAAGGTAGTAAAATACTGGCCAAGATTTGCTATTAGTGGGTTAGTCGACTTTCGTGATGTCCTATAGAAAGATTTGGTAATTTCCATAATTCTTTCTTGGAGCATTGGGACACCTGCTGCTTCGTGCAGGTCTGCTGTGGGAAATCGGTTTGGCACATGTAGTGCTCGCCGAAGTGATCTGTTCTGCATCGTTTGCAAACGGTTTATTTGGGCCTTGGATGCATACCCCCACACAGGGCACGCATATTCAATCACCGGTCGTATTAGGCTACAGTATACACTGACGCCGGTGCAGGCTGACAATGAGCTATCCCTGTTGAGTATTGGGTATAACTCTTGTAGCCTAGCTGCAACTTTTCGTCGTGTCTCCTCAATGTGATGTTTCCAGGTTAGACGAGTGTCCAAAATCACGCCGAGGTATTTAGCTGTCCATTCGATGTCTTCACCATTTAGGTGTAGGTTACGCATGCGGTTTTGCCGACGGTCACGCTTCCCCAGGCGCCTGGTCAGCATAATAGCTTGAGTCTTTGTCGAGTTTAAAGTTATTCTCCAACGTCTTGCCCAGGCTTCAGTCTGCTGGAGGACTTCTTGTAATCTTCTGATTGCAGTGGCTTTATTTCTGTGCGCGGTAAAGAACGCAGTGTCGTCTGCATATAGGGCAGTACGTACTGTGGCTGGGGCTGGTATATCCGCGGTATATAGATTATACAGTACCGGACCTAGGACCGAACCTTGCGGTACTCCAGCTCTTATAGGGCGGCGACTTGACAGATTATTGCCAACCCTCACTTTGAAAGATCTCCCAGATATATAGCTTTTGATCAGCTTTACAAGAGGGCCGGGGAAACCCTGGTTATAAAGTTTGTAGAGCAAACCGCTATGCCAGACGGAGTCAAATGCCCGTGCGACGTCTAACAATACTAGCGGGCAGTAGCCACGAAAATTGAAGGTAGTAGTGGCACGTTCCACTATTCTCATAATTTGCTGGCTTGCAGAGTGTCTTTTTTGGAACCCAAATTGAAACTCCGGGATGATGTTTTCGGTCCTGATGTGTGCCTCTAGTCTCTTTAACAATAATCTCTCGAAGATTTTACTCATTGAGGGGAGCAGGCTGATAGGGCGGTAGTTCTGGGGGAATGTCGTATTCTTCCCAGGTTTTGGCACAGCAACAACTGTAGCCTGCTTCCAGCATCTTGGATAGTGCTGGCGGCGTAGAACTATGTTAAAGATTTCTGTGAGGTGTTCAATCGCCTGTAGTGGAAGGTTCTTCAGTAGTTGGTTGCTTATATTGTCAATTCCTGGAGCCTTCCTGGGGTGTAGTTTACTCAATATGTTTCGAACTTCATCAGGTGTGATCTCTTCTATTATGTAGTCGTCGTCCTCAGCTGCTAGAAAACGGGCAAGTCTTCGGCGGATGTCTGCAGATTCTTCTTCATCATTATCTTGAGAAGGTCTGAATTGCTTCTCAAAGTGGTCCGCCAGAGCATTGGCCTTGTCTGAGTCGCTAAACACAAGGCCCCTTTCGCCATGAAGTGGGGGCAGTCTGGTACGCCGCTTTGTAAAACGTCGGGTCTCTACCCAAAGGTTTCCGTCTTTAACGTCTAGGGAGGCCAGACGTGACGACCACTCTCGGTTTCTATGCTCTTCGAGCGCCGCTTTCAGCTCGCGTTGGAGTCGATTTAGTAACCGCTTTGTTTCAGGGCGCCTGGTTAGTCGCCATTCCTTAGCCACCCTGTTTTTATGTCTTATCTGTGCTAGTAGGTGTGGCGGGAGTTGGCGAGACCTGGGTCTTTCAGTTACAGGAGGCGTTGCTGTGTTAGCCGCTCTAATGATGGTTTTGGAGACCTGTTTGATAGCAGTCTCTATTTGTGTCGCATCTAGGGGCCTCAGGCGGTGAAGGGATACCGTGATCTCTTCACGGAAATTCTCCCAGTTTGTCTTGCTGTAGTTCTTTAGGCTGGTAGTTGTTGGTCTCCACGGGCCTACGTCTATATCTATCAGGACTGGAGAGTGATCTGACGAAAGCCTGTTCATTGTGTGCGCGGAGATGAAGCCCGCAATCCCCCGTGTGATCACAATGTCTAGGACATCTGGACGACCGCCATTCCAGGGGTGGTGTGTTGGTTCCACCGGGCCCCAGACTAGCAAGTTGCGTCTGACTGCAATCCTGTGGAGCAGCTGTCCTGCTGGGTTTGTAGTTCTCGAGTGCCAATCGGGGTGTTTCGAATTAAGATCACCCCCGATGATCAGTTTGCCTCGGATTGAAAGAAGAACGATCAAAGTCCTCTGCAATTGGCTGTCTCCGTGGTGGTCTATATGCTGATACTATTGTGACTGGCCCAATGGTAGTTTCCACTTCTATAGCCCTGATTTCTATCTGGTTGGTTTGTGGCGACAGTATTTCATGATGAGGGATACCACGCTTTATATATATTGCCACACCTCCTCCTGCAGTTGGCCTGTCATTCCGATAGCAGCAATAGTTGGCTACTGTGGCGTTAAGGCCTTGTTTGAGGTGGGTTTCTGAGACAAGGCAAATATCTACGTCCTCATCACGCAGAAATTGCCTAAACTCTCCAAGTTGTTGTCGGATGCCATTGGCATTCCAAACACACAGAGATAAACCTTGTATATGTGTCCTATTCATTATTGGTCAGGGATTTCTCTGATTGTTCGGCTGCTGGAACCGTCTTAACTGCGGTCTTTATATCCGCGGCGAGCTGGTCAAACTTGGCGAGGAGAGACGTCAACATATTGAGTAGGCTACCTACTATGTTTAATAGATGGTCCATCGTGCCGCTGTTATTTGCTGATTGAGGAGTGGGCGAGTGTTGGCATTTCTGGCAGGTTTCTTGAGAGTTTGTCTTCTCCGCTGCCGTTTGCTTAGTCCCTTTCGGTGGTGTTTTTCCAGATGTCTTTTCGGCATAAGTTGTGGCCACCGAATGATTAGCCGATTGTTGAGTCGTGCTCTTCTTATTTGCAGACTGTTGATCCATGTTCTTCTTATTTCCTTTTTGCATTCCTTTGCCTGATTTTTGGGGGGGTCTCTTATCGTTCTGTGCAGGAGGGGGCTTATTCTTGTTCTCTCGCTGTCGACTAGGATAGTCGGCGGCGGGTGATTGTTGGACAGCTGTGTCCTTAGTCGTCTTGTCATCAGTCTTCTTGTTTTCTCTAGAGGAGTGGACACAGGTGATTCCTCGTTGCCGATCCCTGGCACGTTTGTACGCAGGACACCCTTTGTAGCTGGCAACATGAGTTCCTTGACAGTTAGCGCATTTTGGTGTGCTGTCCCCCTTCTTCATGGTGCAGTCATTGGATAAATGTGCCCCAGCACATTTAACGCATACCGAGGGCATGTTACAATGGCGTGCTACATGTCCTAGGGCTTGGCAGTTAAAGCATTGAGTAGGGCCATTGGAAGATCTTAATTTCTCGATGGAGATGCGTAGTGACATCAGTGATTCCAGGGAAAAGATTTTTCTATTCTGTGGCCTATCTGGTAGAACCACAAGAAAGAGAGGCATTAGGTCTGAACCGCCTGGTCTTTTCAGCTGTGTCACTGTGCGAATGTCGAATCCGCTGTCTTCGAGTTCTTCTTTTATGTCTTCAGAAGGCATGTTTGAAGGCATCCCGCGGATTACCACTTTTAGTATCTTCTCTGCTGCGGAAGGAAAAGTATAATAGGGTATGTTTGCCCTTTGCAGTGCAGCAGTCACTTCCAAGTAATCATTTGTAGAGTTGAAGGTTAATTTAACCATACCATCATGCATATTAGTATAACATTTATTTATTTATTTATTTTGATCCGGTGCAGCATTGGTCGGCGAGTATAGGGGTGACAACCAAAATAACGCCAGCGGGTAGCATACCTAGTACTGTTTTAAATTCGTTTCTTTATATTGTACTGATAAGTAATCACAATTATATCGTATGTTTCGGAAATTAATTTCCATGATAGTAATAATATTTTAAGCCATCTGATTCTTTCGATTACATTTTTTTAATTGATTGATTATAACAACAATTTTTTTCGATTTTTTGATTTTATTAACTTTATTCTTCATATATCTAAAAATTAATAAATAACACTATGTTAATCTAAACGTACTGAAACGGTGCTGTTGATTCAGCAAAGTTCTACTTTGAAATCTAATGTAAAGAGTGCATCGTAGGTAATGTTCAGATTATTTAGATAATTAGCAGAGTACCTAGGTTATGTGGAAAATGAAACAATTTTCACGCTTTCACGGATTACCCTAGTTAATCGGCATATTACCTACATAATCTGCAGAATAACTGATTTCTGCACATCAGCTATAAAATATACACAAAAAAGATGAATACTGGCCACGAAACATATTTAATTATGTATTCAGGCTAAACATAACTCCTTTTAGCAGCATTACAATATGCGATTCGGATAAGTGACTGGATTTCTCAAAATCTTTGATGTTGCTGTAATTTGGTAAATGCCAAACGCTGGTATTACGACTGACATATAAGTGCGGAAACATAATATGTGTGTATCAGGACCCCGATATTGAACACGTTGAGGTAACATTACAAAAGTGAATAATCTTCGAAGCAGACTGATGATACCTTGAACAATCAGTGGAACTCAGTTATGGGAAACAATTAGGAAAAAGTGCTGTGTACATAGAATATGTCTGCATGAATGCTTTAGAGTCTGAAAAAAAATTCTCTAGCAAGAGCCGAGAGACAATAAAATCTGTTGGAATTCAGAGCTATGCATTAGTAGCAACATCATCAGCTTTAACTGTATTCGGCGTAAGTCACTGGAAGTGACATGTATAATTTCCAGCTAAGAGACTGAAAATTGTAATCCTCAGGGATCTAGACGTCTTGAAAAATCACGTCAACATGATTGGTCGCCGTTTTAAGGCTGTTGATATTCAGTTTGATTATGCCTCTAATATGAATCATTGCACATATTTATTCACTAGCAGTTTATAGTATAATATCTTCGAAAGCCTCAGTAGTAAAAGTAGCATAGACAAAGTTTCTCTGAAAATTTTCTAAGGTTGCCGAGAGACGAGAGAGGTTTTAAATTGATCAGGTAAACTCATAACGCGGCATAAGAAAGGACTCATTGTGTTTTTGGATATGAGACCCAGAAAATAATTCGTCCAGCGGTTTCGATTTGACGCGCCTATGTCGTGGCTACCTTTAAGGAGACCTACAGTTTAACGTGGAATCTGAACCAGAGTATACTTCACATTACACAGCTAGTTTTGCAAGAGGTAATGATCGGGTTAAGAGCCTTTCAAAATCCCCGTTTCGGCAGGAATTCGAAACGAGGCACTTCCTATCTCCAGTTAGAGATCATAGCCACTTACCGAATTCGTCGATTAACTAGCACAGGTAGGGCATACGATCTACACTTAGTTATCATGTACAGGTAATAAACAAGTTTTTTTTTTTTTTTAATGATTTAAACATAGAAGATAAAATGAGGGCAGTCGCAAAGCGTCTAATTCTAGCGCAAGAAGCACAGTGCATTTCAGTCATGGATATTATGATCATCACAGTCCCACGTTACTCAAAAGTGTGTTATAAAACTGAGCTGAATCCTAAGCCCCTTGCAGCTTATAGTTTCTTGTCCTAACTGTGATGTTAATCTAGATGTTTTTCTGAAGAATTAAGCTGGATTTCCAGGTTTCACTATTACCTAACATCATACGTATATATATAACAAGAGAACAAACTGCAGGTTACTACATTCAGGACGGTAAACTCGTGAACGTACAATCTAATACTGACATGAGTATACGAAATCTAATTAATGCTCGGATTCAGGAGCTGCCATGATAATGGTATTTCGTTAATTTTATCTCAGAATAGATATGGGAACCAGGTAATAACAAAAAAACGTTACCTGCGTTTTACTGACACCAGAGGATGATCTGTATGACGTTCTGAAATCACAGCAACGTCGGCCCTTTCTAATTTACGCCTACGTAATTTTGGTCGATTATTCCTTTACCACGGCCAGAATCGAGGGTCGCCTCTAAAGACAAATATACGCCATTCATGTGTTAGACGATGATGGCAATAAAAACAAACTAATGGAACACATTGCATGGTAAATTGTTACAATTCCTGACACCGTTACCCACAAAAGAAAGTTTCCTCACACCCTTATGCCTTAAATCGAGTAACAGCTTGTGGTCAAAGTCGTTTTTTTCCCTTTCATGCACTATTCTTAATTCTTCGACCAATATCATTCTCAGCCTAGTAGATTACTAGCTTACTCCTCACTATACTCATGCTTTACCATTACTACCAATTCAGTTCCTTTCTCATATCAGTTGCTGACTGAGTCCTATGATAATTTTCTGTGCTCTTCTTTGCTCGCCGCTCTCCTCCATCCCCTGACTTCGAACTAATTGCCCCCAGACCATAACACCAGAGGATGGCCCTATGCGACGTTCACAGCAATGGGGGCCGTTCTACGCCTATGTACATGTTGTCGATTAATACTTTGTAAGAGACAGAATCGAGGATCGCCTTAAATCACAAACGTTCGCCATTCACGTGTCGTTTTGCGTTTTGCATTATATCAGGTTAGACGATACTAACAATACAATCAGGTTAATGGAACAAATTGAAGAGTGTAACCCAGCTTCAAGCACATGGCTATGCGAGTCACTCAGAACTGCAGTCGCTGTATAACTATGGTAGAATGTAGTTTTGTACGAGTGAATGTCATGAAACCTTGCCAGGTCCATACGGATACGTATTTCGGGCATGCGCACTGGTTAAATTGATAATGGAAGTTGCATTCGCTTGTTGCTGTTGCTTTACTGCACGTCAACGACTGTATTCGCAACGTAATGTTCGTCAGAGACTATCAGACCACTTAGTCACGGGCTGTAAGACGTTATATCGAGTGTTTTAGTGAAAGATAGCACCAACTGCTGCGGAGAATTTTTAAGCTTATATTTCTAACTATTAAGAACTTGCAATCTTCGGAATGTAATAAAGGTAAGTAAGAATTTATTAAATTTCATAACATTTCTTTTTGTAATCGGTGTATTGTACAATTAAAACTGTGGCAGTAAACTTGTAGTCTTGCATCCCGTCAGCTCGAGTGTCAAATGCACCCAAATCATACCGCATATTTATTATCTAAAATCTTTAAATATAGAATTGACTGTAAGTATATTTGCCATCCTACCGTTGCGTCTGTGGTTATTAAAAGAAACGAAGCCTAGATGTCGCGGATTAATAAACCTACTAATGACTATTTTATAAGTACGTAAATCCATTACACTTACATGGCTTCCTTTACAGGGCTAGATGTGCTTTTTAAATTGATTCAGAGAAGATTTTACTTGACTTTGCAGTGGTAAAGACATTGTAATAAAATCAACGTAGTACGACTGTTACTTAAATCAAACATAACAGTAATTTGACAAGCCTTCTTTCATCTACTGGGTTACTAGTCTGAATATTGACGTTGCACTGCGGCCAATCCTTCGGATGATTTCACGATATGATGCACTCATTTCAAACTCACCAATCCTCCGACCACTCCAACAGTTAGACATTTAAGTGTGGATGGTCTTCACTCTTCGCTTTGGCATACATGGTCAACAAAAACTTGTGGACAGTATAGTGTCACGTAACAACACAGTGTTTACTATTTGAAGCTTAAAATACAGCAATTTTGCATGATAAGTAGTCCCGTAATTCTACTATCACAGAAACCTTTCAAATTGTTATCATTTAATACTCTTCAGATGGAAATATTTTCTTCCAAATCTCGTTCGTTTATCACAATTCCATCTGGGTGATGCAATTTTAATTTCCTCAGAGTAATACGATTTTTTGGCAGCGAAGATTAGTAAGGAACCGGAAGTCGACCCTGGAAGACATGGTGAGTTCGCTGCAACTAGAATGGAACATCTCCAACGATATTGTAACGAATCATGAACCCTCTGGCTACATAATAAGCCACGGACGATAAAGGCTACAGCTGACACCTACATTTTTTTTTAACTGCTTTACGTCTTTACGTCTCTCAACAGCGAGGTTTTTAGGGACGGGAAAGGATGGGGGCAAGGAATGGGAAGGAATTCGGCCATGGCCTTTTTTAAGGAAGCATCCCGGCATTTGCCTGGAGTGATTTGGGAAACCATGGAAAACCCAAATCTTGATGCCCGGACAAGGATTCGAACCGCCGTCCTTCCGAATGCGTACATTTATTAACAGCAAGTGTCTAGTCATCTGGTTGAATTTGGATTCGGACGATTGACATTTTCGTGACTAATTGAACGCATCATGATAGAGGCAAATTGGACAAAAAGTAATCTGGATCATTATTTTTGCAGAAAGAGTATGAAGTCTAGAACCCAGTCTGGGTGACCTCATTGTCAAGACCGTTGCTATTCTCTCATTACAGCAAAACATGATACTACGCTGATTAGCTGGCGCCGAAATTTGATTATAAATTCTGATGTAATTCGACAAGACAAATCTAAAATCAAGAATTTGATTTGATATCTCGCTTAGATATCGAGATATACTGTCTAAAATTAGGTAGTTTGGTTGAAATGCTGCCTGGACCAGAAAAAAAATTTCGCCAAACCCAAATTTCATTATGAGTTCTTCTATAAGTCAACGAGACAAATCGAAAGTAACGAATAAAATTCTTTGATATCGTATCTAAAAATTAAGATAGTTAGTTTGAATACAATCTGGACCAGAAAAAAAATTAGCCTAAGCCACAAGGAACTGCACGGTGGACGTTCACAATAGGTGTTGTTTTATTATCTCCCTAACGGATGTGATTAGGTTGAAACACGGCCTGGACCACAAGAAAAACTTCACTAAATGACAACGAACTATACCTATTACTGATTTTTGACATTCGATATCACGAGAACTAAGCGAAATATCAAAAAATTCATTGTTTACTGACGGTTTGTTTCTTGTAATTACATAAGAATTCATCATCAAACTGCGGTTCCACGGTTAAGATAGTGCTGCATATGACACTTCTGCGTTCGATACTTCATGTAATGTTGAAAGTAGCCTTCAAAAAAATATATTTAAGACTTTGCAGGCAAATTCGGTGGTTCGCGTCGTCGATTTTCCGGCATATTTTACTGTGGGGAAAAAAAGCATTTTTTGGTGTTTTAAATGTTGTGATTATATATTGATGCACTACACACCACTGTTAAACTGATAACCCATTTTATTTTCGAATTTTGTTTACTCCGCCACTGGCTGACATATAACGTCACAAGAGCCGACATGACAGCTGCGAGCGTTTTGGCGAAAATATTCAAATCGGCGTAAATAATCCAAAATTTTGTATTTTCACGTTTGTTTTTTCAAGCAATATCATATCTTTGCTTTATACTAGACGCCCAGCTACAATACTGACTACTTTGTCAAAATTAGTCAAGTTCTCCATTATGGTCACCAAAAATAAATTTCTCTCGCAGTGGAAATGTAGAGCAAAACATTATAATAAATTGAAGTGAGATTTGCTGAATGTGTTTCGTCAGCTATTTAACAGTTCGCTTGAAACCTTTGTACTATTTGTTATTTGTGGTTAATTGGATGACAAGTAAGGATGTAATCAGCTGAATCAAGAAAGAAACACGCTCCAGTCGCACGGAGACTCGCCTGCCGTCGGTACGCTATCTACCGCCTTCTGAGAGGCGACGGTCTATCCACGGCGACTAGAATCCTGTACTACGGATGTTCATCCAGAAAATACATCGATGTTTTTTTCGATGTGATGCATCGAATAAAAACATCGATGTTTTCGATGCATCGAATAAAAACATCGATATATATTATATATCGGTTAATAAAAGTTAGGAAAGCTTAAAAATGAGACAAAGATTAGGAAACTAACAAAATGAAGTATTTATTTGAATTATATTTTTAATTAGTCTTTTACAAAGGCAATTTGAAATTACTGGGATTTATAAATTCGAAATTCGAATAGAAAGATAGAATAAAAGTAAAACGAGGAACGCTGAAAGAGAGGCAGTGTTGGGATTCTAATCTAATTGGAATTTATAAATCCCAATATTTTCTCTCTAAACTTTGCACACATGAAATTTTATTAACCCGCTTTCCTTGAATTCTGTTTCGTTGTTGTTTTAAAACTTGTGCAGCTTTTGAAAGGGTCTTTCTGATGGCACTGAGCTGGCTAGCAAAGTTAAATATTTATAAGATATTTTGTACAATTTTTGAAACTGTTGTTTATAATCGGACCTTACTTCTAACGGATTTTCACTAATCTGGCCAACCGGAGTTCTCAAGTAGACAGACAGCTCGTCGGAAACACTTTCTTCGGTCTTGTTTGATTTTCAGTTTCTTTGAACTAGTTTGTGATGATTCGTCCAGAAATCTTCTGATGTTTTGTCTGAACTATCTGAATCAGATTCTGTTCGAATTTCGTCCAGCTCCCTCTTCATCATATCTTTGATCTTTTGAATAGCATTTGAAGCCATCAGATCTTCAAAATGTAGTTTTTTGAACCGTGGGTGCAGTAAGGTCGCGATAGCTAAAGACGAACGTTGTTCGATAGCACCCATCCGTTTGTTGATTTCTTTTAGGACAAGCTTATGTACTTCAATCACTAAAGGTTCATCAGTCTCAACTGATTTGAGTTTTGAAAGCATGCAGTGCACTGAAGGGATAACTTTACTGCGGGTACAATATTTATCCCCAGATATTTCTTTAGTTGCTGCTTCAAGTGGGCGTACTATGTTAAGAAGAAATGACGCGATATTTAATTCCAAACCAGTCAGCATTGGAGGTACTGTTTTATGCAAATCAATATATCACTTACAACATTTTTAAGCTCCAAAAAATCTTTGAATCATATAATATGTGTTATTCCAGCGTGTTGGCAGGCCTTGTATTAACTTTATTTCACCACTTACTGACTTTCTCAAATCGTCGCTTGCCAAACAACTGTGTTTAAAGAAAGTAACAATGGTCTTTATTTTTGACAGTATATTTTCTAAAGGTATTTTGAGAATATTTTGAGCAACTAAATTAAGTGTGTGAGCGAAACAAGGGATGTACTTCTTCTTTCCAAATCCTAATTCCACAGCTTTTACCATATTCGGGTCGTTATCAGTAAAGACAGCAGAGACTTTGTCCGTATCAAATCCCCAATCCTTGCAGGTCTTAAGGAGCATGTCTGACCATATATCATTTGTTAATGTGTGGTGTTCAACATTTGAGAGTTTTGATTATATTAATCTTACCAAGACGTCATACTTGTCATCAAGCTACCGTGTCACAGTTGCTCTGCTGGGTATTTTGTAATGAGGAACAGTAACTTTAAACAAATTTTTGAAGCCTAGTAGGTACTTTTAGCCTTGCCCTAAGGTGTACTTCCGCCCACCACTGTCGGGAAATTTCATGTCAACTGTAATTTTTTGTTGTTTTATCAAAATTAAATTAAAAGAAAAATGTGATGTGATTTGTAGGTGACAAAATAAAATATAGCAATACAATTTCCTGTTTTTTGTTTTGCTTTAAAATCAACCATACAACGTAGTTTTTTTTTTGTAGTTTTATCCAAGTTTAAAAAAAAAAAAAAAAATGAGAATTTGTAGGTGACAAAAATAACGTATAGCGATACAATTTTCCAGTTTTTGTTTTGCCTTAAAACTAATCGTGTTGCATATGTATTTGTTTTTTTATTCAAGTAAAAAAATGTAATTTGATATTTAGGTGACAAAAATAACGTATAGTAATACAATTTTCTGTTTTGCTTTAAAACCGATTCTATCGCGTCGAAGAAACGCATGTGTTCTTTCGATGTATCGAATGATAAACATCGATGCATCGTTAAACATCAAAAGTAAACGATGCATCGGATTATTTCGATGCATCGAATAGTAAACATTGATGTTTTCGATACATCGATGTATATCGAGTATCCCTATCCTGTACTGTAGGGCTGTTGATAAATATCAATATCGGATTCGATATATGGAAGAAAAAGTATCGATATATCGACCCTATTATATAAAAACAATGTTACAAAAACAAATAATTTTAAAAAAGGGCGAAGTCTTGTGGCTATTTACTGATGAAGAGTTGAGAGATATTCTTCTGAATCAAGTTTTGATTTTCTGAAACAAAATGGTTTTTCCTGACGTTACAAATAAATGTCTTTAAAAAAATTGTGATTTAGGCGTTATACTACTACTTTACTAAAGGAAAAGGCATTATGTATATGATTTACTCGAAGACTTGTAAATCCATAAAGAGGATCGAGGGAAATCTTGGCTTTTGTGAGTTTAAAAGCTCAATAATGCAACACTGTAGAGGCATTTATTTAGGTAGAAATTCTACTATCAGAGTTGGCATAATGGACAAGTCACTTTTTTTACAAGTATTGTTTTATGTGGAGTTTATTTTATTTTTGTAGGTTGATAGCTTATCCTGAGTCTTCTTACTTTTTTGCAACAAATTTTTGCACCTTACGAAAGTTTTGGTATCCGAATTTATCAATATTCCTGCTTACATCCAATTGTCATGTAGAAATACTTTGTCGCGAAATATTCGCAACGGTAGTTAAAAGCGTTGAAATAAGCTGTAATGCAAGATATAAGAAATCACTAGAAGCCTGCGTGATGAACGAACGGAAATCTGTTTTGTGAAGCAACCAGTGAAAGTCCGCCACAGCATAAACAAGGTGATCAGGCAGGCGGAAGCCGCCAGAACATTGAGAGAATACTAAATCGTGTATTGCAACATGACCAGGGAGAGTACGTGACAGAAGCTTCTAGAAGCGTGGCGGTGTAACGGTTAGCGTTCTCGCCTCGCATTCGGGAGGACGGCGGTTCGAATCCCCATTCGGGCATCCAGATTTGGGTTTTCCATGGTTTCCCCAAATCACTCCAGGCAAATGCCGGGATGCTTCCTTCAAAAGGCCATGGCCGAATTCCTTCCCATTCCTTGCCCCCCATCCTTTCCCGTCTCTAAAGACCTCGATGTTAAAAAGAGACGTAAAGCAGTTACAAACAAAAAAATTCTAGAAGGCAGATTAAGGACGCAATCAAGCGATATATAAGGGGGTCGCTTGGCCACTGAAGTCAGTTAGGGAACAACCGCCAGTGAGTGGGGTTGGAAGCTGTCCGGAGCGGGGCACGGCAGCTAGACTAGCAGGACTTCGACTCTCGCCTTCAGGCTTCATGAGGAAGCAGAACTTAGGCTCTGGCAGGGGCTCGGTTGCCAGAACTGGACTTAGTCTCTGCCGCCAGTAGGTCGACTTTCTACAATAGTATGCCATGTAGGAGTTGAACTTAGAATCCAGAACTCGCGCCTCCCTTAGACTTTGATTTTCCTAGCAAGCCTTATCGACGGAACTTAGGTTCACAGATGTAAGTCGGTCTTCGTGAGCTGCAAACTGGTCTCTTGTAATTCTTGTGTGTATTTGTTTTTATTTCGACCAGTTATTCCACTTTGAGTTCTCTTGTCTGAAAACCCGAATCCAACTTAGTTTTGAGACTTCAAAAGGTAACTTTAGACAGTCTCCTCTGAGCTCTCATCTTCCGAACCGCTCGCGGAAGTAAAAGCCAACCAGGTCGCAACAACTTCCCTCGACAACGCACGCTCATGTAAAACAACGGGCCAGAGTCCGATTAATTCTGTGCGAGCGACGCCGTGCTTGAATTGTTACGATCGGTGTAGGCCTACCAATAACTTCCAACTTAAATGTAGGAACAAAGTAAAATTAATTGTGTTTTTTATGCTCCTTATCTTTGTGCAAAACTGAAATTTAAGGCATATAGCCTCATCAAGAAGAAAGCAATTAACGTGAACAATTTCTCTATGACGTTTCAGCTTTTATTGGCATTGGAAAAACAAAAGAACTTTTCTTACACTGTGGGGATAAAACCAAGTGTGTGTGCGAAATTACCATTTTCTAGGATAGCTGGAAGTTGCATAGGATTATGATGAGAGAGTGACATAGTCATTTAAAAGAGTCTTAGTTCCAAAAAATTCCATACTAAGGTGATGAATGAAGTAATGCACATTAATTATGCTTCCTAAGCTCCGTTTACACAAAAACTTTGTGACATATAAAGAGTAAGATAGAAATGTGGACTGTGCTTCCAGGAATTATTTATATAAAAAAATAAAGTTACGTGTACCAATATTTCTCAGCAGCTTTTTTATAGGATCTGCTGGTCGGCTATTGCAATTATTAGGCACTGGAAGATTAATTGTTGATGCAACTCGGTCAGATGCCACGAATGTGGCAGAAGATACCTTTTTTTTTTTTTTTTGCTGTCGTCAGTCATTAGACTGGTTTGATGCAATCCTCCATCCCTTCCTATCCTGTGCTAACCTCTTCATTTCTACATACCCCCTACAACCCACGTCCTCAATTATCTGCTTCATATATTCTAATCTCTGTCTTTCTCTACAGTTCTTACCTTCGACTGTTCCCTCCACTAACAAATTAACCAATCCAGCATGTCTCAAAATATTACCTATCAGCCTGTCTCTTCTTCCTGTAAGCTTCTTCCATAAAACTTCTTTTCTCACCCATCATTTCCAAAACTCGTTCATTTCTTACTTTGTCTGTCCACTTAATTTTCAGCATTCTTCTGTAGCACCACATTTCAAATGCTTCAAGTTTCTTTCTTTCCGGTATTCCTAAAGTCCATGTTTCGCTACCGTAAAGTGCTGTGCTCCACACATAGAGTTTTAAAAAGTTCTTTCTAATTCCTAGATCAATACTTGAAACTAAAAGGTTTCTCTTTTTCATGAAGGCTCTTTTTGCTAGTGCTATTCTGCTTTTAACATCATTCCTGCTTCGGCCATCGGTTGTAATTTTGCTTCCCAAGTAACAGAACTCACTCACTTCTCCTATTGCATCCGATCCTATTTTTATATTTACATAATCTGCTAGTATTGGTATAATTTCTACTACATTTCATCACTTTTTTCTTACTTTGATTTATATTCAGTCCAAAATCTTCCTTCAATATTTTGTTCATGCCATTCAATAACTTCTCGATATCCTCAGCCCTCTCTGCTAACAAGACAATGTCATCAGCAAATCGTAGCATATTGATTTTTTCTCCCTGAAAGCTTATGCCACATGGAAATTTTTCTTTGACTTTCTTCATTGCTTCTTAATTTAGCAACCACTGAACCAATACTCATGTCAGAAACATCATTGGTCATACTTTTCAAGGGCATGAGCTCATGTTTTTCCCGTTGTTTCTTCTACTGTGAATGGAGAAGTCCCTACATTAAGTGAAAATTTCCCCTTCTTTGATATTGCTTCGGAAACGGGTAATGCTTTACCAAAATCCAATTTTTTAAATCTGAGTTTCAAGGTGGAGTGCCGGATTTAGGGAGAGGGGTGCGGGAAAACCGGGGTGCATGCTCCGGGCGGCAACTTGGGGGGGGGGGGCGGCAAAATCGTGTTTGACGGGCTGCGATTTAAGACGCGGTGACCTTTTTTTTTAACTCTACTACCACTCTAGGTGGCGACAACAATGCGTTTGGCAGACAGTTTAGGTGACGACGACAATGCGTTTGGCCAACAATCAAGGAGGCGATTCTCGGGGTCTGGCTGGAAACAATGTTCGAAGAGGCGGCAATGTCACTTTTTCCCCCCGGCTTGGAAAAATCCTAGAGCCGCTACTGTCAAGGCAGTCCCTTTGGCGTTAACAAATTGTTTTTTAATGTGAAAAACTTAAAATTTTATCTATAAATAAAATACAACTGCAGAAGTTAAAACTCAATACGTTGTAAATGTGTGGAAATCTTTTATTGGTACAGTTGTCAGGCGATATGGAACATTACATAAACTATCATAGGCAGTACTATCATACTCGTGGCGCAGGTATTTGATGATGAATTCTTATGTAACTCCAAGCAACAAACCGGAAGTAAACAATGATTTTTTTTATATATCTCTTAGTTCTCGAGATATCGAATACTGAAAATAAGTAATAGGTATAGTTCGTTGTCGTTTGGTGACCTTTTTCTCCTGGTACAAGCCTTATAATAATCTAATCAACTCACAGTTGAGACAGTATATCTCGATAACTAAGCCAGATATTAAAAAAAAAAATTCTTCATTTTCTATTTGCACTGTGGAGTTACATAAGATTCTATCATCAAATTACTTCGCCACGGTTATTGTGGAATTCCCGTATCATATTTTGGGGTAATGTCACAATAACTGTAGAGGACCTATTTTAATTCTTTTAGATTTTTTTATATACCTTCAAGTCTGAGCTTCGGTGGCGTACGTGGGATAAAATTTTGGTTCAACCGAACGGAAACTGTCTCCCGCCAGCTCAGCACCTATGCCAGCTCGTTGCTGAAGTTGCGCATGCAGCTTAAGTTCCCCTTGTAACGAACAATTTGTAATTTTTCTCATTTCTATCTGCTCTACGGAAGCGGAAAGCTCTGCCTCGGATCATCTGTTTATAGTACCCGCCAATTCCCATTCGACTATATGCCTTAAAATATTTTCTATCACAGAAACCTAGTCATAGCTGGCCTCGGTAGCGTAGGGGCTATAGCACTAGCTCCGCGTGCCGAAGGTCGCCGGTTCGAATCCGGCCGCGGGCATGGATGTTTAAGTGTTGTGTGTCTGTGTGAATGTCCTGTCCGTCATGTGGTGTCTATACTTAAGAATGACAACGTACTGGAGAAAACTAAATCACTGGATGAGATATCATAAGCACATTGAGCTGGCTAAATGGCTTAGTTGCCGAAGGCCATTAAAAAAAAAAAATTGCTCACGTTACGTCGCGTGGAGTCCGCGGATGTATTCTTACTTGCAACTGAATCAAAAGTGTGTTACCGAGCGTGGTGGTGTAACGGATAGCGTTCTGGCCTCGCATTCGGGAGGACGGCGGTTCGAATCCCCGTCCGGGCATCCAGATTTGGGTTTTCCATGGTTTCCCCAAATCACTCCAGGCGAATGCCGGGATGCTTCCTTCAAAAGGCCATGGCCGAATTCCTTCCCATTCCTTGCCCCCATCCTTTCTCGTCTCTAAAGTCCACGTTGTTAAAAAGGGACGTTAAACTCTTACAAAAAAAAAAAAAAAAAAAGTGTGTTTGGATAATCATAGAGTGTAGCGGCATCAGTATTTCATTCGGCTAGAGCATAAGAAACCCGTGTGATTCTCAGATCCCTTGCAGCCAAGGTTTAGGTTTCAGTTAGAAGAAGAAGAATATCAGTAGAAGAAAAGAAGAAATGTTTCGCAGCTCTTAGGAAAAATTACAAAAACGAGTTTAATCAAAGTACAGAATACCCACCACAGTCATCCGACAAATACCGATATTACAGTACGCATGAAACCATGTTGTATTCCAACAAATCCATGTTGTGAATAGGATAATAAATTATTTCTGTTTACTAACGTTTTGCGCATAACCATCTGCGGTGATTTTGAAATCCCTTTACAAATTTGTGAACCCACATTCTCTCACTTAAGTGTTTGCAACACTTGATATACAGCTGGCGAAGTCTACAACAAATTTATTTTATGTATTTGTAAACAAGCTCCAACGAATACCGAAAAACAGTTTCACTTGAAAAATTTCTAGCGATAGTTAGAACTTTATTTTCGGAGATGTAACGTTGAACGAATGTAAACAAACTTTACCTTTTTCTGTCATGATAAGGAAAACTTGAAAAAAATTCACGCAAGGATTTTTTAAGTAATAATTATATTAACGCTTAACAACTGTTCACGCTTTTGCTCAGCAGCAATCATATTAAAAATTTATTATACAATATTAAAATAAAATACTGTAAATTAATTCTCAACTGTAGATTTGCGGACTAAAATCAGAAATTACAGATTTGTGCTGACTAAAACATCTCAATAAAATACATGCTTCTCAAATAACTTATATTCTAACTTTTTGTCGTAATGTGGAAATATGACCATAAGAACAGGTACACTTACTTGGACGGTTTGACGTTCCGGAATTCCGCGAATCAGAAATCGCTGTTGAATGAAAAAAAAAAAAATTCCTGGCATGGTCGCATCAATTTTAGACCTATTTGAGCTATTTACCTTGGTACATCCAACTTCCAATTCAAATATAAGTAGTTTAATTGGTTTATAACTAGCACTGAGGACTTAAAAACCTCAAATACACGACGCACAGATTGCAAACCGACGGTAACACTCAGGAGCTAAACTGGCGCGAGCTGACATATGAAGTCATACGCTATGATTGGTGTTTCGTGTCATATGACTAACAGCTGTCTTTTAATTTTTTGTTTTATTTAAAGCAATATGCTTTTAACTCTTATACACCAAATAAAGTTGATTTTTGGTATCTTTACAGCTTTAAGGTTTCATAGTATCCTTTTTAGTGTCAAGTGCACCATTCACGTAAAAACCAAATTGACGGATTTTCAGAAGAATTCAAATACAGTGTATCTCATATTTCCAGGATTAAAATGAGGTCCATTATATTTAGAAATGGAATCGGAAAATAAAATCGTATTCGGTTTTTTTTCCTGCTAATTATGAAGAACGTGATTCAGCCAAAATATTTGATCTGATATAATTATGGTTTCGAACATAGTATTCTGAAGGCTAAAGTAAGAAGTGTTTCATTTTATTGTGACCACAAAAAAAAACAAAAACTAATACCTTAAGACAAAAATTCCCTCACAAAAGTAGAATAAATTTATGTTATGCCATCAATCAAAATACTACCCGGGATATGTACCAAAGGCATCATATTATTCCGAATTCTAATTGGTATTTATGTAAAAGCTGTATAACAAGTTCTTGAGAGTCGTGAGTCCCATGGACATTCTTGACTAAATTAAATTTTGGAATCGATTAATACCATGGTCGGAATTAATAGCTACCAGGTTTCCTGGAGCCACCGCATTTTAGAATAAGGCCGGCCACACACAGAACCGGGCGAGGCATGGCGGGGCAGGGCATTTTGCCCCGGGGCGTCTTGTGCGACGGGAAACGCACGGGTGCCTATGGAGCATCACACAGGACCGGGCGGGGCAGGGCACGTCGAAAAGACGATCCGGGGCAAAATGCGAAGCTGAAACAAATTATGCCCCGGGGCAAGTCGCTGCCGGGCAGAACGTTCTTCACATGCGCTGTCACGGGACCCACCCTCCCTCCTCGGACTCCACTATCTAGCGGTCTGGTTGTGTTGAACACGTGGTTGTGTTATGTTTCGAATATTCGACTGATTTGTATGTGTGCCATGTATGACTGTAAGATTTAAAATTTATATAACTATACAGTGTTATTATATGGTTGAATAACTAATGCTCAGGAAAATAGGACCAACATAAATACCTTAAGGTTATCAAAAGCCGCTCCTCTGGGGGTATGGCTGTTCTCCAGTTGGTATTTTGCTTTTCTATTCTGCTCCGAATGCTATCAAGTACAAAGTCGAATGTCGAAATTGACATGCGACAATAATTAAAAAAACTTGTCTGGGTTCGGCTCTAAGCTCAGAAATAAAACTTCCTATATTCCTTTTCAGGTTTATAGGGTGTACCCACATCTCTCTGTTGTTAACATTGTGGTCCAAGAGCTGCAGATAGTTCCAAATTAACATCCATTTCACCAGTATGCTCCCACTGAGTTCACTGACAGGTGACTGTGGCAATGATGAAAATTTGCTAAATGTTTGACTTGTCGTGCCCCGCCTCGTTCTGTGTGTGACAGCAGCACGACAGGGCAAGTCAGGCGACTCGTCGCGCCCCACCCCGCCCTGCCCCACCCGGTTCTGTGTGTGGCCGGCTTAACATGCCGATGTTTCGACCGATCGGATTAGCCCTTCTTCTAGAGAAACTGCTCCCAAATGCGTTTCACCCGCTTTTCTAAACACAACTGACATTCGGTTCATATCTTCCGGACGAATGAAAGGCAGCAGAGTTTAGCAAATAGACTGAAGCAAATCTCAACGCATTTCTGACTTTGGAAGAAACCCGAAGGAGATTGGACGAAACATACTAGGAAAATAAAAAAGAATCATCGTACCTCAATGAAACATTACATTTTAAACAACCATAATAATTTAAAATAGTAATTAGTCATACATAAATCAGTACTGGTATGCAGAAATCATTTTTCTTCTTTCAGAAGTATTGTAGAGCCAAAAAAGTTTGCATTTTTTGATCTTATGCAACCAAATATTATAAACTCACTGTAGAAATAGGCTCTGCTAGCGTTGTACCAAGAACAAAACACAATGCAAAAATTATTAGTCATTTACGACACATGTATCTGCGTTATGTATTACACTATATATGTTATATTGGCATATCAAGTAAATGCTGAAAACTAAAATTATATGCACATTCAGTTAATTTAAAAGAACTTCACCAGTTATATTTATTTGCAACCTATATGATATTTGATCCGTGCAGCGTTCAAAATCTGCAGAAATTGGTAAGATTAATGAATAATTTTTCGTTTCTTGTGACAGCCGGCATTATAAGACAGATATTGGAGACCCGAGGTTGTTTCATGCTTCATTGATTTTTAGGAGGTTTTTAATCGCCAACGACGAAATGATGTTTAGAAAACTGATTAGCATGAATGAGACGATTTTTCTGAATCCTAATAAAAACAGCGTGATATTCTTCACGCGCAGTAATCTGCTATCGTTTCATTTTTCATAGACGTATGAGGATGGATTATGTTGCAGCTAATCGGAGTAGAATCAAGTTTTGCTCTAATGAGAGTATAGTAACGGTCTTGAGAACGAGGTCACCCAGATTGGGTACTAGTCTTCTTCATACTCTTTCTGTGAAAATAATCATCCAGATTACTTTTCTTCCAATTTGCCTTTATCATGATGTTATCAATTCATAACGAGGATGTCAAACGTCCTAATCCAGATTCAACCAGATGACGAGGGACTTGCTGTCGGAGTATGCAGATGTCAACTGTAGCTATTATTGTCCGTTGCTGATTATGCAGCCAGGGTTCATAATACATCACACTGTCGTTTGAAATGTTCCTTTCCAGTTGCATTCATCTCACCACGTCTTTCTTTAGGGTTTAAGTGCTGAATAATGTAGTGTAACGTGACCCTTTTTTGTCCATAAGGTCTTGTTGACCAAGTATGCCAAGACGTAGTGACGACCTTCCAAACCTAAATGTCTAACTGTTAGAGAGGTTGGAGAATTGGGTGTGTTTGAAATGAGTGCATCATATCGTGAAATCTCGCTAAGGATTTTGCCGTAGTGCGTTGTCAATATACAGACTAGTAACACAGTAGACGAAATAAGGCCTGTCAAATTTCTTATGTTTGATATAGATAACAGTCAAAACAACATGCAAAACTAAGTAAAAACTTCACTGAATAAATTTATATAGCAAATCCAGTCCTGTACACGAAGCCATGTAAATTTATTGGTTTAGTGTACTTTTAAAATAGTATTAGTTATGTTACTTATCCACCTAATAGTGAATATTTAAACCTTCTTTATTTTGGTAACCACGGACGCCACGGTTGAATACGAAGTGTATTAACAGTCAATTAAATATTTAAAGATTTTATATGGCAAGTATACGGTAGGATTTGATCACATTTGACACACGTGATAATGAGATACAAGACCACACTTCTACTGTCACAGTTTTAATAGTATAATACATCAATCACCAACCTAAAAGTTATGAATGCAAACAGATTCCTATGTACCACAATTATTTTCGATGATTCCAAGTTCTTGCGAGTGAGAAAAAAAGAGGTTTAAACAAGACTACACAAAAGTTAGTTCTATTGTTCACTAAAACTACCATAGCGCCACCAAAACACTCGGTATACGTTCCTCCAGCAAGTCTGATAGTCTGTGGTGAACATTACATTGCGAATGGAATCATTGACGCTCATTAAAGCAACAACAACAAGCGAATGCACTTCCATTATCCATTTTAACGGCGTAGATGCCCGAAATACGTTTTCACATGAACAAGGCATGGTTTTCTTGGCAGTTACATGCACATAAATTGACAGTACCACAGCTATTTAGTGACTGCAGATCTGCATGATCCGCATTGCATGTGCGAATCGATTAAACGAATTGATACCTCGAATATCATGGATACATATAGATACAACCACATCTTAACAAAATCGCTCATTACTAGATGAAATAAAGGATCGCTTGTCTATTGTATAGTGACAGGCTCTAATAATACCAGAGCCAGCACATGGCCATTTAGGACGACAACAGCACGTAAAGACCACCAAATTGTGTAGGTGGCTGTTGATGGCAGACGAGTCACTGCAGTGGTTAGACAGAGGTGCCCTGGACGATTGCAAACCAATTGCTTGTTGCTGGGTTACACTCTTCGATCCCTATTCAATGTGTTCCATTAACATGATTTTATTGTCAGCATCGTCTAACCTGGGGTAATGGATAACGCAAATGGACACGTGAATGGCGTACATTTGTACAGGGCGTTCGCCGGAAAACGCTACCCTCCCAGTCTGTTGCCGTCGGCAACTTGCTCGGTCAGTCGTGCCAGCAGTTTCCGCCACACGGCACCATGAATCACCGCACTGTTTAACACCTCCGCTGCCCCAACAGTTCAGTGCAGTGACCCTTAAATTGTTAAGAACGGTTTCTTTGCATTGTAGATAGTTTGTGACTTCAGTCTCTTATTAATCAGTGTTGTGAATAAACGTTTCTTTGCGGTTTGGCTGGTTTGGGGCTTCATACTCTTATTAATCTGCACCGTGTTTGAGTGTGAGTAAAATTATGGTACGTTACAGTTTGCAACAAAGAATATTTCTCTACGATACATATGTGAAGAAGAAGTCGTTTAAAAAGTGTCGCAGTAAATTTCGTCGCGAATTTCCTGGCGCTTTACTGCCAGCTAAATCAACAATTCTGCGTCTGGTTAAAAAAGTAAGAGAAACGGGTTCATTTTTTAACAAAAAGAGACTGTCGGTCAACCGTATTCTCACAGAGGAGAAAATTGACGATATCGCTTTTCGACTAGAACAGTCACCCAAAAAATCATTAAGTCAGTTAGGGCAGCGTGTGTCTCGAAATATGTTCAGAAGATGTGAAATGTGCATTACACAAGAGGGTCAACACTTCCAGCATCTTTTATAAGGTAAGCTAATGAATTACGTCACATTTAAATGCTTAGCACACAAGTTTATGAAGTTTATGAAGCGTAATTATTATGAAATAGTCCGCGGCCGACGGTCGAACAATGCCGGAAACTGAGCGCTCGCTCGCCGGGAGCAGTTTCTTCCTTGTAGCGCTAACAGTGGGTTGCGTTTCCCGGCGAGCGCCCTGTATTTAGAGGCGATCCTTGATTTCGTTTGAGGCAAAGCAATAATCAACAAAATGTACATAGGTAAGCGTAAATTAGAACGAACCAACGTTGATGTGACTTCAGAAAAACATCTAATCTCAAGTTTAATATTAATATCAGGACACGCAAATATAAACTGAGAGGTATGGCCTCTCGCAATATGCAAAATGGAGGGGTTTAGGATTTAGCTCAGTTTTATAAAACACTTTTCAGAAATGTGCAACTGTGCAACAGCAACTCTCCTACTCTGATTGACAAATTATGCATCACAGAAATTTACTGCACAGCTTGAGCTAGATTGTGATGCGTTGATACTGTCGCCAATTTGTCTTCTGTGTTTGAATTATGCATATCTCATATTATAAGTGCACTACAGAAATAAGATCTGTTTGTGTTGTATCAAAAACAAAATACAAATGCAGGAATCAGCAGTCAATTACATCACACATATATAAGTTATGTATTACACTATATATTGGAATATCAATTACACACTGAAACCTAAAAATAAATTAAATTTAAAAGAACTTCAACAGTGCATTTTACATTTATTTGCGACCTATATGATGTCGGTACTGTGGAGCGTTGAAAATATGGAGTAATTGGGAAGACTAATAAAGAACTTTTCGTGTCTTGTGACAGCAGGCATTATGAGACATATACTGGGGACCCAACGTTGTTTCATGCTTTACTGATTTTTCTGAGGTTTCTAATCGCTTACGACGAAAGGATGTTTACAAAACTGATTAGCATGAATGAGCTCCTCAGAAGCCAACAGGGCGCCTGTTAAATCTAAGAGCAGCGGACGATTTTGTCTGAATCCTTATAAAAACTGTGATATTCCTCTCGCGCAATAAACTGCTGTCGTTTCATTTATCATAGGCGTGTGAAGGTGGATTATATTACAGCTAATGGGAGTAGAATCAAGTTTTGCTTTAATGAGATAACAGTAATGGTCTTGAGAACGAGGTCACCCAGACTGGGTTCTAACCTTCTTCGTCCTCTTGTTGTGAAAATAATGATCCACGTTGTAGCGTATCACCAGGGGGGGGGAGGGGAATTATTAATTAATTCTTAATATTTTACGCTATACAGGGTACTATAATTAAATGTAAATTATTCAAATGAGGATTGGATGATTCTGGTATTTGAAAACTGTCACAAAAGGACTATTTAATAAAAAAAATTACAATGGCATCTACAAATCTGAGCGTATTTACTATTACGTTAATAAACAAGAGGTTGTGCAATTTTCTAAGCAGCGCTCAGACGTACAATGAGCCCTTTAAATGCAAGCAAACAAGTATAGTTGTACTTTAAAAATCTCACAATTATTCTAATGCAAAGTATGTTACCAGTTATGATGGTAGCAAACAGTAATGAATTTTAATGGGTTGGGACGCCACGAATGATTAACCTGTCATTCGACAGTTACACAGTCTAGCTCAGTGGTTTTATCAGATCAGAGCAAGGATCTTTATCTCAGATGCGCTTAAGGGTACAGTTTCAAAAGGGAGTTGCAGGCTGAATGGCTTCGTAGAAACACATTACCGTTCCACGGCAGGTAGCGCTGAGCGGAGATGGCCACCTGGTCGATCGTCGTAACTGGCCACGCCAGCAGTATGCGGCAAGTCGCAAGTTAGAAGTGCCTCAGATGGTCTCCAGGACACAAGTCAGCCCAGCACACATGGACCCCAAGTCGCCAGTGACTCGTCTGGGTTCTTGACTGGAAGGAAGTCAGGCAGGAAGTGTCTCGTCTTTTCTGCCGCCACGGAGGTAAACTCTGACTCCGCCTCTTGTGGCTCGAAGACGACATAGAACATAAAATTCCCCGAATCTTAGTGCTATGTTCCCTGTGATTGGCTGACCATCTGACGTCATGTGAATCTGTGCTTCTCTTGGCCACGTTAAGTTTCGGCAAACCTCGGGAGCCGATGTCTCCTTCGGGAGGAAGGAATTCTGTTTACCGGTTGCCTGACAGAAATCCCTAATCCTCTTAACATTCTGCCCAAAAGGCGCCAGCCAGACTGCCCTTCACTGAAGCGTAAAATTCTTGCCTCTCACCCTTTAAAGCGCATCTATCGAACATACAGTGGACATCCCAAGAAATGGAAAAATATTATAATCCTTTACTTTATATACAATAAAAAGTGATATGTAACAGGGAGCTTAGCAAATCGTTACAACGTTACTTTTCGTCCAATTTTCCTTTTCTTGATGTGTTCAAATCATCACGAAGAGATGAAACATCCGGATTCCTATTCAGCCAGATGACTCCGGATTCCTATTCAGCCAGATGACGAGACAAATGATTTCGGAAAATGTAGATGTTAGCTTTATCCATTATTGTCCGTGGCTGATTATGCAGTCTGTGGGTTTATGATTCATCACAACGTAGTTAGAGATGTTCCTTTCCAATTACTCACCACGTCTTCCTGGATTGACACCCACTTCCTTACTCATCTTCGCTGGCTAAAAAATCTGAACATATCGTATTCTTTGGAGGAAATAAGCAACTTACTTAATTCCGATGTTGTGTATATTGTGATATACACTGGCAGAGATTAAAAGTGCAACGCCGTGATGGAGTTGTGGTAAACGAATGAAATTATGGACCCCAGAATTTCCAAACAAAAAGTACCATAAAAATGATAACAAATTGAAAGGTTTACATGATATCATGAGAATTACGGGGCTATTTATTATGCAAAATTGTTATAGTTTTAGCGTATATACGGTGAACAGTGTGGTCTCACGTGACAATTTTTTCCCGCACAAGTTCTTGTTGACCAATTATGCCAAGAGAAGGAGTGACGACCCTCCACCCCTAAATGTTTTACTGTTAGTAAGGTCGGAGAATTGGCGTGTTTGAAATGGGTGCATCATATCGTGAAATCTCGCGAGTGATTGGCCGTAGTGCAGTGTCAGTATACAGACTAGTAACACAGTGGATAAAAGAAGGGTTGTCAAAATTCTGTTACGTTTGATTTAAGTAACAGTTGGTTTTATTATACGGTCTTAACCACTGCAAACCCAAGTAAAAACTTCACTGAATCAATTTAAAATCCAGTCCGGTACATGAAGCCATGTAAATCTACTTCTAAAATAGTCATTAGTAGGTTACTTAATCCGCGATATCTTGATTTAGTAACCACCGACGCCGCGGTTGGATGGCGAGTGTATTAACAGTCAATTCAATATTTAAAGATTTTAGGTGACAAATATGCGGCATGACTTTGTCACATTTGGCACACCTGCTCACTTCCTGCAAGACCACACTTTTGCTGCCACAGTTTTGATACTACAATACACCGATCACCAACTGAAAAGTTATGAAAGTAAATAAATACATTCTTAATTACCTCAATTATATTCCGAAGATTGCAAGTTCTTAAGGGTGTCGCGAAAACTGCGGCCAGTGAAATTTGCGGCCAGTGAAATCTGCGGCCAGAATTCTCAACAATGCTGTAGCGGCATGTTTATTATAGAATAGGATCAAACTGGTTGTATTGTTAAAAGCCGCCCCACCGGCGCTCTGAGCGGATTGCTGCGTTTGTAGCCAATGTTTCTAAACAGCAGGTTGACAGTACAGATGTTTTATGGTTTATAACTGTTATTAAAATACAAGTTTTATTCTTGCTTAAAAGACGTAGAAAAGAATTGTAATAACGAGGCAGATACTTAGAGAATCGTAGTAGATTTCATGCAAAATCTCCCTTTGCCTCACATTACTAGTGCAGGAGGCTTCGCATTCGGGAGGACGGTGGTTCGAATCCCTGTCCGGGCAACCAGATTTGGGTTTTCCATGGTTTCCCAAATCACTGCAGGCAAATTCCGGGATGCTTCCTTCAAAAGGCCATTGCCGAATTCCTTCCCATTCCTTGCCCCCCCCCCCCCCCCATCCTTTCCCGTCTCTAAAGACCTCGCTGTTAGAGAGACGTTAAGGAGATAAGAAACTAGTGTAGGAAAAATATTCTACCATCAGCAGTTGTGGGTTAACGTCATCCACATCAAATTTCCCCACAGACCACAAGATAATGGAGTGACATCGCTCCATTTGGACGGATGGAACGATCGTGTATGGCCGCCTCTAGACGACCTCGGCCACTCCGATCTAGTTAGTACCGCACAGGATTTTCCGAACAGTGTTGCAGATCGGCAAAAAAATTCAGCTTTCAGTAACGAGTGCGAAAAAAGTCTAAGTCTAAGAAACCTGTGAAACATTTGCGTGTCTATTTAAAAAAAAAAATAATTAACTTGGCTTTTTCGGGCGTGTAATGATTTGTTCACGTAATCACTTCCAGGCCACGATTTAGTGAGACCAGGTCGGGTCGTCTAAAGGGGCGTTTAGAGTGATTAGGACGGCGCGGCATGACACAAATAGAAGAGGTATTGCCAATACCTCTTCTGTATTGGCCGCAGATTTTAGGTTGGTCGCAAATTTCACTGGTCGCAGTTTTCACATATCCGTTCTTAAGAGTGAGAAATACAGATTTACACAAGTCTACACAAAACTTAGTGTCATCGTTCACTATAATTATCACAGCGCCACTAATACACTCGATAATACGGTCTTCCAGCCCGTGACTAAGCATTCTGATAGTCTCTGGTGAACTTTACGTTGCGAATGCAGTCGTTAATTTACCCTCGCGCAGCAACAAGCGAATACGACTTCCATTATCAATTTTACCGGCGTGGGTGACCGAAATACGTATTCACATGGACCCAACATGGTTTGATGGGACTGACTCGTACACAACTTCACTCTACCAAATTTATTCAGCGACTGCAGATGTGAATGACTCGCATTGCCATGTGCGAATCGGTTAATCGAATTGATACCCCGAATATTATTAATACATACAGATACAACCACATCTTAACAAAATCGCTCCTTACTACATGAAGTAAAGGATCGCTGGTATATTGTGTAGTGAACGTATCTAACACTCCCATTGCAGGCACAAGGCCGTATAGGACGACAACAGCATGCGAAGACCGTCAAATTGTGTTGGTGTTTGTTGGTGGAAGACGGGTGACTGCAGACAAGATCCAAGCAGTGGTTTGAGACAGACGCACCCTGGAAGATTGGACACCAATTACTTGAAGCAGAGATAAGTGAAATAACAGTTAGAATAAAGACTAAATAACAGTTATATATGTTTAATTTGAAATTGTGGTCGTCATGCCGTCAATGTGGCAACACTGCACTAGGTTTGAATTTCCCGCCAACCGGAAGTGACGTCATGGAGGGGAGGGGAAAAAGGGGAAGGGAAGCCGCCATTTTGTGTCACGTGACCGGAAGTTGGGATTATAGAGTACAAACCCACAGTCTGCTTGTGTGGTGTAGTATGGAGTCCACATTTTTGTACATCAAATGCAAGGTGCAAAGGAGGGCAGCTAGATTTATCTGTGTAAAATATTCAGTAAGTGACATAATAAAGGAGCTGAGGCTGGGATGTCATTGGAAGATAGGAAGAGTGTTGAGGGGCTGTAGGTGGCGTATAATGCTGTTAGAATGGATATTTAAGAAAAAGTGGGACAGAACCCCCATGGCTCAAGACTGACAAAAAAAAAAAAATTATCATTAACATGTGTTTCAAGTAACAAACTCCTCACATCAAAATCATATCATTTAATCGAAGTACGCCAGTCCTATGTGATAAAAATCGAGTCACGCTAAGGCAGTGCTAAGCACTGAACATGCCTGAGACCATCGCCTGTGACCAAGGTGGAGATATAGAAAATTTACCCACTCCCTTATAGAAGAAATCCAGTGCCAGCTTCTACTGATATTCTATTCATAATTCTTTCACCAAGATCCACCCCTAGCCTCATCGCCAACGTACCCACAGCACTTCCTCAAACCACCTTCTGTTTTCCAATGATTCCCAATCCAACCCCTGATCAGTTACAGACAGGGTTACCTTCTGTTCGTGTGTTAAAGTAAACCAAAAATTCAAAATTCGCAAAGTCTTCTGCTAATCCCCACGCCACAAGCCATTTCTAAGCAGGTTCTTACTTTTCGATCCCTATGCAACGTGTTCTACTTATTTTCCTGATTTAAATATCAGCATCGTCTAACCTGGTGAAATTCTTAACGCAAATGGACACGAGAATGGCGTACATTTGTGTTTAGAGGCGAGCCTCGATTCTGTCTGTAGCAAAGTAATATTCTGCAAAATATACGTAGTCGTAAATTTGAAGTGGCCCACGCTGCTGTGTGTTCAGAACGTCACACAGGTCCATCCACTGTTGTCAGTAAAATCCAAGTAACGTGTTTTTATATTAAGTGAGTGGGCCTTTTTTGTTATTAGCAAGCTTCCATATCTATTCTGGGATAATATTAACGAAATATCATTAGCACGGCAGCTCAAGAATTCGAACATTAATTGGTATTCGTAGCAAATTGCCTGTACCTATGCCAGTATTTGATGGACGTTCACAAGTTTACCGTGCTGCCGACCCCAGTAGCGTAGGGCTAGCGAGCTGGCTTCACGTTGCATGGGTCGCCGGTTCGAGTCCGGCCCAGGGCATGGGTGGTTTTAATTAAGTGTTGTGTTTGTCCTGTGTTGTCCTGTCACTGTTAATCCTAAATAACACAAGAAGAATGTACAGACACAATTGAGAAACAAAGAAAAAAGAAACACAGTTGCTGGCTGAATGGCTAAAAGGTCGAATGCCACTTTTTTTTAAAAAAAAAAAAAAAAAAAAAAGTTTACCGTGCTGAATGTTGTAACCTGCAGGTTGTCTTCTTGTTATATGGGCCCATATGCGTATGATATTAGGTAAGGGTGAAACCTGGAAATCCAGTTAAATCCTCAGAAAGACATCTATTGGCAAGATTAAAATCGCTGTCGGGGGACCGTGCACAAACTACGTGGCTCGGTCCAGGGGGGGGGGGGGGGTTGGCTGGAAGGCTACGCTGGGCTACATGGGGGGAGGGGGCTTCCGAGCCAGACCACGTAGCTTTCCTTTCATAACATTTTTCACAGTTAAAATGAGGAGCTGAACTCACAACAGCATGTGAATATTTAATTTCCCTCAGTTAATTATCTCCGTATGTAATAAACAATAGTCTAACAAGAGAAAACAGTACAAAATGTCTTCTGGAATCAAAAGGGAAAAAAGCTACGTGCTACGTGGGGAGGGGGGGGGGTAGAGGCAAAAGCCACTTAGGGCTACGTGGAGGGGAGGGAGGGTCCACAGGAGCCCAAAATGGAGCTACGTGGTTTATGCACGCTCCCCAGGACAAGTAACTCGCGCGCGATTGTTATTTATTCAGTGATGGCATTGACCATACCCATTGACGCGACCGCGACTTGGCAGTCGCCGCGACTGCAAAATTACACGCGACTCGGAGCAGCCGCGGGCGACTCAATACTGTATCTTCACAAAATTACTGTGCAATACACACTGCGCGGCTAGCCGCTCGCGACCGATCACCTCCGGTACCATTGTTTCAGTACGCGGCGTGGCGAGAATGAATAAAGACGTGCTTTTTGTGCAAGACAACATGACGCAAGACACAAATACGGAAGATTTCATAAGAGAAATTGAGTCTTTGCCATCAATATGGAATATGGAGAGTTCAGAATACTCTGACCGAAACTTGCGCAAGTCGGCTTGGGAGACTTTAGTAAACAAATTTGGCGGAAATGAACTGAAAAGGACGCATTAGGTAGGTTACAAAGTATTTTTTATTTCAATAACAAGTTATTTATAATAAGTAATTTATTAAGGAATCATATTTGTTGTATTAATAAGGAAAGTAACTCTGTATTATCACTGTTATAGTGTCTTAAATATAACTGTATTGCCAATCTAACTTGCCATCTTCCTCAAAGTAATAAGCAAAAAAGTCTCCATAGCATGTGTCCGTCCTTGTTATGCCTCTACAGTCATTTGGAAGGCTTGCCAAGCTGGTGGGGCATCCTTGCACTAAATCTTCATTACGACCATGCCTTTCACGTACAAAATTATGCAAAATACACGTAGCTTTAACAATGTCTATAGAAAAATCTATGTCTGTATTTAAAGCTCTGTGAAATATACGCCATTTATTGGCCATTATCCTCAAAGTACACTCGATGTATCGCCTTGCTCTACACAACCTGTAATTAAACACTCTTTTTTTTTTGTTGATAAAGTTCGCCCACTATACGGACGCATAACTTTATCAGTGAGTTTGAAAGCATCATCACCGACGAAAATATAAGGCATCGGTGTGTTTTTATTGATGAAATTGGCGCATTTTCTGGAATATTTAGTTCATTTTTGGTCAGTTTTTTTTTGTAGAATGTACTATATCTAAATATAGATGCGTCACTGCATTTTCCATAAGCTCCGACGTCAATGCAAATAAATTTATAGTTACTATCACAAATGGGCAGTAACACAATGGAAAAATGTTTTTCGTAATTAAAATATAAGGACCCAGAGTTAGGTGGTTTTATTAATGAAATATGCTTCCCATCAATACCTCCAATACAGTTTGGGAACTCAGATCGATCCAGGAAGTCCTTTGCAATTTTCTTCCATGATTCAGTTGTGGGTATAGGCATACATTCGTCTTTCAGTATTGTCCAAATAGTTTTGCACACTTGTTGTATAATATTGCTCACTGTTGTTATACCAAGACGATAAGAATAATGAAGATCTGTCATACTACATTCTGTTGCGAGGTATCTATACAATAAAAAAAGTTAAAAATTAAGATAATTAAATTAATATATATATATATCTTAATTAATACATAAAAGTACAAATATGTTTCTTGTTATAGGTAAAAAAATTACAAAAAATGGAAAAATATCAGAGATTGCTTTTTTTAGAGAGCTGAGGCGACAGAAAACTCCAAGTGGATCTGGTTATTCAAATAGAGCACCATATGTTTATTTTAAACAACTTTTATTTTTGAAAAACGTGGCTGAAACCAATTCTACACAGAGTAATATTCCTGGAGACGACTCTGAAGAAAACATAGGACCCTACTCAAATGACAGACAGCAAAACCATCACAAAAAGAGGAAGATGCGAGACGAAACGTGTTCAATTGTCGAAGTTTTGAAAAGAAGTGTGGAATTAAGAGAAGCTGACTTGAATGCAAGTAATGACCCAGACAGAATGTTTTTTATGTCACTGACTGAAGATTTAAAAAAAGTACCGGATTGCAAGAAAATGATTTTGAAATCTGAAATCATAAAATTAACCAGTGATTTAGTATCTCAACGATATCCAAATTCATATTGGAATAATAACCATCCACCTCCTCCTGATTGGGAAACTCCGAGGAGTAATTCAGAACATTATCATGCTGGCTATACAACCAGAAACTACACCACTATGCCACAAAGAACCCATATTTCCTCGAGACATTTCCCTGAAACTGATTCAATAGCAAATGTTTCATCTGCATCCAAGATTCAGAAATGTTAGATTTGTTCACCAATGAGTCCTGAATACAAATTAATTTGAATTTGATAAATTTTATATTTAAATACTAATAAGTAAATAACCATTGCTAAATTGTAGTTTTTCTTATAAATAAATACTTAAAGTAATTTTTTTTTTTGAACTTACCTCAATGTGACCAGTAGTTTTTCTTCAGCAGATATGCAATCTCTCATTTGAGTTGTAGTACCAGTTATTAGTGGCCTCAGCTTTGATAACAACACATCAAATGAATTCACGGACATTGTCGTGTAATTGAAAAATTTTATGTTATGATCTCGTAACTGATTGTAGAACGAATAAAATGCACCTTTTGTGGTGCGTTCACTTAACAAAGGATGTATCCAATACCGATGTTTTCGTTTTCTTTTTGTTAACAAGTAAAGACGTGTTACTTCTTCGACATCCATTTTGAAAATGAGATGGCTTGTGGAACACAGCCGCGCGCGCAGTCGCTACAACAGTCGCTACAAAACTAGCCGCTCGCGACTGCGGCCGCCCGCGGCTAGCCGCGCAGTGGAAAAGCAGCCTTAAGCTGCAAGGTATGGCATTTTTTTTAGGTGGTGGTAGGCGATAGGGCTGTTGATAAAATATCGATATATCGATATTTTTTTAAAAAATATCGATATTTATGAGTGATATTTTTTAGGACGATATATCGATATTGAAATCTGGATATCGGAGTCCGAAATTTTTTTTAAAAAAAATTAGTGTTTTTTTTTCCGTTTTCCTCGTAGAATATTCCAAGTTATTATTGGAGGGAAAACGATTACCTGTGTTGCACATGCAATACATTTTCATAGATAGAATTTTAAGAAACAATGAACGATACGAGCACATGGAGAAGCAGGGCCGCCGTAAGCGGGCGTGCTAGGCAGCATATTATGTAGCGGGCGACCTTTTTTGTTTTAGCTCAACAGCTGCTTCGGGCGGTCGGCGGCGACACTGGGGATGGCAACAATGGGGGCGGCAATCTCACAGTTTTTTGACCCGTTTCGGAAATTTCCTAGATTCACCACTGGCTGTAGTTGGACAGGGGGCGGCATAATCGCTATTGCACGCGGGTGCTCAAACAGCTAGCGGCGGGCCTGTGGAGAAGTAAAAAACGAAGGTAAAATAACTCATTCAATATTCATTAGAATTCTTGTCTGGACATTTTGAAAAGTTTTTAAAATTTGTCTTCAATCAATGTAAAAGTATTAGCATTAAGAAACTAATCGTAATGTACCAGGTATGGGTAGGGTTGCCAGATAGCCGGAAAATCTGGGAATGTCCCGGAATTTTGTGTCTGATCTCGTGTTCAGGAATTATGCGTTACTTTCCCGGAATTTCCGTATACTAGTTTTTTTCTCAATCTCAGTTCACCACGGTGGTCATGAGGCCAAGCCAAGTATCCCATGCTTGCAGCGGGAAGATGGAATGCCCCTTAAATCAGAGGAATTGAAACTGACAGGAAAATAATCTTTTAATTTTCTGGGACTTTGAAAATTCTAGATGCAGTTAACATTAACTCCCTTTATACATGTCTGAAACGTGTTTTTCAGATCCTTCCAAAAAACTTTCCAAATGATAAAATCTGGGCCAAATTCTTTAGAACAAGAGTTTTTTGAATATTTTTTTAAAATAAATAGTTGGTTTTGTTTTGTCAATTCCAACAAGCAATGTCTTTTACGAGACAAGTTTTAGCCCGTTGAATAATTTATGACATAAGAGCGAAACAGAACGTTCATGGATTCGATCAAGGCTGAACTGCAAACTCAATCAATTTAGAAGACTCTTGCTGAGAAATTTTATCAGTTTTTCAAAGCAGTGACGGAGAAACCATTTATGAAAATGGCAAAATCTAGTAACAAATATTTTAAAAGTAGATGATTAAGATCTATTTGGATTGATGTTGATTTTGATTTAGCAAAAGATAGATGCTAATTTTTTTTATTTGTTGATAAAACCTGATGTTGATTTTCTGCCTTATTTAATTAATGAGCCTAACAGAAGTGTTCAGTTTTGGTTTAATATTTTTGAGATTTTGATTGATAATACCCGATGTTGATTTTGTAACAAAGTAAAAAATTCCTAACGAGGTGGTCAATTTTTGTTTTAAGTTTAGTATTTTTCCTTTTGATTCATAATACCTGATGTTGACTTTCTACCATAGTTTAATTAATAAAGTTAAAAGAGGTGCTATATATACGTTAGATAGCATATTTACCTAAAATAGAATTTTTTATTAATTTGCATTTTTGTTCACTCTTTAAACATACCGCTAAAATACTTTTTAGACCCAGAAATGTCCCGGAAATTATAAGCCTGTATCTGGCACTCCACAGTTAAATATTTCGTGCGAATTGGATACCCTTGTTATTCCATACCAACAGAAGAAATGAGCTCCTAAATTATGTCACAGCCAGTTTTCTTATATCACTTACGAATTTATTAAGATAAGAAATTGAAAAAAAGAATCTACCACTTTTGGATTGCCATTACAAAGAACTATGCTAAAAACATATTATAGATTGGTGCCTTTAAAAAACAATTTGTTAACGCCAAGGGAACTGCCTTGACAGTAGCGGCTGTAGGATTTTTCCAAGCCGGTGAAAAACTGAGATTGCCGCCTCTTCAAACATTGTTGCCAGCCAGACCCCGAATATCGCCTCCTTTATCGCCCAGAGCAAGTACCCCGGTTTGCCCCCACCCCTCGCCATAAATCCTGCATTCCACCTAGAATCTCAGCTTTATAAAATTATATTATAGTAAAGCGTTACCCATTTGCGAAGCAATATCAAAGAAGGGGAAATTTTCAATTAATGTAGGGAGTTCTCCATTCATAATAGAAGAAACAAAGGGAAAAACATGAGTTCGTGCTCTTGAAAAGCATGTCCAATGAAGTTTCTGACATGAGTTTTGGTGCAAAATTTTACTTCATTCACCACCTTAGTTTGGATTTTTTTTTTTTTTTATCTGAAACTCTTTTAAATAACTATGACGTTTTCTCATCATAATTCTATGCAACATCCAGTTGTCCTAGAAAATGATAATTTGGTAAACATACTTGGTTTCATCCCCATAGTATAAGATAAGTTCCTGTGTTTTTTCAATGCCAATCTAAAAGCTGAAACGTCTTAGAGAAAATTTGTAGGTTAATTGCTTTCTTCTTGATGAGGCTATATGCCTTGAATTTCAGTTTTGCACAAAGATCAGGAGCATAAAAAACACAATTAATTTTACTTTGTTATTACATTTAATTTGGAAGTTGTTGGTAGTCCTGCACCGATGGTAACAATGCAGACACGGCGTCGCTCGCACAGAACGAATCGGACTCGAGCCCGTTGTTTTACATGAGCGTGCGTTATCGAGGAAAGTATTTTGACAAGAAAATTGGATGTAAGAAGGAATATTGATAAATTCGGATACACAATCTTTGCTAAGGTGCAAACATTTGGTCCAAAAAAAGTAAGAAGACTCTGAATAAGCTATCAACCTATAAAAAGAAATTAAATTCCACATAAAACAATACTTGTAAAAAAAGTGATTTGCTCATTATGCAAACTCTGATAATAGAACATCAACCTAAATAAATGCCTCTACAATGTTGCATTATTGAGCTTTTAAACTTACAAAAGTCAAGATTTCCCTCCATGCTCTTTCTGGATTCACAAGTCTTCGAGTAAATCACAAACATTCTGCATTTCCTTTTAGTAAAGTAGTAGTATATTGACTAAATCACAATTTTAAAAAAAAAAAAAAAAAAAGATTTATCCGTAACGTCATTAAAACCATTTTTTTCAGAAAATCAAAACTTGATTCCTAAAAATATCTCACAACTCTTCATCATTAAATAGCCACAAGACTTCGCCCTTTTTTAAAATGATTTGTTTTTGTAACATTGTTTTTATATAATAGGGTCGATATATCGATACTTTTTCTTCTATATATCGAATCCGATATAAATATTTTTTTAAATATCGATATATCGAAAATCCGATATTTTTTAAAATATCAACAGCCCTAGTAGGCGATCGGGTGCAGTAATTTGTTTCTTCTTTTAGTGCCTGTCGGATATCTTCGGTTGTTATCGGTGAATTTAGATCATGTCGTGGCGTGGTATCATAATATTAAATGTCGGGTGCTAGAGGTGGTAAGCTGATGTCTGTTCGTTCATGTAAGTCGGCAGTCATTTCGTAGTTGAAGTGGGGTTCAAGTAGGCAGGAAAAATGTTAGCTCAAGGTGGGTTGCGTACTAAATAACTATATATAATTTAAATAATCAAAAACTTTTTTTTTTCGATTTCATTCCTTCCAGCTGAAGGCTGGGAGGCGGGCTATTGGAGAGTCACAGGAGACTCTTTTCAGCCAAACTACTCTCTACGGGGAGGGAAGGGTGATATAAGGTCGGCCGTGGCCTTGTAAGGAACCATCCCAGCATTCGCCAAGAGTGGTTGAGGAAAACCACGGAAAACCTCAACCAGGGTGGCCGAACGAAGTTTGACCCTGGTCCTCCCGAATGATAGGTAGGAGGATAAAAAGATTGAGTGAAATGTTTTTGAGTGGAATGAGGATGTGGTAAAAATTAAATTGTGTTATCGTGCTTAACTTTTACCACATCCTTATTCCAATCAAAAACATTTCACTCAATCTTTTTATAATGTTTTGCTATACATTTCCACTGCGAGAAAAATTAATTTTTGGCTACCATAATGGGGTAATTGACTAATTTTGAGAAAGTAGTCAGTATTGTAGCTGGGCGTCTAGTATAACGTAAAGATACGATATTGCTTGAAAAAAAAGTGAAAATACAAAATTATGCATTATATACGCTCGCAGCTGTCATGTCGGCTCTTGTGAAGTCAAATTTCTGCTAGTGGCGGTGTAAACAAAATTATGGTTTATTTATTTCGTGAATAAAATGGGTTACCAGAATAAAAGTGGTGTGTAGTGCCTCAGTGTGTAAACACAACATTTAAAACACCAAAAAAAATGCCTTTTTTTATTTCCGCACAATAAAATATGCCGGAAACGTGGCCAAAGACTCCACGATGCGAACCAACGAATTTTCCTACAAAGTATTCGATATATATTTTTGAAGACTACATTGAACATTACATGAAGTATCATACGCAGAGGTATCATATGCAGCACTATCATAACCGGGGTGCCGCAATTTGATGATGAATTCTTATGTCATTATAAGAAACAAACCGACAGTAAACAATGATTTTTTTGATATTTCACGTAGTTCTCGAGATATCGAATGTTAAAAATCAGTAATAGGTATAGTTCGTTGTCATTTAGTGAAGATTTTCTTGTTGTCCAGGCCGTATTTCAACCGAATCACATCCCCTAAGGATAATAAAACACCTATTGTTAACGTCCACCGTGCAGTTCCTTATGGCTTTGATTAAAAAAAAAAAATTCTGGTCCAGATTTTATTCAAACTATCTTAAATTGTAGATACGATATCAATAAATTTTATTCGTTACTTTCGATTTGTCTCGTTGACTTACAAAAGAACCCATCTTGAAATTTGGGTTGGGAGAAATTTTTTCTTCTGGTCCAAGCAGCATTTCAACCTAACCAGTACATCTCGATATCTAAGCGATATATATACATATATATATATATATATAAATTCTTCATTTAGGATTTGTCGTGTCAAATTAAATCAGAATTTATCATAAAATTGCGGCGCCAGCTAATCAGAGTAGAGCCATGTTTCGCTGTAATGAGAGAATAGCAACGGTCGTGAGAACGAGGGCAACCAGACTGGGTACTATACTTCTTCATACTCTTTCTGTAAAAATAATGATCCAGATTACTTTTCATCCAATTTGCCTCTATCTTGATTCGTTCAATTCATCACGAAAATATCAATCGTCCGAATCCAAATTCAACCAGATGACGAGCCACTTGCTGTTGTGAAATGTAGATGTCAGCTGTGGCCTTATCGTCAGTGGCTGATTATGCAGCCTGAGGCTTCATGATTCATTACAATGTCGTTGGAGATGTTCCTTATCAGCTGCAGTGATCTCACCACGCCTTCCTGGACTGACACCCGGTTCCTTAATCATCTTCGCTGGCAAAAAATCTGTACATATCATATTACTCTGAGGAAATATGCGACTTACTAATTCTTGATGTCGTGTATAATGTGAAATACATTGGCGGAAATTAAAAGTGCATCACCCAGATGGATTTGTGGAAAGCGAAAGAGATTTGGACTCAATTATTTCCATCTGAAGAGTATTAAATGATAACAAATTGAAAGGTTTTGATGATATTATGAGAATTACGAGATTACTTATTATGCAAAATTGCTGTAGTTTTAGGGGATTACTGGAGATCGCGATTCCACCAGGAGTTGTCATCATAATACTGCAGTGGTCAAACGCAAGACACCACTATAAATTCTTCCCAAAGTACATTTAACGGTTTCATACTGGTCCAGGCTGTATTACAACCTAATTTGTGCTCGAAAATAATGGTCCAGGCTGTATTACAACGGAATTACTGCTTGATAATAATACGTCTTGCGACTGACTACAGCAGTATTCCAACGATATTACTATATGTTGTTGAAGCGGAATCGCGATCTCCAGTAGACCTAGTTTTAGCTTCAAATAGTGAAAAGTGTGGTGTTATGTGACACTTTTCAGTCCACAAGTTCTTGTTGACCATGTATGCCAATACAAAGAGTGACGACCATCCACTCTTAAATATCTAACTGTTTGAGTGGTCGGAGGATTGGCGTGTTTGAAATGGGTGCATCATATCGTGAAATCTTCCGAAGTACTGGCCGTAGTGCAACGTCAATATGCAGACTAGTAACGCAGTAAATAGAAGATACCTTGTCAAATTACTGTTGTGTTTGATTTAAATAAGTCATATTAATTTGATTTTATTGCACGGTCTTGACCACTGGAAAGGCAAGTAAAAACATCACTGAATCAATTTAAAAAACACATCTAGTCCTGTACAGGAAGCCATGTAAATCTAATCGATTTACATACTTTTAAAATGGTCTTTAGGGTCTACTGGAGATCGCGATTCCCCTACAACAACATACAGTAATATCGTTGGAATACTGCTGTAGTCAGTCGCAAGAAATATTATTCTCAAGCAGTAATTCCGTTGTAATACAGCCTGGACCATTATTTTCAAGCAAAAATTAGGTTGTAATACAGCCTGGACCATAATGAAACAATTAAATGTACTTTGGGAAGAATTTATAGTGGAATCGTGCGTTTGACCACTGCAGTATTATGATGACAACTCGTGGCGAAATCGCGATCTCCAGTAATCCCGGTCTTTAGTAGGTTTTTTTAATCCCCGACTTCTAGACTTTTTTCTTTTATTAACCACGACGCCACCACGGACGCACGTCTGGACGGCAAGCATACTAACAGTCAATTCAGTATTTAAAGATTTTAGATGATGAATATGCGGTATGATTTGGTCATATTTGACACACGTGCTGACGGGATGAAAGTACAATACACCGATTACAAACCGAAATGTTATGAAATTTAATAAATTGTTACTTACCGCCATTATATTCCGAAGATTGTTAAGTTCTTAAGAGAGAGAAATACAGGCATAAAAAAGTCTACGCAGCAGTTGGTGCTATCTTTCACTAAAATTTTCACAGCGCCACCAAAACACTCGATATACGGTCTTACAGCACGTGACTAAGTAGTCTGATGGTCTCTGGCGAACATTACGTTGCGAAAACAGTTTTTTTTCCCCCCTTAATGGCTTTTGGCAGTTGAGGCCATACAGCCAACTCAATGTGTTATACAGGGCGTTCGCCGGAAAACGCTACCCTCCCAGTCTGTTGCCGTCGGCAACTTGCTCGGTCAGTAGGGCCAGCAGTTTCCGCCACACGGCACCGTGAATCACCGCACTGTTTAACACCTCCGCTGCCCCAACAGTGCAGTGCAGTGACCCTTACATTGTTAAGAACGGTTTCTTTGCATTGTAGATAGTTTGTGACTTCAGTCTCTTATTAATCAGTGTTGTGAATAAACGTTTCTTTGCGGTTTGGCTGGTTTGGGGCTTCATACTCTTATTAATCTGTACCGTGTTTGAGTGTGAGTAAAATTATGGTACGTTACAGTTTGCAACAAAGAATATTTCTCTACGATACATATGTGAAGAAGAAGTCGTTTAAAAAGTGTCGCAGTAAATTTCGTCGCGAATTTCCTGGCGCTTTACTGCCAGCTAAATCAACAATTCTGCGTCTGGTTAAAAAAGTAAGAGAAACGGGTTCATTTTTTAACAAAAAGAGACTGTCGGTCAACCGTATTCTCACAGAGGAGAAAATTGACGATATCGCTTTTCGACTAGAACAGTCACCCAAAAAATCATTAAGTCAGTTAGGGCAGCGTGTGTCTCGAAATATGTTCAGAAGATGTGCATTACACAAGAGGGTCAACACTTCCAGCATCTTTTATAAGGTAAGCTAATGAATTACGTCACATTTAAATGCTTAGCACACAAGTTTATGAAGTTTATGAAGCGTAATTATTATGAAATAGTCCGCGGCCGACGGTCGAACAATGCCGGAAACTGAGCGCTCGCTCGCCGGGAGCAGTTTCTTCCTTGTAGCGCTAACAGTGGGTTGCGTTTCCCGGCGAACGCCCTGTATTAAATCTTCCAGTGAATCAGTTAAATCCAGTGTTTATATAGTCTGCAAAGTGCGGACGCCACAGGACGGACAGGACACACACACACAGACACACAACACTTAACATCCATGCCCGCGGCCGGATTCGAACCGGCGACCTTCGGCACGTGGAGCTAGCACTCTAGCCCCCACGCTACCGAGGCCGGCTGCGAATGCAGTTGGAGACGTGCAGTAAAGCAACAACAACAAGCTAATGCGACTTCCATTATCAATTTTACCGGCGGGGATACCTGAAACTCGTATCCGCATGGACTTGGCATGGTTTCATGGCACTCACTCGTACACAACTTCACTCTACCATAGGTATACAGCGACTGCAGTTCTGGGTGACCAGCATAGCCATGTGCGAATCGATTAATCGAATTAATGCCCGAATATCATCGATACAAATAGATTCTACCACATAATAACAGAATCGCTCGTTACTACATGAAATAAAGGATCGCTGATCAATTGTATAATGACCGTCTCTAATACTGCTAGATCCGATACAAGCACATTTAGGACGACACCAGCATGTGAAGACCACCAAATTTTATGGTGGCTGTTCCAGACCAGATTAAAGCAGTGGTTACAGACAGAGTCACGATTGTATACCAATTGCTTGAAGCTGGATGACACCTTTCGATCCCTGTGCAATGTGTTCCATTAGACTGATTTTATTGCCATCGTCGTCTAGCCTGGTGTAATGTGATGACGCAAATGGTGTATATTTTTGTTTAGAGGCGAGCCTCGATTCTCTCTTAGGTAAAGTATTAATCGACAAAATGTACACTCTTTGGCAAAAAAATTGTATGTGGGCGCCTGAGACTAAGTCCCTTATTTCGCACAATGTGGCATCATTGCGGGTATTCAACTCAGAGCCATCTGTCATTCATTTCCTTATGTCAATACCTGGAACAAACTCTCCAGTGATGCCACATAGTGCAAAATAATGGACTTAGTCTCAGGCGCCCACAGTCAATTTTTTGCCAAAGAGTGTACATAGGTGTAAATTAGAATGGGCGCACGTTGCTGTGATTTCATGAACGTCACACAGGTCATCCTCTGGTGTCAGTAACACGGAAGTAACTTTTTTATATTAAGTGAGTTGGCATTTTTTTTTTTTTTTTTTTTTTTTTTTTTTTTTTGTTAAAAGCATGTTCCCGTATCTATTCTGAGACAAAATTAACGAAATACCATTATCACGCAACTCCAGAATCCGAGCATTAATTACTATTCGTCGCAAATTGACTATATTCATGCAAGTATTAGATTGTAAGTTCTAAGTTTACCCTGCTGATGTTGTAGCTTGCAGTTTGTTCTGTTGTTAAAAATTTGCGTATGATATTAGTAAGGGTGAAACCTGTAAATTCAGCTGAATTCTTCAGGAAGACATCTATTGGCAAGATTAACATCACATTCAGGACAAGCAACTATAAGCTGCAAGCTATGGCTTCTCGCAATATGCACTATGCTCTATGGAGGAGTTTAGGATTTAGCTCAGTTTTATAACACACATTTTGAACAATGTGGAGCTGTGCAGCAGCAACTCTGCTTGTCTAGTTATTATGCATTAATGAACTTTACTGCACAGCTTGAGCTAGAATTATGATGCTTTGAGACAGTCCTCATTTTATCTGCTATGTTTGAATTATCACCGAAAAAAATCCTGGTTTCGATTTGCAATTTATAACTTAGCGTAGTTCTTATACGAGCAAATAATAACTCCGTCAAAACCGCTGGCCGATTTATTCTTCGGGTCTCCGGACCTATAATACCATGTGTCCTTTCTTATGCCGTGTTATGAGGTTTACTCATCAATTTAATGCTCTTATAATAATAATAATAATAATAATTATTATTATTATTACTCCGCGATTCACTAAAGGTGTGTGGCGGAGGGTTCATTGCACCTATCGAAAAGGGTAATGGTTTGGAAGGGTCTCTAGACACACTTAGAAATTTCTCAAGGAATGTTTGTGCTATATTACTTTTACTACAGTTGCTACTGAGGCTTTCGATTGTGGATTGAACATAAGGTGACAAACTGTGTACAATGATTCATGTTAAACACCTAATCAAACTGAACATCAAATGCTTCAAAACGGCGACCATTCATGTCGACGTGATTCATGAAGACTTCTAGAAGCAGAGGATTATAATTTTCTGTCTTTTAGCTGGAAATGATACAAGTCACTTTCAATGACTCTCGCCGAATACAGTTAATTCTGATGATGATGTTAATAATGCATAGCTCTGAATTGCAACATATTTTGTTTCAAACCACGAGTTTTTGTCTCTATAGCCATTGCTGTACTACTTGAGAAAAATTTTTCAGACTTCAAGCAGACATATTCTATCAGCACGGCACCTTTTCCTTGTTATTTCCCATAACTCGGTTCCACTGTTAGTTTAAAGTATCATCAGGCTGTTTCGACAAATTTACCTCAACGTGTTCAGTAGCGTGGTCCTGATACATTGATATCATGTTTCGCACTTATATATCTGTCGTAATACAATCGTATGTCATTTTACAAATTACAGCAGCTCCAAACATTTCGAAAAGGCAGTGTGATACTGCCGAAAGAAGTAATGTTTGCCTTAATACAAAATTACATTACATTACTTTATATTACCTGTGTACCCTGCTGTTTTCCATGATAATCTGCACTTTACCTACTAGGCACTTGTTAAAGTGCAACTTAGATCGTTTCTGGAGCACCAGCAATGCTTCTGCTGTTTTTTTTTTTTTACTTATGGCTTTACGCCTCGTCGACTGTTAAGGCCATTAAAGGTGGGATGGGACTGAGGACAAGGAACGGGAAAGAATTCGGCCATAGCCTTTTTGAGGGAAGCATCCCCGCATTCGCCTGGAGTGGTTTGGGGAAACCATGGAAACCCAAATCTGGATGCCCGGACGAGGATTCGAGCCCGCGTCAACCCGAATGCGAGGCCAGAACGTTAACCGTTCACCCACCACGCTCGGTCAATGCTTTTGTACGCTTAAATTAACATAGTGCAATTATTTACTTTTCGATATCAAAAATATAAATTTGATACAATAAAAAAGTTAAAAAACTAAGAATCAGATGGTTATAATATTATTAAAATTATGGAAATTAATTTGCAGATTATTTGAGAAAATCGTGATTAATTATTAGTACAATATGAAGAAGACTTTTGTATTACATACCATTTGGTATTTGTGACAAATATACAACACAAATTCATGCACTAACATGCACAAACGAATTTCAAACGTGAACTAGGTATGCTACGCATTTTCATTATTTTGGCTGTCGCCCCTATTCTCGCCGCCGGAGGCTGTGGTGGAGCCGAAACAAGAAAGTATTGACACCAAGTGTAAAATATAAATAATAACCATCAACAGTGTCGCATGATGTCCTCATGCCATACTTTCGATTCTTACTACGGAGAGGTCTAGGATTTGAAATTGGCCTTCCATATACTATAATTACTATGTTTAGAAATTCAAATAATGAAATTTTTTTCTGGTACGGAACTCGAACGTATTAACTCTACTGGTATATTTGCTGGTCAGACATTGTTTTGTGTTTTTGTGACCTACTGTAGTTTTCGAGTTGGGTGTACAAACAATTGTATATAAGTCAATAAATTTCTTTTTTGATTCAGCTGATACATTTTTATTAGAGATGTTCCGACTATGACTTTGGCCGACTAGCCGACTAGCCGATTAGTCGGTTGTAAAGAGGCCGACTAGTCGGCCGATTAGTCGATCACGGTTTCAGGGGTATTCGGCAATTTCCGTGACGCTTCGTTTACAGCTGATTCGCGCGCAAGTTGCAACCGCAGCCTACGAGCGTGTCGGAACATGTATTGTTTAGTTCGCATTGTTTCTTGAGTTTTGCTTTTGCGCGGGTCAGAGCGGTGTTTTTGTGTAAAAAATAAGAACAGTGTTATTATTGTTCATTAAAGTAAAAGAGAATTTAAATTAATTTAATCATGCCAAAAAGAAAGTCTCGTGTATGGATTTTGTTTGATAAATTTGTCAATGATTCGCGTAAAGTGTAGTGTAATCAGTGCCAAATGATAATTTCTCGTGGTGGGCAGGGAAAAAAGCAAATACTACGAGTATGAACAACCATATCAAATACCGACATCCAACCCTGATACCTCAGTTAGGTTCTGTGATCAAATGTTGCACCATAGACCATTCATCCCAGTCGCGAATCCAAGTAGATAAACTATCCTACAACAGTGCCTACTCCGTCACTTCAGTGTCGTCAGAGGTCAGTTTATGTCAGAAAAGCCAGCAAAATATTGAAGATAGTTTTGCTGTCCAATGGTCACGTGAAGACTCAAGATCGAGAGATATCAATATTGCGATTGGTGAGATGATTGCACTTGACAAACAGCCGTTGTCAATTGTTGAAACTACTGGCTTTAGAAACTTGATGAGAAAAGTTAAACCAAAATATAGCATACCGGGCAGAAAGTATTTCACAGAAAACATCATTCCTCATCTTTACGAAGAGACTAAATCTGAAATACGAAGAGGAGTGCTGAGTGCAGCTGCAATTTCAGTCACTACCGACATGTGGACAAACACAAATAACAAGGAAAGTTTTTTGAGTTTTACAGCTCACTGGCTTGACGATAGTTTCAAATATCATCACGCAGTATTGCAAATTAAACATTTCCCCGAAACACATACTGCCAATAATATAAAAAATTGTTTAGAAGAAATTCCAACTTTGTGGAATATAGATACAACCAAAATTCACGCCGTTGTGCGAGACAACTGTAGAAATGTGACGAAAGGAATCGACGATTCAGTTTTTAAGGGAGTACCTTGTTTCATACATACTCTACAACTAGCAATCAATAATGCTTTGAACCATGATACCTTGACACAAATACTTGTAAAATCAAGACGAATTGTCACACACTTTAACCACTCTAATCAGGCTCAGTCAAAACTAAATTTACCAGACTACCATCTTGTCCAAGATGTATGTACCAGATGGAATTCCTCGTACTATATGATATATCGCCTTATAGACAAAAACGGGCTGTTTCTTTATACGTGGCTGAAACATCGGTAAATTTCGAAAATTTGTCTACTGAAGAGTGGAAAATACTCGGAAAAAGCATTGAATTGCTGAAGCCATTTGAAGAGATTACTAAGATTATAAGTTCAAGTTGCTCTTCGGTGTCTGAAGTAATACCTCATCTTGCTTAGGCTAGGCGCAAATTGAGACGCGTATAACACGTGAGACATGACGCGATACGAGCGCCATGACTCGCGCGTGAGACACGCGTAGCGTGGTGGTCCGCAAATTGAAACACAGTTTCGAAGTGGCGCGCGTACCACTCGCCTCTGAAAATACACGACACGGGAAGAAAACATTTTTCATTATTAACAGTTGTCGTTATTTAGAATCAGATGGTGCCAAACATGGAGTTTTGCTCTATTCCTTGCTGAATAAGAAATTTAAGTAAACTAACGAGTATATTTTGTCTTAAAGGAATAGCGGATTAAAATTTCAGAACAATTGATATTGGAGCTGTGGGCAGATTTATCAATGGAAGTAGTGTATCGGGCATGAAAAATAATGTAACACATGTTACTACTTCTGTCTCCTGAAAGTATACCTAAGATTGCTAAGCCGATACTGTCTTTCTTTTAACAGAAAATATACAAGGAGGCATGTAACTGAAATTATGAACACAAAATTTTTAACGCCTGAATTTTTCGAGTTCGACAAACCACGGAATGCCCCTTTGGTATACTGTCTTCATGGTTTCGTGTGTTCAGGAAACCATTTGATAGTATATGTGGACACGGTGAAAGATATTGTAAAATCAGCTCCATTTTGAGCAACTACTTACTTTAAAATAATAACTGTAGAGAAAGATGGAGATGTAACATACCTGTCTCATTAGAATACACATTAAAAATAAACTTATTAAGATTATTAACATTATTAACATTATCTTCTAAAAAAAAATTAAGAGTATATATTATGTAACATTTTATGCTTTAAACGTTATTTCACATAATAAAAATATGTAGATTAATTTAAATCAAATAAAATCAATGCTCAAAGATTGTCGAATATAAAAAAAAGAAATAAAAATATTTGGCAATATGGGGATTTGAACCCGGGTTCGCAAATCGGTAAGCTGGCGCCTTACCCCATACACCATGACAAAGCTCTTCAATCTAAGACGGCTCATATTGAAGAAATGGTTGTAGTATAGACATATGGAGTAAATCCTTTCAACATATATTTGGGTGACCCAAATCTGTTCACAACATTTCTGATGGTTTCCAAGTAAATAGTGGTAACAAAAGATGTGAACAGATAGCCAAACTTGCAGCAAACTCAATCACTGCATGAACAAGAAACTTCATCAGTTATTATCAAAGTGAGGAAGAATTTCACTGAATGTTTCCACAATTGAGCAGCAGTTCCGTACTTCCGTTTCAAGGTCAATCCGTTATGATTGGAAAATAGTGACAACATACCACACTTCATTTGTGTTTTACGTTCTATAGGTTATGTGGGATCGTGTTAGAGCGAACGTTACGTATTGATGTACTAATTAGAAAATCCTTTCCTTACTATGTACGATATGTATTAACGAAAAATTGTGAAATGGCTATTTGTGGAAATATGGGTAACATTAATCGTCTTTCAGATTACAATTATTTGCAGTGGCACCCCAAGTCCAATTCTTCAGTTTTTTACATGTTTTGTATAATAAAGCTCTTTGTGCCATATCACTGCCTCTATTTTTTTAAAAAGGTAAAGATTAGTGGGTTAACAACACCACACGTTCACCCGCGTGGCGCGAGAAACTGTGCCTCGACCACAGCGCCGCGCGACTGCTGTGAGCAGCCGCGAGTCGCGCCGCGTAGCGTCGTGTTCCCAATGTGCGCTGTTGTATTTGATTCCGTAGTTTACAAAAAAGCGCGCTGTGCTGCGTCACGTCACACGCGCTATACGCGTCTCAATTTGCGCTAGCCGAATTTATGTTTACTTTCTGCGTCATATACGATTTCTAAACCTGTCAAGTTGTAACAGCTTCTTCAATATTTGCGGTAGAAGGATTTTTCATCCAGTCATACACCTCGAATTTCAAAATAATGGTAGTGCATAGCATACCTAGTGCTGATTTAAAATTCGTTTCTGCATGTTAGTGTGTGAATTTGTGCCGTATATTTGTCACAAAAACAAAATACTATGTAATTCAAAGTGTCGCCAGTCGTCTTTATATCACACTAATAACTAATCACAATTTGAAAATTAATTTCCCTAATTGTAATATTTTAAACCGTCTGATTTTTTCTATTACAGTTTTATAATTGATTGATTCTATCAAATAATTTGTGATAACGAAAAATAAATAAATTACACTATATTAATTTAAGCGTACAGAAGCATTGCTGTTGTTCCAGCAAAGATCTAATTTGCACTTTAAGGAGTGCCTAGCAGGTAATGTGCAGCTTATCAAGGAAAATAGGAGAGTACCTAGGTAATGTGAAAAATGTTTGAGAAATGAAGCAATTTTAGGCACTTTAACCGATCACCCCAGTTAATCCGCACATTACTTAGATAATGTGCAGAATAACTTATTAATGAACTTTAATGGTAAAATATACACAAAAAATGATCCTGCCCTCGCAACATATGTAATTATGTATTCAGGCCAAAAATAACTCCTTTTGGCAGTTTGACAATACGCGAATCGCATAACTGACTGCATTTTTAAAATGTTTGGTAGTGTTGTAATTTGGAAAATGACATATCACTATATCACGACAGATGTATACCTGCAGAAACATGATATGGGTGTATCAGTACCATGCAATTCGACATGTTGAGGTAAGATTAATCCAGTGAATAATCATCGAAGCATATTGATCAATCAGTGGAACTCAGTTATAGGAAACAAGGAAAAGTTGCTGTGCTGATAGAATATGTCTGCGTGATAACTTTTACAGTCGGAACTATATTTCTCAAGTAGTACAGCTAAAGCCATAAAGATAATAACTCGTCATTTGTAATAGAATCTGTTGGAATTCAGAGCTATGCATTAACAGAAATATCAGCACAATTAACTGTTTTAGGCGCTGGTCAATGGAAGTGACATGTATCATTTCCAGCTAATAGTCAGAAAATTATAACCCTTACTCTTCTTGATATCTTGAAATATCTCGTCGACACGATAGCAGTTGATATTCAGTTTTGTTATGCCTCTAAGATGAATCATGGTACCCAATTATTCACTATCAACTTAAACCATCATCGAAAGCTTCAGTAGTAATTGTGGCAAAAGTAGCATTGCTCATAAATTCACTGAAAATTTGTAATACTGCCTAGAGATGGGAAGAATATTTAATTGATGAGCAAACCTCATAACACTGCTTAAGAAAAGACGAATGGTGTTATTTAACAGGAGATCTGAATAATAATTCGCCCAGAGGTTTTGACGGAGTTTTTCTTTGCGTGTATACTATCTGCATTAAGATATCAAATTCAGAACTTAGCAAAGAATTTTTACCGTGAAAATTCAAACATAGAAGGTAAAATGGGGACAGTGGCAAACCATCATAATTCTAGCGCAAACTGTGCACTAAATTTCTATGAGACATAACTCGACAATAAGAGTAGGAGAGTTGCTTATATATATATATATATATATATATATATATTATAGCTTTACGCCTCGTCGACGTTGAGGTCATTAGAATCGGGACGGGACTCGGGATAGGGAACGGGAAGGAATGTGGCCAGGCCTTTTGGAGAAAGCATTCCGACATTCGCCTGGCGTGATTTGGGGAAACCATGGAAAACCCAAATCTGGTTGCCCGGACGGGGATTCGAACTGCTTTCCTCCCCAAACAGAAGCCAGAACGTTAATCGCTTACCCATCACTCTCGGTAGGAGAGTTGCTGCTGCACAGTTCCACATTGCTCAAAAGTGTATTATAAAACTCAGTTAAATCCTAAACCCCTTCATACTGCATGATGCAAGGGGCCATACATCGCAGTTTATATGTTCTGGGGCCACAGGGCGTCTGATAAAAATGGAGAGGACCTTGAAGAATGGGTTGAACGTATGGGCCTAATGCTAATATATGATCCAAAGATGTCACCATCTTTCAGTAGTTGAAGATGGTGGAGTGGATATAACCCAAACAACATCTTTTCGGTGAACCTATTGCCCAGCAATCAAAGAAGAATGTTATGGAGCCAATACCACGTACGCAACACAGGCCAATTATCTGCACCTTTGAAGCAGTAGTGAAGCCATAGGCTGTTCAGTTTAAAAGAAGATTTAATTTCAGATAATGGAGGAACTGGGGAGTAAGGGATATGTAGAGATGAAGAGGTTAGCACATGATAGGAAGGGATGGAAGATTGCATGAAGCCAGTCTAAAGACTGATGACAAAAAAAAATCAAAAAAAAACAAATGAGCACAATGGGGAAAGTTTTCTCAAGAACTAGATGAGGAATTCCTAAACCTCGACCCATCTCCAAATACATACAATAAATTTATTGAAATAGTTAAAGTCTTCTCACGCAAACATACTCATCGAGGCTGCAGAACAACTTATATCGCTGGACTGGATAATAACTCCAAGTTTCTTCTTGAGAGATACGGGGACCTGTATGAAGAAGATTCATTTTCTGAAGAAAACTATACAGACTGGGGAAGAACTCCTACACGCTGTATCAACTGCTAGAAGAGATAAATGGTGCAATTTATTGTAACAGTTTGGCTTGTAGCAGAACAGAACCTCAATAGTCATCCAACTAACACACCGTCTAATCTCCTTAAAGTTGGTCCAGATCAAATAGCACACCAACTGCTGCTGAATGGAAAGACTAGAAGAAGACCTAAAAACAGAAAGCTCCAAAGACACTCTAACGAGCAAGACCATCTTGGTAATCCATTTACATTGGTAGAACTGGAAGCCGTCTTGCAGTCTTTGAAGGTTAAAAAAGCTGCAGGGTAAGATGACCTGAGAACAGAGCAAATTAAAATGATTGGCTTCGCTACAAAGAAGTGGATCTTGAATTTAATGACCGCCTGCATCTCCAACTTAAAGATCCCCAAGATCTGGCGGAAAGCCTATGTTGTGACATGCCAAAGCATGGAAATGAGCCAACAGATCCAAAAAACTTCTGACCATTTTTCACTCCTTCATCATTTATTCAAAGTCTTGGAGAGATTGATCCTCAACCATATCTCACAGTGCATTGACAAAATACTCATAAAGGAGCAAGCTGGTTTTCGAACTGGTCAGTGATGCTGCCGCCAAATTCATAACCTGACAAAGTATATAAAAGACGGGTATGAAACAGGACAGACAGGTTACTGGTGTGGCATTCATCGATCTCATAGTGGCATATGATACAGTCAACCACAAAATGTTGATAAGTATAGTATGTTCCACCAAAAAGGACTACCATCTTACACATTTCCTCCAGAGTTTACTACAAAACAGAAGGTTTTACGTCATCCATCATGATAAGAAGGGTCACTGAAGAACTCAGAAGAATAGCCTACCTCAGGGTAGTGTGCTGGCCCCGCTCTAGTACAATATATATACAAATGACCAACCAATTATTCCTGGAACAAGAGCATTCATTTATGCTGATGACACAGCATCTACATATATATTCTGCAATTAACAAAATTTTGGTTGGCAGAGAGTGCTCACCACCAAAGCTAATCTCTTTGTTGTGCATTCCAATCCCTAATGATACGAGGGAAAAAATAATTCATATAAGAATCATTGGGTCACCTTATTTCTCTAATCTTGTCTTTCCTGTCATTCCGGCTCAAATAGTATTTTACTTCACTCGTAAGTGAAAGTGGGAGTACTCATGTTTACCAATAAGTTTAAACGAAATATGTGTCGTCTATCTACCAGAGACTCCCAGCCTAGTATACTAATCAGTTCTGTGCCGCTTTCATTAGGACTGTAGCAACTCAGGGCCCAACCTTTGAGGCGGTGGAGGTGAAGCTGACAACAGCTCTTGAGGATATTGCCAAGTATTACCATGCTAATCACTTGAAGCCTAACACTGGAAAAACACAGGTCTGTGCATTCCACCTGAGAAAAAGAGAAGCCGGATGGAAATTGAACACTAAATGGAGGGGACAACAACTATTACATTGCCATACTCCAAAATATCTGGGAGTAAAGCTTAACTGCTCTCTTACATTCAAAGCCCAATGTGAGGATCTGAAACTCAAAGTATCCGCCCAGAACAACATCATCCAAAAACTTGCAAGTACCTCCTGGACAGCACAGCCAAATGTGCTTCGTACATCTGTTCTGGCACTCAGTTTCTCTGCAGCAGAATACTCAGCACCAGTTTGGCAAAACTCTGCACATGCTAGGCAGGTTGACATAGTACTGAATGACACTGGTCGAATTGTAATAGGTTGCCTGAAACCAACTCCTGTCAGCAAAATATACCAAATCATCGGTATAGTACCACCTGACATTAGAAGGAAAACAGCTGCAGACATGGAGAAGATGAAACAGGAAACAGACCCCATACACCCTTTGTTTTGACACAAACCTCAACCCACAAGGCTAAAATGAAGAAAGAGCTTCATACAGTCAACTGCAGCCATAACATCTCCACCTGGAGGTCGCCGTGTAGAATGGGCACTGGAGGAATATCAAAGAGGCACCGGCCACAGGGTGTAATCAACAAAATGGCATATGGAAGGCACTAAATAGATTAAGAACTGAAGTGCCCGATGCAGATCTAATACTAAAAAAAATGGGTTTACACTACTGAAAACGAAATATGTGAATGTGGTGACCTGCAGGACCCATATCATCTTCTGGTATGCAGGAATCTACCTGAAACCTGCACTTTCGACGACCTTTTTAGGCAAATGAGAAGGCTAGCAGGATTACTGAATTCTGGCCACATTCCATTAAATTTGATTCTGTAGTTCATAAGTTTGACATTAATTAATTAATTTATTTGTTTTGTTTCAACTTGTAATGTTATACCCAGGACCCGACAAATAATTAATAAATAGTTCTGCTCCTGACAGTGATGTTAAACTTCCAATAGATTTCTTTCTGAAGAATTCATTTGAATTACCAGATTTCACAGTTATCTAATATCATACACATATATAACAAACAGCACGTTACAACATTCAGCACGGTAAACTTGTGAACGTATTATCTAATACTGGCATGAGTGTAGTCAATTTGCGACGAGTTCTAAATAATGTTAGACTCTGGAGCTGCCGTGGTAATGATATTACTTTAATTGTACCACAGTATAAATATGGGAACTTGGTTATAACAAAGAAAGGACAACTCACTCAATATAAAAAACGTTAGTTGCATTTTACTAACACCACTGGATGGGCCTGAAATCACAGCAACGTGGGCCCTTTTTAATTTACGCCCACGTTCGTGCAGTCGATTATCACTTTGCCACAGACAGAATCGAGGGTAGCGTCTAAACACAAATCTACACCAATAACGTGTCCATATCCGTTTGCATAAGAAAATTAGGTTAACGGAACACATTGCTTTGGGATCGAAGAGTGTAACCCAGCGTCAAGCAATTGGTTTACATTCGTCCAGGGTGCCTCTGTCTGTAACCACTGCTTGGATCTGTTCTGCAGTCACCAGTCTCCAACAGCCACCTACATAATTTGGCGATCTTCACATGCTGTTGACGTCCTAAATTGCCTTGTGCCGGCTGTGGGATTGTTACAGCCTGTCACAATACAATAGACCATAGATACTTTGTTTTATTTAGTAATTAGTGATTTTGTTAAGATGTGCATATATCTATATATATTGATGTTACTCGGGGTATCAATTCGATTAATCGATTCGCACAATGCTATGCGGCTCACGTAGAACTGCAGTCGCTGAATGACTATGGTAGAGTGAAGCTGTTTACGAGTGAGTGCCATGAAACCATGCCAGGTCCATGTGGATACGTATTTCGGTCTTCTGCTCCGATAAAATTGATTATTGAAGCCTCATTCGTTTGTTGTTGTTGCTTTACGGCACGTCAACGAATGCATTCGCAATGTAATGTTCGCCAGAGCCTATCAGACTGATTAGTCAAGTGCTGGAAGAATAGAAGAAAGTATACCGAGTGGCGCTCTAATAGTTGTCGTGAACGATAACACTAACTTTACCGTACACTTATTTAGACCTGTATTTCTCACTCTTAAGAACTTGCAATCTTCTGAATATAATTGAGATAAGTAAGAATGCGTTTACTTTCATAACTCTTCAGTTGGTGATCAGTGTATTGTAATATTAAAACGGTGACAATAATAGTGTGGTCTTGTATCCCGTAAGCACGTGTATAAAATGTGACAAAATCCTATCGCATATTTGTGATCTAAAATGTTTAAATATTTAATCGACTGTTAATACACTTGATATCTAACTTTGGCATCTGTGGTTGCTAAAGTAAACGAAGTACAGATTTCATGCATAAGGCGGATGAAGCAATCTACTAATGACTATTTTAAAAATATATAAAACTAGTAGATTTACATGGCGTCGTGTACAGGACTGGATTTTACATTTAAATTTTTCCAGTGAAATTTTTACTTAGCTTGTTAGTAGTGAACACTATGTAATAAAATCATTTTAGTTTCACTGTTATTTAAATCAAACATAACAGTTATTTGACGAGCCTTCTTTCATCCACAGTCTTCCTAGTCTGTAAACCGGCATTTCAAAATGACCAATTCTTCTGATGATTTTATGATATGACTCATTTCAAACACGCAAATTCTCCGACCTTTGTAACAGTTAAACATTTAGGTGTGGAGGGTGCTCTCTCTTCGCCTTGGCATACTTGGAGAACTGGAACTTGTGAGCAAAAAAGTATCACGTCCCACCACATAGTTCACCTAAAAAATAGTACACCTAAAAAATATAGCTAATTTACATAATACATAACCCCGTAATTCTCATACTATCATCTGATCATTTCAATTTGTAATAACTTAATACTCTACATTTGGGAATACTTGATTCCAAATTTTATTTATTTATCACAAATCGTTCTGGGTGTTGCTCTTTTACTTTCCACCAGAGTATATCACATTATACACGGCCTTGATAATCAGTAAGCTTCTTATTTCCTCTGAATAATATGATATTTAGATATTTCTTGCCTGCGAAGTTGAGTAAGGGACGGAGTATCAATCAAGGAAGACATGCTGAGATGACTGCAACTGGAAAGGAACATTTCCAACGACAGTGTGATGAATTATGAACCCTGGCTGCATCATCAGCAACGGACAATAATGGTTGACATTTGCATTTTACAAAAGCAAGTCCCTCGATGCTATGTCCTTACGACGGCCGAACGTCACACGTCAGAAGGCGGTCCACGGAGACGGTCACGAGCAACCCGAACAAGTCCCAGGAGCAGGCCGAAACGTAATCCAAAAACGCGCACTGGCAGAGTCCGGCGTGAGGTTCACAGAGTCCGAAGAGAATACCAAAACATAGCCAAGAACGAGCACTGTCTGAAGTCCGATAGACGATTCACAGTAAGAGAGAGTACCGAAAGCGCAGTGAACACTGAACTGAGGAGTGGAGCTGCGCGGGCTTTATTTATATGTGCGGCGGGTCGGCTCCGATTGGCCGCGGCGGAAAACTATGACGTGGTGGCGCTGGTTGGCCCGATGCCAGCGCTGTCTATATGAGGTCGACATCCATGCCCTCTGCCGGGCATGCGGCGATGTCGGGACGGGATACCAGACTCGTCATCTGGTTGAATCTGAATTCGGACATTTGACATCCTCGCGATGAATCGAACACATCAACATAAAGTCAATTTGAACGAAAAGTATCTGATTCATTATTTTCACAGAAAAAGGATGAAGAAGGCTGGTACCCAGTCTGGGTGACCTCGTTCTCAAGAATGTTTCTATTCTTTCACTAAAGTAAAACCTGATTCCACTCCAGTTGGCTGCAATATAATCCTCCTTCATTCGTCTATGAGAAATGAAACGACAGCAGTTTACTTGAGTGAAGAATATAACACAGTTTTTATAAGCATTCAGACAAAATCGTCCCGCTTCTCCTAGCTTTAACAGGTGCCATGTTGGCCACTCAGACGCTCGTCCGTTTAATCAGTCGTTGGCCGTTAGCAACCTCTCAAAAATCAATAAAGCATGATCCCCAATATCTGTCTTATAATGCTGGCTGCCACAGGACACGAAAACTTATTTATTATTCTTACCAATTAATCCCGGTTAAAGCTCTGGCCTTACATTCGGGAGGACGCCGTTTCGAATCCGCGTCCGGCATCCAGATTGGATTTTCGATGGTTTCCCCAAATCACTCCAGGCGAATGCAGGGATGCCTCCTCCAAAAGGCCATGGCCGAATTCCTTCCCATTACTTGTACCCAGTCCCATCCCGCCTCTAATGAACTCGACGTCGACGAGGTGTAAAGCCATAAGGAAAATAATTAATGATAATACCGATATTTTGCGATGCACAGATGATATAGATCACAAATAAATGTAACAGTTGAATTTATTTTAAATTAATTGAATGTGCATATAATTTTAGTTTTCTGTATGTACTTGATAAGCGAATATTACATAAATAGTGTAAAACATAACTCATATACTTCTGATGCAAATGAATGCTAATTTTTGCACAGCGTTTAGCTTTTGGTACAACATAAGCAGAGCTTGTTGCTGCAGTGCACTTATAATTTTCGGTTGAATAAGATGAAAATTTGTATTCCAAACATTTTTGACGCTACAATGCTACTGAATGGAGAGAACTGATTTCTGCATACGAATACTGACTTAATTATGAATAAATAGTATTTTAAACTTATTACCATTGTTTAAAATGTAATGCTCGATTGAAGTACGAAGATTCATTTTTACTTTCCTGGTATTAAATGTGACCGTTTCATCCAATCTCCTTCGGGCTTCTTCTAGGGCAGAAATGCGTTTAGGTGTGTTTCTAACTTCCTACTTAACACAGTTGATGTTCAGTCGTCTGGAAGATTTGAAGCGAATGTCAGTTGTGTTTTCAGAAGCCTGTGAAATACGTCTAGGAGTAGTTTAGCTCTAGAAAAAGGATGAATCCGGTTAGTCGGAAAGTTTGCATTTAATTCTATGATGCTGTGCCACCCGAGAACCCGGATATTTATTGATTCCATCCGCGGAATCCGCCAATTCCAAAATTAACTATAGTCAAGAACCATTCGAGATTGTGCACCGGAATCACAGCTGTCAAAAATGAGTATTACATCCGTTTCGTGAATATCATTTAGATTTCCGAATAATACTATGCTGTTGCTACATATGATATTTTGACTGACGATTTAACTTAAATTTATAATTATTTGTGGGCACTTTTGTTTTGATGCATGAGTTTTGTGAATTCACAACAAATGAAACATATCATTTTTTTAAACTTTTAAAGATGATCAACAGACACAAGAAATAAGTTTTTCTTTATGCCTCTGCTTCCAATTCCGTATCAAAATAAAATAGACCTAATTTTAATCATACAAACCTAAGCCACGCAGAGGTTGAATTCTGACGAAAATCCGTTCAGTTAGTTTTGCGTTATTATGATCACGAATCATAAAGTCTTTCTCGCAGTTGAAGTGTTTAAGTAATTATTATAAAACAATTCTAGTTTAACCAGATAGCCTTGTGTTATCGTGTTTAATTTCTACCACATTGTCATGTTTTAACTGGTGGTTTGTTTTATAAAGAAATATTTAAAGAGTTGAAGTAAGAGAGAATATTATTAAGTCATTTAAAGTTGAAGATCAAACCCGAAGCCTAATTAAGTCACAAAGACATGAAATAATGTCTGATCATCAACTACAGGCATAACTGGGAATAAAAATTGATACCAATATCGAAATTTATATAGACACCAGGCAGATATCGTTAGTCGATAAAATCGGGCTCAATCCGATAATACCGATATTTTCAGATACTTGTATATATTATGTTAGAAATTAGAAATAAGGTTTAAACCAAATCAAGTAATAAAACTGAGGGGGATAACTTCGTAAATTTTCGCGGTGGCAATACTGTAAAAAAACGTCTGGAGTTTCCAGCCGCGTCAAAGTTGAATCTTCTGGCGACGTTTCGGAAGCATGCACCGCTATCTTGTGAACCCCCCACTTAACATTACGGAGCTTGACAATGGAAGTGGTGAAACCTTCCGAAACGACGCTAGACGATTCAACTTTGACGCGGCTTGAAACCCGAGAAGTATTTCTACAAAACTAAAGTAGTTTATAAAAAAAAAAAAAAAAAAAAAAAAAAAAAAAAAAAAAAAAAAAAAAAAAAAATCTACAAGAACCGATGGTCGCGAGCGAAACGCAATAAGTTAAATAATATAACGGTAAATGAAGAACGAATAACGTGCACGAAACGGAATGGAACCAAAAAGTAGAAAAGGATAAGCTTTGCATCACCCAAATACTTCTGGAGGCAATGTTCACGGACAACATATGCCGCCATCCCACTATCAGTTAAGAGAGGTGCTATGACGACGTTTTCGATTCTGTTATCAGGCTAAATCAGTGTTTATGTTTGGTATCTACCATAAGTTCATCTATTTATGGAAATTTTTTAGTGCTAAAGGGTTTGTACTTTTCGATCGATCAAGTTAAAATGTAGGTATTTTTGGTCCGACATTATCGGATGAACGATACATCGTTACAACCCTTGGCTTAACTCGTTCTAGTTTCGTTTCAGAAAGTAACTTTCATTATTTGAAATTTTAATAGCACATTCTATATAGAAGACCAACGTCAAACCGCAAAACTCTCCGCATTACGTAACGCATGAGGACATTCGACAAGGTTAAAGGTTATTCTTCATTTTTTAGCGGGATTTTATAATTGATGTTCTTATTAGCATCGTACGTTGTGTGATAGTTTTTTTTTAATTATTATTATTCAAAAAAAAAAGGAAAGCTTCAACACTGCCCCAGACGACAAGAATAATGGCAGTAGTGCATAGCATTTCAAGATTTGTTTTCAAATTCGTTTCTGCATATTAGTGTGTGAATATGTGTCGTTTGTCTGTCGCAAAAACCAATTGCATGTAATTCAAAGGATCACCAGTCTTATTTATATTGCATTAATAAGTAAACACAATTTTATCATATTTTTCGAAAATTAATTTTTTCAATTGTAATGATATTTTAAACCGTTTGATTCTTTGTAATACAGTTTTTAATTGATTGATTCTACCAAGTAATTTGTCGATTGTTTAATTGTATTAACGTGATTCTTTAGATACCGCAAAATACATAAATGACACTATGTTAATCTAAGCGTACAGAAACGGAGTTGTTGATCTACTTAGCACTTTAACGAGTTCCTATTAGGTAGTGTGAAGATTATCTAGGTAATCAGCGGAGTACCTAGATAATATGAAAAATATTTGAGAAATGAGACAATTTTTCGGCACTGTAACGGATCACCCTAGTTAATGTGCACATTACCTAGATAATCTTGAAAATAACTGATATCTGCATTTTAGAGGTAAAATATATCGAAACAAAGAAAGGTACTGCCCACACAGCATATGTAATTACGTATTCAGGCCAAATAAGACTCCTTACGGCAGTATCACACTGCGCGAATACGATAATTGAATGCATTTTTCGAAATTTTTGGTGCTGCCGTAATATGGAAAATGATATACGATTATTACGACGGATATATAAATGCAGAAACATGATATATACACACATCGCTCATACTCCCCATTATGGAGTATGCATATCCTGTGTGGGAATACGCCAGTGACAGGCAAATCAGAAAGCTCCAGGTCATTCAAAATAGGGCCTCCACCTCCCGTGCTGGTTCCCCACAGATGCACTCCACGAGGCCGCCGGCATACCTAAATTGAAGGACAGAAACATTTTACAAAAACACCAGTCAGTACAACAACCCGGCGGTCATCTCGCTTGGACGCTACAACAATAACGACAACAGGCGTAGAAGACCGCTCAGTCTCCTAGCAAACTGACACCCAACAAGAAGACACAACAACAGTTAAGAGAATTGTAAGACCTTCGTGACGTTGGAGGCAATGCCCACGGACAAATACTCCAACCCCCACCTGCCTGTAACCTAAGGCAGTGACGGTGCCATGTGTGTGTGAATGTGACAGCACGACGCTATTGAAAACGTGTAGGTATGATTACTCCAGTGAATAGTCGTCAAATAAGACTGGTGATACTTTGAACAATCAGTGAATTTCAGTTATGGAAAACAAGAAGGAGAAAGAGCTGAGTTGATTGAACATACATGCGTGATAGCTTTTACAGTCGGAAGTAAAAATCTCAAGTAATATATCAAGAGCCATGGAGACAATAACTTGTAGTTTGCAGTAAAATCTGTAGGAATTAAGAGATATGCATTATTAGAAACATCACCACAATTAAGTGGTTTTAGCGTGAGTCATTGGAAGTGCTTTAACTACAGTCTCTTGATTGCTGTCGACCGGTAGGCCCGCTGACTTGGTGATATTTGCATGCCTCTCTTTCGTTATCACTTCTTGCTGTTCGGCTGCGGCTGGGTTGGGGCTGTCTGCTTGTGGTGGCCTGTAGTCTTCTTCTGACGGGGCAGCCTCCATAGCGGGCGGCGTGGTCAGCGCCGCAGTTCGCGTATGTCGGCGTATCTTCACGCGGTCACAGTTTTCAATTAGTTGACATTTAGTTCGATTATGCCTCTAAGATGAATCATGGTAGGGACTACACAGGTATTCAGTTTCACCCATCTTCGAAAGCCTCAGTAGTAATAGTAGCACATAAATTCGTTGAAACATTTCTGAGGCTGCCTTGAGACGAGAAGAGCATTAAATTGAAGAGTAATCCTCATAAAGCGTCATAAGAAAAGACCCATGGTATAACTGGACTGGCGACCCGAATAATAATTCCGCCAGCGGAATGGTAATTCAAGCTCAAGCTGCGCATTTAATTTCTGTGATGCATAACTTGACAATCAAGGTAGGAGAGTTGAAGCTGCACTGTTCCACATTGTTCAAATATGTGTTATAAAATTGAGCAAAATCCTAAACTGCTCCTAAATGCATATTGCAAGGGGCCATACCTTGCAGCTTGTAGTCGCTTGTTCTGACAGTGATGTTAATCTTGCCATTCTCCATATCTTTCTGAAGAATTCAGTTGAATTTCCTGATTTCACCCTTACCTAATACCATACATATATATATATATATATAAGAAGAACAATCAGTTGGTTACAACATTCAGCACGTTAGACTTGTGAATGTACAATCTAATACTGGCAAGATTATAGTAAATTTACGACGAATACTAATCAATGTTCGGATTCTGGAGCTGCCGTAGTAATGATATTTGGTTAAATTTATCCCAGAATGGATATGGAAGCTTGCTAATAACAAAACAAAAATAGAGCTCACTCAGTTAATATAAAAACATTACTTGGGTTTTACTGACACCAGAGGATGGGCCTGTGTGACGTTCTGAAATCACAGCAATGTGGACCCTTCCTAATTTACTCCTACGTATATTTGTCGATTATCACTTTGGCACAGACAGAATCGAGACTCGCCTCTAAACACAAATGTACGCCATTTACGAGTCCATTTGCATAATGCATTACACCAGGTTAGACGATGCTGACAATATAATCAGGCTAATAGAACTCATTGCAAAAGGATCGAAGAGTGTAATCCAGCTACAAACAATTGGTTCAAATCGTCCAGGGTGACTGTAACCACTGCTTGGATCTGGTCTGCAACAACCACCTACACAATTTGGCTGTCTTTATGTGCTGTTGTCGTCCTAAATGGCCATGTGGCTTTTCATAGAAGTATTAGAGCCGGTCACTGTACAATAAACCAGTGGTTCTTTATCTCATTTAGTAATAGGCGATTTTGTTAAATTGCGGTTGTACCTATATGTATAGATTATATTCGGCGTATCATTTCTATTAAACGATTTGCACATCGCTATGAGGGTCACTCAGAACTGCAGTCGCTGAATAACTATGGTAGAGTGAAGTTGTGTACGAGTGAGTGCCATAAACCATGCCGGGTCCATGCGGATACGTATTTCGAGCAACCATGCCGGTAAAATTGGTGATTGGAAGTCGCATTCGCTTGTTGTTGTTGCTTTAGTGCGCGTCAACGACTGCACTTGAAACGCAATGTACACCAGAGACTATTAGACTGATGAGTTACTTGCAGGAGAAACGTATACCTAGTGTTTTGGTGCTGCTGTGATAGTTGTAGTGAACGATAGCACTAATTTTTGCGTAAACATGTATTTCTCACTAGCAAGAATTTGTAATCTTCGGAATATAATGGAGGTAAGTAAGAATGTATTAAATTTCATAACTTCTTTTTACTATCCGCTGTATTGTACTATTAAAGATGTGGCAGTAAAACTGTGATCTTGTATCCCGTGAGCACGTGTGTTAAAGGTGCCCCAATCATATTACATATTTATCATATAAAAACTTTAAATATTGTATTGTGGCGTCCGTGGTTACTAAATGAAACGAAGCCTAGATATCGAGGATTGAGTTACCTACTAATGACTATTTTAAAAGTATGCAAAACAGTAGATTTACAAGGCATCGTTTACAGGACTTGATTTGCTATTTAAATTTATTCAGCGCTGTTTTTTCTTGGCTTTGCAGTGGTCAAGACCGTGTAATAAAGTGAACTTAGTATGAATGTTATTTAAATCAAACATCTGACTAGCCATGTTTCATCCAGTGTGTTACTAGTCTGCATACTGACGTTGCACTACGGCCAATCCTTCGGGAGATTTCATGACCTGATGCACCCATTTTGAACAGGCTAATTCTCCGACCTCTCTCACAGTTAGACATTTTGTGTGGAGGGTCGTTACTCTTCGCATTGGCATACTTGGTCAACAAGAACTTGGTGTCACATTACACCATACTGTTCACTACTTGAACACCAAAAATACAGTAATTTGCAAAATAAGTAGCTCCGGGGGTGTAAGAGTTTGGGATAGGCTATATTAGCCTTTCCAACCAAATGTCAACCTCTCCTTCACGTGGTGCACCCTGTTTGCACGGACGAGGCTCTGGCGACTGAAAGATTCCCGGTATAAGGAGTCACCCACTGCTTGCCAACGGCCTCCGAAAGGAGGGCGGAAGAGCGGGGAGCGGTTCAGGGCACCCTCTTGCCCTTGGGGTTGGAAACGGCCCCTAAAGGCGGATGAATCAGAAATGATCAACGACATGGGGATTGCAGAAGAGAAACGGGAAACCACTGCATTAAAGACCCAAAGGATATCCCGAGGACATGTAATCCTCTCAAATTACATATATCATGATGGCTTCTTCTTGGGTAAAAATATTCCGGAGGTAAAATAGGTGCCCCCGATCGGATCTCCGGGTGGGGACTGCTCAAGGGAGGAGTCATCAGAATGGATAGAAACTATTCTACGAGTCGGAGCGTGGAATGTTAGAAGTCTGAATAGGGCAGGTACGTTACGAAGAACTTAAAAAAGGGAGATGGAACAACTTAAGTTAGATGTTGCTGGGATTAGTGAGATTAAATGGAAGGAAGCACAGGATTTCTAGTCTGGGGAAACACAGGATAATAGCACACAAGCTTGTCAATGGAGTCACTGGTGTAGGATTTGTAATGAACAAGAAAGTAGGGAAACGGTGAGTTATTATGAACAGTTTAGTGACAGGATTATTTTGATGAGGTTAGAAACTAAGCCCGTCCCAACCACATTAGTACAAGTATATATGCCAACGTCACAGGAAGATGACGAAGAAATAGAAAAAATATACGCTGAAATTGAAGAATTAATCCAATATGTGAAGGGGGAGGAAAATTCAAATAATCATGGGTGATTGGAATGCAATAGTGGGAGAAGGAAAAAGAGGGGAATACTGTAGGAAGTTTTGGTCTAGGAGAAAGAAATGAGCGAGGAAGCAGGTTGCTAGAATTTTGTGAAAGATATAAGCTAGTAGTGGCAAACACTCTGTTTAAGAACCATGCAAGAAGAATATACACCTGGAAACGTCCTGGGGATACAGGCAGATATCAGCTAGATTATATCATGGTCAAACAGAGATTCAGGAATCAGGTTCTAGACTGTAAAGCGTACCCAGGAGCAGACATAGACTCGGACCATAATTTGATAGTAATGAAGTGCAGGGTGAAATTCAAGCGAATAAGGAAGCAGCATAAGCAGAATAGACTGGAAGTGAATAAACTGAAACAATCTAGCACAAGAGAAAAATTTGCAGAAATGGTAGACTTAGGTCTAAGAATTAATTGTGAAAGGAGCTCAACCGAGGAGGAATGGAATGCATTAAGACCGAAATAATGAAAGCTGGCAAAGAAACCTTAGGCTTTATGGAACAAGCTGCCGAAAACCTTGATCACAGAAGAAATTTTGCAGCTGATCGATCAGAGGAGAAGGTACAAAAATGCTCAGGATGAAGCAGGAAGAAGAGCAGTACAGGCAATTTAGAAATCAAATAAATAGGAAATGCAAAATAGCAAAAGAAAAATGGCTACAATGAAAAGTGTGAAGAACTAGAAAAGGAAATGGTTGCTAGGTAAAGTAGATGTTGCATATAGAAAAGATCAAACAGCAATTTTAGAGAAATGAAGAAAAGAGGTATGAACATTAAAGCTGCCGATGGGAAACCTCTTTTAGCTCAGAGCATAGAGCTAACGATGGAAGGAATACATTGAGAACTTGTATGTTGGGGACGACTTGAATCAATAGTGTAATTGGAAAAGGCAGGCGATGTCGACATTGATGACTTAGGAGATCCTGTTTTGAGGACAGAATTTAATAAAGCTCTGAATGAATTGAAAGTCAATAAGGCAGTTGGAGTTGATGAGATCCCTGCAGAACTTCTTAAATCTCTAGGAGAGAAGGAATCGAAAGATTATTCAAGCTGTATATCAAAAAGTTATGAAACAGGAGAAATTCCAACCGTTTTTTAATAAAAATATCATCTTCACACTTCCAAAGAAAGCACAAGCGAGAAATGTGAGAATTATCGTACCATTAGTCTAACAATCACATGCTTCAAAATTACTGACCAGAATAACATACAGAAGGATGGAAAGGGTAGTAGAAGAGATAGTAGGTGAAGATCAGTTTGGGTTTAGGAAAAATCGTGGTACAAGGGAAGCAATTCTGTCTTTATGGTTAATACTTGATGGCGGATCAAGAGAAACTTTTATGGAATTTGATAATGTTATGTGGGACAAGATGTTCAAAATTTTAAAGAAGTCAGGTCTAAAGTATCGAGATAGAAGAATACTTGAAAAACTATATAAGAATCAAGTACCTATAATAAAAGTAGAGGAATCACGAGAGACATGTATCAGTTAAAAAGGGTGTTGAGACAAGGTTGTAGTCTATCACCGTTAATATTCAACTTGTATGTAGAAGAAGCAATGAGAAAGTCAAATACATTGTCTTGTTAGCAGAGAGGGCTGAGGATATTGAGAAGTTACTGAATGGCATGAACAAAATACTGAAGGAAGATTTTGGACTGAATATAAATCAAAACAAGACAAAAGGAATGAAATGTAGCAGAAATGATATCACAACTAGTAGATTAAATATAAAAATTGTATGGGATGTAATAGGAGAAGTAAGTGAATTCTGTTACTTGGGAAGTAAAATTACAACCGAAGGCCCGAAGCAGGAATGATGTTAAAAGCAGAATAGCACTAGCAAAAAGAGCCTTCATGAAAAATAGAAATCCTTTTAGTTTTATATATTGATCGAGGAATTAGAAAAAACTTTTCTAAAACTCTTTGTGTGGAGCACAGCCCTTCATGGTAGCGAAACATGGACTTTAGGAATACCGGAAAGAAAGAAAATTGAAACATTTGAAATGTGGTGCTACAGAAGAATGCTTAAAATTAAGTGGACAGGCAAAGTAAGAAATGATCGAGTTTTGGAAATGATGGTGGAGAAAAGAAGTTTGTGGAAGAAGCTTACGCAAAGAAGAGACAGGCTGGTAGGTCATATTTTGAGACATGCTGGATTGGTTAATTTGGTAGTGGAGGGAACAGTAGAAGGTAAGAACTGTAGAGGTAAGACAGAGATTAGAATATATGAAGCAGATAATTGAGGACGTGGAATGTAAGGAGTATGTAGAAATGAAGATGGATTAGCACAGGATAGGAAGGGATGGAGGATTGCATCAACCCAGTCAAAAGACTGACGACAGCAAAAAAAAGTAGCCCCGTAAATCTCATATTATAATGTAAACCTTTCAATAATTAATCATTTAATACTCTGCACATGGAAATACTTGGGTCCGAATTTCATTGATTTATCACAGATCTATCTGGTTGATTCACTTTTAATTTCCGCCAGTGTATTTCACATTATACACGGTTTCGAGAATTAGTAAGTTTCTTATTTCCTCTGAATAATACGATATGTGCAGAATTTTTTTGGCAGCGAAGGTCAGCAAGGAACCAGATGTCAATACAGGAAGACGTCGTGAGATGACTGTAACTTGAAATGAACATCTCTAACCACGTTGTGATGAATCATGAACTCTCTGGCTGCATAATCAGCCACGGACAATAATGGCTACAGCTGAACTCTGTTTTCCAACAGCAAGTCTCTCGTCATCTTATTAAATCTGGATTCTGACGTTTCACATCCTCGTGATGAACTGAACACATCATGATAAACGCAAATTGGATGAAAAGTAATCTGGATCATTATTTTTAGAGAAAGAGTATGAAGAAGGCTAGTACCCAGTCTGGTTGTCTTCGTTCTCAAGACCGTTGCTATTCTCTCATTAAAGCAAAACATGGCTCTACTCTGATTAGCTGGCGCCGTAATTTGATGATAGATTCTTATGTAATTCCAAAAACCAATCGAAAATGATGAATATATACATATTTTTTTTTTTGATACCTCGCTTAGATATCGAGAAATACTGTCTCAAAAGGAATGTGGTTAGGTTGAAATGCTGCCTGGACCAGAAGAAAAAATTTCGCCAAACCCAAATTTAATGATGAGTTCTCCTGTAAGTCAATGAGTCAAATCGAAAGTAACGAATAAAATTTATTGATATCGTATGTACAAATTAAGAAAGTTGGGTTCAATACAACATTGTAAAAGTCATTGCTTGCTGGAATTGACAAAACAAAACCAACTATTTTCTTTAAATATACAAAACCATTAAAAACTCTTGTTCTAAAGTAATTGGCCCAGATTTTATCGTTTGCAAAGTCTTTTGGAAGGACCTCAAAAACACGTTTCAGACATGTGAACTCTGTATAAAGGGAGTTAATGTTAACTGCATATAGAATTTTCAAAGTCCCAGAAAATTCAAAGAGTATATTCCTGTCAGTTTCAATTCCTCTGATTTATGGGGTTAAACGCTGAAACTGTTCGTATATTCCATCCTCCCGCTGCAAGCATGGGATACTTGGCTTGGCCTCTTGGCCACCGTGGTAAACTGAGTTTGAGAAAAAAACTAGTATATGGAAATTCCGGGACAGTAACGCATAATTCCTGGACACGAGATCAGACACGAAATTCCGGGATATTCCCGGATTTTCCGACCATCTGGCAACCCTACCCGTACCTGGTACATTACGATTAGTTTCTTAATGCTAATACTTTTGCATTGATTGAAGACAAATTTTAAAAACCTTTCAAAATGTCCAGACAAGAATCCTAATGAATATTGAATGAGATATTTTACCTTCTTTTTTACTTCTCCATGTGCTCGGATCGTAATTAATCGAAAGCACTAACCGAGTGATAAAAATAAGGTGCAATTTGTCAGAAAAGTTTAAAAAATGTTATTTGTTTATTCAAATTCTATCTATGAAAATGTATTGCAAGTGCAACACAGGTAATCGTTTTCCCTCCAATAATAACTTGGAATATTCTACGAGTAATACGGAAAATAACAACTTATTTTTAAAATATATCGGACTACGATATCCAGATTTCAATATTGATATATCGTCCTGAAAAATATGATTAATAAATATTGATATTTTTTAAAAATATAGGGTTGTGATAGGGTTGCTGATATTTTTTTTCGATATATCGATATTTTTAAAAGTATCTATATCGGATTCGATATATTGAAAAAAGTATCGATATATCGACCCTATCACATTAAAAAACAAATCATTTTAAAGAGGGGCGAAGCCACTGATGAAGAGTTCTGAATCAAGTTTTGATTTTGTGAAACAGAATGGTTTTTTATGACGTTATGGATAAATCTTTTTTTTTTAAATTGTGATTTAGCCATAATACATCTTTACTAAAAGGAAAGGCAAGATATATTTGATTTACTCAAAGACATGTGCATCCCTGAAGAGGATCGAGGGAAATCTTGGCTTTTACGAATTTAAAAGATCAATAATGCAACACTGTAGAGTCATTTATTAAGGTAGAAGTTCTACTATCTGAGTTTTCATAATGGCCAAGTCACTTTCTTTTTACAAGGATTGTTTTATGTGGGATTTAATTTCTTTTTGTACGTTGATAGCTTCTTACTCTTTTTGATCAAATTGAACATCTATCTTTTGCAAAATCAAAATCAATCAAAATAGATCTTAATCAATTACTTTTTATATAGTTATCACTAGATTTTGCCATTTTCACAAATTTTTTTCCGTCACTGCTTTGCAAAACTGATAAAATTTCTCAGCAAGAGGCTTCAAAATTGATTGAATTTGCACTTCAGCCTTAAATTATTCAACGGGCTAGAACTTGTCTCGCAAAAGCCATTGCTTGTTGGAACTGACAAAAAAAAACACCTATTTTCTTTAAATTTACAAAATCATTAGAAACGCTTGTTCTAAAGAAATTGGCCCAGATTTTATTGTTTGGAAAGTCTTTTGGAAGAACCTCAAACACAGGTTTCAGACATGTGAACTCTGTATAAAGGGAATTAATGTTAACTGCATATAGAATTTACAAAATTCCACGAAATTCAAAGAGTATTTTCCTGTGAGTTTCAATTCCTCTGATTTAAGGGACAAAAGCTCAAACTGTTCGTACATTCCATCCTCCTGCAACCAGAATCTGAAACTTGGCTTGTTAATCTCTTGGCCTCCGTGGTGAACTAAATTTGAGAAAAAAAACTAGTGTACGGGAATTCCGGGACAGTAACGCATAATTCCTGGACACGAGACCAGACACAAAAAATATCTTTTTTTTTTTTTTTTTTTTTTTTTTTTTTTTTTTTTTAAATATCGTTGATGCTCGAATTAGCTACAAGATGTCAACTTCGAGATCAGCTGTGTCAGTAATTGGGCGATGTTACTCAACTGATCTTCATGGCGCAGCTCCTCTCGGCAGTCATGTTTGCAGCATTGGTGAGTTGATGGTCGCTTTGCTGGTAAACTTGTCCTGAGGTTGCTATGGTGATCTTCAACTGTATATGCCTGATGTTTCGGGAGAACTAGGTGGCATGGAAGATCCATTGTTCGTTTCGTTTGGTGCTTCTTTTCTTCTGCTTGGCGATTGTTTGCGGTTGGAGGATGGAACCTATTAAAGGAAGAATGAATCTTCTTTCTAACAGGGCAGGCACCATATAATGCGGCGTGGTCACCGCCGCAGTTCGCACAGTTCGGAGTATCTTCACGTGAACGCGACCAGAATAGGACGCTGTACCCCTCACCGCAGCCCTGTGCCGGGTGTCTGAAACCTTGGCAGCGGAGTTGTTTATACACCCTACTCGAAAACTGTCGCATAAACATGAAACAACCTCTGACCATCAAATACAGAATAATTCGTTCGAGTTCCGTATCAGAAAGAAATTTTTATTATTTGAATTTCTAATCACTATATAGTATATGGAAGGCCAATTTCAAATCCTAGACCTCTCCGCAGTAAGTATGGAAATTATTGCATGAGGACATCATGCGACACTGTTGATGGTTATTATTTATATTGTAACGGTTTTTACACTTGGTGTTAATATTGGCACACTTTTTTTTTTTTTTTGGCGCCACCACAGTCTCGGACAGTGAGAATAGGGGCGACAACCAAAATAATGCCAATGCGTAGCATACCTACTTATGTTTTCAAATTCGTTTTTGCATGTTAGTACGTGATATCAAAAATTAAATTATTACTCTGTTAATTTAAGCGTACAGAAGCATGCTGGTGTTCTTGCAACAATCTAATTTGTAATTTAAAGAGTGCCATGTAGGTAAAGTGCAGATTATCGAGTAAAATAGCAGAGTACACAGGTAATGTGAAAAATGTTTGAGAAATGCAACAATTTTCGTCACTTTAACGGATTACTCTAGTTCATCCGCAAAATTCTGCATTTATTGGAGAGGGTTATGAGGGGATGTACGAGGGAAGTAAAGGAATTGGGTTACAAAACTTTGGTCAGACCATTGCTTGAATATGGTAATGTAGTATGGGATACATATTTTGAGTATCAAATACAGGAATTGGAGAAGGTGCAAAGAGGGTCTGCTAGATTTGTTTCTGGAAATTATCGCAGACCGCAATCAGTAACAGATATGATAAAGCTTCTGGAATGGCACTCATTGGAAGACAGAAAGAGGGTGAAGAGGGCCATGGAAGTGTACATGGCGTATATTGATGATGAGGCATTGAAAGATATTGGTGTAAGAATTGAAAGTAAGCATGGAAGGAAAAAGATGACCGTGACCTCAAGCTGGCACTCGATTTCAGACACAAGGGTATAGGAAGATTCTCTTTTTTTAGGTAAGGGTGTCAGGGATTGGAATAAGTTACCAAGAGAAATGATGAATAGTTTGCTAAAAACGTTGAATGAATTTAAAGTTAAAATTTGTAAAGGGTAAATGTAGGTGGATGCAGAAAAGGGGGAAGATGGGTGTTTAGGGAAACTGACACCGGAGCATGCGCTTCATTGCAATTTAGTTTTTTTTTTAAATTATTTTCATAAGCACGGTGTCAAAGATACTGGTTACATAGCCTACAAACATAAAACTCTAACGATCACATTCGACACTTCTTCCAAAGACAATACTACCAACACAGTCCTTGGCCGCCTTAAACTGTTTCCAAAATACTGTTACGTTAAAACTGTCTCTCTGTCTCTGATGGTCACTTTATATAAGCTCCATCGAAATTTCTAGAACACTACAAAGGATTCCGACAGATATTTCTCGAACATTAACAATACTTAAACAATTAAAACATATTAAAGAAAATCAGAATTAATACAGAATCATTTACAGTCATTGAAAAATGGTCAGAAATGCAAATTAAAGATACTTAAACACAAAATTATGTACAGAAATCATTTTAAACTATAGAAAATTGTCCTTTAGACATTATAACTTGCCTTCATACTTGGAATTACAAATATTTCAGCAATTCTCTTGCATAAGTCTGTCCTTAAACACATTAAATGGTATTTACATAATTTCTTTTCATAAAACAAAGTCCATCCACACTGACAGACAGTAAATTCCAAAACAAGCATACAAGATCATATTCAACCAAACTCTAGCTTGCTGCAAACGCTGCATAAAATACAATACATTCAAGTTAATTTTTGAGGACTGTTACACTAGGTTATGTGAAAAATGTTTGTGAAATGAAACAATTTTCGGGCTTTAACGGATCACCCTAAAATATGTCTGCGTGAAAGTATTTAAAGTCTGAAATAAATTTATCAAGTAGTACAGCAAGAGACAGTAAAATCTGTTGTAATTCAGAGCAATGCATTATTAGCATCATTAGAATTAAGTGTATTCGGTCGCGGTTTTAAGATAGTTGATAATAAGTTTGATTATGCCTCTATGATGAATCATTATACACAGTTATTCACTATCAGTTTAAACCAACTGCGAAAAGCTCAGTAGCAATTGTAGTAAGAGTAGCTTAGAACATAGTATCTTCAAAAATTTCTAAGGCTGCCTAGAGGCGGGAAGAGCATTAAATTGATGAGTAAACCTCATAAAGCGGCATAAGCAATGACGCATGGTATTATTGGACCGGAGACTCGAAGAATAATTCGGCCAGCGGTTTGGAGGGGGTTTCTACTTGCCGGGCCTGTGTCGTGGCTACTGTAAGGGTGGCATACAGTTGGAATTTCCACCCGACCACCCTGCCTGGTCTCGGCGGCAAAAACGTGACCAGGATCTCGCTTTAGACGACCCGTTTTCAGGGCCGAAGGGGCGTGGCCACGATTTAGGTAGACCAAGTCGGGTCATCTAAATGGGACTTAAGCTAGAATCTGAGCAAGAGGTGAAGATCGGGTTAACAGCCTTTCAAAATCCCCACTGAGACAGGAATTCGAACCGGAGACCTTTCAATCTGTAGTCAGACGCCTTAACCACTGAGCCGCCAGATCGCTCGCAATTCGTAATAGAGCATACCGAATTCGTCGATCAACTAGCACAGGCGGTGTATACGATCTACACCAAGTTATCATAGTCATATTGTAACCAATAATTTTTTTGGTGATGATTCAGAGATACAAGATAAAATGTGAGCAGACGCAAAGGATCGTAATTCTAGCGCAAGATGCACAGTAAATTACATTTATGCATAATTTTATCATCAGAGTAAGAGAGATATTGCTGCAACAGTTCCAAAGTGCTCAAATGTATGTTTTAAAACTGTGCTGAATCCCAACCCCTCCAAAGTCGAGATGCCATACCACACAGTTTGTTGTTTGTCCTGACAATGACGCGAAACTTGCCATTCTAGATGTTTTTCTGTTGAGTATCCCTTAGTTGAATTACTAGGTTTCATCCTTACCTAATATCGTACGCATATACGTAACAAGAACTACAGTTAACAACATTCATCGCTTTTGAATGTACAATTTAATACTGGCATGAGTATAGTAATTTTCGACGAATGCTAATTAATTTTCGAATTCTGGTGCTGCAGTGCTAATGATATTTTGTTAAATTTACGCCAGAATACATATGGAAGCTGGCTTATAAAAAAAAAAAAAACATGTATACGAAATAGACTTAAATGAGATCTCACGCTGGCTCATAAGTTGTAACTGAGCACTAACACTAGTTATTCAAAAAGAAGACTACTCACAGCTACAAAAACCTGTCTCTCACCCACTTATGCGCACCGCTCTTTCACTTCTACCAAAAGTTTAGCACAAATCTTAATAACTACCAACTAGCAAGATATGCTGCCTTCTTCTCCGTTCTTTTCTTCACTTGCTGAATCAACTCTCTTCTGCATATTTCCGGCTTCGGAGGGAAATTAATCGTTTCTTCAACATCTTCAAAGTCTTTTCTACTGGCTGCTAGAAGTTAAGAATAATAATCCAATTTCTTTCATCAATCTCTAAGCAGGTTTATTAGCTGTATGTTTTACCGATATTTGAATGTGTTATATTTTCTCCTCAAACCAATGCTCCCCTCTTTCAGGAAATACCATTTTACCAGTTACATTTATGACCCCGAATTATCATACGAATATAGAGAATACGTCGACAACCACGAAGACATATGAAAATCCGTCCCCAGATTTCGGCAGATGGCCGTACAATCGTTAAGACAGTAAGGCTAAAACATTTGCTGTCTCTATACCTTGCATTAAACATTTTATCTTTATGGTGGGTGAGCGGTAAATCTCTTTCCTCAAGTTCGGTATCACGCGGGTTAGATTACTCTTTCGGTCATCCAGATTGCTATTTTCCATGGTGTCACGAAATCACTAAAGGCAATTGGCGGGATTGTTCCTTCAAATGGCCATGGCAGATTCCCTTCTCGTTCCTTTGCCACAACTACTTTCCCACTTCTAATGACCACGTCGTCGATAAGGCTTAAAGCCTCCAAAACATTTTCTCCCTTAAAGTCGAAACTTTCGTTCGTTGATGTCTATCGCAACTAACAATCTTTCTGTATACTTTCTTCTTCAAGTTATATAATAAATAAAATATCTACTTCTCCGTTAACTTCTGAGTACACTTCCCTACTCCGTAAGCGGACGTCAATTAATTAGGTGAAGTGTCTTTTGTTAAATTTGGACCCCTATCCCCTTTGGTGAGATTTGATAAGATGTGGTGGGATCCCCCCTTCCAACCCCCCTCCCTCCCCCTCGCCTGAGATTTATATTGTAATTTTAATTTTTAAATATTTTCATTTATTTTGCTTCATGCCACTAAATACCTAAGCATTAATACTGTATATACTACATGTTTTGTGAAATAAGAGGATCAAAATTATACAAAAAGTTGATGTGAGATATTTATTGCCTCCCTTCGTCCAAATAAGATTTTTCCGGACCCCTCTCACTTTTCCGCTATTTTAATACACTTAATTGATGGACATCCCCTAATTCCCTTAACTGAGACGCACAGACAGGATCTATGATTTTATTACGTCAATATACATCACTGGCCAACACAAATTCCAGTCCTCTGCGGAAGCAACCCTTTGTCTAAACCAGTGGTCCGCAACCGGTGTGCCGCGGCACACTGGTGTGCCGCGACAAGGTGAAAGGTGTGCCGCGAAATTTTACCCATTAATATAATGAATTAAGTGTCAAGTTTGCTATGAATTATATTTTAGTTTCATTTGTCGCGAATTGTTGCATATTGTCGTATTCTAAGAAATTAAATGTTATTTATTTACTCACAGTTGCTGTTTTGTTTATTCATTTTTGAAATATTTTTATTTCTCGCCTCTACTGCTGCGCTTTGAGGTTCAGTTATATTTACCGCATGTTCTGTGTATGTGCTTTACAATTTCTTCATAGGTCTACTCTGAAGTGGTCCGATTATTGTGTTAGTAGGTAGTCTTGATATTTTCTATTTCAATTAGCAGACTATTTTATTTCTTCAAGATCGACAAATTCCTTGAACGGAGTGTTCCGTCTATGACTGCAACTGGTGAAAGCGTTGAGCCAGAAAGAAAGAAACAAACGTTGATGCAGCAGAAATGTAGTGATAATTACTTATCCTATGGCTATCTTGGTGTGATGAAAAAACGTGACCAATTCCCAAGTGTATCATTTGTGGTGAGAACCTCAGTAACACTGCCATGGTTCCCAGTAAACTGAAATGACATTTGTCAACAAAACATTATTCTCAGTCAAGCAAAGATGTCAATTATTTTCGTCGTTTGTTCGAAAATAACAAAAAACAAAGAACGTTCATGACCGCTTCAGTAAGTGTTTCGGAAAAAGTAAAGAAAGCTAGTTATAAGGCAGCCAAACTTATCGTAAAGGCCAAGAAACCACATACAATAGGTGAAACGCTGTTAAAGACTGTTTGTAATGAGATGATCAGGATAGTTGTGGGTTTAGTATCTGCTAGTGAAATTTCTAAAATTCCTCTTTCTGCTGACACAATCAGTCGCCGAGTTATTGATATGTCTCGTGATAATGAAGACATTATAAAGGAGAATATCAACAACAGTCAGAAATTCACACTTCAGATCGCCGAGTCAACAGATATTTACCACCACGCACAACTTCTGGCTTACATTCGCTACATCGATGGAGATTTAATTGTAAGTAATCTCTTCTTTTGTAAAGACCTTTCAGAGTAAACTACCGGTAGAGAAATATTTCGTTTGACTGATGAATATTTGCGCCTTAATGAATTAACATAAAGGATTGCTTTAGTGTTTGTACGGACGGACCGGCTGCTATGACAGACCCAATGAAAGGATTTGCAGCTAAAGTACGCGAATTAAATCCCAACGTACGATGCGATAATTGTCTCATTCACCGCGAAGCCATTGTTGCTAAGTCTTTACCACCTTCTCTGAAAGATATGCTGGACAAAGTAGTAAAAGTCGTGAACTTCATAAAATAGCGGCCCCTAAAATTCGCGCCTTTTTCCGTTTTATGTCTGGAAGTGGGTTCAGAACACACTACACTCCTGGTACGCTGGCTGTCACGAGGAAAGGTGTTAATGCAAATATTTGAAATTAGAGAAGAGGTCCAGGCATTTTTAACTGTTGAAAGACATAAGTAGCCGGATTTATTTGCAGATGGCGAATGGGTATGTAAGTTGGCATATCTTTCCGAGATTTTCGTACACTTAAATGCGCTGTACATCAAAATGCGAGGTACGAACGAAAAACTTCTTATTAGTATAGATAAGATTAAAGGATTTGAAAATAAGCTGAATTTGTGGTTACAGAGGATTGAAAATGGGACTTGTGAGATGTTCACGACTGACTGGTCACTTGATGAAGGCAATGAAATGGTGATGGACTTATAGAACATTTATAAGTCCTGCAGCAGAGATTAAAAAAGTACTTTGGATTCGTGTTCCGTTCGTTGCAAATTCGGAACATCTTCCAAGTAATACTTAAGTGGAACTCGCAGATTTAAAAGCTGACAGAACTTTGAAATTAAAACTTCTCGAAGTTCCTTTAGATACACTTTGGCTAACAGTAGGGAATGTATATCCGGCTATATCTGACATGGCAGTTAATGTGTTATTGCCATTTCCAACTACATATTGATGTGAATTGGTCTTCTTGGCGTTAACTGAAATTAAAACATGCAAGATGGATTTCTGCACAGATCAGCCACCTGTGTGCAGTTAAGCAGGCACAAGTGTCACATTAAAGGTATGTTTACAATTATTTTTTTTAATAGTAATATAAAACTGCATGATTATTAATTTTATGCAACCGCTGTTTTTAGCTATCATTTCTTACGTGTTAGGGAGCTGTATAACCCGAAAAAAAATTTCGTGTAGTTCCCCCCCCCCTCAACCACCCAATCTGTAGGTGTGCCACGAGATTTATTTATTTTTTTATTTTTTATTTATTTTCATGGCCTTCTGTCTATCGACTATACGGCCAGCTTTATCATTTACATTAATTTAACATGTGATTCTTATCGTATAGCAAACATGTATTCATTTCTTAATTCACACTAAATTATACAATTATTCAATATTACACTAATACAGCGATAGCCCTGATAAGGGAATACACGATTACATTTGTGCCAGCGATAATATGAAGCTGGATCTTATTTCACAATGGGTAATACAATTATTCAGCGAATAGTAATACATATTTAGAAAGTATATTGATACAATAATACAATGATGACAATTATATCGATAACAATAAAATCACATTTGGGGAGCAGTGATGTTTCCTTGCAGGGTAAGATTCACTGGGCTTTGGTATATCCGGTTAGCCTAGCACCTGATATAACTAAACTGATTAGTGAGAGTTCCTTGATGATTTACAATTTATTGTAATTTTTTAGGTCAGCTAGATGCAGTTCCGACCGATTCCGTTGGTGGTATTGCAGGAAATGTGCTGAATTTGTAAGATCATAACTTGTATGTGATTGTTAATTTTGTTATGTTTGGTGTCTTTAGATACGGATGTCAGCCTCTCTTAGGTATGTGGCCAGCGCCCCATACACGTCACTTCTTCCCCCTCTCAGCAGGATGCGTATCGAAGTTGGGAGTGGAATTTTGAACTTTACAAGGCTATTGTATAGTTTCTTTTGTTGAGTCCGATATAGAGTGCACGCTAAAGTGATGTGGTCGAGATCTGCTAATTCTTCGTGATCCACCGGGCAAAAGGGAGTCTGTGCTATACCGATTTGGTGGAGGTGCTTTGGGTAACAGCCATGACCGAGTCGCATGCGAATTATAGATGTTTTATATCTTTTGCCCAAATGGTTATCTTCGAACCAGACTTTAGTTGGTATGTGAGGTTGTATTGATGCGTAAAACTTCCCTTTAACTGTTTGTGTCAAAGTCCACGATTCTGACCACTTGTGAAGATACTGTTTCCTGATGATATTAATAAAATCGGTATGAGGTAGCTGAGTATAGTATTGCTCTCCATCCGCCGTGCTTTCTTTCGCCAGTTGATCTACCTTTTCATTATTCTGTATGGAAGCATGTCCCTTGACCCATAACAAGTGGCCACGAGATTCATGGATTACCTTATGGTGTGCCGCGAGTTGGAAAAGGTTGCGGACGACTGGTCTAAACAGTACTCCATCAAACAGGTTGTGATAATTCAGCAAATTCCTGATCCTTTTATCTCCTAAGTTCTATTACACCAGTTTCAAAACTCCCTTCATTATGTTTTCTTCTCATATTTCCTTCACTTTTTTCATATTTAAATCCCTCCATGAAGGGCATTTTAAATATTTTGTTATATTCTCGTTTTCATTCACATAATTTTTCCGATCAATAAGCGGTGCATAGCGTTAGACACATCATTTTTATAGCCTTGAATTTTGCGATTGACGTAAGTGAATTGTTGCAGGAATAGCACTCACATGTTCAATCTGCAGTTCATGAGTTTGCATTCTCCTACCGTATAACGTTGGTGCCTTGCGACTAGTATAGGCGATCATCTTGTGTCCCCACAGATAGTACTTAATTGCGTCAAATCATAACGCCTGCTTCTAAATAAAATATTACCTTCGTGATTATTCAACACCGGACTGCAAAAGGTATCGATCAACATTCTTCCTTCTCTTCGAGTTCTCCAGCTGGAATAAATGTACGCCCAAAACGCTGTAAGAACTATCAATTTCCATGAAGAATTATTAATTTAACTCCTGATGGTAGACTATAACAGTTCAACACTATGAATTCAAACTTCAGTTTTTCAAAGGCTTACTGGAATTTTCTCGTCCGTAACCACGTGACAGTTTAGATTTGGAATATTTAAATACGATGGAGCATACGTTCCGGTGATAATTCCCTTACTCAACTAATTACCGCTTTTTTTAATTTTTAACTACATTTTGCCATTTACAAATTTTAGTTTAGAAAACTTTCAGCATTTTGAAAAATTATTCATCACATCATTTGGTAATTTTTTCCAATTCCAGACACCATTAATCAAAAAAAAAAAAAAAAAAAAAAAAAAAAAAAAACACTTCCTTACGCATGATATCGGCTGCCAGTTTGTTGTCATGGTCATCTTTCCCCTTCCAAGCACTATTCCCAATTCTTCGACCAATACCCATCCAAGCCCCATCACCAAATTACGCCTTGTTCATTCCCAGCCCTCTCTTCACCCTCCTACAGTCTTCCAATGATTCCAATCAGGCTCCTTTATCTTATCAGTTACTGACTGTGTCTTGAAATAATTTTCACAAACAAATCTAACTGCTCTTATTTGCACGCCCTCCAACTCTTGTATTTGATACCCAAAATGTGGGTCCCAAACTATACCATTAGATTCAACCAAAGTAGTTGTAACCGTATTCCCTAACTCCTCTGTTACATCCTTCATCACCCTTCTCCAGTAAATAAAGGATTTTGTAACCTTTCCCTACCACCTGCCAAATATACTCTGCCCAGTTGAGTTTATTATCAAACATTACGCCAAGATATTTACACTTCAAGCCTTCAACAAGCAATCTGAACCCATCATATAATCAGAAAAAAGCCTTTAGTTTTTTTTATCTGTGTACCTAATAAGTTAATTCTTCTTGGCGTTTTTCTTCATTCCATTATTCTACCTTAGCTCGTTCAAATGGGATTTATTGAATGGCCAGTCTGTTAGAAACTCAGTCCAAAAAATGAAGTCAATTTTTTTTTGGTTCTGGAAATTCTTAAATAGGTTTTATTTTCTCTGAAACTAGTCATATCCATTCAGTGATTGTTATGTATCCTAAGAACTTGATTTATTTATTTCCAGACTCATATGTTAATAATTTCAGCATCAGGCTCCTCTTCGCTAAGCCACAGGTACTTTTTCCAGAATTTCTCATTGTTCTTCCCAACTGTTTGGTGATGCTGAATATTGGCAAACAGCAAGCATGCAGTTCTGTAATGATATCAGAACGCGTTTGCTTGGTGACTTCTTAGATCTGAAGTAAATTTCTCTAGGTATGTAGCAATTGCCACAGAGTAAATTGTAGTTTCTAACTATCAGTCACTTTCAGGATTCATTACCATAGTTTCTTATGGTCACGTATGCAAAAAGAATCTGCTGAACTTAGTACCCAAGCACGATTAACTACTAGTAACGAGCGAAATAGCTGTATTCACCTTCAGTCATAATAAGAGATAAGTTTTGTATACAGCTATATTAGTTGTACTGAAAAATCATGTCGGCATGACCCATTGCATTTCTTAAGCGTTAATATTCGTTCTTCTGTGAAAGTTTCATACATAAACTATTTAACCAATTTACGCAGTGGCAAAAATTTCGTAAATGGAGAAAGAACTCCAGTGGGGTCAGGACTCTCATGATTTTCAGTCAAAACATTAAAGAGTGCCATATATAAACTTTAATAGAAAAATCATGTAAATCAGCTTTGCAATAAAAACAGCCTCTTTTTACGCCTCTGTTGACTGGGACTGATATCTTTCCCTAATATGGATTATAACTGCCCTCAAACCCAGCCCTTGTATGAAATGTTATTTAAAAAATAATGTACAGCAAGCTTGGAGTTAATTATGATTCTGTATAATTGTCGTGTAATTATAATTGTGAATTTGTGTAAATTAACATTGTTTAATGGAGAGAAACTGTGTAAATACTAAGTGGTGTGTTCGAGGACAGTATTATGCATGAAACATTAATTAATAGTTTGTAAGTGTTGAAGTAAGCCACGATGTTTAGAGGACGATTCCGAGTGTTTTGGACTGATTTGGTAGATAATTTTGTGTGTAAATACATGTGAATATCTTTAATTTTCATTTTTGTATTAATTCTGATTTTTTTATGTAATTTTGATTGTCGATTGTATTGTCGCGTTCGAGAAACATCGGTCGGCTTTCTCTGTGTTGTTCTGGGTATTTTTGTAGCGCCTATATAAATAAGTGGCAGAGACTAGCTATGGCAGACACTACTGCATCTTTTTTTTTTTTGTTTGTAACTGCTTTACGTCTCTCAGCATCGAGGTCTTTAGAGACGGGAAAGGATGGGAGGGCAAGGAATAGGAAGGAATTCGGCCATGGCCTTTTGAAGGAAGCATCCCGGCATTTGCCTGGAGTGATTTGGGAAACAATGGTGAAACCCAAATCTCGATGCCCGGACGGGGGATTCGAACCGCCGTCCTCCCGAATGCGAGGCCAGAACGCTATCCATTACACCACCAGGCTCGGTGCTGCTGCATCTATTGTCGCCTCCAGGACGCCTGTGCAGACTGGCACCACCAAGTCTACCCGTTCGTGTCCATCTGTCAGTGCCAAGGTAGACACCGCTGCACCTACTTACGCCTCCGAGGCACCCGTGCAGACTGCAACGAACAAGAAGGTGAAATCGGAGAGGAAGAATATTACAAAGAAAAACCACGCTGTTTCAGAAAGTTACACATTGTAAAGTACAGACTTGGCTCAGAACAAGACCTCAATTTATTTTTGAAACCGAACAGTGACGAGACAGTGCCCAAATTTTAAAACTGAAACAAAATCTAGTGACTTTGTCACTATGCATGCCATGTTTTAGCTAATTAGACACAAAATCTTGTACCTGAGTTGTTTGCCTGATCAATCTTACGGATAGTACAAAAACCGATATTTTCCTAGATCAGTTTTATGTTTAGCAAGCACATATTATGTCTTCAAGTTCTGTTAAAATTATGAGATGCATAATGGCCCAGTCACTAGAGATTTTATTTTAGATCAACAATCTATAACACCGAGAGAAATTTGCTGTTTCCGAAAGTGGCGTGATTGTGCTGTATTGACTTGACTCAGAACAAGACTTCAAAACTTTTTGACACAAAACAATCACAAGACATTAATATACTTTTAGAAGAATTGTAGGGCATATATATCAAGCAAAACATCTATAAATAAGTAGCTGTTGCAAAGTGCTGCATATATTTTACCTGTAAGGAATTTTGATTCTGGTCTCCGACATTAGAGAATGAGCTGCACGTAGATGAATCTTCATTTTTTTTAATGAAAAAGCTATTTATTTTATGGGTTTGCTGTATAAACTCATTTTCTTTTTTCAGCCTTCGTTCAGCTTTTTTTCGATACGCATGACCACTATGACGTTTCTTCTAGGCAACGAAACTCATGACAAACAATTGAAACTAAGCTAATGAAAACAATACAGCTGACTGACACGCGACACACTCGAGCACGGTTTTTTCCCCTTCCACTCCCCGACGTATGTCACCATGCCAACGAGAGGACTGCGATTAATTACAACGCAGAAGCTACCACAACACAAGTACCTACGTTGTACTTAAAGTAATAAAAATTGAAACGAATAATAAATTGGTTTCCGTGAATATATTATACCAAAAAACTTTGTATACTTTAGAGGTCCATCCTCCGGACGCCCCTCTGGTAGCTTACGCCCAGGGCGATCGCCGCCTACGCCCTTAGGTGAATACGTCCCTGCATATGACATTATGACTCCCGGTCGCGTGAAGAAGAAGTCAGATGCCACCATGCAGACAGCAGCAAACCAACGACCGCAGCGAAGAAGCCCCCACGTAAATTTGTCCTGTGCTTCAAGTGCCAGAACTTCTGGCACAACGCCAGCGAGTGCACTCAACCTGCCATGTGTAATCGCTGTGGAGGCGGTCACGAACTCGCCGCCTGCAGCAAACCCCACGATGAACCCACCTGCTGCAACTGCGGGTCTCGGCACGCAGCTTCTTACAGAGGTTGCAGATCATGGAAGCTACAACGTAAGAGGCACCCACAGCAGCGCCGCGGGATCGCTACAAGCACAGAAGACTCCAGGGTCTCGCCAGCGGAGACCACTCGCCATGATGTAACTGTCACCAGCACTCCTCAGCAGAGAAATAGTCTCCGTCATCTTGAAACCAGCCGTTCCAAAAGCAGATCCACCAGTCTTTCAACAGCCATAGATACAAGAAGTTGCGGACTCAGAATACGATGTATGCAGGGGAACTCAACAGCAAAAGTCGACGACCTGCAGGGACCGGTCTAGAGTTAGTCTCGACGGCGAAGCCGTTCGCTACTCACCATCATCGATAACAAGCGGATTATACCAACACCAAAATCATATGCTTAAGCTTCATAATACAGCTGCTACATCAAGAAACCATGTTACTGACGGAAGTCATAACAAGTTACTCTTACGCCAATAACCTGACACCACCGCGAAGATGAACCAACAGAGAAGTCTTGAACCACCTAATCACTGCTGGAGGCAATGTCTTCATACAATATCCTCCAACCTCCACCTGCCCATAAAGAAAAGGCAATGACGGTGCTGTGTCGAATGAAGATTTAGTTTTGAAAGGAAGTTCCAAGTTAACTGAAAGTTAGAATCGCTGAAACATTTGTATTCTTGGATCGAGAAGACCTCTGTTTGTGTATTATTATAGAGCGCTCTGCAAATTAAGCATGAGTGGTATTTTCGGAGTAGTTATTCCATACGGTCAAAACACCTATCAACCTGTAACTAATTTTCGTGAGGTCATAATGTTCAAGTGGCATGCTATGTCATCGGCCGCTTGGTTATCCTCTGTCTCAACTAGCCAGGAAATCCTATTGTATAAAGAGGACCAACAGATTATTGCGCAATATAAACACGAAACGTGTCAGAGGATTAGTAGTTATTCCGAATGACAACATTCCGTTCTGGCCTCGCATTCGGGAGGACGGCGGTTCGAATCCCCGTCCGAACATCCAGATTTGGGTTTTCCATGGTTTCCCAAATCACTCCAGGCAAATGCCAGGATGCTTCCTTAAAAAGGCCATGGCCGAATTCCTTCCCATTCCTTGCCCCCCCCCCCTCATCCTTTCCCGTCTCTAAAGACCTCGCTGTTGAGAGACGTAAAGCAGTTAAAAAACATTCCGTTAGGCTCATGTCGGAGCAAATTCGAATTGAGAAAGGAACATCTCTTAGATAGATACTATTATGCTGATACTTTTATCTTGATTAGTCAAATCTACGACTTCACATCAAAATAAAACATTACTTTATTCCTTCAAAATCAGACCATCAGTTTCTGTTTGAATCAGTTCGACGCAAAAGAATAAACCGGCGATCAGAAACTGTTACTATCGGCGTATCGAGAGGGTGACAGGACAGGAAAAATGCCACGGGCCCCCGGTACCCACCTGTAGAGGCACCGTATGAGAGGGCCTGCCACCCTTTTCAAAAGCCACCACCTGGGGCAGCAGTAGAGCTGAAAAACTCGTCCAATAATGGGGAGCCCCAGTTTGCCCCCCACCCCCCCCAACATACTTCCTTGATCCCATGCAATCCGCGTAATTTGCCATAGGCCTCAACGGTATAGTTACACAACTATTTCTGAGATTCCCGGTCTCCAATGAAAATTAAACTTTCATCAGTTTTACTCCTGCGTAGGTGCGTTGCACATAGGGATTGCAATCCAGCCAAGTGAGATCCAGCAATCCCGCGGGATCTCACATCATTAGACAGTCTGGCGGATCCCACACATAAGCGGATCCGTAATCAGCAAAATGAGGCGGAAAAGTGTGTCAGTCTGCGTGACTCGCTGCCTCACTCGGTCTCTATCGGATGTATTGCACTATTTACCTGTACCCTTGCAGTTGGCATTTGACTCATGTGAACAAATGTTTGTTTTTGTTAACCTTCGTCAATCGTAACTAAATAGATCCACTTATCCACTATTACGTATTCATTACGCATTATTCGTTTTGATTACACATTTCTATAATCTGAGTTATACGATTTTCTTACTATATAATTAGCGTTTTTATGTCGCGCACTTTATCTGTATTTGCACATAAAGTAATTGTGACAATTTCCTGTATTTGTGGCTGAAAAATTGATTATTCAATTATACAAAACTAATGTTATTCTAATTTTAACGATTGCATACCTATTTATTTAGCAGTTTGACTTAGTGTTTCTCGACTGCCGCCTCAATGCGCCTGAAACACATGTTCTTTGACGAAAGCCGCCTGTTTACATGTGCCGCTCTGGCTTTCGATTAATCCATCTTACGATGATTTGGTCAATCACCACAATACATTATTTTTAAGCGAATAGCATGCGTCCTTCCAACTTCTTGTTATTTTTTCAACTAAAGACAACAAGAGGGTGTATGCCGAATTGTATTGTAAGGACACTGTGCCTCCGCCATCTTCCTGAAATTTTATGGTTTTACAACGCAATCCGGCAATACACCCGTGAGGACTTCATTGCAATTATACAACGAGAAAGTCTCCTTTCTTACACAAAAAATTAATTTCCATTCTAAAAACGTCGTTACGCCACTTAAAGTAAAACTGAAATACTTGACAGTTTATGTGTATAAGATCAACAAAGAAATCAGGAGACATAATAATGAATAACACAAAAACAATTCTTGTAAAATAAACCAAGTTTTGTACTTCAGCAGTGACAAAACGTTATGAGATATTGTTCTGATCCAAGTCTATACTTTACAGAGTATATTCACTTCTCTTTGTGAAATAGAATGCTTTCCCTTAGTGTTGTAGATCGTTTACTTAGAATAAAAAAAATTAAAAGAACTTTGGTGAATAAGCCATTATGTGTACCATGTTTTCAAACAGAAATGGCTTATTGTAAGGTATAGTACATAATATGACCTAAGAGTGAATATTCTGAATTTTTAATTATTTACTTAAAAATAGGTTCCGATTATTTAAAAAAAAAAAATGTAAAGCTAGAAATAGTCTTAAGACAGGTTAAAAAAATTTAATGTCATTTTGCCGGTTAAAAACTGTTAGTTTTTATCATTTAACATTAAAATTGATTTATTATTTTATTTAACACACGTTTAATACGTTTATTATTTAATTTGTTAACACTTTAAACAACTATGTTTTACAAATATGTGTTGAATTCCATCCGCTGGATTGGCGCAAATCCCTCAAAAATCCCACGGGATTGAAAACTATTGGATTGCAGTCCTTAGCTGCACAGTCTTCAGAATCCCATGCTAATACATAGAGGTATTTTTAGTGACTCATAAACCACTGTTACAACAACCATTGCAGACGCCGCTACATTTACCGCCGCGAAGCTCCGGTCGAACACTGCTAGGAAAGTCAAGTTGAAGAAGAGAAGCAGTAAGTCACTTGCGTTTCCACGTGAAGTGGGCTTCTATGCAAAAGCCTCCTTCCTACCGCAAGGAGCCACTGAACGTGTTGTAGTGAGCGTTAGACCAGAGGAATGGTCTATGAAATTATGGAGACGTCGTATCGACAGAAGCAACTCCAAGCAATGGAAATTCTCCATCACTATCCTGCTGGACGACCTGCAATCCAGATGGGAGATTCCAACCAGGGACGCCGCCACCTTCAAGCTGGTCATGTCAAGCAGCGAGCACAGTCATCTCGCAGGGAAGATTCTACCACCCATCCTTTCCCGCTACTCCAAGAACTACTGCATTGTGCGGGGGTACCTCCAGCGCAGAATGTAGGCCGGAAGCACAAGGAATTAAGTTACTACTGTCCCGCCTCAATGACTTTGAATCAGCCATCAAGATACTGCAGAAAATCAACAACGATCATTACATCATGCTTTAAGGTGGAGAGGACACCGTTCCTACGCAGTTGATAGCTGACAAAAACGGCGCTCCTAAGCAGAAAACAGCCATGACTCGCAACAAGCTTCCAGACGGAGTGAGGAACAACGCCACCACGCAGACTACTGCAACGAAGACGCACTCACGCAACCCGGTTGAGTGTTTCAGGTGCCAGAATTTCTGGCATTTCGCCAGGGACTGCACTGAACCGGCGAGATGCGTTCGCTGTGGAGAAGGACATTATGTCACAGAATGCAACCAGCGTTGCGAGAACGTCATTTGCTGTAACTGCGGCTCTTCACACGTTGCTTCTTTCCGAGGTTGCCGAGCATGAAAGCAGCATAGCAACAAGAAGCTACCGCAGCCCCCAACAAGCCGGCAAGAGAGCAGGGCCTGCCTCGTCCGGACACCGTCGCAAAGTAGCGGCGAGCAACACGGTGGTGCTGGGCGACCGGAATCGGACAGGCCATCTAGTGGATGTTGCCGGAGCCGGTCGTCCAAGACGCTAAGTGATGCAGCTGCAGACCCGAACCAAACCAAGCACGAGCAGTCATGACGCAGAAAATTCTTCCTGGTCATCAGCCCAGCATATAATCGATGACGACATCAGTTTGGGCATTGACATCCCCATGTACTTCCGCTGTTTCACTCCGACCCACGAGTACTTTCTCGACTCAGCGGACTACACAGTTAAGGAGCTCATTAAATATCTCCTTAAGGAAGGAGGCCCATGGGCGCTAGGACTCCGAGTCAAGACCTGCGAGAAGATCTTCGCCTGGAGTCTCCCATCCGAAACCACCAAGGTGCTGACGCAAACGCTCTGCGACCCGGCGTACGCACATCTCGCCGAAGCAATAATCGACGAGGGAAAGGACTGGTCAAGATATGTGCCCTTTCCAACCATCTATGCAGAGAGCTTCAACGAGGACAAGTACCTCGATAACCTCGACGCCAGACTACTCACATCTGCTTCACCAAGTAAAGAGGTCGGGCACTCAACCAGCCTGAAAATGGTAGAGAGCCCAAAGCCGAGAAGCAAGGCAGCCGAGACAACCAGGCGCGACAAGCATGCAATCACCCCCCCCCCAAGCAGCCCTGGACCATCTGCTCCAAGTATCTTCGCCGCCTAACCAGGCCACCATATCCTAGATACTCCAGCATATGGCAACCCTGCTGGAGGAAACACGGTCAGCACTAGCTGTTTTCATCACCGACTGCCCGTCCCAGACAGCTATCGAGACTGCCATCAACCGTCTCGGTGGACGAAGAAAACAAGGCGGGCCTAAGCAGCTCGACAGTTCGCATCCATGTGAGGATCAAACAACCACGGACCAAGCAGCAACTAGAACCGTTAAATCTGACGTTTCCCGGCGAGAAGAGCAACACGAACCGTGACCTAACGCTAGACAATTCAGTATCCTGATGGAATCAGCAGCCGAACATCCAGCGGAAGCCAGACGACAACGAGAAGACTCTGCCACCAAGATGCAAGACGGCCGAACTTTCAGAAGAAATCCTTGCAAGAAGAAAAAGCCAACGAAAGCCGTCGACCCGTGCTTCAGGTGTCAGGGATTCTGGCATTGGTCCAACAACTGCCGGAACCAAATCCGGTGCGTCCGTTGTGGGGGAAATCACAGCGTTCTGGTCTGTACAAGACCGCTTAAGACGGAAGCTGGAAGCCGCCGCTAATAGGACCAATAGGACCCTCACCACCACATCAAAGGACCAGACCAACCACAGCCATATCCGCCACACGACAAGAAACTCCACTCAACCAGACAAAAAGCGATGTCACAGCTATGAAAAAGAGCAAGGAAAACACCTGGAGATGATTGTGTATCTGCTCACTGCGATACTCCCTACACTCATCGCCAGGAGATATGAAACATTTCCGGGGTTTTCGAATAAGGACGTCTTTGACGCCCATAGCCCGTTTTTTTCCCCCAAATGTGTAAATAGAGTCCCCAAAACCAACCTAAAAGCGATAAAAGAAGTACAGCTAAACGAGAAGATGAACCAACAGAGAAGAAATGTCCACTCCTAACAAAGTTGGAGTAAATGTCTAACGACAATACACTCCACTATACCCTCCTCAACGGAGCAGTAATTGGCTGTGGCTACTAACGAAACATGTTTTTTCTCGCAGTCTAAATATTATGTGCTTTCTATATATAATTTTTGTAAAGAGGAATGGGATTTGTATGAGTTATCCGGTTTCTATTCTGAGTCCGTTAATTTTTTTTTACAATTTTGTTATGATTAAATATGTGGCGTTAGAATTAGAATATTATGTCTTCTTTCTATCCGTTACATGCTATTTAGTTCATTAAATATTACACACCAGTTGTTGCCCGCAACTTTGGTCATGTTGCGTGTTAAGTTACGGATATTTGTGTTAACAAAGTACTTGGAAAATCAAATATCTTCTAAGTCCTCCAAATAATACCGTTCCGCTCGTACGTCGTACGCTTAAATCATGATACATATCTCTACTGTGAAAATAAACTAAATTTAATTCTTACTTTTCGTGTTCAGCGCTAAATTAGATACTAAACTGTGAGTCCTAAATTTCACAGCATTCTGAATTCACATCAAAATGAAACATATCCCCAGAACCAAGAAGCTGTACATGATTAAAAACAGCATTAATATCTGACTATTAGTTTTTACGTGAATGGTGAGATAGGAACGTAGAACAACTGACGGACACAAATTTTAAAACCAGTTGATTCCTTTCCTTCGAGAGATTGTTAATAATCCCCCAACTTCATTTCTTAAAAGATATCTTAGATGTACAGACTTTCTCCCAGTTTCAGTCTTAGACCCTAGTATAGGTGTAGATTTCTTTCTTTATTTTTTTGTTCCTGCCTTAAGCCTTGTCTAGGTTATTAGAGGCGGAGTATATTTGTAGTCGGCAAAGATAAGTGACAAGGAAGTTCTCAAGTTCTCAGCTGACATCTGCATTTACCAGGTCGATTTAGGTTTTGTAGGAAATGAACACATTAAGCCTAACACGTGAGATGATGGCAAGTTGAACTAAAACTACTATGGACCATTGGTTTTATAGGAAAGGTGTTAAGAAATCTGGTAATACCTCTATGTGGCCGTGTGGTCAAATCATACTGTTCTGTCACTGAAACAATACTTATTTCTGCTCTGATTAGTTGCAATAAAGTCCATCATCAAACATTTACAGGCTGTTAAGTGTAAGTTATTTGTTGGAGGTGACGAATGTCAGAGCGCTTTTCTTCGGAGTTTGAACACAAAGCTCAGATTTCCTGCCCAATTCCACTCATAAATGATAATTAGTTTTGTAAACATCTCTTTGCCGTTGGCGATTAGGAACCACCCGGAATTCCCTGAAGCATGAAAATCAGCTTAAAATCAACCTTGGGTCCATCTTCCAATGCCCCCGTTCACAAGACACGAAAATATATTTATTCAGGCTTCCCGATTATTCCAGATTTTCTGCACTGCGAAGATTAATTATTATATAGATCATACAGATACTAGTAAAATGAAGACGCACAGGTTGCTTGATAACACGATCCTTAAATGAATAGAATGTGCCATGATTTTAGTTTTTATCATTAATTTGTTATCCCAATGTAACATGAATACTGTAACAGATAATCGTTATATATCGCTATAGTGTAAATGACTACCAACTCTTTCAAAGTGTTTTGCATCTGGTAGAACACAGGCAAAGCATTGCACTAATAATATTCGAAAATGCAAACATTTTTTGGTTCTGCAGTGCTACTGTATGGAAAAACTGATTATCTATATAACAGTGATAATTTAAACCGAGTGGGATGGGTGATCGGTAGCGCACTCTCCTTTCATTCTGGATTTTGAAGGATCGAATCCCTGTGCATTCACCCAGATTTCCATTTTCTATGGCTTCCCGAAATCTGTGGTGGCGGGTACTGAGTACTGACAAGGGACACCTTTTACCTCGAACGCACGGGACCGCACGGAAAACATGTTTAGAATAACAAGCGACCATAAACAAAACAGTGGTGTGTGTCATTTCCACGCAGAATTCCGTACTTTTCTGCTAGCGCCATTAAAAAACCATGAAAAGAGCCTGTTGTTGTGTGATTCCTGGTCAGGTCATACAGATCGTACCCTTCTAGATTTAACTTTTCCAAAGAAAGATGTTATGCTGTTGATATTGCCACCGAAAACAACAAAATACTGCCAACCCCTTGATGATTACTTCTTTAGGCAATATAAGCTCTATATCAGAAGGATTACTGATTCTGTAAGATTGCAATGTGACAAACCACAAGTGAAGATACATGATCATTATTTCATTATGAAACTTCACTCTGTGATTTACTATTAACTTGATGCACATACGTATAAGCCTATGTAGAAATATGGTACATCTGCTGTCTTCTACACAAATTTTATTGAATGTATCCCACTTTGACCTCAAATCAGCTACTGACAAAGCCATTGCATTGGCGGAAAAACTACAACATATCAGATGCCGTCATCGACACGAGAAGAAGAACAATATGCTTCGCGAAAGTCAGGTTATGACATTGATATACCAACATCATCATTCGAAAATGTAATTAGTGTGCCTTTTGTGATATTGGACAGCGGTAATGCGAAAGTGATTTGCAATATGATTACGTGGATTTAGTGAAGTGTGCACATTGTACTTTCACGTTGATTGATCCACTTCATCGAAATCCCGCATGTGCACTCTGAGGACTATTATAAGCAGTATCAGGTGTGTGGAACTACTATTTTTTTTAACTTAGGGCTTTACGCCTCGTCGATGTCGCGGTTATTAGAGGCGGGATGGGACTGGGTACAAGGAACGGGAAGGGATTCGGCCATGACCTTTTCAAGGAAGCATCGCGGCATTCACCTCGAGTGATTTGGGGTAACCATGGAAAACTCAAATCTGAATGCCCGTACAGGGATTCGAACCGACATCGTCCCGAATGCGAGGCCAGAACGCTAACCACTCACTCGCAACACTCGGTGTACTTTTCACTGGCAGAGAATATTGAGCGAACATAGGTGTTCCTTGATGTCGCTGTTGACTTTAAATTGCAAAGCCAACCTTAAACCCTGCTAGTGATGGAAGACATTATTCTAAATTTAAATTACACGCGCTCGACCTGACTTTAAGTAGGATGCGGGATCGAATCACATTCTGGGCATCCGGATTTCGGCTTTCAATGGTTTATTGAATTCCGGTATAGTGCTTTCAAAATACCATGGCCACATTCCTTCCCGTTACTTGTACCCCGTTCTTGGCGCATCCCCTGACCTCGACGTTGACGAGTCCTGAAGTACTAAGCAAAATAATAATAGTTAAAAGAAATTGCTAGCGATCTTGTCTATGCTGCAGTTAACCAATAACTACACTCCCAACAGGAAGTGAATCTATTAATTAAAAAAGAAACCTATTGTCTTTCTGTCTGTTTATTTCTTCCTGTCCCAATTTATTTTTATCAGTCAAAGTAATTACTGCAGTAAGATCGTAATACTCAAGCCATTACTAATATGTCTGTAAACATTTCTATAGTATCTAAAAGGTCCTTTCTAGCGACAAACAAATGTAGATTCAGTGTACCGCAACAATTTCAGTAGAGCCGAAAGTCCAGAGCAGCAAGTGTTGGCCCCTGCAGACTAGGCCACCCCGCCGCACTCCGGCTATATTTACGGCCGTGTTTGCCCCCGTATCTCGGACCTTCTTTACGGCCAGGCGGCCTATCTTTCTTGCCGGCCTTCTTTCAGCGGCTGAATGCCCTTAGTTGCTCTCACGACTCGGGACAAATTGTTTCGTTCCGCTAGAGGAGATACGACGACTGCCGCTAGGCAGCATCTTCTCGACTTTCCTGCTCTCTGACAGATGACTGTACATTGCCACGACAGGTGTCCGACATTTGTTCGGCAATTGCTATACCGCCGATGACTCATTTCATACTTTGTGACTACTGAGACTCTCAACTAGCTTTAGATTTCACAGTTAATTAACTTGGCACTGGTCTCTAGTCTTACGAGGTAGCCAGGATATTATCTTTTAAATTAAAATCAACTGATGTTTCATTTAAGCTGAAGTTTATCTGACCTCTAGATACAATATTTCTGCAGCAATCACAGTGGTGAGAGTGAACTTGATTGCCGCAAGGTCGTGTTTTATTACCATACAAACTCGATTAGATACAACGGTGAGAAAATCATCATTCTCATATCACCACGATCATTGTCGCATAGCGATTTTTTTATTAGTTTAGAGATGAGAAAGGTAAGGGCAATTAGGTTGATATATTTGAAAAAAAAACTAGTTTCAAGGTTATGGTAGTGGAACAACCTGATTTACTCAAGATCTTAGGAGAATAAAATGTAAAAAATGAGTATGCTGACGAAGAAATTGCACAAACACTTATCTGGTTCCAATACATTTTTATGACTCCAGCTCAAATCATTTTCACATTGAATGTAAATTTTTTTTTAAAGACATCTTTTCGACACGTTACAACCATTTTTTCATAATTTATAATTCTATTATAGTACTGTCTAATCTCATTCGTACAAATTTATGCTAGTTTGATAAGTTCTCAGAATGAATGAATAAAAACAGTATTTTCTGTTAAGATTATTTAAACATAATATGTGTTTGTCCTTATGAGAAGACTATCACCTAAATCATTATATCAAATAATGATTGAGGCTCAATGAAACTGTAGTTCAGTAGTGTGTGCATTTAATCATTTAAACGCAATACAATGCCAACAACTAAAATAATTACGAAAGTAGTACAGAACGATCGCAGAATACGTCAGGAGGCCAATAAAAATAAGATTGTGGTCGTCATTTTCGATTCAGTTTCTCGTACACGTCTTCCACAGCTAAAATAGTCAATATTACAATGAAGCTGGAGACGGTGTAAGCTTTGTCCAGTTCCTTATATGTATATATATATATATTAAACTGCTTAACAGCGAAGTCTTTAGCGACGGGACAGGATGGGGGGGGGGGGCGGGGCAATGAATGGGAAGGATTCGGCCATGGTCTTTTGAAGGAAGCATCCCGGCATTAGCCTGGAGTGGATTTGGAAAACCATCGAAAACCCAAATCTGGATGCCCGGCGGAGATTCGAACCACCGTCCTCCCGAATGCGACGCCAGAACGCTAACCGTTTACCCCACCACGCTCGATCAGTTCCTAATAGAGTTCAGAATGCTGCACCATCCAAGGGCTATCATAATTTCTCTAAAGAGAACTGTTCTGTTCTTCACTACATCGGTTTAGATCCTTCCAAATTCAAATTACTACTAGAGTTCACAAAACCATATTTCAGTTGCATAAGCAGCCAAATACTAATGATACCATGGGTTGTTTACCAACTGGTGATAAAGTTTTAAGTTCCGCAATTGTAACTGACACCAGCATATTACCGTGAAATACGATACAATTTGCGTTCGTGAGGTAGTCACCAACCAAGTCTTGCGAGAGGTAGCAACGGCGCAGTGAATTTTCGCCCACCTTTAGATTATACTTAAAGCATTAGAGCCTTAACAACGAAACGCTTCAACAGCGTGAATATATTTCATAACTAGAAAAACAGTTTATTCCTTCCAAATTACCAATAAATTTTTAAGTAATTACTTCCAGTGTTTAAATTAAATTCAGTGGTAATAAATACTAACAACGTAAACTTGTTTGGTTTAAGGAATAGTAATTTATAAGTTTCTAGACACTCCTTTCGACGACCTTATTCTTGTTGTTAGAGATCCACATTGTTTTTCCAGTACTTTAAAATATCTGCGAACTATCAGTCACGAAGTCAGTTTGCAGATCCTACTTTCAATAAATTTATTTTCCTCTCTACATATTTGATGCACACCTCCATAGTTCCATAATACTACTCCTTATTCGTTCATTTTAATGCATTTCGACTGAAAGCTGGAGGTATTTAGTCTTATGATATGTATGAGTTACATAATGCAATAAAGAAAAGTGAATCTACTAGTTATCATTTATAGAAGTAACTTTTTGCGTGAAGTTATTATATATTTTACTATGAGGAAAGTATAAATCAGCTAGCTACAAATTTACCTCTGATGAAATCAATTAATCAACAAAATTATCTTAACCACTCAATAATCTCATCAGGTGGAAGGCTGTCAAAATTGATGGCAAATTAGTTATAGTTATTTAATAACGCTTAATAAAAATATCATCTTCACACTTCCAAAGAAAGCATAAGCTGACAAATGTCAGAATTATCGCACCATTAGTCTAACATCACATGCTTCAAAATTACTGACCAGAATAATATACAAAAGGATGGAAAGGGTAGTAGAAGAAAAAGTAGGTGAAGATCAGTTTGGGTTTAGGAAAAATCGCGGTACAAGGGAAGCAATTCTGTCTTTAAAATTAATACTAGAAGGGCGGATCAAGAAAAACAAAGATACTTTTATGGCATTTGTTGATTTAGAAAAAACATTTTATAATGTAAGGTGGGACAAGATATTCAAAATTTTAAAGAAGTCAGGTCTAAAGTATCGAGATAGAGGAATACTATATAAACTATATAATAATCAAGTGGCTATAATAAAAGTTAGAATCACGAGAGACATGCATCAGTTAAAAAGGGTGTGAGACAAGGTTGTAGTCTATCCCCGTTAATATTCAACTTGTACGTAGCAGAAGCAATGAAGAAAGTCAAAGAAAAATTTCCATATGGCAATTAGTTTTCAGGGAGAAAAAATCAGTATGCTACGATCTGCTGATGACATTGTCTTGTTAGCTGAACGGGCTGAGGATATTGAGAAGTTACTTAATGGCATGAACAAAATACTGAAGGAAGATTTAGGACTGAATATAAATCAAAGCAAGAGAAAAGTGATGAAATGTAGCAGAAATGATACCAATACTAGTAGATTAAATATAAAAATAGGATCATCTACATCTACATATATACTCTGCAATTCACAAAATTGTGGGTGGCAGAGGGTGCTCAGCACCAAAGCTAATCTCTTTGTTGTGCATTCCAATCCCTAATGGTACGAGGGAAAAAAGAATTCATATAAGAATCATTGCGGCACCTTATTTCTCTAATCTTATCTATCCTGTCATTCCGGCTCAAATAGGTTGGAGGACGAAGTATTTCACTACACTCGTGAGTGAAAGTGGGAGTTCGCATGTTTACCAATAAGTTTAAACGAAACGTGTGTCGTCTATCTACCAGAGACTCCCAGCGTAGTCTACTAATCAGTTCTGTGACGCTTTCATAAGGACTGTAGCAAGCGGTCACGAATCGAGCGGCTCTTCTCTGTACTTTCTCTATACTTCGATCAACCCCTTACGAAACGGATCCCAAATGGCACAACAATAGTCCAAATGTGGACGCACAAGAGATTTGTACGCTATCTCCTTTGTTTGTTCATTATAATTTTTCAATATTCGACCTATGATCGCAGCCTAGAATTAGTTCTACCTACCAACGAATTAATGTGTAAGTCCCATTTCATGTTCCTTTGTACTGGTTACTCCCAAATATTTCATAGAATCGACCATATCAATAACTGAATTGTGTAACTCGTATTTCTGAACAATTGGATTCTTTTGTTAGTTATGCTCATTGTCATGCACTTTTTACAATTTAGCGTAAGTTGCCACTCAGCGCACCATGCCAAAATAATCGGATGCAATAGGAGAAGTAAATGAATTCTGTTACTTGGGAAGTAAAATTACAACCGATGGTCGAAGCAGGAATGATATTAAAAGCAGAATAGCACTAGCAAAAAGAACATTCCTGAAAAAGAGAAACCTTTTAGTTTCAAATATTGATCTAGGAATTAGACAGAACTTTTTAAAACTCTTTGTGTGTAGCACGGCACTTTATGGTAGCGAAACATGGAATACCGGAAATAAAGAAAATTGAAGCATTTGAAATGTGGTGCTACAGAAGAACGCTGAAAATTAAGTGGACAGACAAAGTAAGAAATGAACGAGTTTTGGAAATGATGGGTGAGAAAAGAAGTTTGTTGAAGAAGCTTACGGAAAGAAGAGGTCATATTTTGAGACATGCTGGATTGGTTAATTTGTTAGTGGAGGGAACAGTTGAAGGTAAGAGCTGTAGAGGAAGACAGAGATTAGAATATGAAACAGATAATTGAGGACGTGGGCTGTAAGGGGTATGTAGATATGAAGAGATTAGCACAGGATAGGAAAGGATGGAGGATTGCATGAAACCAGTCAAAAGCCTGACGACAGCAAAAAAAAAAAAAAAAAAACCGAGTTGGTTCACGACTTCCATCGGAAGGCCAGGTGATCTCGCACTCGTATTTTCCTATCTTTCCTCAGTCAGCTCCCGACTAGCCTGTTCGGTATCTGACTTCAAAATGGGCAACGGGTAACGATAAAGAAGATGAATCTTACAAACACTCGAAATGTTATAAACAGACGCCAAAGATCTGGCTTGAACTTTACATACTCACCATTCTCTCACGTAAACAAGCTAACAGAAACTTGCAGCATTTTCCACAACAGTCATTGGGGCCTAGGAGTCAGCTTCACCTGTCATTATAGAGGTTTTCAGCTATTAATGCTTAGTCCTTTTAAGTGGACGGGTGAGTGGTCCTTCACTTTTGCGGCAATTACAGGGAGATTGCTCGACAGATTCAATGCAGGCAGTCACTCACCGGACAATACAGGAAATTTACAACATTTACTGCACACTCCTCTGTGAAATATAATTGTTCTTTAACGCAATTATTGTTTCACCAAAAATCTTTGATTTTATTCCTTTCTTGTTAAACATTTTCCGACTCCGAATGAATTCTTGCTTCTCTTCATCATAAAACTTGTTATTCCAATTAATAATTAACGTTTTGTTACGAAACGATTTTTTTGATGTTTCTAAAGTATCGGGTACTAGCCTGAGCTTTAATTGCTTTATCCTACTGAAGATAAAAACGAACTCATGACTTCAAGTTAAAGTTAGGATGTGAAATCACAAGCAGATATGAGTCGACCCTTGACAGGAATGTGTAACACTGTTAGAACTATACTTTCGTTGTAAATTAATGGAAGACTGTGTAAGATAAATTTTTAACTGCCTTAAATGATTATTATTTTAATCTCATCGAGCTCGTTTGGTAAGAGGTAATGGTCTTGAATGGCATTCGGGAAAAACGGATTCAAATTGCCACCTGTCCTCCTTAATTTCGGTTTTCCGTGGTTCCTCATTCCTGGCGAATGGCTGTATGGTTCCTTTAAAAGGCAATGGCCAAACTACAACCCATCCCTTGCCCCCTTCCTTTCTCCACTTTAATGACCTCTATGTCATTTTTATCATCTCATTGACATAACTTGATCTGCATTTCAAAAAAGTTGTTTCATTGGAAAGAGTACCTTTGTTTCCGATTAAATATCAAGCACCAAAGTGTTGAATAGTTTAAAAAATAATAACCTCTCTTGTCGCAATTTGAAGGTCAAGAAACGTCTGTTGGGTGATGAAAATGTGCTAATGTTCTCCGCCCCCCTTCAATGTATTTCCGTCACTATTGTTCTTCAGATGGGATGCTGATGGCTATATTCTCGACGCAGCATTACGCTGATGAACGACCTGCGCTGACGTTGCAGGCTACGCCGAAGCCATCTTCTTTCTTAGTGTTCCTCAGCTAAAAGCCATTCTGTGGCGGAGATGAAGACGGAAGACCCTATCTTACAGCTGCTGCCAAGTGCTTCCGCCCTACGGCCCCTTCAATTTTCACCTGCCCGCGCGCCGCGGCATTGTAGTCGGCACAATAGCCAGGGCCACAATGGCTCCGTCGCATGCCCATTAGCCGCGGTTAGTGGCCGCGGAAGAGCCACAGACTCTCGGCTTGCTCTCTTTGGATGGCTATTGGTAGCAAGTAGTTTACACTCCATTCCTCTAATGCGGGAGTCACACATGACAAACATCATCCCCCTATTCACCCGCTCCGTACACACACTAATCGTAACCAAACGATCAAAATATAAAACTAATTGAACGGCTTCTATACTCGAAAACGGCCTTACATTTACAAATTATTCAGCAAACTTTTGGCGAATGTATCATTTAACACAGTAAAATTAAAAATTCGACATGCTTAAAATATCAAAATATTTTTAGATTTGTGAAAACTAAGAGAAAATGAAGAATTAGAAAGAAAAGGAAAGAAAATATTTCAGAAAAATTCTTGGTACAAAGAAAACGCAAATAAATGGAATGGGAGAAGTAATAAAACATTATATTCACAAACCAAAATCTATGGATAATTTAGAAACAGAGAGATTATTTTTATAGACGCTTAGAGACATTAGAAAAAGAAAGAATAGCAAATAGATTCTACAGCTTTGTTTTAAAAACTAAAATATATCATTTACTGCAGTGCAAAGTACATAGCAAAGATGAGTCCTAAGGAAGAAGAAATCTTGAACAGTTTAACACGAATAGGAATAGAAAAACTTAAAAAGAGAGAATTAAAAAAATTACAAGGGAAAGAAGGGAAAAAAGCATCAACAGATTGAATAAATATTGAGAAGAAAGAAGGAAATACACAAAGTTAATCCAAGTGGTTTAAATTTGCCTCAAATTTTAATGATAAAGAAAAAAGCAATGACCTAATATTCCCAATTTTATATATTTTTTTTGCACCTCGTCGACTCATAGGTATTAGAGAAGGGAAAGTACTGAGAGCAAGGAAAGGGAAGGAATTTTGCCATGCCCTTTCTGATTATTCGAGGGAAGGGGTTTGAACCCGCGTGTTTCAAAATTCCAGGTCCTAGCGTTACCACTTACCCACTGGGCACGGTCTTTTCATGTGGGCTGAATAAACTCGTATTTCACATCTAATGTGACTAGTGTTACGGATGTTAAAGTAATGTAGAACATGCTGTTAAAAATTAACACCGAAAGTTGAGAGCAACTCAGAAGTTAAAGCTGAAAATTCAACACCCGTAAAAGTTACACGAAATAACATTTATCATCTTTCGATAATCATGACATTCATCGCTCTTTCGAAATCTTTCATTTACCCATGTGAGTTTAATATGTGACATTATGGAGAAAAAATTAACATTCATCTATATAGAGGAAATTCGTAGACTGTCGTTACTTATTCAAGGATTTCGGTCGTATCGTGTACAACTGTTAAGTACGAGGGCTGTCCAGAAAGTAACAGACGTTTTGTAATAAAAAATAAACAAAGTGAAAAAAAAACGATTTTTATTATATACATTTTAGAGGTAAACTCTTAGGCTATTTTTCAACATAATCGCCATTTAAATTAAGGCACTTATCATAACGTGGTACAAGCTTTTCGATACCCTCTCTGTAGAAATTTGCCGCCTGAGACTTCAACCACTGGTTTACACCGGCATGCAGTTGAGCGTCAGTTTCAAACCGTTGTGTTGCGAGCCACGTTTTCATCGCCGGGAACAGGTGGTAGTCGCTCGGTGCCAAATCCGGACTGTACGGCGGGTGATTGAAAACTTCCCATCCAAAACCATCCAAGAGCTCTTGGGTACGATTGGCCGTGTGTGGACGAGCGTTGTCGTGGAGAAACAAAACTTTCTCACTGAGTTTTCCCCGACGCTTGTTTTGTATCGCGCGTCTTAATGTTCTGAGTGTTTCGCAATACCTTTCTGAAGTGATTGTTTGGCCACGTTCAAGAAATTCAACGAGAATCACACCCTTAGCATCCCAAAACACAGTAGCCATAATTTTTCCTGCTCACAGCGTTTGCAGACACTTCCTCGGTTTCTTGGGCGAATGCGTGTGTCCCCATTCCATAGACTGCCGTTTTGTTTCACAGGTGACGTGCTTTACCCAAGTCTCGTCGCCAGTTACGATACGATCGATAACTTGGTTTCCAGTTTTGGCGTAGTCTTCCAGAAACGTCAGTGCTGCAGCAAGTCTCTGTTTTTTGTGGTCTTCTGTTAAGATTTTCGGAATCCACCTGGCACAAAATTTGTGGCAACCAAGTTTACCAACCACAATCTCATGAACTAAACTCCGTGAAATTTGGGGGAAATGTTCTGAAAGCTCCGTAATCGTGAAACGACGATTTTCACCGATTTTTTCGTTGATTTTCACCACCAGTTCATCACTCACAACACTAGGCCTACCCATGCGGTCCTCATCGTGAACATTGGTTCGACCATTTTTAAAATCAATGCACCATTGCCTCACTCGGCTTTCACTTATTATTCCTTGGCCGTACACATCACAAATCTGGCGATAAATTTCAATTGGTTTGTGATTTTTCGCCAACAAAAACCGTATTACAGCTCGCACTTCACAACTTGCGGGATTTTTAATTGCAGCGCTCATTTTAACACTCTACTGTATTCAAAGTACGATAGGAACGATGTGCAAACTACCATGGCTGGTTGCGTACTGAATGTATGAACAGTCTGACGCCAAGATGGCGGTGCTAGGAGCACCCATTGTTGCGCCAGGTCAAAACGTCTGTTACTTTCTGGACAGCCCTCGTAGATCTATATCGCAAGTTTAGAATAATTATTCGATATATCGCTATGGTCTGATCATAGTAACTAGTAAGTTAAGCGTCATCCAAATGATTTACCGATGTTGTTTACATTTTCTGTGAAATGTCACACTTGTGAAAAAAAGGTCTTGTTTTACCACAAGAATTGTTCCGACAATGAAATAGCTAGATCCAAATGGTGATGAAAAAGAATGTATAGTATATTTGACAGTGTATTTAGCTGTCGACAGGAAGACCGAGACTAGTGGGTGACGAATAACACTTGGATTTCACATTCCGGGTGGGGGGAGGGGGGTCGGAGAGTGGAGGATTCGAATCCTATTTCGGCTTTCCACATAAGGATTTTTCATAGTTGCTTAAATACTTCCAGACGAAAGCCGGGATTGTGGAGCTTAAACATCAACTTAAGATTTATTTTTATTTTAACATCAAGTCCTGTAGTCCTCGTAAATCAATTATTGAATAGCTTCCAAGTACTCTATTCACTCTATTCTAGTTTAATTTTTCGTACTGTTCCTCTAATGCAGGTAATACATATGAACAAGGTTCTGAATTCCATTTAAATATAATAACGAATTTTCCGTTCCTTTTCACTGCCCATATCTCTTCTAAATTAAACACATATTTTCTTCAAACACTTAAAATAAAACTATTTTCCTATTTGAAAATTCTTGGTTTCAATCATATATGGGTATTGTAACAGCCCTAAAACCTAAACTTAAATGGAATTGTATTTTATGGAGCATTTGTAGTAAGATAGAGTTTGGTTGAATATGACCTTGTATGTTTGTTTTGCAGTTTACTGTAAATCAATGTAAATAAACTGTGTTTCATGAAAGGTATTATTTAGTGACCATTTAATATGTTTAAGGACAGAACTATACAAGAGAATTGCTTAAATGTTTGTAATTCCAAGTATTAAGGCAAGTTACGATGTCTAAAGGACAATTTGCTACAGTTTAAAATGATTTCTGTGGAAAATTTTGTGTTTTAGTATCTTTAATTTCCATTTCTGACCATTTTGCAAAGATTGTAAATGATAATGTATTAATTCTGATTGTTTTTTAATATGATTCAATTGTTTAATTATTGTTAATGTTCGAGAAATATTTGTCGGAATCCTTTGCAGTGTTCTAGAAATTTAGATGGAGCTTATATAAGCGAACATCCGAGACAGAGACAGTTTTTAGTTTTAAAGTGACAGTTTGTACAGACTCAATTTACGACTGGCAAGGACTGTATTGTCTGTGGAAGAAGTGTTGTCTGCAATCGCTGGATTGTATGTATACATGTAACCAATATCTTTGACGTCGTGCTTATGAAAATAAAAACAAGTTTAAAATGAACTGTATGGTGGGCTGGTTATTTATCATATTAATTAAACAATGAACCATCTAACAGTATGCCAATTATTATTAGCCGTAATCATAAACAGATTCTCTAAATGTAGGATCGTAATTTTTCATGGCGTTGAATATTAATATATTTTTCTCGGGCTTCCAGCAAGAGGGTCACACTTTTGAATTTGAAAAAACAACCATTTTAGCCCGGGTCAAAGATTTTTGGGCCAGCGTTATTACAGAGGCTGTAGAAATAAGATTAACTTATTTATTAGCCAACAGGGACACTGGTTATCAACTCAGTGCGGCCTAGAACCCGGCTATTAAAATGCTGAAATAGTTTCGCGTCGGTAACGAGCAGAAGAGCGGATGACGTAATCGCGTTGTGTTGTTTTTTGTCTTCCACCGTTTCCGTAGCAGCGGCTGAATAAACAAACAGTTAATCATTGACATTTGGTTGAGAATGAAGGCAGAGATGGACGCCTTCGAAACGTCCCGCAAATGTGACATCTTAACACGGCTGGAAGCCAGAGAAAAATATATTAAGATTCTCAAAATATTTTTCTGTATGTAGCAACAGCTATAAAATTTTTGTAAAAACACAAATTTTTTAATTTTCCGCTAGTGTTGCCATCTATAGCTATGGAAAAAGTGTAAAGCATAGGGATATTTTTTCGAATTGGCTTCCACAAAGTATTGGCTCCTCCCTCTATTCTATACCACCAAGATGTTTCCGTATATTACTACGGTTGTGCAATAATGGCAAGACGTCGCAGATAGACGACTTCCGATGGAGCAGAGGCTTTTTGGGACCACTGTGCTGCGCGTAATTAAAAATGACTGTTACTTTTCATTTGCGCCGGCGCGTCTATTGTCTGCTCGGCAGTAATGTGGCCTGCCACAAGGTTATAAGACTCCGGCCACGAAGGAGTCGCCGTCCCATAAAGCGTTTCAGCACAGTTTACTTGACGGAGCGATGGGAGGAGCAGGCAATTAATTTAGACAATAAAGAAAGAAATACGAGAAGTGGAAGTAAGGTGACACCGTACTTTCTGCAGAAAGAAGAGGGACCGAAGAAAGGGAACTCGTGGAAAGAGAAGAGTTGCCAAATAAAGGACACAGCAGCTCGCATCAAGGCAGAGCGACCAACATGACACATTGTCTACACCAACGCCAGTGTCACAGTCTGGCTCTAGTTGTTTATTCTTGGTATCAAAATGTGACATCACCTGTTTTAAATGAAATAAGCCTCACTTCTCGTTTTATCTTCCCTAATATTATAAATTCAAATGTAACTGTTTCTCTATATGCTTTTTGCGTGTTCATGACTAAACGGCTAAATGGATCTTGATGACATTTGACAAGGATATACTGTGTTTCAATTGAAAGGACATAGGATACTTTTTCGGAATGAAAAACATATTTTGTTATGTATTTTGAAAACTAACCGAACGGTAATAGATAGACGGATATCGTGCGTAAGTCTCCTTTATGTTGTATTGGTCGCTCATGATTTGTTTCTCTCGTAGTCAAATTGTGTATTGTCTGTTTACAAATTTTATGTACAGATACATCTTCAAAATTCTCCCTCCTTTCAGTTTGTTGCTACTTTTGAACATGTTGCTAAATGGTTCTCTTCATGATACAGGTTCAGTGATAGAATGGTATGATGATGACTTCTCCGTCATGTTACCCAGACTCTAAATTTTGGGACACCTTTTACCTAACTTGCCGTTTTTTTTTCAATTTTAAGATTATAATTCTTAGTACACACTGACAAAGTATCGGCTAATAACACATAAATACTGGCACATTATGACTGAATTAAAGGTTTTTCAACGAATTAAAAAGGTGAAGTTAAAACAGAATCTCAGCTTCTTTGCTACTTGCTTGAAATTCAGATAGAATACAGAGTACCGTTATTTCTTGTAATTTCTTTTTTTTTTTTAATGAAAAATACGGAAGATACTACAATGGATGTCTCAAAAGAATTTTCATGTTTAAAACTGCGAAAATGTTTTAGAAAGCAATATAGCAATGGTGAATTACTAAATCAGATGCAAAATTACATGAAACTACAACAATATAAAAAACGGAAAGTTCTGAATCGTGGAAGGATTAGTTATTGAAGTTTCTCAGTGCCATTACAAGAAGGTGATAAACATATCAATTTGATATATGTTGTATATCTAAACAAAGCCTTTAAGACGGAGGAATCTGCCAAATTACAATACCGACAACTTATACTGTTATATATCTCCAGCGGCAAAGTCGTTCCGCTTTCAGGATTCATGTAAACACTTGCCGTCTAGACAATAAGGTTTGTAACCTACAGAATAGCGTATTAGCACATTACGTCCATACAAAGAATCTTTTAGCCACAAAAAATTGCTCTCTTCTGGGTAGTCATACCAATTTGTGTGACTTCGTCTTCCGCAAGCTCGAAAGTAAGTATCTTTGAGAAAATTATGAATTACTGCTGTGTGTATCCACCTCGTTGGTTGCGTCGATCCAGTTTGACTGCTAGATGTTCATTTGATGAGAGAAAAAATGATTTTAAAATGCGTTATTTCACATTCATTTTTTTTTATTGCTGTCATTTCGTTTCAAATAGTGAACCGTGGAACTTCCGTGTCAAATTTGCCCTGTGTAAGTATCGAAAAAAGTACTTCGTTAAGGTTCTACTTTATTTTCTTCAGGTCTCAGAAGTAAGCCGCTTCCTAAGTTCAATTTTCGGAAAAGTTAACATTTTTCTAGTGCACAATTGTTAATATTGTTTTCACATTTTCAGTTTCGAGAAATCTTTAGAATAATTATGGTGTCCATTACAGCAGCACTACAATACACTAGCACTGGGGACTACAAAATATCAGATAATTGAATTAAATGAAAACGGCTATTTCATACAATCTTCATTCGCCATAATAGAACCATTGACTTCATGGCGATTTAATTGAATTTTTATGTGGAGTGACCCAGTTTCACAGATAGAACCACGTACATTTCTTTTTTTTTCTTTACTAGGGCTTTGTATCTCATTGACGTCGAAGATATTAGAGAAGGTAGTGAATTGTAGACAAGGAACTGTGATAAATTCGGCAATGATCTTGAGAAGGAACTTTAGTCGCATTTGGAAGAGTGATTTCGAGAAACCGAGGGCAAACATAATCAGTATGACCGGATCAGCAATCGTAGGTGCGTCATTCCATATGCCAGGAGTGAGCGTTGCTACTCCCCCACTAAGCTCAGTAAATTTGTTTGAAACGATTAGTATTAACAGAACAGTACATTGAACTATAATGACCTGTTGAATTCTGATAGAACCATACAAACGGTTTGATGAGTTGTTTCAGTGTTCATAGAATCCAGGCAAAGAATATGAAATTTCTTAGCAATAGGGTTGAAGCAACTAGATTGGAGGAGATAATGAATTAATATGTAGCGAAGGCAGTAAATTAGGTAATCGTTTAGGATAGAACGAAGAGATCAAGACTGCAGTGGAATTAGAAGTTGAAGAAGACGAGTGAAGATAGAGTGAAGGAAAATGAATTATTCGAATGGATGAAAAGTTTACGAAAATCGGTTAAATTTAGAAAGAGGACTATGCAAGAGTAGGACTAGTGGAGATAGATAAAACTATTTCCTAAATGGACGCAGCCAATTGCTAGGAATGTTGATGGTATTACGATTCATATGGATGACGTGTACACAACTATTTTATTCACAACAAACATGTCTCAGAATATGCTCTTACCTGTACAGTGATGTCACTTCAATCTTTATTCTCTAATTGAAACATAGATTTATTTCCACCATAGACAATCGCAGTTTTATAATGTTATAGAATCTTGCGAACCCATACTGTACAAAGTAACGGCCTTGATCTCCTTTTTGAAAATTGGTACTATGTTCTTTTCAGCCATATATTTTCCATTATATAAATAACAAGAACTTTTGTTATTTTTGATCGCAAGGTTGTTGTAAGATTGATGGTTTTAAATTCAAACATATTGTGATTTATCTTCTAGTACCGGAATGACAGATATTCGCTCGGCATCTTTGATTTCTGTTCAATATGTAAGATTTTGAGTGAAGTTTGATTAAAGTAAAACGTTTTTCTTGAAGTCTTCCTACGTATTTTGAGGTGCACATTTCCGTGTTCTAACCAAAGAGAAACTTAACCAACGTCAGGAGGCTTACTGCTACATCAAACTTCTACGAGATGAGGTTAAAGCCGTTTTCGAGATACCAGATACAAGAATTGCTATTTTTTTTTTTTTTTTTTGTAAATTCGTGCTACAAACTTGAAAGAAAATACGTTATAAACATATGAAATTTCAACCAAATCGCTACAGCCATTCCGAGATGGTCTGGTTTAACACGTTATAAACTGCTTTTTAAGAAAAATGTTATTATTAGGCTATGTTAAATACAAATCTCAATGCCAATCAGGGATTAATTAACAGTGTTAGATTTCTGTAATAATGAGTGAATCATCAGTGATAAATTCATTCACTCCGATAAAACTATGCTCGTACCTCGCATTTACCCCACATCTTCTGATCAACCGTGCCTTTCCAAATGTTAAGAAATCAATTTCCAATGGATGTAACCTTGCTTATCAATATTAATTAAGCACAAGGTCAGACCCTTCAATAGGCAGGATTGTATTTGTTAGAACCTGTTTCTTTTTCGTATGGACGCCTATACGTGGCTTTTACAGGAGTCTGTAGATTCATTAATATTTATTTTTGTGTTAAAGGCACATACGGTAAAAAGTCAACGATGATCACATTATAACTGCTAATATTGTTTTCGAAGAAGTTTTTTAATTTAAAGAAAATTGAAAAAAGGACATCTGACAGAGATAATATTTTTTTTTAAAAATACCTACTTTTTAAATAATTTACAGTTAAACAAGTAAAATTTAATGATAACGATTTTTTTCAGTGTAAATGATATTTACTACTACACTTAAAAAAAAAAACTTTTCATTGATAAATACTTGCATTTACTTATTTCGACATTATTATATTATAATTCGGTGACTGACCACGATACTATTCGCACGGGTCAGATGGTGTACAAAAATTATTCGTTTGAAGATATATGACTTCCTTGATGTAACAAGAGAGATCTTTACTAACATCAGTAGGCTTGCTGGTACCCGAAACGTGTAAGAGTTGGCGTTACAGCCGTTTCAGAGATACAAAATAAAAGAATTGTTCATTTTTTGAAAAACCGCGGTTTTGACGTCTGATTAGATAAACTTGAAAAACAAAACTTTATCTAAATATGAAATTTCATCCAAATCGTTAGAGCCGTTTCCGAGATACCATATATACATACTAAAAAACTTAACTTAGTCCACAACCCGAAGGTTGGATGGATCCTCCCGAAGGAAGCATACTAAGGCATTGTGTCAGAGGTAGGACGGCCAGTTCCTTTCCTCTGGGACCTACAGTTTAACGTGGAATCCGAACCACGGAGCGTCCTGGCATAGCTCATACGATCAAACAAAACTCTCAAAATTCCTGCGCCTGCCGGGATTCGAACCTGGGGCCGGAGCAGCGAATATATATATACAGGGTGTTACAAAAAGGTACGGCCAAACTTTCAGGAAACATTCCCCACACACAAACAAAGAAAATATGTTATGTGGACATGTGTCCGGAAACGCTTACTTTCCATGTTAGAGCTCATTTTAGTTTCGTTCCCATGGCCCCCACGCTCTCCTGACCTCAAACCTCTTGACTTCCATTTATGGGGGCATTTGAAAGGCCTTGTCTACGCAACCCCGGTACCAAATGTAGAGACTCTTCGTGCTCGTATTGTGGACGGCTGTGATACAATACGCCATTCTCCAGGGCTGCATCAACGCATCAGGGATTCCATGCGACGGAGGGTGGATGCATGTATCCTCGCTAACGGAGGACATTTTGAACATTTCCTGTAACAAAATGTTTGAAGTCACGCTGGTACGTTCTGTTGCTGTGTGTTTCCATTCCATGTTTAATGTGATTTGAAGAGAAGTAATAAAATGAGCTCTAACATGGAAAGTAAGCGTTTCCGGACACATGTCCACATAACATATTTTCTTTGTTTGTGTGTGAGGAATGTTTCCGGAAAGTTTGGCCGTACCGTTTTGTAACACCCTATATATATATATATATATATATATATATATATATATATATATATATATACTTAATTTAGAGCATCATCCTATACACCAAGATAAGAGGTTTGAAGGGCTCAATTTACAGAGGTTCATATAAAATTCTACATTAATAAATAAGAAATTTCCAATAGCTCAATTCACGGCTGGAAATCATCAGAGTAAATACATTCTATAAAGTCCAAGAAAAAAGGCTCAGTTCTCGAGGTCATACCAAAACTGGGAATAATTAAAAAAATTCATCATTTGGAAGTAATAATAATCAGTATTTGATCACTGAGATACATCAGGAGCCTATAGACAACTTTCCGAAGGGAAACGTGATATAGTTGTATAGGTGACTACTAAAACATGTCGTGGTCGTGAGGGTAATAGACTGAATTTTTTTCAGTTTATGCAGGTTAAAGGTCCCCATTGCCGTTTTACGTAGTTGCAGAATAATTTACACGACGCTACGCCGTTTGCATACCATCACAGAAATCCGCAAGATAACCGATCTTGCTGAAACTATCTATCCAGCCAACAGATATTTCTGCTAGTTATTAAAAATTCAAAGACAATGAGAAACTGGTGAATGAGCTGCAGGAAGAACTCGCAACAGCCGTGTCTGCCATACAGTAATATGTGTCTCGGGCAACAAAACTGTTTATATTATCTCCGTAGAATCTGCCCTTCCACCAGCAAGCAAGGCGACCTGCCTACTTTCCCTTAAGGAAGAAAATTATGCACTGCCGGCCTCGGTAGCGTAGGGGCTAGAGTGCTAGCTCCGCGTGCCGAAGGCCGCCGGTCGAATCCGGCCGCGGGCATGGATGATTAAGTGTTGTGTGTCTGTGTGAATGTCCTGTCCGTCCTGTGGCGTTCATACATTGGAAAACACACTATATAATGGTTGATGACTTATACACTGAAAACTACAAATTACATTGAGCTGGCTGTATGGCCTACGTTGCCGAATGCCATTTAAAAAAAAAATAATATGCACTGGCTGAAATCAACACCTTTTTTTGTATTGGCTTTCGGCATCTAGGCCATGCAACCAGCTCGATAGTAATATTTTCCAGCTAATTAGACACACCACAGTACAGACATGACATTCATAGGCACAATATTTAAACACCCAGGTCCGTGGCACACTCTAGCTCCCTACGCTACCGTGACCGGCAAGTCAACCCTTCGGAAACTGAATCTGTTTTTATTGGTTCAAATAAACCTGAAAAATTTTGCAGGTAAGTGATTGCCCGCTTACACAAAGCCATTCCACTACTAGCCTGATTAACTTAGTTTCCTTGTAAATGAGCACTCTCACAAAGAAGAGAGCACCGGGTAAGTTGTTGAAAACTTTTCTTTTTTCTCAATACTGATCTACAGCACACTACAATCAATATAGGCAAATAGTAATATATTCGGACACTTTCGTAATAGGAAAGGTTACATGTTGTTACCGAGTGTGGTGGGTGAGCGGTTAACGCTCTGGCCACTCATTCGGGAGGACGCCGGTTCCAATCCCCGTCCGGGCATCCAGATTTGGGTTTTCCATAGTTTCCAAAAATCCCTCCAGGCGAATTTCGGGATGCTTCCATCAAAAGGCCGTGGATGAATTCCTTCCCGTTCCTTGTTCCCAGTCCCATCCCGCCTCTAATGACGTCGACGAGGCGTAAAGCAATAATATAAAAAAGTACGTATTTTTTTTGAAAGGTAACACATTTTCCGGTAACTTGCTATTCCTTTATACCGGACATGTTACAAAAAATAAAGTGTTACAAAATACTGCATTCTAGAGCAGACGGTTACAAACAACATTTAACTTTAAAATGAGTAAGAAAAAAATCATACTCACAAATAGAAAATACGAACTTTCATTTGCAGCTGCAATGAAAAGTTTCTTTCGCTAATTAAGTTAGGTGACAACGACAGAGATGATAAGATGAGGAAAATAATTCATTCTTCTATCTTTCCATTAGGGAATTGGAATGTATAGAGTATTTATATTTGGTTTCACAGTATGCTCTACAACACATCGTTTTCTGAACTTTGTAGTTTGTATGAGGATCGATTTCCCTTTTTTTTTTTTTTTTTTAATCGCACTACATTTTTTCTTTTGATTAGTAAAAACACTTTCATTTATTTTTTCGATTCGTTGTTACATTGTTACAGAATTTAATAAAAGCAGTCAGATGGAAATGCTTCGGTGGAAGGGTCAATTAATGGACAGACTTTAATGGATAACCAACAATGCTATGCTGCGCGAAAGTGAAACAACCAGGAAATTAATACTTTTGGTTTAATTTTCATTGGATATGTTTCCATCTTTTCGGTCGGAGAGGTAACACACTGAACCATGTATATTAGTGTCCAAAATCCTATAATGTGTATGTTAAGATGGTGATCCATCTAAAATCTCTGATCAATACCTTAAAGTACATTTAACCTATCTATACACAGGATGGATCAGTATCATGACTCTAGATTCGTTGAGCGAAATCAAAGTATCTGATAAACAGGTTCCGTCTTAGAAATAGTTACAGCCAAAGGTATCAACAGAGAGGGCATTATGAAAAATAAGAGGTACCATACCAGACAAGTTTTTCGGAAGAACTTGTGAAGGTCTTAGATTTAGTTTGTTTTGATGGACCACTTGTCTTGTCACACGTATTTTTGTGAGTATATAAGTTTACATCTGGTGGATATTTAAATTAAATATGAATAATTGTTGTGCAACTGGTTTGTTTTTTCTTTGCGTAGGGAAACTGTTTTTTGTTTGACCGACGACTAACAGTAATGATCATTGGATGTCAAGTCAGAGACGGTAAGAAATTATTGACCGGATTGAAATTAAATGGACGGCGTATTATATAGAAGCTAATAAGAACAGTGTTATTCATAGTAAATGTTAAGAAGAAGGATATAATGTGTACTGTTAATTTATATAGTAAATGTATTTAAATTGTTGAAACTACAGAGAATGTGAATTGTGATGAGTTAATATTCTAATACAAGAAGAAGCATTTGAGTATTAATGGAAATTGAAGTATCACTTTAAATATTATGAAATTTGCGTAAACTGTCATATACGAGATCAATTTTCAGGATTTTTTTAATTAGATTTTTAAAATAATAGGCTATAACATTATATGGTGAGGTTGAGTTCGTAGAACATATTACATCCAAATACAAGAGCCTGAAACGTAATTTTGATAAAGGAATAGTGACACCCAAAATTACAGTCGGCCAGTGGAGATTTCTATAATAACAATCAGTAACAAGTCTAAGAAATCGTGTCCAGGATTAAGCAAACTCATAATCATGTATAATCTTTGGAATTTTTATATAGATTATGTGTATTCACAACTGAAGAAGTACTTAGCAGATTTGTTTTCAGTTACAATCTAGCCAATGATATTTCGATACATTTGTCTTTGTTTCGTTAAAGAAGAAAATTCGTAATGACGTGCTGACAGAATTTCTTACGGGCTGTGCAATCTGACGCTGTCTTAACGGGTATACTCGTACGAGACCTACAGTTTAACGTGGAATCCGAACCACGGAAGCGTTTAGGCGTACTTCACGTTACAAAGCTAACTGTGCCAAAGATGAAGATTGGGTTAAGGGCGTTTGAAAATCTCAGCTGAGACTGGCACTGGAATCAGGGACCTTTCGATCTCCAAGCTACACGCCTTAACCACTGAGACAGCAGCCCGCTCAGAACTATCCGTATCATTTGCTGATGTAATGTAGTTACTACACAAGAGCCGACGTCGTAGACAATCACTGTCGCATCAAACGAGTCTCGGTTGATGCAGCGACGTAACTAGAAGTTTCACCCCCGTTGTATCACTCGGCAAGCTCAGCCAGATTTGAGACGCCCTCATCCGCCTCAGAGACGAGGAAAGCGCGACCTCCAGTGACGCTTGGCGTCACGGCGCTGGCAGCCCCACTAATTTATCTACCCCCACCACCAAACCTCCCCCACCCACCCCCCGACCCGCGCCTGCCTCCATTTGCATTACTTTGCATACATTGGATGTCGAGACTTCATTACCGACTCTGCCAGACGAGATCCTCTCTAAGTATATGTAAATGACTTTATCAATTAGCGTAAGGGGACAGAGTGGCGTGGGCTGGGGTGGAGCTTATTATTCCTCTGCTCTTCCTCCTCGGCGACTGTCTCCCTCCCTTTCTTTCAATATTTCCTGCTTCTCAGGGGAAGCGCTACTTGAGATACCATTAATACGTAACTGAGAAGACAACGCTTGCTCGTCAAGTGCCAAACTGGTACCGGAATACTCACGCTAGTTTTTTGCATTTCAGGAACAGCGATGGGTACCTTCAAGTATATTATTATTAACATTATTAAGTGTTTATACATTTTTATAAACTCCCATTTACGAGTTTCAAGCATTTTTGTTATAAACTCTTTCATTCACCTCCTCTGTTAATTTTTTACGGTCTTAAACTCTTCTACCGATCAACAAATAAAGAGCTACGTAATTTATGATAGACTGTCGGCTCCTCTTTTCCACATGCTTTCCTTTTTAAATTTTCCTCCTTAATCCGTCCAGACCACTTCGCTAGCTTGTGATCCATGCATATACATCGTTTACTTCGCTCGTCTCCTATCTTAAAATGGCACCCGATCGCACAAACTTATCATGTCAGTTTCTGAGCGCACTTTGCTTCCATAGAAATCAAAAGACTCTTCTTGCCACTCCTTCAAACTTATTTATTTGTAACTCGCAGAATGAGTACCAAGTCATCGGCTAGGACGTGGCAAATGTTTTTTAATCTGTTATTTTGTAATAGTTTTAACGCCCGTCAAAAACGACGAGTATCATCAATGATGGTAGCAGGAATTTATTCTGGAAAAACTTATAAGGAAAAACAGTAATGATTATTTTTCATGATATTTTTCGTGATATCAGTACCTGACTCTGGTTAGATTATCGGAGTATTTGTCTAGAATTTTTTTTTTTTTTTTTTAAATAAATACATTTTTCTTTAGATGACGTTGAGTATAATTTCAAAAACGGATAACTGTTATTTATTTGACTAATATATTTCGCGATTACGTCCGATTCGTGAAAACTTTCTCCGAGTTTTTAATAAACTTCATTGTTGCTTATCTGCTGCCAAAGAATTCTTAAGGTTATATTTTAACCTAGTACTTATAACTGATACAGATAATATAGCGTAAACATCGAATACATTTCTGCTTATATGAAATTCTGCATGTAGCTATCATAAATAAACATAAAGCAACATAAAAAATTTAAACGAACGTACGATTGTAACTTTGAAACGTACGATTGCCTCGCATTAAAATAAAATATCCCTACTCTTCGTAGGTTTGTGCAGATACTTCCACAACAGACAATTAGTTTTTATCTGGCATCGCAATTACACTTTCTTTTAACACTGAAAGTGCAAGAAAAATCAAATTCAGTTATTTATTTGAAATTTGCGTTTCCTTTTACCAGTTCCAGTATAGTTATTCAATTGAATTTTGCGATTAGCCAAGAAGCACTGTCGTTGCAGGCAGTATAACTAATACTTCGGCCATTATCGAGACTCGGCGAAGATTGCCGATTCATGAAGGTGAGCACACAGTCTCCAGAGAACATGTTTTATTAAAGAGGATGATCGTATTTTCCTACTCAACTTCAGTTTGAAATAATTTCCCAGTAACCTCTATAACATTCAGTAGCTAATTGACGTTATTTTTACCTGATGTACCCAGATATTTATATTATTTCCTCATAGCCAGAAATACCCCATTTATTGTACAATGATAAATATAATTATTTTCTTATCTGTGTATTTAATAAGTTCACTATTTTTGGTATTTATCTTATATCGTGTTGACCCGTCTTGCTAGATGCTGTGTGCAGTTATACATGCTTTTTCAGTCATCTGGGTTCCAACCAATCTGTTCACGAGTCAAAGAGAGGCATTTCGGTCGACGGAGGTTTTGTTAGCGTCGTTTTTCTGCTGTCTTAACCCATCAACATCAATTTTCGGTGCACTGTAATTTCTGTTATGCGTCCCACATTTAATGATATTGTTCATTGACTCAGTGTTGCCTGTCTTTCAACCCTGACAGCTCGACGAATGCGTCGTTGGTCACGGTCATTAAGTAGACGCGGTCAAGCACTGCGTTATACATGGCGGGAAATAATGCCTGAAATTCCATATTCATGGTACATTTTTGACAATGTGAATTGAGGAGTGTTGAATTCACGAACAGTTTACGAAATGGAATGTTCAACGCGTCTAGCGCCAACAACCATTCCACATTCAAATTCTATTAATTCAATGTGTTATGGCCGAAACCATATCAGAAACCTTCCACAAGATTCACGAGAGTACAAACGAAAGACCCGACACTTCACAGTACAATTTTGCCTCTACGTCAATGCAAGAGCCAACTGGATAAATGCACCATCCTGTTCCATGGTTTTTGACACTGTAGTGTTTATTTCATCAATATTCCAAGCATTCTTGGAAATTGTTGTTACTAAACTTCGTATTAGTGTGCATAAGCGAACTATGATTAGAATTTTTCTCGTAACAACAGTCCACGTTTTGCTGATGTTTTATTGCGTTGGTTTGACCTGTTTCCTAACCAGGTGATAATAAGAGAAACAAATATACTATACCCTGAAAGCTTTCAACGTAGAAATAGATTGGAAAATAATAGCTGATTCCATTTGTAAATAGAAATTCGAAACCTAAGGAGAACATTGAACTATGGTTGAATTTGGTTTCTTAATGTTGGTATCGAGCGTGGTGGGTGAGGGGTAGGTTGCGGGTCCGAATCCCCGTCCAGCCATCCAGATTTGGGTTTTCCATTGTTTCCCCAAATCCCTTCAGGTGAATGCCGTGATGCTTCCTTCAAAAGCCCCTGGCCGAATTCGCCTCTAATGACCTTGTCGTCGACGACTAGGCATAAAGCCTTAAGCAAAAAAAAAAAAAAAAATCAAAACCTTGGCGGCTTTTGGCCGATTTAACGATGTTGTTATGCCAACTTTCTTGAGGAATTGCAACTACGGTATTAAGCCAGCAGATTTCCGCCTAGACGAGTACATTTTACAGGTTGACAGCTCCTCTGTTGTTTTCTTGGAAGGTGGAGAAAGCTACGTTTGGCTTTACTTGGAGACTAAAAGAAGCTCGTGATAGATACAAAAATGAATATTTTAACAAACAGCGCTGCAAAAAAGTTTCCGAAACTGCAGGTTAAATAATTAGTAGGCGTTTATTTCACTGTAATATTAACATTAAAAATACCGTTTCATATGATGAAGTTTGTGCTGCAGAAAATTTCTGGGAGATGTCTGGAATATTGTACTCGAGACAAAAGAGGTTATGGTAATATAGTAACTTAATCTCAAAAAAGAACCCAATTTAAGAAATAATTAAAGAAAAAATTCTTTCTGCATCAAACAGCAGAACCTGTTAAAAACTGGTAAAATGTTAGTAGCTCTTTTCAGTGTCTTCTTGTGGTATGTCCAGAAGAATCTATGTGACATTATTTTGTATCAATTAAACATCAACAGAAAGGCACCTTGTCTGTAGTTGCTCTATTTTGAGCAACAGGAATTCTAAATAAACGTGGGCAATGTTACTAAATACGGAATAAAAATTCCTATGCGTTGTATGATTGAGTGACTCCAAAAATTACTGTGAACCGATCATCTATATTGCGGTCTTGACTTTAGTTTGGCGTACGTTCGTTCACAAACAGCGTTTTTACTATATTCATAGCAGAAGACTGATCCAATTCAGTTTTTACTTTACATTCCGTCCTCTTACATTCAATTTACTGCATAGTACGAGATTGTGTCGTGCAAATTGCCGCCTACTCACACCCGAACTCGCTCGGTTATTTCTATGATTTGTCCTTTCTACCCGGTCGAGCTATGAGTGCTAGAACTTCTCCTATCTCGGTGGACAGACGTAGGTTCGGCGGACATACGAAGGCTTGGTAATGCAGGAAGCTTCATAATGGTTGGCATGTATTTCCAGAACAGTGAAGAGTTCTTCCCATTATTAGATAGAATACGGCAGATTATTTGCGGCTCTGGGAAATTATCCACTACTTATTGCAGCGGAGGTTAATGCAAAGTTTGCTCTGTGGCATAGCAAGAAAACTGACAGGAGAGGGCAACTTCTGGAAGAACTATTAAGTGAATTGGGTTAAGTGATTAGAAACCAAGCACGTAATCCTCCTATTTTCTACAACAACGCTGGAGTAAGAACAAATATTGATGTATCAGTTACAAATAGTCATGCGAGAAACCTGCTTTGGAGTTGGAGAGTGCCTGACAACGTGACCACAGGTGATCACAATTTGATGGTATATGAACTGGGCAGAACGCGGATAGAAGAAAGTAGCGGCAACGGAAGCATTAAAACAGCTTATAGCATCCGGAAAGCTGCATGGGAAAAGTTAAGGAATGTGTTCACTCCACCGGATCTGCCAGAAAACCACTACGATGTAGATAAAGCCGCAAGAGAACTGACATCTTCATTATAAAATGCCATGAAACAGGCGATACCACTAAAAAAGATAGTAGATCCCACTGATAAAATATGGACAGAAAAACATCAAAAACTACGACTAAACGTGAAATGGAAAATGATACCCGAAGAAGTAATAGCCACGATAAACAAAATGAAAAAAGGAAAGTATCGCAGCACGGATCGAAATCCAGCCGAGGTCCTCCAGGAGTTAATCATAAAATTAACCCTTGTCGTATACAGACTCCTGAACGAATGACTATACCACGGTAGAGATCCGGGAATATGGAAAAACAGTGAGGTGGTAACCCTAAAGAAAGGAGATAACAAAGATCTCTTCTACCGAAATCTTACTGGCCCATTGGTTTATTGAATGTGCGTGACAAAGTTCAAGAGAAGATTCTATGCAAAAGTTACAAAACCACAGGAAACTATAGAGAATGAATCCTAGTCAATATGGATTTAGAATGGGGAAGTCGACAAAGGATTCCATAAATCGGTTGATGGAAATAATTTGTAGCAGTACAAAAAAATACGGAGTGGGCATATTTGTGGACATCTCAGGGGCATTCGACAATTTATGATGACCCGCTCTGATTGAACGGCCGAGGGAGATTGGTTGCCCAAGAAGATTATTCTACAACTTCAGGGAATATTACAAATTTAGAACTGCTTCCTTGAGATGCCAGAACTCCTTCATCACGAAGACCCTTACTAAAGGATGCCCGCAAGGTTCGGGTTGCTGTCCATATTCTGGGATATAGGGATGGAACCAGTGATCGAACTATTATAAAGAATATCTGAACTTCTAGGTCTAATTTCTTTTGCTGATGACCTTCTATTACTCGTGGAAGGAGCTACAAGAGCAGAAATTGAGTACAATAGTAATCTAGTACTTGATTTCCTCAGCCAATGGAGCAATGTAGTCAAGCAGAGTTTAGCACCACATAAAACAACGTTTGTGTTGCTCAAGTGTACCTGACTCGAAAACCTACAATAGGAATCGACGGTAAATCAGTTCGTAGAAACCCAGTGTGCAGGTACTTAGGCGTTCAACTGGATGAACGTTTCAACTTCGAAAACAATAGCACTAGCAGTGGCGGTCATAAATAAATAAATAAATATCGGTCAACGAAAATTCACTGCTCCAGTCCAAAAAATAAGACTATATGATGACGCAATTTTATACACTTTAGTGGGTTACTCAACAAGTGTGTGGGCAAGGCATCTAAGAAAAATAAAACCAAAACAGCGAGATAGATGTGTCCAAGGAGGAACACTTTGATTGACAGGAGAATACTCATCCATGGCAACAAATTCATTGACCATTGCCACTGGTGTATGGCCACTGAATCTTGAAGTAAGGAAACGGGGTGTCATATACTGGCTCAGAAAAGAGAAACAGGATAAGGTAGCAAAAATTATAGGCAGCGAAGCAACATTGGCGGAATGGAAACAAGAATGGAACAACAGTGAAACAGGTCGAAGAACGTATTATATGTTTCCATCCGTAGAGGAGAGGTTAAAGTTGAAGTACCTTCAACCCTCTCCCGGATTGGTACACTACATTACTGGTTTAGGGTCATACAATAGCTGGGGGATCGATAAAATATAATTGGCTCTATTAATATCTGCAATACAGTTCTCACGTTTTTGGTAACAATTTTGATTTTATAAAAAAAATAGCATCACATACTTTATTCAATTTCCTTCCTATTCACTGTTCGAATATCCTTGTCCAAGATATACTACTCTTGCAACAGTAATCATAGGTACTTGAAATCTTCTATTTTATCAAAAGGTACTTTCGTAATATGCTGGAAATCCAAAGTTATTTAATCAATCACTCAATAAAACCAAAATCTTCACATTTACCTTGCTCGAAATAGAAGAGGGAAGCGGTTACTTTATAAGAAGTAACGAATGAAGGGATCTAACATGTCGACTTATAAACATTTTGCTCCAGCCATAATTGTTTGGTTTCTGTTACCATTATATTTTCTAAAAGTTGATCCGTTCTTTTTGGTTACTAGGCAAGCATCATTTGCATAAGCCAGTATATTTATTTTCAGGGTTATGTTTGGTGTGGTTTCCATTTTCCAGCTATTAATGTTGGGGGTGGTACCAACGTTGTAGGCAGTATTCTGACTGAACAGCCCACCACAAGGCAGTTGCGGGCCGCTGAGGTCGCAGCCATGAGAGGCACGCTGATCAGATTACACCTGCCTGTCTCTCCGCCAGGGTCCGCAGATCGATGCCCGGGCAGGACAGGGCTTGTTTGCCGTCGCCCTGACAACGGCCTCCTACCTGCTACCTGTCCACGCCAGAAACCAGGTCACTGCTGCTAGAGAACCAGGTGGGTATACAGCGTGCAAACACATTAACCCAACAGGAAAGTCGAAAAGACTGAAAAATCGTAGACCGTTCAAATATAGCATCATGTTATTTTTTCTGAACATGGGACACACTATACAGAATATACAGTATAGTAACAACAAGAATCAACACAAACACCTGATTGTTTTCCATGCAGTCATCCATAGCTTTTTACTACCGATGGAGAAGGGGTTACATACCAAGAGCTGAAAATGAGCAATAATTAGTTTCTTCGCTCTCGATTAGCAAAAAGCTGAGGAGAATCAGGGTGAATACTTCCTAATCGATCAGCAATTTATGCTTTTCCTTGTTGCTATTACTGTATTCGTTTTGTATATAGTTTATCTCTTCTATAACGCAGCACAATCCTCAACAGACATTGAGAAGTTCACTCCTCTGGTTGATTATGGAGCGTCCATAAACTACGTAGCTCCATTTTGGCCTCCTGTAAATCCCCCTCCACATATCCCCAACGTTGCTTTTGCCTCTACCACCCCCCCCCCCCCCACGTAGCATGTAGCCTTTTTTCCTTTTGATCCCAGAAGACATTTTGTACTGTTGTAAATTATAAAATTACATACAGAAATGATTAAATGAAGGAAATATTCACAACGTGTTGTGTGTTCTGTATCTCATTTTAACTGTTCGGAACCCCCCCCCCCCCCCCACGTAGCGCAGTGTAGCCTTCCAGCCAACCCCATCTCCTCCCTGCCCCGAGCCACTTATTTAAGGACACTCCCTTACCAGTGTTGACACAATTTCTGAGTAAATAACGTGGTTGCCGTAACTTATTAAAATACCACTTTATTTATTCCCAGACTCATTTAATTCTTATATAAGGATGTCATGAGTGATTAATTATGTTCGCTTGAAAACAATTATTCAAAAATGTTATATAACTGATTTTGAAAGTCTGTTTATTTTTCGACGAGCTACGATTTTCATCAAGGTGTCATTTCATATACAAATTTGTACTCTCCAATAAAGTTACAAGATGTAGTAACTAACCGCACTTGCTTCCTCCAAAAAAATTTCTTTTGATTTAGCATGTAATCTTCCCTTAACCCTTCTGTCAGAACCCTGTTAAAATTTGGAAGTAATAAGTCATTATTTTAACAAGCAGCAGAAAAAAATATCTTACTTAGGAGCTGAATTTTTTTTATGTTTTTTATTTTTTTTTAGCATAAACGTGACCATTGCGACACGAAAAGGGAGTTTAGCATTGACTGATAACCATTAACCTTTGAAACCAGAGTTGTATATATAAAAAAATAAAATGTCTATGAAGAACAAGTTTAGGAGAATGTAAAGGTTGCTAGGCGATAAGAAATCGTTTTTGCTCTTGTTGGTTTTATTGCTAACAACAGCATGACATAAAAATGAAGTAACAGTTAGAAGAGTTTAAAAAATAACTTATCTGATGGGTTCGAAATAGTTATCAAATTAGAAAGTGTTAAAAACAATGAGTAAGTACTGAATTTTACATTAAGTAAAGGCGCTATTTCAAGCGTCCTGAAATATATTGGACTGATATTGGCTGTATTAGCCAATTAATGAAGAGAAAGGAAAATTGGTTTGTTATGCACCCTATTGTAGTAAAAGGATAATATTACTTTTCCCTCATCTGGATGCAAAAATCTATGTGTCGTGGATACGATAGAAATAACCTGAACCTGCTTCTGTTGTTTGTTCGACTACGACGCTTTAACAATCCTAACCATGTTTCCCGGTTTTCCTTACCAACCATGCAGTATTAATTCATAATTTCACACACTCCATAATGAAGAAATACCATATAAATGCGAATTGAGCAACGTGCAGTAGATTTTGTTCTTCTAAATACTCTTCACATTGTTGAATGATGTCTCAGTTGTGGAAAAGTTTAATCATTGGCAGAGACCACCAACTAGTAAGAGCAAGGACTGAAATTATTATAAGGGCAGAAGGAAATAATTTCAAAAGAAACAAGACCAAAATAATTAGCCTTAAAATCTGGAAGAGAATTAAAGACCATTTCCAATGGATACTCCAAAGTAAGATTCACGAAACCAAAGATGAAGACCTGACACCAGGGTTAGTCGTGAGTGCACAACAAGTTAACGGCTTCTGCCTTAACAACATCCAGAACAGAAAATTCTGTGATACTACGAAAGACCTATTAAAAAAGAAAAGGGAAATTAAGACTTAGTCCGATAATTACAAAATATTCTTACTTGGCATATGATAATAATAATAATAATAATAATAAAAACAAGATATTATTAGTTGTGTAAACCTTTGAGGAAAAAGATATGGGCTAGTACAATGTAGACGTCGTAAGGGATAGTTTAAAGAAGAAAACAACTTTAAAGAGAGCAAATCGAAAACTAATAACTGGTAAGAAACAAATAACAGCAATGGACGGAAACAATGGCAGAATTACTGACAAAGATGACGTTTTAAAATTCATAAGACTTTTTATGGCAGCCTACATGGTAGCTTAGAGGGAACACAGATATCCTTCGACCTCTGTACTTTATCCACAGTGTCAAATGTACTTCAATCGGAAGTCAGGTATGCCATCGATACCATAAAAAAAAATACGCCTCGTCGATGTCGAGGTTATTAGAGGTGAGATGTGACTGGGGACATGGGAGGGGAAGGAACTCGGCCATGGCCTTTTTGATGTAAGCATCCTGGCATTCACCTGGAGTGATTTGGGGAAACCATGGAAAACCCAAATCTGGATGCCCGGACGGAGATTCGTACCAGCATCATCCCGAGTGCGAGGCCAAAACGCTAACCGCCCACCCACCATATTCGGTGAAAAAAAAAAAAAAACGAAAGCGCACTGGCTGCGACGGTCTCTCTGTTGATATTCTGAAGGTAATTGGTGAGGAAACTATCATTCGCTTGCCTAAAGTTTTCTCTTCCTGCCTGCAGAATGCATTAATTCCTTTATCATGAAATAAAGCTACAATTATTCTCCTACACAAAAAAGGAACTTCAAAACTATCAACCAATATGCTTGCTTTCTGTTCTGCACATTTTACAAATATCTTGCTGAACCGAATCAGTTACATCCAACAAGCAGAACTCCGCAACAGCTTTAGCAAGTTGACACATTCTTGTCCTGCGAGAACTAATTAGCGGTGCAAACGAATATTAGATGCTTATTTGTATAGCCTTTTTAGATTTAGAAAAAGTATTTAATTCAGTAAGTCACTACGATTTCCTGTAAGCAGAGTGCTCGATAACATCTATGACACTTCCTCAGCCTTTGTCAGCATTATGGAACCAACTGCAGATTTCCGAATGGAAAGAAGTGTTAAGCAAGGTATCATCTCTCAAAAATAATTTTCAGCTGTCTTGAAGATGCTAATGTCAAAATTAAAATGAGCAGAAAAATCAATTAGAATCAATGGCAGAAGATTTAACAACTTAAAATTCTCTGATGACATTGAAGAACTACAAACTTTAGTTACCAATATAGTCTCCAAGCACAAAACAGTTGGTCCTTTCAAAAACAAAAGTTGTGGGCCTCGGAGAGCAATTTACAACCAAACAATATATCTTTAGATATTAATATTGAGCACATTTATCTTGACCACTTACAAATACGAGAAGAAATGCAAGACCCGAAATTTTTCTTTCCATCAAATTGGGATCGCAAGCTTTTGGAAGGCATTCCATTATCCTCAAATCTAATGTTCACACAAATCTATAGCAAATACTTTACAACTATTGTATTCTTCCTGTGCTAACTTAGGGCTGTGAGACCTGGATACTAAACAAATTTGTGAAAGGAAAACTTTGAACCAGAAAAGACAATAAGAGGGCAACCGACATTATATCAGTAACAGAGGTCACAGATATATTGGAGAAGACATCCTCCTTGAAGTGACACGATGCTGGCCTTGTTGCTCGGATGAAAGACAAAAGATGTACAAAATCAGTGTTAAGAAGACCACCGGAACGATTGGATAAGGACATACACAGGGTTGTTGTAGTAAACTGGCAGAGAAGACTGCTCAGGCTCTACATGAACTCATAACTCGAAGAGGACACATCATTTATCCATCAACTGACTGACGATGATGATGATATGGGGTATGTGCCAGACAAATTTCAAATTTCAAGGTAATACCGTTTTGTGCCATATTTTGTAACAAAAAGGGTCTAAATTAGGAACCACACAATTTTGCTTTATTTTCCACTGAAAAAAAATCAGAAATAACTATACACGACAAGTAAAAAAAAATGCCAAGTGCATCAGTAGGGAAAAAAAGTCAACCCCTTTTAATTCTGACATCGCGCAAAACATAGTTTTAAAACATTTTAAGAACAATATTTGGTCTGGGGTTAACGAAATATCGTGCGAATTTTATGTCTATAGTTCAGTCTATTTACAAACAATTGGATACGGAACTCAAAAAAACGGCCAGGGAATATGTTGTTAAAGTTCGTGCTATCATTTGTTTCACTTAAGATATGCTTGTTGATAATATGATAAACACTGCGTGTACATAAAGTACAATCTGAGAAGTAAATCCGTTGTATCCGATTATCCTTGCTGTTACGAGAGACGTTGCATCCCTTATCATTACTCCTTGCTACCTGACAGTAGCAACCCGCTCTGCACGGCGAGGTGTGAGCGAATTCCAAGACTTCCCGCCACGGCGCTGCGATCGCGCTGGTTTCCTTGTGATTTATGGGGCTGGTTGAGTGTAGCGCGGGCTAGCCGCACTGCCCCGACTTCTCCTCCCAAGGCAGCACAATTTATTCGAATTTAATGGGTTAATGTGGCCATCTATCATCCGGAGTTCGCTGAATTGGGCGCAATTCGGCCAGCCACGCCTGTCCGTAACGCTCTGTCCGACGAGTAAATAAAACTGCCGCCCGCTTTAATGAATACTAAATGACGGCTGGGACGCAGGCGAAAAATCCCAGTGGCGGTGCCATGATGAAGAATACTTGCCCGAGGAGGGTAAACAAAGACGGAATGAAGTCCGCCCAGGTAATATATCGTACCCTTTTCTCTTTTTTTTTTTCTAATTTTCTTAAACAAGAACTAGCATTAATTCTCAGCAGTCTTACATTTAAATATGTTAAAATAACAACAACGTAGAATGAATTCTGCTCGAATAGGCGTACGTAATTGTTCGTTAATTATGTAGCAGACTTGACGTCATGGTCACTTTAGTTTATACTCGTCGATGCGTAAGGTGAGAGAAGTGACATGAAATAAGAATCACATTATTATATATATATATATTGTCACTAACGATATGATTGAAAACTATTTTTGTTTCTTGGGAAGCCAACAGCAAACAGTATTCCACATTCGAATTCTCTTTTAGAAAGTACAACGTCAGTAGGCAATAGATACACGAAATAACTTTTATATTATGACTTTACGATTCGTCGATGTCATTACAGATGGTAAAGTACTGGGAGAAATGAAGGGGAAGGAATTCTGCCATAGAATATTGATCACAGCAATCGAAGAATCGTGAAAAAAAGAAATGTGTATCGCCGGATAGTGATTCTTCCCAGACATGAAGCAACTTCTGAGGAGACTGAGTTACTGCGAACTCTGAATATTAGTTTATAGTTCCATTATCTATTATTATGATATTTCAAATTAAATATCATGTCTTGCATATTTAAATATTTAATTGAGTTGATTTAATGATTGTTAAAGTAAATTATTATCCTTATGACACAGAAAATATAATAGGCCATCTACTTATTTTTAACCACAAAATAATAGTTTTATTTTAAGTTCTATAAAGGCCATAAACAAATAATTGGTGAAGATATTAGGACAGTCGAATTCCTACATCATCTAGCTCAATTAATATTAATCCCATTTACACGTACACGTAGCTCTTGAATATAAAGGAGTGAACATCAATATCGGGTATACTATTCATAAGTTCAGTGCTGCTTTAAATTTTTCTTTCCCAACAAAATTATTGCATTACCTTCCTTATTACTAAAAAAAAAATGATAAAATGAGTTATTAATTTCGTAACTAGCAACTAACTTTGTATGTTTCCTATTCATCAAAGCCTGTGTTGGTAAAATCCAAGAAACACCATAGTATTTAATTTTTCACCTTCCCAAAATAACAGCAGGTAGCAGCTCCTGTGAAATCCACTAAATGTGTTGAGAGATGTTTATAAGCTATGAACATCTTTCTCTTCTATACGTCTACTTTAGCTGAAATACAGATTTGTGTGTGAAGTCTGACCACATGAAGAAGTAATAGCTCTCCACCAAGAGGCAGGCTAACAAGTGGATTGCACCTGTTGGCGACAGGCGTTGTCTCTGCTGCTGATTGGCTTCAACTGATAAATGGCTTCTGAGCTTCAGGAGAGAGACCTCGCCCAGGGCTTGTCAGCGTCGTCTATCATCGTCCGATCTTGCACGAGATAGCCTCCCATTAGCGCTTTAGTGAATAGCTCCGATTCATATTAGAACTGAAGATCAAAAATGGTAGACTATGAATCAGATATTCAATAAAGGATGTCACCCTTGATTAAATATCCCGATCAGTCTGAACTATGAGAAAAAATCGCTACACGCTGTAATGGAAACAAGAAGTTGTTAAAAGGCTGGAAGGAACGTGTTAAAGCAGCATCAGAATATCTACAAGAGACCACGTACTGTTTATAACATGATGCCACATACCACGAGTCATCACCCAGACTCCTACTGTATCTGATTATCATTATTTTATTTTCACCATATTCAAATTAACTGTTTTTGCTTTTAAAGATTGTTGCCTTCAGTATTATCAATGAGGGTTGCTTGCTGTGCTGAGGGCTGATTATTAAGAACTACGTGAAGCATTCTTAGAATCAAGGCCAGCACACTTTAGATGCAATCAAGAATAATCAATAAGCCAGTAGTCGGTATGGCGGAATAGACAATAAGTGAACAGATAGCGTAAGATATGTAGGAACATGAGTCTAAATGCCTTTGTCGGTGAGAATGTACAATGAGAGCTGCAACAATTTAGTATATAATTTCAAGGAATTTACCTGACAGGAAATGTACTTTGTGAGGAATTTTGTGCTCGATTACTGAAAGTTATAGAATAAATTGAATTTCGTTGATGTACGTGTTATACGTTGGTAAAAATAGCACCCCTTATTGGAAATGAGAAATATTAAAAGTAGGTTTAAAAGTTGTTTGGAAGAGTAAAGGAGAAGGAGGGCAACATTACCGATTATGTGCTGATGATATACTAGGGTCTGTCCATTGCATCAGGTATTGTTGCAAGTTATTTAAGTTATGTTAGTAGAAAGTGTAGAAAGGATTAAGCATGAACACTTCTTATTTCTTTACTCTCACCGCGTTCTCTTTAATACAGCTATTGTATGCTAACATGGTATTTTTCTTGTGTTCTGCCCATCGCAGCATAATCCTACTGTAAAATATACAGTTAGTTGGTAAAAGCTTTTCAGGAAATAAAAATGTTATAATTACGCACAAACTCACAGTGTTCCTATCCTTTTTTTTATGTAAATTGGTAACTTCCCCCAACGTCTTTCTGGCCGTTATGGAATATGAAAAACTCTTATTAAAGACGACAAAATTTAGCGCTCGTAAATAGGTCCGAAAGGATTTTTTTAGAAGTAACTTAGTTAATGATTGATCCTTTAGAGTTTGGAAAATGTCATTTCATTTTGATTCAATTCGTGATATATAGCCATCATAAAATTAAACGGAGCTAATCTGTAATTTGAAGGTATTTTTTAAAATTCGGAGTCCAATAGGGAAAAACGAATTAGATCTATAATTTTTGTATATCTGTACTCGGATCACTTAAAAAAATACTAAACAGATTTTTACGGGAGTTTTACAGCTTGGCAGCTTAAAATCTGACGCTAACTGGAACCAAGTTAAATATAGAATTATAGCCTGTAATATTAGAGTGTTAAAAACTTAGGTTAGTTAAGTTTCTTCAAATGATTTAGATTTTGTATTTAACTAAGATTTTTTATAATTAAGTTTGGAAATATACCTTTTTCCTTTTTAGACTTTCATTTTGAGTTTAAATGGAAGCTATCAACCGTTAGTAAAATAATGGTTCTAATTTACAAGTTGACGAGAAAATTATGTCAAGCTTTTCTGAATTCCAGTTGGATCAAGTCGCGGTCAAGGAATAAGTTAACACTGGATTTTGTGTGTCTTTTCTTTAGCAGAAACGAATTATTGAAAAGCAGTACATTACGATTGCTAAATCACTTGGTAAAGAAGGACGTTATTAGTCGATGATAACAAGTCATGAATATTAGAAAATAGTACTGATACAAAGTTTTCTTTATAAAGTTTATTAGTCCCACAAAGAGAGACAGCTGCGGTAGAACTAGCGCTAATGGGGAAGCAGCGGTTTGTGAGAAAATTTTCCTCTGCAGAGATTTCCATTTGTACTCAGTTTTCTCGGGTTATGGTTGTGCAGGCACCCAGTAAGAGCAGCTCATGTTGGGTATCATCCACCTCTCTTCTTTAGCCTAGTGATCAGTATCTCGACCAGCCAGGAGGTCATGGCCACCATCACCAGACCAGACAGCAAGTGCATACACAGTGGGTAGTCGTGTGTCTCGTCTCGAATGTAACCTGCGGGAGAGGAGAGTACAATTATAACAATGTTTTCCATGTTCAACTGTGAAGGTGGAGGGGAAACATTCCGCTACATTTTTGAAATGATGTTGTTTAGATTTGGCGGAGCCAGTTTTTAGTACTTTTTTAAGTGTATCTATGTTGTATAAATATACAGATATGTCTAATGTCATGGGTTTGAGGTAGCGAATGTTCTGGTGGCCAATGCATAGCGCGCGCGCGCGCGCGCGTGTGTGTGTGTGTGTGTGTGTGTGGTGTATTGGAAGAGGATAATTTTGGGGACTTATTACTCTTTGAGGGGAAAACAAGGCTATGGTTCGTCAAAGACGACCTTATGTGAAAAACCACTAAAGTTTTCTTATAATCATATCAGTTCCCTTCTGCCTGATATATACGAGCACTTTATAGACGTGCCAGTGCCTTGGCATTGTTGTGCCAAGGGTATGGAGCCATTCGTCAGTTTGTCTGAATTTTTCTATCCTGTCATAAAAAATTTCTGTTTGTTTGAAAATTTATATATATAGTGGGTTTAAGCCCCATGTATCATGAAGGAAGTCATTTGGAGTGAATCTGCATGCTCTTAATATAACTCGTATATATCTTTTTTTTTAAGTCATTGGAGGTGGTCTCTGTTGGTTTTAGCTGGTGTTCCCCACACCTGTCATCCATAGAAGATGAAGGGGAGAAAAACTGCTTTGAAAGTCTAAGTTTTGTTGCTGTGGTTAGTTCAGTGCTAAACAGGATTGGAAATAAGTTTTTAAGAATAGTGGTGCCCTGTTGTCTTCTATCTAAAATGTGTTTTCTAAAGAGAAGCTTTCAGTCCACGGTGACTCCACGATCGTATGTTATATATCTTTCATTGGTTTTTAAGGCGATAATGGCTATGAGACGAGGGTGTGTCCACTTTTATCATTAAATGGTAGTTGGAGCCCAATATTTCGTAAGTGGTTGCGAAATTTATGATTACTCTCTCCATAGTGTGAATGGAGTACAAACGGTACTTCACGTATGGAATTACTTGGAACAAGGGAAGGCGCAGTGCCCAGCCACGCCCGATGGATGGTCGATACTAACGACGGATGGGAAGATACGTGTTTATCAGCAGACGTTCGACACTGTCATAGTCTAGGACAGTGCCTGTAGCCCTTATGTCACAGCAGATTATTGGATTTATCAGATCATCGGGGCTCGCGAAAATACACATTGCGGCCTTAAAGATTTCGAGAGGGAAATTTGGTCCAGTGAGTCACGAATCCAGTTAATACACGGCAATGTTCGGCTAGGGTGCCGTTCAAACCCTCTGAAACCATAGATACAACTTTTCAGTAAGTCATTGCGGAATGTTACAGTGTGTTGTGCTTACACTGGTTTACATGGCATAGCTCTGATCCTAAGGGTACACTGAGTAGCGCCATTACAAGACATTGCTACATCCTGCCACATACTGAACACAATCATTCTTTGTTGAATCTCTTGTAAACGGATTCGCTGAGAAAGGGAATAATTAACAGCATCAGAAAGGCGGGGCTGTGCGCGAATGTTTTCATGAGCAACGCGAACGTTTCAAGTAAATTATGAGTACATTCTAGACAAGTAGACAAGAAACCCCGTGGAGCATTTTGTTGATATGATAGGCAGAAGAATTCATGAATGCAATTGCGGGGTAATTTCATTACTGAACTGCTGTAGAACCCTCCTCGGATTTTCATCTTGTAGTTGAAACCATGACACGTTTATTTGCTGAGCTTTGTAAGCTGCAGTGATTGTTATAAGCGTGATATCTCATGCGTTTTTGTAGGTCACTGTATGATGAATTTGAGAGTTTTAAATATCGTGTTTAGTAATAATGAGGAATAATATAACATGTTGATTTTCAGTCCCACAAATCGCCAACTGGAAGATTATCTATAGGATGTACTGGCATTATCGTTGGAGGTCTTCTGGATTACGGTGGGAAGTCAATGTTTGATCTTACCCAACAAGGGCCCGACAGCGAGCAAAACGATCCCAGTGAAGACCATGTTCAGGCCGACGGCGGAAGGCAACTTGTCTGCAGGCACCACGTCCACCACGCTCAAATTAAGGTTGACTGCGGCTGCACCACGGGAGAAACCGCACAGTGCGCACCACACCGAGATGGACAGTAATGTACTCGAAATGGCGATCACTGAAGAAGAGTGACACAATATTAAATTAGGCATTATAATTTTGGTTATAAATATTCTGTTGAATTGCAGTTTCGATCTGTAGTAAATTTCTTAAGTTTTATTAATAAAGATATACTAAAAGTCTGAGGAAGTTTGCCTTCAAACAATTTCTTATCAAATGATAGCCACGAGCTTAGCTATAATGGAAAAAAAAAGATGCCACGCATCAGTTTATTCGAAGTAAACGTGAAAGTCTCAACTCTAACAAAGTTAAACGGTACATGTAAAGTAGAAGCGGTAGTCAGGCCACATCCCGAAGTTATGTTATTTGGAGCCAACGTCAATTCACAGAATATTTTTAACAACACAAGAATCAGAAAAACTTCCACTGAGCACTATTTATCTTGAACCGATCGTCTATCAGTAAAATGATAATCAACGCAATTTATGTTTTGAAATATGTATGATACTATTTCCTGAATCCAATACGTTTGTTTATGAAGTATTTTTGCATGTTTTAATGAGCTGATTGTAATCCTTTTCAACACCACTTGTCCCGGAGTGACGAAAAAGTATCAGTCTTGTAACAGGGAATATTATCAGCCAAAAATCTCCTTATGTTTTTTTTTATTTTTATATATATATATACACACACACAAAACGCTACACTTACACCTAAAACCAAACAGGATAGTAAACTCCCGCAGATAAATAAGATATATGTCTCCAAGTTTTGCTATCGCCAAACAAGAAACCACTATCGTAAAATTAAAAATACATACCTCCATTATACCACCAGATATTCGTAGGAATATAAATTGATCTGTCAATCAACTTGATGATAACCCGAACTTAGTATTAATTAACCATTTTTTTTGTTTCTGTACTACAATATACCTTTCTAGCAAATTTATTGTAGCTTCGTTCATACCAACTTCCTTCAAAACTAATGAAGCAGATACTTCTATAATAAATTCAGCAACCTTCTCAAAACGAAAACCAACCAATCCCGCCCATCTCTCCTTCTGCTTGCCACAAGCTTTACTTTAAAAAAATCTAATCCTTATAATAGATCAGTCATACTAAAGCCATTATTTTTTTGCTGCACACATGGAGAAGGAGTCAGCGTGTGGGCCGCTGCAGTTGTAGTAAGTTCTTTCTTTTATTGGACTTGCGCAGGCAGCAGTCGAACTTCACTTCCGAAGCGTATACACCACTGGATTCCAGAACATAACTATTCCTACAAGATGGTGATAATTCTTTACAGGCAGCAGAATCCTACAGCAGCATGCTAGCGACCACCTTCGAGTTGAAGGGGGAGGCAGGGATGATTTCGAGCCCTTCTGCTTCCGCCAAGCAGAACAAGGACATATCCGTAAACAGCTGTAGCTGCGCAAGCAGAAGGACATAGTTGTCGTTGTGAAGTGCCAGAATCGTCAGAACAGGCCCATCCTCTTTGGATAAGGAGCATAATTTGGCTGGCAACTATGGAAGTCACGAGTCTGGGCTTCTGTAGGTTTATGTACTTGGTCATCTTGAAGAAATTCTGTTCTGCTTGGGCAGACTGTCTTCTTATATCCGCCAAAGGACTGTTTATCTTCTGCGCATACTTCGTCATCTCGATGATCGATAGTGGCTGACTGCGTTTTCCTGAGTTAGCTCCAAGTACTGCATTCCTTTGATTGCTGACCAACCACATCCCATCGGCTAACTACCCCCCCCCCCCACCACCGGAGAAATCAGCTCTTGTCGGGTTGTCGGGGGGGCTAAGGACTCTTTCAGGGAGGAGTCGCCGAGGTGACAAGGGCTTCATCTTTTTCCGTCATTGAAGCGGATTTTGGTACCCTCCATCACTAACGAATCTACAAAATTACTACATCATGGAATGTATTATCGAAGAGTTGAGTTGAGTAGTCTGAAGAAAATTTCAAAACATTCCGGCAGAGAGTCATGTTTTTACAACACAATCTGTATACACATCAATATAATCTTCATTGTTAGAAGAAGTATAGTGGTATTACTCACTGGACCTGGTGACGGATACGAGGACGCTCCCGATTAAATAGGTGTACCTCGGCCTTGCTCTGATCTTATCAGTGATGTGAGGCACGGTGAGCCTAGATACGAAGTCGCCGGCAGCCATCATGGTGAGACAGAAAGCCGTGTCCGACATGTTCATCCCCACGTCTCTCTGCAGGTAGAAGGGCAGCAGCAGCGTGTAGTTGACGGCGGCCACCATGGATGCGGCGGTGCCGAATGTAACGTTGAGGAAGACGATGTTCCCCAGAAGGTCAAGATCCATGAGAGAAGACACACGACGCCAACATGAAACTATGGAGAAGACCATAAGTCGTGCTACGAATCTGATGACCTTAAAAGTACTGTAGATAGACACTGCTAAGAAAACAAAACTCCTTCTTCCAAAGCAGGAACCTTAAAGTGCCAAACATTTATCATGGCTTAATAATAATTATTTTGGAAAACTGAATTTACTGAACCTAAAAAAAAAATTGTTTTCCAACTGAATTTCAGGTGATTAATAAATTAACAACCTAAACTGTAGCTTTTGTAACGTAGTGATAGATACGAATATTTGACGATTCGCGAATAGCCGAAAGTTATAAGATTGCTGAATAAAAATGGTCTAAACGGGCAAGCGGTTTTCAGTGATTCCAAACAGATCATGACTGGTCAGTGGAATTTTTATTAACGTAATAAAAGTTTGCTCGACGAAACATCACGAAATTTTTATTGTGAAATCATATTTTGGGAATGGGATTTAATATTTCGGTGTCAAGGGCATAACAACAGCACTTCCCACCCAGCGTCCCACTTCGTCTGCTGGATAATCAAAACCAGAGATGGATGAACAGATGTTTTCTTGTCAACGGAAGAACGGCACCACTCGAAACATGAGCGCTAATGACCTCGATGTCGACGCGCCCTAGAACAACAACAACAACGGAAACATGAGGAACGCGCTAGAGGCGTGTCTGAGCGGTCAGTGCAGATGACTTTCGTACTGATGGGATATGACATCAGAATACAGTGTCTGATGCCTTTACTTTACGCCAAAATATTGACATTAGCGGCTAATTTGTATCACCAACACTTGTGTTTGATCCTAGATTACTGGAAGAAAGTGACTTAGTCCGATGATTCAGTTTTCCTATTTTTCCTCGCCGATGGTGGAATTCCATTAGGCGTAAATCCCATGAGAACATTGATCCAACTTGTCAGGACATCGCTATGCTCACTGGACATGTGACCCCACGATTAACCGTATAGGTCTTATCCTGCCCTGACTGTGCGCGATTCTACACTGAAGAGCCAAAGAAACTGGTACACCTGCCTAATATCGTGTAGGGCCCACGCGAGCACGCAGAAGTGCCGCAACACGACGTGGCATGGACTTGACTAATGTCTGAAGTAGTACTGGAGGGAATTGACACCATGCATCCTTGAGGGCTGTGCCTAAACAGTAAGAGTACGAGGGGCTGGAGATCTCTTCTGAACGGCACGTTGCAAGGCATTCCAGATATGCTCCATAATGTTCACGTATGGAGGTTTAGTGGCCAGCGGAGGGGTTTAAACTCTGAAGAGTGTTCCTGGAGTCACTCTGTAGTAATTCTGGACGTGCGGGGTGTCGCATTGTCCTGCTGGAATTTCCCAGGTACGTCGGAATGCACAATGGACATGAATGGATGCAGGTGATCAGCCAGGATGCGTACGTACGTGTCACCTGCCAAAGTCGCATTCAGACGTAGCAGGGGTCCCAAGTCACTCCAACTGCACACGGAACACACCATTACAGATTCTCCACCAGCTTGAACAGACCTCTGCTAACATGCAGGGTCCATGAACTCATGAGGTTGTCTCCATACCCGTACACATCAATCCACTCGATACAATTGGAAACGAGACTTGTCAGACCAGGCAACATATTTCCAGTCATTAACAGTCCAATGTCGGTGTCGACGGGCCCATGCGAGGCAATAAGCTTAGTGTCGTCCACTCAGCAAGGGTACACGGAAGCCCATATCGATGATATTTCGTTGAATGGTTCGCACGCCGACACTTGTTGATGGCCCAGCATTGAAATCCACAGCAATTTGCGGAAGGGTTGCACTTGTCACCTTGAACGATTGTCTTCAGTCGTCGTTGCTCCCGTTCATGCCGGATCTTTTTCCGGCAGCAGCCATGTTGAAGAATTGATTCCCGATATTTATGGTGCACTCGTTAAATAGTCGTACGGGAAAATCCCCACCTGATCGCTACCTTGGAGATGCTGTGTCCCATATCTCCCGCGCCGACTATAACACCATGTTCAAACTCACTTGAATCGTGATAACCTACCACTGTAGCAGCAGTAACCGATCTAACGCCTGCGCCAGACACTTGTTATCTTATATAGGCTTTTCCGACCGCAGCGCCGTACTATGAGTGTTTACATATCTGTGTGATTACATACGCATACCTACACCAGTTTCTTTGACTCTTCAGTGTAAAAGATTTAAGCACCCCATTTAGCCACACAGACGTTTAGTCATGAACGCTATGGAGCATATTTAATACATGAGCAACGGAGCCGTTTATACACGAGATCCAACACATAGCACACTACGCAGTTATGGTTGACTGCAGAGACAGCGTAACTGCTGATTCTGCCAGGGATTTCAGTCCATTAGTTGAGTCCGTGCCTTGTGTAATTGCTTGGCTTCACTAAGCTGAAAGAGTCGTAACACGATATTAGAGGGACATTCCTTGCTTCTGTCATGCCAGTGTAGGTGGTTCGATAAATGAAGAACTGATGGGGGAAGAAACGACTCCGTGACAAAACATTAAGCCTGGCATACACACTCATGAATGTCGATCGTTTTGCCTGTACAGTATCAAGTTGTAATGCAAGACGAAGTGTGTGTGGGGACAAGTCGATCGACTTATCTGTTGTGTTCCGTCAATTGTTAGGCTTGAAGGTATGAAGAGTGCTCTTGATTTTCCGTGCGTGTTCCTAATTGCCGGTAAAGCAAAACGGTGTGTGTGTGCGTACTTCCATCTTGCATTACGTCTTCTTAGTAGAGAATGACTGATATTAGACTACTGTCGCGTGAATTTCTAACTGAATTTACTGATTTGTAAAGACAAAATAAATGTCTGTGGAAAATCAAAATAAAGATTATTTAAACAAACAAAAAAAGGATGCTGCATATGATATGCTTATCAATAAATTGAAAGAAGTTGATGAACACACCAATAAAGAAACTGTTACTATAAAAGTGAATTCATTAGGAACTTGTTTTCGGAAGGCACAAAAGAAATATAATGAATCGCGTAGATCTGGATCTGATATCGAAAACATCGAAAAGCAAAATTTGTGGTATTTCGACAAATTGTTGTTTCTTAGTGATCAAGAAGCGCCAAGACAGGATGGCATAGACAACATTGAAGACACAACTGCGGGTTCAGTTAATGAGGTATGTAACAAATATAATTTTATTGGCAAACACAATTTGGTAGCTACAGTATACATATAAAATGTCAAATTATGCTTTAATACTGTGAAAAGAGCACAAAATGGGTTCTTTATTTTGAGAAGATTAGGCATAGGTTTTAACTGGCATAAAACATTTTATCTTGCCAACAAACCTTTCCTTCACCGTTAAAATATTCCCAAAAAATGTTTCGTACCCCATTTTGTGAGGAAACAAGTCCTCTCACATCAAAAATTTATGGTTTTAGTATTCTTTTTTTTGTGTTTTAATTTAACATTGTGCTGTTCATTTAAGTTTGATGAGAAGCAATGAAAATGATTGTATTTAGGATATCGAAACAGTTTGTATGTAATTATCTTTGAAGTAATCTGTGAGCGAAGTGAGAGTATTCTTTGGTGAGTCCAGAGATAAAAAGATAATAAGAGAGAATATTGAGTTTTTAATGATTTGTCTAAAGTGTAATTTGTGAAGCAATTGATGAGTGAAATATATTGAAAAGTGAAATGAATTTCTCTTTAGTTAATTGTATGTTGTTTGAATCATACAGACAAATTAATTAGCAGAAACTGCAAGATAACATTCCATGGATTCTGTGGTGAGTAATATCCACCCGAGGCAAATCTAGGAATCATAATAAAGGTGAGTATCTTACATGTAGCGACTATGTGACGAGAACGCAGTACTAAGTAATTAGTTCGGTAATTAAAGAGCCAGCAATCTTCGGGATACGAAACAGCAAGGTAGGATCAAGAACAATTCAATTTAAAATAAACAAACAAGACACCTAGTGAAAAGAAAAAACAGTAAAATAAGTTATATAAACACATTTAATCATATAAAGATAAATAAAAAGTTATTAAAGTGGAATGGTAATTGGTGATAAGGCAGCAAAAAGTTTACTGTAAGTTTAAATTAAACTGGTGCATTTAAAGTTCAAGTAATAATATCATTTGGTTAGGTAAATTGTTACCACAACTCATATAAAGTAAGGAATGTTTAAAAAATAAGGAAGCTAATTGTAAATTTACGTATTGCATTCTTGTCCAAGATAGATTTTTTTTATTATTATTTATTGTCTTGTGTAATAATTTGTACAGATAATGTGTGTGTTGATCGTGATCTTTGTTTTTTTTTATACGGTGTTGAGATTTAACTGCGTTGTATGATTTATCTCATTTAGTGAAATTTGCATTATAAATCTGTTTTCCATTTCATGTTCTTGCTGTTGAAATTTGTCGGGGGAGTTAATTATTACTGTGTGAAGAATTTTGTTGTAATTTAAAACAATAATGGATGGGCAAGTTTTGGCTTTAACAGCGGAATGAGTAGTTGAAGAAACGAAAAGTGAAATGAGTGAAGGTATAAGAGTTTCTGGGGAAATAAATAGCAGTACGTATTCGGGATATGAATGTCAAGAACAACCTGTGGGTGAGATTAGGACTGAGGTTTTTCATGAGTCCCCAACAGTTAGCGGAACCGAAAATAAATTTTGCAGTGAAGACAGTAATTCCATCGAAACGATGCTGGCAATGACTTTAAAAAGCCAACAAGAAACGAAAAAAGACATGCAATAATTGATTTTAAAAAGCCAACAAGAAACGAAACAAGACATACAAGAATTGATTTAAAAAAGCCAACAAGAAGTGCAACAAAAATTAATGAAATTGGAACAGAGTCAGCAGCAAGCATTACAAGAATGGAGGAAGGAAAATGATAATATTTATTTACAAATATACACAGAAGTAGACAAAGTATATCAGCGGATTAGCAAAAATGGAGATCAAGTGGTGAAGGAGGTACATCGATTGGTAAAGAAAGATAAGCAAGACGGTGAAGAGTCGTTAACAATAGTATTGCACCAGCAGAGTAGAATAAGTAATGAATTTATTAATAAAATTCAAGGAATCAAACAAGAAATTTCGCAAGTTCAAGGAAACGTAAAAGGAATGGAATACCAGAATAATAAATTTACAAGGAGAAGTAGTAGGCTGTAAGAAGACAGTTGAGCAACAATGGATAGAGTTAAATCAGCGAGTGAAGGATTCCACGATAACCCAGTGAGGGTTGATGAAGTCGGTTATACAATCTGGAGTGCTAGATTTAGTAGCCATTGATTTGTACGAACCACTACCCAAAGCCAAAGGTGGGTTGGCTTACATGTTTGTGATTTTGGATGTGTTCTCCAAATATGTAAGACTGTATGGAATCCGAAGAGCTACAGGAAATACATTGAGTAATCGTCTGGAGAAAGATTATTTTGTGAAGCGTGGGAAACCACAACGCTTATTGAGCGATAATATAGGTCAATTTATATCGAAGGACTGGGAAGAATTGAACAATGTGGGAGTGAAGCTTATAAGGATCTCAGCTGATCACCCGGCGAGCAATCCTGCGGAGAGGGTGATGCGTGAACTGGGAAGATTGTGCCGTACCTATTGTCAAAATCAGCATTCAAGATGGGCTGAGTACTTAAGTAGATTTGAAGACATGATGAACAGTGTTGTGCATTCAGGGACCGTGTTCACGCCGTATTAAGTGATGTGGAACGAAAGGCCAGAAAATATTATGACGAAATGGATGAAATTTCCGCCTAGCAAAGGGATAGACATACAAGAGCACATGAAATTGGTACAGAAAAACCTAAAGAAGAGCGCAGAGGAAAGAAAAAAGATATACGACCGACCTGCAAGAAAGACAGAATTCGAAGAAGCGGAGTTGGTGTTAGTGAGGACTCATGAAAGATCGAGCAGTATTAATGCCGAAATAAAGAAGTTTTTTTACTGTATATGAAGGGCCTTATATTGTTGTAGGGAGACAGCATTAACATGCATATTATCTAAAATATCCCAAGTCAGGAAGACTGTTGGGATTAACAAACTTAAAGGATTTGAAATTGTACAGAGAATGAGTGCAGGGATGACAATTGTAAAGAATGAATGGAAACATTATAAGGAATATTGTAAAATTGTGATGTAACAAATTTTTGTGACAAATTGGCGGCGTGGATATGTGAGGAACATATTCCCCTCACATCTAAAATTTATTGTTTTAGTAATCCTTTTTTTGTTGTTATTTGTGTTTTAATTTAACATTGTGCTGTTGATTTAAGTTTGATGAGATGCATTGCAAATGATTGTATTTAGGATATCGAAACAGTTTGTACGTAATTATCATTGAACTAATCTGTGAGAGGAGTGAGAGTATTCTTTGGTGAGTCCAGAAATAAAAATGATGGCGAGTGGAGGCATGAATTGGTGTTCGTCGCTCTAACAGCAATTGTATTATTAATCGAGATAATAAGAGAAAATCTTGAGTTTTTAATGATTTGTTGAAAGTGTAATTTGTAAAGCAATTGATGAGTGAAGTATATAGAAAAGTGAAATGAATTTCTGTTTAGTTTATTGTATGTTGTTTGAATCATACAGACTAATTAAGTAGCAGAAACTGCAAGATAACATTCTATGGATCCTGTGGTGAGTAATATTCAACCGAGGCAAATCTAGGAATCATAATATAAGGTCAGTTTCTTACAATTTGCTTCCCGTCCAGAATGTCTATTATGTAGATTTCTTCGATCATGCGAACATAATTAAACCAATCGTCAGATCCTAACCTCAATTTGTTTAGTAAATTGATGTGACTAAATTGTGATAGCTTCAATAATCACTGTTTTGACCATTTTTGTCTAATTCTGTTCCTTCTTTCTAATTATCGGAACAATAACCGCAGCAACAACTAATTTCCGTGTGTCAACCGTATTGACATTTAGCAACTGGCAGCAAAATGAAGTAGTAGACGGAGTGTCTGTGGGCTCAATTGCGTTCCGTCAAATATTCCGTCTTGCATTACAACTTGAGACTGTACACGCAAACGATCGACAAGCTTGAGTGTGTGTGCCAGGATTCCGGAAAAAAAAAATACTACGCAAATTTTGATGGCGTTTTTACCGATTTAGAGCTTAGAATTAGAACTGAATAGTTTGGTATCTCTTATGCTTCAAACTTTAGATAGCGCCTGAGCTGCAAATTAATCTCTGAAGGTATAGCATAAAACACCAAAGATCTAATAGAAATTAGATATTGCATACGTCATGCTTCGTAAAAAGTAATAGCTGTATTATCGCAACTTTCGATTTCTTCCTTAAATTGAGCTTATGCATTCATTAAACCGTGCTAAATGCGGAGAACAAAGTACTTAAATTAATAATTACGAAATTAACGCCAGAGAGCATCGTTGCCGTCGACGTTATCTCCGGCAACAAAGCTACAATCTCTGACTACTGAAGCTATGCATAACAACTGCTTTTTTTTCGTGAAAATGATCCTTTCGTGTCATCAATAAATTCAGTTTTAGAAAATAATTCTAAATTCTTTATATTAAACTGTACAGGTACATAATTGATTTTAATTTTGAGTTCCAGTGCCAGAAGTAGCATAATGAGAAAATCTTTAGCTCCAGGGGCAGATGAAGCAACATAATGAGACACTAAAGTTTGATAGTAAAAATAGACTTATTTCTTTTCAGGTAATCCTAGATTATTCGTGAAACAAATGTGGTATAACGTCTTAAGATATGCTTTAAATTTTAACTATGACCCCAAGTTTTCAAATACTGAAAATCCATTCAACATCTGTATTTTCTGCGTAATTCCAGAATAAACAGACACATTCCAGATACACTTTTATGTATGCGATATGTATTAATGCGCGTACATGTTTCGATTTTCGAGCAGCAACATTAGCAGATGTTGTATTTAGGTTGAACAGCAGTCTGTACCAAAACGAAAACGAACATTGCGCATCAGAGCATCCAACCCACCCCATGCTGAGAGCTTTTCGGGTAAATCAACGTTTAGTTTAGTACAGGAAATGGCTGGTACCAAATTAAGGAAGCTTGGTACTCATGAATCTTTTGGAACGAATATAAACAGTGTACGAGTCAATCAGCTTCAACCCACCTTTTTCTGGGTAGGTTTTCTTTAATTTTGGAAATGGATGCCGTGAATTTTATGAAATTTGGTACACATATTTCTCATTGGGTGGATAAAAATAGTGTTCGGCTAAATCGACGCCAACTAGACCGGGTAACGCCGGGAACTCTGGTCTTTTGCCCCAACGTAATATAACGCCGGAGTAGTAAGTGAAAATCTGAGCACACAGCGTAAAACATCTAAGATGAAACACCAGTTGAATGCATACGTCATACCTCGTAAAAATAATAGCCATACTATCGCAAGTAACGTTTTATTCCTTAAGTTTTGTTTTTCAGTCTTTGAACACCGGATTGAATGCGAAAACGAAACTACGTAAAGTGGAAAATATGTAAATTAATTTTAATAATTTAATGGAAAAAACTTTATAGATCTTCTTTAGTTTTTGAAACTATGAACTCAGACCGCACAGCAACAATCTCTGATGTTTTAAAGTGAAATTATATTCGCTGTTAATAGTAAGTAATTTATATTTGATGTGTTTGAACATGAAAGTGATCTGTTTAAAACCTTCAATGTACTTCGTTGCCTCTTGAAACTACGATCTCTGGCCGCACTGATACAATGTTGTTTCGAAGTGAAATTATATTCCCTGTTAATGATAATTAATGCATATCTGATGGGTTTGACGGTGAAAGTGAACTGTTTAAAATATTTAGTGTTGGCATTTCCAGTATTGTTATAATTTATTGACGAACGATTTTGTCTGTTTCTATTTCTTCATGAATCGCTTAGGTTATTTTGATGAAAACCCTAAGTTTTAAATAAAACTGTAGTGCACGTTTTCGTGTTTTAAGAACGATTGACTTTTATTAATAAGCAGAGATCATAGAAGCACACATACATAGCATAGATAATATTGTAGATGTACATGCAACACAGATTATACTTAACAAATGTTGCTACTAGTAACTAACCTAACATATTTTGATATATGACCAATACCTCCACTATATCAAAATAAACTAACAACATTACTTTTCTTGCATTCCCAATAATTTTAAAAGTTTACTTTATCATACCACATTCTTGTTGACGGTTTTAGCCCATAAATGGATTTCCTTAGTCTTACAACTTTACCAGGAGTTGAACAGTTAAATTCTTCAGGAATTTGCATGTAAATATTCTCGTTAAGATCGCCATTCAAGAATGCAGTAACTACATCTATATGCTTAGTATCAAATCCAAGCTTTACAGACAAAGCAAATAGTAATCGCAAAGTCTTACCACAGGCGAAAATTTTTCGTTATAGTCTATGCCAGGTTGTTGAGTTAAACCTTTAGCTACTAACCTCGCTCGAAAACGCACTTTATTGTCGCACTCAATCTTTTCTTGAGCACCCAATTACACTGCACTATAGTAGAGTTACATGGAGGCTCTACTATCTCCCAAGCATCATTTTCTTCAAAGTTTTTAACTCCTCCTGTACCGCCTGTAACCACTGATTTTTCTCAGGTCCTTCCAATGTAAATGTATGTTCAGTCACATTGTATAAATTATTCTCTGTGTAACAAATAACACCAAAACCATATCTGTCTGGTACACGTCTTTCTCTGACAGGCCTATGTGGTTCATCACCTATACCCTGAGCATCCAAACATTATTCATAGTCAGTTGGAACATAATCAGAATCTGATGAAGCTTTCAATGACTCTTCAGTTAATGTTAAGTCTATGATGTCCCCCACTGAATCTTGTAATGTCTTATTTTCTGACATGTTCTCTTCAGTTAGCTATACATTCCTTTTCACTACCTGCAGATGCAATGTCTACCATTACTGATGGCTTTTCCATAATGATCACATCTCTGCTTGAAAATATTTGTCTTTTTATCGGATCATATACTCTGTATCCTTTAATATTATCAGGAAATCCAAGAAGTATACACTCAACTGACTTTTTATCTCACTTAGATCTTTTTTCTTTATTGACATGAACCACAAGAGGAGATCCAAAAATTCTCAAATTACTTAAATCTGGCTTGACTCCCATCCATAGCTCATATGGTGTTTTACCATCCATAACTGACGATATAGTACGATTATGTACGTATTCAGCTGTGTTACATGCCTCAGCCCAAAACTTCTTACTTAAGTCAGCTTCATACAGCATACATTTTGCCTTCTCAATAATCGTCCTATTCATCCGCTCACTTAACCCATTTTGTTGCGGTGTGTATGGATTTGTTGTCTGGTGTATTATTCCAAACTCCTTTAAGTAATTATCAAAATCTGAATTGCAGAATTCTCTCCCATTATCACTTCTGATGACTTTCACTTTTGTATTAATTTGATTTTCAGCTAATGCCTTAAAGTCTTTAAAGTATTTTAGTGCTTCATTTTTATTTTTCAAAAAATAGATAAATGTCATCCGACTGAAGTCATCTACAAATAATAGAAAGTAGGATGAACCTCCTAGTGATTGCTGCTCCATCGGTCCACACAGATCACTGTGAACGATTTGTAATAATTCAGTACCTCTTGTACCACTACTTGCAAAAAGTAGCTGACATTGCTTTCGTTCACAACAAGTCTTACAAGATGATTTGTTTACATTGCCTTTATCATCAAACTTGATTCCTTCTACTACCTTCTTAGTTTTCACTAAGCAATCACTGTTCACGTGACCTAGTCTGCGATGCCAAGTGAGACCTGTAGTTGTCACAGCTGCAACCATCCTGTCTTGCAGGTTTAATTTATAAACACCATTCGTCAAAGAAGCAGTAGCAACTAATTCTCCACATTTATTGTAGGTCTCACAACCATTTTCTGTGAAAATCACTTTGTTGCCTTTCTGAATTAACTTGCTAACTGAGATGAGATTTGTTGTTAAGTTTGGAACACAAAACACATCTTCAATGTTTATATCGATTGCACTGCCTTTAACTGAGGTAACTATCTTCACATGGCCAACACACGTAATTGAAACAGTTTCCTGATCTGCTACCATTATTTCTTGTTGTACTTCACGATATTTACTGGTGATCCAGTCCTGAGTAGCCGTTAGATGAACACTAGCACCAGAATCTATATACCAGTCTCTTTTATTGAAACTTCCACTCAAAAACACTGCTGAGAACGCATTTTTTTAAATGTTGTTTGGGCATTGCATTCTGTAGTGACCAATCTATTTGCACTTATAGCATTTGACATTGACAGTCTTTATATTGGTACTACTTGACTTATTTGAACTGCCATCTTTGTTGTCTTTGTTGGCATATAATTGTTTCCTTTCATGTTGGCTATTCTTCGACACAACGAATGCACCCTCTTCATTATGACTACTTTCTTTTCCGGTCTCCATGTCTAAAAGTTTGCTTTTAATAGCGTCCGATGTCACTTGAATCCCTGAGTGCTCGATGGCCATAATCATTGGCTCATATTTTTCAGGTAGTCCAGCTAGCAACCACTAACAAATCCATTCATCATTTATCGCAAATCCTGTTCCATTTAGCTTTTGACCCGTCTCAATTATCTGCGTAATATACGAGGTCACTGAACTGCTATTCTCCAATCGAATGGATATCAAATGCCGTAAAAGACTTATCCTTCTTGTAAAACAGGAATCGTCAAAGAGCGATTTGAGTTTTCCCCATAGCTCTTTTGTAGTCATGACAGTTTTTATGTGGACATATAGTGATGAGTCTATTGTAAGAATCAATTTCGCCTTTGTCTAGGCGTCATCAACAGCCGACACTGTAATTTCAGTACCACCTTCGTTTCTCTCGGGCTTGATACACTTCATCATGCCTTCAAGTATTAAAAGTTCTCTGCGATGAACACCCACTCGTCGTAGTTCTCTCTACCACGTAACTTAGGCACATTTACAATATAGTTCGTTGTCGCCATTTTTTTAATTTAAACCAGCGGCAACCAAACACAAGAACAGTTCATGCACTACTACACAATATCTAAGCTAGCTACTGATTACTTCTCCTACTGCGAATAAAATAACTTATTTAAACTTTCGCGAGATAATCTTCTAAGCCTATCAGGCGCTCTGGGCCCATAACCTGTAAGTTTTAAATAAAATTGTAGTGCACGTTTTCGTGTTTTAAGAACGACTGACTTTTATTTAATAAGCAGAGATCATAGAAGCACACATACATAGCATAGATAATATTGTAGATGTACATCGAACACAGATTATACTTAGCAAATGTTGCTACTAGTATCTAACTTAACATATTTTGATATATGACCAATAAAACCTGGTACAAATGTACCTGATATGGTAGCTAAAAATATTGCAGGAATAAATCATCTCAAATTCCACATCTTTTCTGGCACACTGCGGGTTTTGGTTCAAATACGCATAGAAAATGGGGCGACTGAAATGAAATTTGATTCAGAAGTGCAGAAAACTGTCCTCTCCAAAAGGCTCGTGGTGAAAGAATGTATGCTTTCTCGGTGAATCAGATGAATAAAATCTTCTCTAGCTTTCCACCGGGAGAGAGCGTTCACAAGAGGCGACGTTTTGGAGCCTGACTTTGGTTCCTTCTTCCGGTGAATTTAGCTCCGAAATGTCACCTCTTATGGACGCGCTCTCCCAATGGAAAGCTCGAGAAGATTTTCTTCAAGTGGCCTCTATTATGAACCTCAATATTTGCTGTATGGGAAAATCAACATAGATCATACCGTGCAACGCCGGGAACTGAAACGGTATGAGGTATTACTTTAGGATGAGTTGAAAGTAAGAAGGAGGAAGATTAATAGGTTCACAGACAGACATCTGGTTGGGCCGAAATCCATGTAAAAACTAAAGTACCAGGGAGTAGTAGCCCTCTAACTTTTTTCTTAATAGGAGGTTGTGAGCTGGCTTACTGTTGTTGTGAGACCCTGTAGTTTCTAGTTATAGTTGTAATGGGGCAATTGTAATTTGCGGCGTTAATTTGTTGTCCTATGTTTTGAATTAGTTGGTGGGGGGACAAAAGCTGTGATTTTGGTAGAATGTAGTCGATATGTTTTTATTATGCTCAAGAGGCATTATAAAGGAAAAGCATTCAACTTTTCTCTTGGTAAACTTCGAAAAAGTTGTACCAATGCATCCATGGTATCGTCGTTCTGAATAAACATCACCTGAAGTTAATACTGCGAAAAATAATTTACAAAAGAATCTGAAATTGCTGCGATATTTTAAGAAATAAGGAATTCAGATAAAAGTCACTAGTTTCTAGGAACTTGCAATTTAAAATACTACTAGGAAGTCAATTTAATGATAAAACTTCTTATGTTTGGGTTCGAGTAGTATTAAAGTTTTCCAGTACATACAAACTGCATTTCACCAATAGCGTTTAATTATACACACGTCGCACATCCTCCATTTAAAAATGTACAAAATTCATTGCTACGTATAGTGCCTACCTTCCTCTTCCTTCTGGGGTACGGATGGTGACAACTTCTTCTGTGGTTCGTCCAGGACCATTTCGACCATGTCGCCGATTTCAGATTGTGCCAGAGACGCCATAGATGAGTACGTCCTGCTGCGACGTCTGATAGGCCGCGGCGAACTTGCCTTCAGAGGCTGCAGCTCCTTCTCCACAGGCCTGCGCTCAGCGTGCCACTCCAGTGGCTGGAACAGCATGGAGCCGACCACACCGTTCAGTGCAATCGCGCCCAGCACCAGCGTCGTGCCGAAGAAGCCGTAGCTCTGTAGCAATAGCCGTACCACGTGCGGCATTGCCATCTGGCCGCAGTTAACGCCAGACATGGATAAACCCACGGCTCGTCCGCGGGCCTTCTGGAAGTAGCTCTTCACCGCCAGGAAGTTGGCAGGACTCGTTAGCCCCATGCCGAGGCCTACTCAAGGAAGAAACTTTGTTAGTGTGGTAACTGGTATAGAGTCTAGTAACTCAATTAAAATTATTACTCTTCAACTAATGGAACATTAAATGAGATTGGATTTTCTCTCGTCTTCACCTGCGTTGACCAGGATGTTTAGTTAACTGGTGAAAGAAAGTACAGGGTGTCCAGAAAAGGACTCCCTGATTTCAAAATTAAATATCTCGAAAACAAAGATCGATAGAGGAATGCAGTAAACGGTATGTTTATTGCGACAGCTGTAAGAAGTGTATACAGCAGTGTGAAATAATAGTTACAAAAGCTGCTAACAGATGGCGTTGTACGCTGTACAGCTCATATCAGCATACATAAGTGAAATAATCGTATGAAAACTATCTTTGCAACAATCACATCACAATGTTTTTAAAATGTTCACCATTGGCACTACCCTGAGCTTCGGATCACTATTTAGGCATTACGTATGGCGATTACAGCGCCATCTGTTAGCAGCTTTTGTAACTATTATTTCACAGTGCTGTATACACTTCTTACAGCTGTCACAATAAACGTACCGTTTATTGCATTCCACTATCGATCTTTGTTTTCGAGATATTTAATGTAGAAATCAGGGAGTCCTTTTCTGGACACCCTGTATAAGTAAAAAATTGATTGGAATGTTTTTGCTTTGATTGTAGTAATAAATATTCCGATATTGAAGTTTTATTAATATCGTTAATTACACACTTCTATTTGGTCTGTGTGTGTTTAGTTTTTTACTGTGTTTAGTTTTTTACTCAGTTCATTCAAATTTTTGAATAACGGTTCGTTAAATTCTCTCTAGTTTTTATTTCAATTATCTTTATTCTTATGTATAACTTATAACATTCTTAAATATATAATCAATCTTTAACTTTCAGGAGAAATCGCCAGTTGTTTAGGCTCATGAATTTGTTTTTTAGCTACATAAAGAATGTTTATATTGACCAGCTCCACTTCGAACATCATTTAATAGAAAACATTATGGGATAAAGAAAAACAAGAAACTTTCGACATCGAACGACTATGATTGTTATACAACTATTACTTACATACATACACCCTAATAACGGCAGATATGTCATACCGATAATGAACCAATGCATCTGACAGTTTTAGTGGGTACTATAACGAAATATTTTATCTAACACACCAAGATATCCTTTTATGCATTCTTTTTAGCGCATGTATGTTTATCATTGTATCTACCACATATAGTGAAAATATTGTGGTTTTAATTTTTATAAACTTTAAACAGTTCTTATTACAGTAATAATTTTATAACAAAAATTGAATAACAACGTTAAAAAACAATTTAATAACTGATTAAACCATATAAATACTTAATTTTTTTCCATTTAATAATGTTCCAACGGGAACTAGTGAAGATAAACATCATTGATCTAACCAAAAAACAAAATTATGAGCTGAAACAATTAGCGAGAACGCCTGAAAGTTACAACCTAGCGCGAATTTAATGAACTGTTAGTTAAAAATGACATGCGTAAAATACTAAATCTAAACACAGATAGACTAAATAGAAAGATGTAATTTTAGCGTTCAAGGGAGGTGATTCAATAACCTTATTAATAAAAATAGATGACAGTACGAAAGTTTAGCGATTACATATTGTTTGGTGGTTTCTAATAAGATGAAAGAAGTACCGCCTCAATTGTTTCAGTTGTTTATTTGTTTAGCGTAATAGGTACGTGACGAATGTTGACACAAGTGAAGCAGTCTGTAATATGTGCTACTACTATATAGCGGCTTGACTCTGAACTGTTTCATACGCTCAACATTCACAGATATTACTTTCGCCCACTATGGGACAAATTCAAAAAAATTCGTTCTTAATGTATAATGTTGCCTGATTGGAGACATTAATCTTTTAAATTATACCTTATTTATCGATTTCGGCTAGGTGTCAAGGGAGATACAGGGTGTTTCAAAAATGACCGGTATATTTGAAAAATCAATAAAAACTAAACGGGCAGCGATAGAAATACACCGTTTGTTGCAATTTGCTTGGGACAACAATAAATTTTCAGGCAGACAAACTTTCGAAATTAGTTACAATTTTTAACAACAGATGGCGCTGCGGTCTGGAAAAATCTAAAGTTCGATATTTTACACATATCCACCATGCGCAGCAATAATATGGCGTAGTCTCTGAACGAAATTACCAGAAACCTTTGTAAACGTATCAGGCGGGATGGCTTCACATGCTGAAGAGATGTACTGCTTCAGTTGTTCAGTTGTTTCTGGATTGTGGCGGTACACCTGTTCTTTCAAGTGTCACCACAGAAAGAAGTCACAGGCATTCAGATCTGGCGAATAGGGAGGCCAATCCTCGCCGCTTCCTGTATGTGTGGAATAGCCCAAAGCAATCGCACGATCATCGAAATGTTCACTCAGGAAATCAAATCGCCTGCAGCGCCATCTGTTGTTGAAACTTGTAACTAATTTCGAAAGTTTTTCTGCCTGAAAATTCACTATTTTCCCAAACATACGATGTATTTCTATCGCTGCCAGTTTAGTTTTTATTGATTTTTCAAATATACCGGTCATTTTTTAAACAATTGGTAAATTGCTCGTAACAAAAAACATGTTATGGAAATAACTATACTTTTGCCTTTTAATAATTGAATTTCAGAAAATTGCTTTCTTAAAATATGATGTGACCAAAGCGGTGACCTTAATATTTAAAATGATACCTCATTTATCTATATCGGTGAGAAATCAAGAGAGATAAATGGCTCGAGACACAAAAATGCGTTGTTTAAATATTGATACGTTTGCCCTTTAATGGTGGAATTTCGAATAATTCTTTTCTTAATATATGGTATCACCGAAGCTGAGCTCTTAATAATTAAAAATGATACTTCGTTCATCGATTACGGTTAGGTATTATAACGAAATATCATTATATCTTTGTAAAGTAGGTATGTAATGTTTTGTAACGAGATTCTAAGGATGAGTAATTTGTGAATTAGAGATTATATAGTTTTAAGTTGGCAACATACAATTGAAAATGTAGCGTTTGATAAAACTGCCCCCGCGCAGACAGAAAATGTATTGAGAAAAGATGGCCACAAAACATTATAGTGGCGCTCAAACGCATCTGCCACAAAAGAGTAGTATTTTTTGTTACTGTGTCTTAATATTGTGATTTGTACTGGTTTACTGAAAAACAAATAATGTACCTTTGGTGTAATAGTTCTAGTGAAACTGACTGCAAAAATATATCTAGTAAAAATACTGAGTGTGAATTTTTTGGCTCATTTTGAACTGTTTGCATCAGCATTGGAGTTTCGTTTTCTTATTAAACATTATTTGTAACGTTGAGCTATCGTCCGAAATACAATGGCTGAATGACTGTACGAGATCCAAGACGGGCTGCTTTCTCGATAATATGACGAGCTGCACTGATGGCTGACCAAATGCAGCCTATCTTCAATGCGAAAAAAATACAAAATCGCTAGGGTTTACGTTACAGTATCGAGGGAGATAAATTGCTTGGTACACAAAAAAGCGTTTTAGTGTTACTGACATTTTTTTCCTTTAAGGGTCGAATTTTGAAAATTTGCTTTCTTCAAATATGAAATGATCGAAGTGGATACCATAGTCTCTTCATTTATCGATTTCGGTTAGGTATAAAGGCAGATAATGGGTTGTGACAAAAAAAACCTTATAATATATACGGTAATGATAGTATTGAAACATATCATCCAAAACGAAATATCATAATACATAAAATACTAAAAATTCGTTCTGTCTTGAACATATCGTGTCTGCCGGCCATAATGGAAGACCATCCACTACTGTATTTCGCTTCTCGAGAGGCACCACAGGTAGCAACACTTCAACATCCCTATGTGATATCCTGTGGCATTCCACACACAGCTGCGTTGCTCTGGCCCAGTAAATATATACCATATTTACAGAGATTTATACAATCTATTTATACAGCTACGTCATACAACGTAAATGGTAATGATTATAATACAATTCCAAAGCCAAAACGCCTTTCTCCACGAAATGATAGTTGAAGTAGTGACTTCTATTTTACAAATTTTTATCTGTACCAGCGACAGCTTCTATGAAGATATGTAGATGATCACTGACCTACAAAGATGCTCCAAGTGACTACGATGTGTCCGAACGAATTGGCGAAGCTGGTGAGCATCGCTCCCGAGGCGAACAGAAAGGAGCCCGCCACGGCGACCTGCCGCATCGAGTATTTCTTCAGCAGCGGTCCAGTCAGCAGACCTTAAGGAAAATATAAACAATTCATGCTTATCGAAGAACATATACATTTCTGTAGTAAACAGAGTGGTAGAATTATACTGTACACATCACTTGAGGTTCGGCTGCTAGGTGTCTACTAGGAGATACAAAAGAAAGAGGGATCAAGCATGGTTCGCATGTGAGCAAAAGTCAATCTTCTAATGGAAAGTAGGCGAAATTAATTCTTTACAAATTTACAGACCCAATATGATGTGAAGAGAACAACTCTGATGATGTAATATCAACCACAAGTGAACGGTCAAGCAAAGTGACACGATGTTTTTATCCTTAAAACAAAACTTTTACCGTACATATATTCTGCAAGGGATTTGTGTTATTTCTGTATTATTTGCGAATGCGGGAACTCTAATGGAGATCAATTAGCACGTAACGACGCGTGGGCCGATGGACAATCGCTTAAGACCCCACCCCCTCCACATTCCAGGAACTGCGCTAACTAACCTGTGGGCCCTGGTTAATGTAGGGACAAGAAGTTGTTCGGTTTCGAGGACACATACTTAAGTGAACATTTCTAGTTTCCCGTAACGGCCTATAGCGAATGATAAACTACTAAAGCTTCAGCTATAGCTCCGCTGTGTGATCTGAGGCAACAAAGAGGGGAAATGTAGTACGGCAACGGAGAATCTTCACCGAAAAGCTTATTTGATTCCTAACGTTCCTATTGGACGGTCTTTGAGAGTCGTCCACTCTTTCCGAAGCTAAAGGCAGAATCCATTTGCTACATCCAAGTGTCGCTGATCATCGCGTGGAGGAGACGCTGCGGATCAACACATTGGTCCTCATGCTGTAGCCTCGACGTCAGACCTAACTTCACACGCCCGCCAACCCCAAAGAACGACGCTGCTTCTGGATTCCACACACCTGTAAAGTGGTTTTCGCCCACAACGAGTATTACCCAACCAGTAAATCAACCCCACATAGCTCGCGCTATTGTACTGACCGGCTCATCTGTTGTAATCAATCAACGAGAGTATCATGTAATAAGTGTCTCCTGATCGCCAACATTTATTACGTTCCTCAGTTCCTGGGTATTAGTATAATTTGGCTCTTCGAGCCGTTAATGTGAATCTTTTGAAGGCAGTGGTGTTACTCCTGTAAAATCAGTGTTCTCATCTTAACTCTCAATCAATGATGGACGCTGTTGCACGTAGGATATTCTTAAAAGGCTCTCAATATATCGCCCCTATATTTATGGTATTCATTAATGTGTCTGAGTGTTATCGAAATAATACAATCAATGTAACTATCATTTCATTTTCATTTGATATAAAATCGTGCTACCCGACCAATCCCAAATGTTTATAAATGCTTACGAAAGCTAAATCATGAACTGTTACTCTCTATAATTAAAATTACTCAAATGCAAAGAGAATACTCGAGTGACATTATACTTAGCTGGGTACTTGAACTAATCACTAATTAGCATTATAAAATTTACATTACGTTTCAGGCAAAACGTACAATACAAAGACAGATAAAGTTTCTTACTTGAATACCATTCTGGTACTTTATACAAGGGAAATGAATAATGGAACGTGATGTATATGGTGATTACTTACAACAACCCAACAGAACCAACCAAACTAAGTATTGTCCACATGTTCAAACGTCGTCGTCCAAGTCTTCTATGTCTAACTGAAACTCACAACCCTTCGTTACTGAAGGAAATCAATGCCTGAAATATTACTGGCATACTCTGTATACTAAGAATGAGAGCTAACTGATCGTGAAAAAATGTGTTCCCGTAACCTTTCCACTCTAAATTATTGACGGGGAACGGACACAGCAGTCGCTAACCGAATCAATGTCGCAGTTATGTTGGTAGTGGGTGTTAAACATCACGTCTCTGTAATTAAATTTTTAACCTGGCTTTGCTGCCTTGTCTTAAAGCTTCCATCCGCACCGACGGCTCCATTCAGTGCTATGCTGAACTGAGATCATATGTCTCTCAATCGTGCATGCCATGCTGCATTCCGATTGACTGAACGGATAATTTAGATCTTCTAACAGAATCATGGTGAGAGCCGATTCATGCTGATGGATTTTTTAGTGATCAGTAGCAGTGCGGGTGACTACCTATGTACGAAGTTCAGCATTGAGAGCCTCATATGTTGTTATTGCCTTGTGTTATTGGTGGGAAAAGTAAACATTTCTTCATGGTGATAATAATACCAAGCAGGCCTCGAAATTTAATCTCCTCATCGGACAGACAAATCACTATTAACCCATAGTTACCGAGTATTATACGTTGAAAATTTCTTATAGCAACGTCACTTGAAACAAATGAACTCCGATCAAGTATCAAACATAGTTTTTTGTTTTTTTGTTTGAAAAATCATTCACGTGACCAGCAGTATCCTTGCTTAGGACAAACTTATATGTAACTATTGACTGTAAAACGTAAGATAACACCCGAGCCTGGCATTCCGGAGGACATGGGTTCAAATCCCCTTTTAGACATCTAGATTTCCATGGTCTTCCGAAATCACTTCAGGCGAATGCCGGGATGGTTACTTCAAAAGGCTATGGCATAATTCTATCCCGTACCTTGTCTCCCAGCCTCTCCCGATTCTAATGTCCTCACCGGCGACGACCACTGAGGCACGAAGCATAAAGTAGAAAATATATATATATATGCAAGGCAACGTATAAAACTTTCACTTCTTTTATTATTATTATTAATTTAATTGCGATGGAGCTAACGCTCCAGTGGAAATTCCCCGAGTCATCTAACTATCCAATTTTTTATTATTTTTTAAAAAAATTCTTATGTAGCTGGAGTGTAAAATTCCACCTCCACTCATTTTTCCGTTTTATAAATTTTAATTTTAAATTCCGTAAACGTTTTTGGTAAACTATTCAAATTTTCACTTGGTAATTCGTTCAGTCCCTGACACCCTTACCAATAAAACAAAATTTTCCCACTCCTTATGCAAGAAACCGAGCGTAAGCTTGTGGTCATCGTCGCCTTTCCCCTTCCATGCACTATTCCTAATTCATTGACCAATATCCATCCAAGACCTATCACCAACATATACCCTGTACATTCCCAGCACTCCTTTCACCTTCCTCCTTTCCTCCAATGACTCCCAATCCGGCTCCTTTATCATGTCAGTTACTGAATGGGTCCTGCGATAATTTTCACAAACAAATCCAGCTGCTCCTCTTTGCACGCCCTCCAACTCCGGTATTTGATAACATAATGTGGGTTCCAAACTACACCACTATATTCAAACAATTATCTGACCAAAATTTTGTAACCGAATTCCCTAACTTCTGTGGTACATCCTCTCATAACCCTAACCAATAAATGAAGAATTTTGCAACCTTTTCCTACCACCTGCCCAATGTGCTCTGCCCAGTTAAGTTTGTTATCAAATGTTATGTCAAGATCCCAGTAGTGAAGAGATTCTTTAGGAAAAAATTAGTAGATGGAAGAAGCAATGCATACGGAAAATGGAAGTCGGAATTTTTCTAAAAGATGATAGGAATCTGCAAACAAATGTTTACTTAAAAACAAAATGTAAAGAAAGACAAAGAAACTTTATAGTATAACAGTGAGGTTAGCAGGCAAAAGTTTTAGGTAAGAAAGGAAAACAATAGAGTTAGAATACAGCAAGGCAGCAGAATAAACCTGACGCAACAACAACAAAGAGAGAAGTTAAAGATGGATTAGAGAAGAACATTGTTGATGAAGGTGGAATACAGAATGATACAACTAGCAACTAAACGGGGATTAATTGTAATATTTAGTTTATACTGCGGTTTGGAGTTTTAAAGTGTGGATGTAAGAATTCCTGTCACTCTGATAGAGAGACGAGTATTTTCAAGGGAAGGTGTGGTTGTTGGACAATTTGTGAATCTGAAAATTTACGAGGGATGCCGTAAAACTTCCTAACATATTTAGCTGTCAGGCGAAATTCTTCTGGGGCGACGGAAGCAGACAGGCAGAGAAAAGATTGAATTGTGTAAGGTTGCTGTTGGTTAACTGAGTCATTTCAACGAACTAGTTATGAAATATTACCCGTTGATTTCAGGGTTCTAATTCTCCTTATATGAGATAAGCAAGAATAAAAATGCTTTGAGGTTTAATAAACATGTAAGTTCCAAGTCACAAATTTATTATTACATCCCACTGAATTTGTTAACTTTCACAGTAGTGATAATAAGGGAACTTTAAGTGACCAAACTCCAGATGCTTTTTAATTTAAATTTATTAAAGACCCATTTTCAAAATAAAGATCTTACTTTTTACCAAGGCACATTTCACAACGAAACTAGTGTAACTTCGTGTTAGAAATGTTCCAAGCAACTCTCCTGGTGCTAACAGAGCGACATTTTATAAACAACAGAGACGGAGAAGATTCTCGATGTCTACAAAGTCATGCCAAGCAGTGGAACATATGATCGGTAACAATTATAAAAAAAACCTATATACTGAAAACTACTTGGAATTAAACAGAAATAATCTTAGACGAAACTATAAACATAGCTTCAATTATGAAAGGGTGGACACTACAGTGAGAACAGCACAAGACGAACACAACACCATCCATACCTGAGGCCGGACTCGAACCGGCGGCCCTTGCAAAGCGAGGCCAGCGTGCTAGCCACTACACTGCCAGGGCCAGCAGAACCACTATTAATTCGTGAATGTCCTCAGAACAACACGATCTCCTTCACTCAGTTGTGCTCGTGCCTTCGGAGGTCTTCTCCTCCTCGAAGAGGTAATATCACAGATTGTATTGTATAATCCGGCCACAACAAACAATGCCCGCAATAGATCGTTCAGTCAAAACAGAAACAAGATTCTCATTGCTCAAAGCCCATTTTCTTTGTCACTTGTTGTATCATTTCAAGGAACAGAGCTATTTGATTTGATGTCTTTAAAATTAAATAAATCCCTGAGATGTGCTGTATTAGTACATATTTTATTCATTTCTAATCCCAGTCCAGTCATTATTACATTATACCTGCCATGTAGAGAACTCTCATTTTATATTAAAATCAACATTAAATCTTTATCTATTAATAAGGAAATTAAATTAAGGTATGGCATTCAGCAGTCATGGATAAGGATTGGAAAGAAATTGCGAAGGATATATAAAAGGCAGAAATATCAAGCAAGTGGTTTGATGATAAAATTAGACTGTCATGCAGCGATGAATTTATTGGAGAATATACGAAACTCTTTGACTTACGAGTTCAATGAAATACTTCTTCCGCCAAGCTATTTAGGTTGCAATGACCGGAGGATAAGATTCAAGAAATAAGATGCCAGTACTGTTGCTTTTATTTACTGTTTCTTTCCTCGAGCTATCCGGGACTTGAATGCGCAGAATTAAGATTGGTGCTTAGCACCCTCTGCCACCCACAATGTTTGTGAATTGCAGAGTATGGATGTAAATGTAGATGTAATAGTGGAAGGGGGAGGGAGGGGGGAATGTCAGAGCTGGAACTTTCCTACATCAATAGATATGGAAACAAATCCCCAAGGAGGACGGATCTTGCTGGATTAAAAAAGCGTAAGGCGACCGGTATCCACTTTAATAAAATGCGTTGATCCTGGAGACTGCACTCACTTCAATAGCTCGTCAAGATTCGTCGAGACACGATAATGCCCGATGTGTTAGAAAATTGAATGCCACCACAGCACTGCTTGGCTAACCGGAAGTTTCAATTAAACAACTACATTTGTTTTTATTCTGCTTATACCGTTAAAAGGAAGTCTAAATTCGAAATTAATAATCTAATTTAATTTTATTTGCGCTTACATTGTTAAAAGAAAGTGCAACTGACGATGCATGTTACAATGCAATTGTCTGTTGTGAAGCACAGATAAAAAGTTATAATGCGAGGCAGAGATATAAAAAATTATAAAGTGACGTTCGATGAAATGTATTATGTTTCCTTTTGCTTATTTTCTTCGACTAGATGTTGAAATTAATCGATAGGAAAAAGGCATCGATATTTACGCTGTATTCTCTGTAAACTATGAATTTTTTGACAAAAGATAAGAAGCAGAAAAATTTATTACAACCTATAGAAAGTTTACACGAAACGTCGGTAATTACGACATGTATGAAATAAATCGTAATAATTCGTTTTAGATATTATACATCACTTAGAAAGTCTTTCATAACATTAAAAATTTCTGTCATCAATAAGAAAATTTAAATAATCGTTATTCGTTTTTCCTTACAAGCTTACCCAGAACAAATTTATACTACCGCCATAGACAATACCTCCAAATTTTGATAGGCGTCTGAACTAGTTGGTATTATGGAGGGATTGTGGGTATCTGATGAATAATATATTTTTCCAATACAAAATTTGATAACGCCGTAAATATGAACAGATATACTTATATTGGAGAAGAGATATCGCGGCCTTCTGGTCAAGATAAATTTCTCATTAGGTTGAACTGTGTGTAACGTGCTACTCAGCGAGAAGAATGTGAACGAAACGCGATAAGATTCAAGCAGTTCCTTGCTGTCATTCCTATATATGCTAACTGACGTGAGGTTTAAACAGTTCTTCAAGAATCTTGTAAAAATTTCTATGTTGTCTGGCAGGAGTAATTGAAATATTATTTGTCGACAAGCTCACTAACTTATATTAAGATTTACTAGAAAGTTAGGATTTAATACAGGTTTTTATTGTAAATTTGTTTTGAAACGTTTATTTCTGTTTAACGCTCTTAGTTTTGGTGTAGGTTATACGTAACTTTCATTCCGTAACTTAACTGATTTCTTTTAACTCATCTTTCAAAATGTTGCCGTTATTTAAGGTCGCGTCAACGGAGATCATTACAACTTTTAATTATGATAATCATGAGTAACGTTTTAATTTTCATCGCATTCCAATAGATTGCATCATTAATGCTATCTTGTTTTATCTATTGACAAAATTTGTTGTCAGCAAGCTAACTTAGAGTTATTTACATACAAGAGTCATCGCATAGGAAACATATTTCAAACGTTTCTATCCAGAAATTAATACAGCCCTAATTTCATTAAAATTTTCTGTAGTTCAACTGTGTCAGGAGGTAGCTGAAATTAATTTAGTATTTAGATGGTGAATTTCTCTTCTAATTGCTAATTTATTAACTTTACAATTAAAATTAAAATGCTTGCTGAGGCCATGATATCGCAGGACAATCTTCACTGTACGAATCAAACCCTCTTTTTTTCTTCCACCATCGGACAAAAGTTTCAGGCAATATATTTTCAATTTTTAAGAAAATATTTGAAAATAGTTGATACCCGCGACTTTTTACGTGTGCATTAAGAATTTAGCTGCAAGAAATGAATATAGAAATCTGTTGGTACCATAGGATTGTTCCCTAACTACACCCATTCGGTATAATATGACAGGAAAGCCATCACTATATCATTTTACCGTTGAACCTATATCATGAAGAGAACGAATTTCCAACAATTTTAAAAACAGAAAAACAAGGTGCGGGATATTTGTGTGTGTGTGTGGGGGGGGGGGGGGAGGGGGGTTTAACTAAGGGCAGCTTTATTTCAGCTTAGTCTTTTCTTCCTTCTTCACCATGAGCATCCGATTCTTGGGTTCTAATTACTTTAGCTGCTCGTGCTCTGCTAGAGCTACACTTTAGGCCAGGTTTACGACCACAAGAAATATCAATAAGGAAGAAAAAATAAACTAGTGCAAGAAAAATTTAAGCAGACACAATATGGTGGTTAGCCTGAGGTCGGATGTTACGGTTATGTACATAACACCTGTAAAAGCTTGCTGATACACGACATTTTTAGTTTTTCCTTGTGTTGCTTAGATCCAAAACAAAATTGACTTGGTGTCCCAACCATTGAGCAGACTAAGTATAGCTAACAATTTGAAAAGCACGGTATATTAAGTTTATGCCGACGACGTTGAGCGATTGTCCCTGAGTTTTATTAACAGTCATTGCATAAACAAATCGAACGGGGAATTGCAATCTTCTAAAATCAAATGGGAAACCATTGGTGCCGGGTATCATAGGAATGAGTGGTATAAAATCGTCATCTCCCTTAGCGTTTCCGGTAATTATTGTTGCCTCAATGACATTCAGAAGCAATGTTTAAACGGAAAGTCTCGTCCGTTGCACAGCCTGGGAAGGTCAATGTTGCGCAAAACAATTATTGGGCAGCCAATTTTCAAATGTAGTTTGTGTGGAGGCATTCCAAGTGGTTCCAATGAATTCAGAAGTTCCGTGGGGTAAAATACAGTTTGTTCAATGTACACCACGGTGTTGATGTAGGTCATTTTAATTACAAATTTCTCGGGTCCTAATTGCCCGATTTGAACCGGACAACTTCGATTCAAGAAACAATTACGGCTCAGCTACTGGAACACTACAAACCAGTGACCGAGCGGGGGCGGTGTAACGGTTAGCGTTCTCGCCTCGCATTCGGGAGGACGGCGGTTCGAATCCCCGTCCGGGCATCCAGATTTGGGTTTTCCATGGTTTCCCCAAATCACTCCAGGCAAATGCCGGGATGCTTCCTTCAAAAGGCCATGGCCGAATTCCTTCCCATTCCTTGCCCCATTCTTGCCCGCCATCCTTGCCCCCCATCCTTTCCCGTCTCTAAAGACCTCGATGTTAAAAAGAGACGTAAAGCAGTTACCAAAAAAAAAAAAAAAAACAGTGAGTATAACGGCACCTGTGGCGATAGCCCACATCAATAAATCATTCCATCATATCAGGTTTTATTTCCTCGAATGCAGTTACATCATAGCAGCACGAAAGAATAACTTCCCCAAGAATTCCAAAGAGATATACACAATCTTGATGGCGCATAAACGTGGCAACAAAATAGAAAATAAATACCTGGATATTAACTGGAAAAACGTGTGGAGAAACATTTTCAATAGGACAATTCCATCTGATAACCAAACCCTGTGGTACAAAGTAGTCAACGAGACCCTGGCTACCAACGAGAAGCTACACCGCATACATCTTAAGGCAACCGATAGATGTGACACTTGTGGGAACACAGATACCCTTATACACCGTTTTTCTTGTGGAAAAGCGGAATCAATTTGGATGTGGACAAAACATGTGGCAGCGTATATTTTACAAAAACCGCCCGGGGAAGTACTAGCTACAATTTTAGCAAAGCCGGATATAAAGATTACCCCTCCAGAAAAACACAATTGTTTAGTATGGATCCTAAGTCAGTCAATGCAGGATATATTGCAGAAGACTTCCCAGAATTTGCAAGAATACCTGACTACGCTCGAAATAAAACTATGGAGCCTAAAGAAAACGGCGAAATATAAAATTAATTTCGGGGGCTATCTGGATGAGATACTCAAAGATAAAAAGAACACCAGCTAAAGTTTCTCGACCAAGGAATGACAAGGAAAGGGCTGCAGTTTGTTGATTCGCTATGACTTCGGAACAGGGAGAGAAACAAGAGATGACCAGCGGATGAAGGTTCTGGTTTCGAGACGCCTGTTCGGGCTTGGTGGACATTGGTTAAGAATAATGGTGGTGTGTGTTTATAACGAAAAGGGGAATGAACTGTTGTTGTTAATTTCTCGATTGAGTGTTTATGCTGGTTTTCATGTGTATGTTTTAATAAAGTTTAGTTAAAAAAAAAAAACGGGATTTTTTTCAACCAAATATAGACAGTATCTTTCTACTTGTTACAAAGGATAAGTGTGCAAAGTTTCATCGAGATCGGATAAAAACTGTGGATTTGTGTGAAAAACAAACAAACAAACAAACATACATACATTCATCATTATATATATATATAGTGTTATTGTGCGCAAACTTTCTAAACACTAATTTCGAAAAAACAGGTAAAAGCAAGATGTTATCGTAGATAATAGAGCCCCAAGTACTGAAGTCCTTGAACAATTCTAAATGTCTGGATAAGAGAACCAATTATTTTGTTTAAGTTTATAAAAGTTGTTGACTGGATACCAAAGACGCGAAACTAATGTATATATGAAATATGGGATCCATTCACTTTTGAGAAACAATAAGCTTTTTGACGTAACGGTGCAAAACAGCATGAAGCAAAATTCATTGAGGAATCACATGACAGCAAACGAATAAAGCTTTACTGTTATTGACAGGGCGATTTATGAAAAATTGCAATGTTTGACGCTTGAAAGAATTGAAAACGTGCATGAAGGAATTGATAAGAGTCCGTATCAGAGGGAAGAATTTCTGCTCAAATTTTCTACTAAATATGTAATCAACGACGTTCATTTCAGTGTATTATGAAACATTCTTGATTCAAGTTCTTTCCGAGCAATCGTAAAAGAGATTAAATTGGAAAAAATGAGATATCTGTCGCTATTATCAGTCTCTCGAGTCGTGCGAAGCAATATTGCGTTTCTTCCTATCCTGTCATCATCATCTAGGACAGCTTCCAGCCACTGGCCGGGTCTCCTGGGAACAAAAGCCTCGCCAGCTCTTCCTGTCTAACCGCCATCTCTCTTCTTCCACTGACGCCCAATTTCCTCCACACATTTCTTAACACCTTTAGTCCATCTGTCCCTCGGTCTTCCTCTAGGCCTCTTCCCTTTCAGCTCCATGTCCAGCATCTTCCTTGGTAGCCTCTCCTTTCCCATTCTCTTTACATGCCCGTACCACTGTAGCCTAGATTTTTCAATTCTTTGTTGTAGCGGTTCTTCCTGTATCATCTCCCTGATTCTTTCATTCCTTATTCTGTCTCTTTTTGTTACTCCCACTCTACTCCTCTAAAATTTCATTTCCACCGATTGTACCCTCCCTTTTTCTCTCTCCTTCATCACCCATGTCTCTGCTCCATATGTTAAAATTGGTACAAATTAAGTTTTATATATTGCCTCTTTACTCTTTTGTGGGACATCCCTACTCCATACCAGGATTCTAATACTTTAAAAAAATCCATCTGCACATCTTCCTCTTTCGTTTATTTCCATCCTGTTTCCTCCATTTTCTTCAATACAGCTTCCCAAATATTTAAAACATTCCACTCTATTTAGTTGCTCCCCTCTAAGTGATATGCCTATGTCCGTCCTGTTATTTTTTCTTGTTGTGATCACCATTTTTTTTCTCGCAGAGAACTTCATACCATAGGCTGCAACTACTCTCTCCCACACATCCAGCTGATCCTGCACCTCTCTTTCATCCTCTCCCCAAACTAATAAGTCGTCCGCAAATACCATTGCTTTCATTTTTCCCCAATGCTCTGCACCACCTTCTTCAATATTTCATCCATAGCTACAATAAATAAGAGGGGTGATAGGTCACTTCCTTGTTTTAGTCCATTTTTCAAATGGAACCATCCAGTCTTATCCGTTCCCACTTTGACACAGCTCTTACTACCCTCATACATATCCTTCACTCTTTGCACAATCTCCATTTTTACTGACTTTTATCTCAGTCCTTCCCACACCTTGTTTCGGCTGAGGCTGTCATTTGCCTTTTCAATTTCCAGAAAGGCCATCACCAGATCTTTCCCATACTCGTAGTGCCGTTCTTGTAGCTGTCTTATTGCAAATATAAGATCGATAGTTGACCTTCCTGGTCTATATCCATATTGTTCTTCCCTTAGCTGCCTTTCAACCGCTCTTCTTATTCGGCTTTCCAAAACTTTCTCATATATCTTGGCACAGTGGCACATCAGCGTAATACCACGGTAGTTTTGACAGACAGTCCTGTCCCCTTTCTTAAATATGGGTATTATTACCCCTTTCCTCCAGTCCTCTGGAATTTTTCCCGCATTCCACACAGCCCACATCACTCTATAGAACCACTGTGTGCCCATTACTCCAGCTGCTCGTATCATCTCCACACTCACTTCATCCACTCCAGATGCTTTACCTCCCTTCATTCTCTTTAACTCATCCTCCGATTTCTTCCATACAATATCTTCCTCTTGCTCTTGATACTGGTCGTGTTCTTCCTCTGTACTCTCATTATCATCACTGGGTCCTGAAGCATTCAACAGATCCTCAAAATACTCCCTCCAGACTTCCTTTATGTCGTCTTTCCCGTCCACTAAATTGCCATTCTTATCCTTTATACTACCTGCTTCCAATCTGCTCATCCTCCTACTTTTTACCATGGCATACAACACCTTCTTACTGCCCTCACTATCCTCTTTTAGCATTTCTGTCCATTTTTCCATCCATTTCCTCTTTTCTTCCTGTATCACTGTTTTTGCTTCTTTCTTTTTGCAGCTGTACACTCTTTTGCTTTCCTCTGTTCTCCTTTGGAACCATTCCCTGAAGGCATTATTCTTCTGTAGCACAGCATCCTTTGCCCTTTCATTCCACCATGGAGTTTCTCTTTCTCTTCTTCTACCAGCTGTCCTACCACATACTACTTCGGCTGTTTTTACCAAGGTGGCTTTAAAACGTTCCCAATCCTCCTCCGCTGACTGCAAGTCGTCCCTAGGTATTTTCTGCACATGCTGCTCTTGGTAGTCCCTCCTGCACTCCTCATCCTTCAGTTTCTACACTCTTATTCTTCTCTCCTGGTTTTCCGATGTTCTTGCTCCCTTTTTCTCTTTCAGACTGGCTATTAGAAGTCGAAGGCTTCTGATGGGATGACCTTTATATCCACAATACTCTGTCTCAACTCTGCTTCGATTAGGAAATAGTCAACAATCGACTTCCGAGACAAGTCTGTACTATACCATGTTATCTTATGACTTTCCCTCTTCTTGAACCAGGAATTACCCACAGTCAAACCATTCCGTTTGCAGAAATCCAACAGCTTTCTTCCTTCTGCGTTTCTGCTGCCCCATCCTTGTGTTCCAAGGACCTCTTCATACCCTTTCCTTGCAGTACCAACAGGAGCATTAAGGTCCCCCATTATAATTTGGTTGCTCCTGCCAAGCTGCTACCGCAGATCCTCTTCAAAACTTTCCTTTTCCTGCTCGGTGCATCCTAACTGAGGGGCGTAAACTTGTATTAGGTCCAAGTTCTTGTCCCTAACTTTCAATTCAACCTTTATCATTCTGTCATTTATTCCTACTACTTCCTCCCTTAAACCTTCCTTTATCACGAGTGCTACTCCATTTCTTTTTCCGTCCCTATTCCCAATCCTATCCTGTATTAAGCTATTTATCTCGAAGTACACCTTAGAAATTAAATACTCAGTTATCTGCTCTATATTTTATAACTTAATCTTCCTTTACATTTCTTGCCTTCTACTGTTATTTCATTAACAAATTAATCTGTTCAACATTTCCCCAACTATGAACAACACCTTTTCGGTTGTTTTTGTAACACCATTCCACAAATGTCTTTATTAATTCATCATTTCCAAAACAAGTATATTTCGTATTTTACCAGTCCACATTATCTACAATAACCTTCCATGTGACGAAACGCTTCTAATAATTGGTGTGCTCCACATACATAGTAACAGACAATTCTTTCTGAGTCTCAAGTTAATGTTTGATACTAAAAGACTTCTCTTCCTGAAGAGGTAGGTTTTCGTTAGTTCTATTTTGTTTTTGATAATGTTGATGCTACACAAAACGTTTTAAATAGACTTACTAGGTAACAGAAATCTCTAACTTCATCTACTAACCGAATCAGAATTTTTGTTTTCTATTGTTCTGATTGTTATTTCTGTTAATCGTCATGACTTTTTCAAAGATTTGTATTTACTTCAAATACTTCAAGACAATCGCAGCACACTAACGCGTGAAATTTTACACTGAATTAATTTTTTTTTCATTTCTTTGATTAACATCTCTATACAGCAGTTAAGTTAGTGGAGACAGAGTATAGCAGTTTTATATAATGCTTTTCTATCTGGGTGGAGAAGGAAGGACCAAGGCATAATCTACATCCCAATTTAGTAAATTAAATTAAATCTTACTCTCTGCTTCACTAGATTCATCTTCTTGTTCATATTATAAATTAGGCTTATGACCATCATTCTGTTCAGACCAGCCTATAGATGTAAGGATCATCTACAAATTTTCTTTAAAAATCAAAGATATTACATGCATTTAAAGGAAAGTATTTGCCTATTTATAAAACAAGTAATTCAAACCCACTAATCAGTATTAACGTTTAAAGGAAAGCGGTTTATTTACGATTTGAAATCACAACTAACTTTCCGGTGGGAACATGGAAGGATTTTAAATGAAAAAAAACCTGAAATTGGTTTCTGTACCTTTTCTAACTGCGATGGTATACTTAAATTCAACAATATAAAATTACGTTTCCATCTGGGCATGATGTTTCCTACATACTTGCCAGCAATACGAGACTGGAAAAAATTGGAAAGCAACCGGTAGTTAAGATTTTACACTCGAGATTTATGGCTCCTCGATGACAAGGTAATTAGAGCATTGAGAGAATGGAACAGAAGGCACGGTTAGGAAATCGGTTTGTCTTGGAATCATTTAGTAAAATACGAAACACTGAAACAACGAAACCTGAAATGGGATTCATTCTAGTGTCATATGTAATACTAACCGCGATTGTTACGTCTCACCCGCCACTTAGTTCAACCTACTCAAGCGCAAATATTGACAACTAGCTCGTACCCGCAACTTCGTACGCGTGGATTAAGAATTTTTTTGCCAGAATTAAATATAGGAAGTTGTTGGTAACGAAGGATTGGTCCCAAACAATATCGAGTCAGAATAATATGACAGGAAAGCTATCACTATATCATTGTACCATCGAACCTGTCTCTTGAAGAGAATCAATTTCCAACATATTTCTGTCACCATTCGATAAGGTCTCAAAATTTCGTGACTACAAATTTAATCATACTGGAAAAAAAATCCTGCACCCTTCATACAGATTTCCTTATAAAATTCCATCACAACGATATAGCCATTTAGTCGTCAAAACGTAACAAAAAGACAGAGACTTACATCCGTATTTATAATAATATTACTGTGGTTCACACCCACACTTTGACTGCGAACAACACCTTGAGGGATCATTATAACATTAAAAAGTGTACACCGACAACATTGCAAGACTAACTACGTTTTGCCTCGCATTGCACCCCGAACTTTCTAATATCTACAGTTTAACATTCAATCCGAATAAACTACGGCCCAGGCCTGACTCTTACGATGAAAAACAATTTTTTAAAATCTTAGCCTCCAGAGAGATTTGAACCGGAGACCACGACGTTCTTAAGCAAGCGCTTTAACCACTGAGCTGCCAGTCCACTACACGTAAACACGGTACGGAGACTTCCATATCCAACGTGTCTGTCTATCGCCGTATTTCGAAGTTATGAGAATCAATTTCCAACATATTTCTGTCACCATTCGATAAGATCTCAAAATTTCGTGGCTACAACTGTTAATCATACTGGAAAAAATATCCTGTGCCCTTCATACAGCTTTCCTTATAAAATTCCATCACAACGATATAGCCATATAGTCGTCAAAACGTAACAAAAATACAGAGACTTACTTCCGTATTTATATTAGTATTATTGTGGTTCACACTCACACACTGACTGCGAACAACACCTGAGGGATCATTATAACGTAAAAAAGTGTACACCTACAAAAATGCAAGACTACCTACGATTTGCCTCGCATTGCACGCCCAACTTTCTAATATCTACAGTTTAACATGTAATCCGAATAACCTACGGCCCAGGCCTGACTCTTACACTGAAATCAATTTTTAAAAATCTTAGCCTCTACGGAGATTTGAACCGGAGACCACGACGTTCGTAAGCAAGCGCTTTAGCCACTAAGCTGCCAGTCCACAACACAGAAACACTGTACGGAGGCGACCATATCCAACGTGATGTATATCGTCGTATTTCGAAGTTATGAGACAAATTGTCTTATTTATACAGGTAATTTGTCAACCAAATGTAGACAGTATTTTTCTCCTTGTTGCAAAGGATAAGTGTTCAAAGTTTCATCGAGATCGGATGGAAACTGTGGATTTGTATGAAGAACAAACAAACCAACAAACAAACAAACAAACAAACATACATTCATCTTTATATATAAAGATTACTGTGGTTCACACTCACACACTGACTGCGAACAACACCTGAGGGATCATTAAAACGTAAAAAAGTGAACACCTACAAAATTGCAAGACTACCCACGATTTGCCTCGCATTGCACCCCCAACTTTCTAATATCTACAGTTTAACACGCAATTCGAATAACCTACGGCCCAGGCCTGACTCTGACGATCAAAAACAATTTTTAAAAATCTTAGCCTCCACGGAGATCTGAACCGGAGACTACGACGTTCATAAGCAAGCGCTTTAACCACAGAGCACCAGTCCACTACACGGAAGCACGGTACGGAGACGTCCACATCCAACGTGTCTGACTATCGCCGTATTTCGAAGTTATAAAACAACATGTGTTATTTATACAAATAATTTTTCAACCAAATGTAGACAGTACTTTTCTCATTGTTTCAAAGGATAAGTGTGCAAAGTTTCATCGAGATCGGATGAAAACTGTGGATTTGTATGAAGAACAAACAAACATACATTCATCTTTATATATAAGGATGGACAAACCCCGCCACGCAGGTGCTGAAATGCATCCCGTAGAATAAGAACAGAGAGATGAAGATGTCTCATTGAAGATACTCAAAGGTAGCTATGGCTAGGCCAGAGAGAGGAGAAAGTTGAACTATCTCGGCAAGAAGAGACAGCAACCAGTTACTTCTTGAGTCAACAACTTTTAACTCTGAAAGACTGCCTTAGGATGACAGAACAGTTGGAAAGATTAATGCTCACTGACAGGGTACAAGGACTCACCTGAGAAGTTTGTGACGGCGTTCATGACGTTCATGAGGACGGCTGCGCTGGTGGTCTGGTGGCCCATGGACAGCAGCTTCTCGCCGAATATCAGGCTGAATACAGAGATCATCGACTGGGCCGTCATCTGGAACAATGCGCCATCACCATATCGTATTTCGTGCGGTACAGTGTAAGTTATTAGTATAACTGTGTAAATAACCATAGGAATTTGTACTTTAGATCTGATGAAAGAGCAGATATTCAAATTTTATTTATTTTTATTTTTTGACGGCTTTGGCCATCAGGCAAATACATCCAATAACTGTAACATCGGGAGTATAACTGAGTATTATGCCTTTAATTTTTATAACAAATTTTTGAATTGCTTTTATCACCTACTTACTTTGTGTGGATAAGATTGCATCAGGCCTACTATTCCTTCAATTTTAAGTCAAATTTCTGTAAGATCCTTTCTTAACTCATTGTAATGCTTGCATCTCAGTAAGTAGTGGTTGCAGTTTTGGCACCTCGGAGTCTCAATCATCTTAACATGGACATTTTCTCTCTCAAAATCGCGTGTCCTGTTCGCAGTCTACTCATCATCGTTATCTCGTTCTGGGGCGTGCCATGGTTTATAATCTGCTGCTCCTGAATACGCTCTTAGTCCAGTAAAGGGCTCTCACAAACATCATGTCACGTAGAAGATTTTTTTATTTTGTATATATTGATGAGATTATAGTACATAAACCATGTTTTCGACCTCCAATACCCTCGAAATAATTTTCTGTAGCCAAAAAATATCAAAATTTTGGTACTTTTTCCAGTATTTCGTCTATAACTGCTTCCTGATGAGTCCTAGCAGGAAACACTCTATTTCCAATTTGAAAGAGGACAAAATTTCCTACAACTTTCGTGGTACAAACTTTTTTCCAAACTCAAAACTAAACGAGTTGCAGTTCGTCGAAAACTGCCAAATTTCACACTTTTCCTAAAAGTAGGATTTTTACCTACATTGCCGCCGAAAATGACCTGATACACCTGTATATATAACTGATATATATATATATATATATATATATATATATATATATATATATATATATATATATATATATATATATATATATGTGTGTGTGTGTGTACTACACTTTCATTACTGATGGTCAATTCAATAATCATATAGCATTGTTGGCCGGAAGTTCCCGAAGGATTGTTCGGCCGCCTGCTGACAGCAGTGTTTTCGATATGCTGCGCAATGCGTCCCTTTGTGGCTATCTAACCTGACCAAGTTTTTTTTTTTTTTTCACTGCCTCAACGGCGTTTTGTAGACCCGCTACTGTATGTAGCTTAATCTACTGTTTCTAATAGATTGTATTGGATTCGCTATGATTCGCGTTAGGGAAAAACCCAGCTTTGACCGTTATAAACAGCCTTTATGGGAAACCCTTGAATGTTCTTATTAAGCCTGACCAAGTAATAGTACCGGATGTAGGAAACCTACAGCTTATGTTGGAATCCAAACCAAAGAATCGTTCTGGCTTACTTCATGTTACACAGCAAGCTGTGGCAGAGGTGAATGTCGGGTCAATGACCTTTGAAAAACCCTGCTGAGACCGGGATTTCGATCTCCAGTCAGATACCTGAACCACTAAGCTACCAGTCCGTTCTGTAACATGATGGTATTTGAACCAGTTTAAAAAACGGATTTGCAAAATTTAAAACATAATATTATGACACAAAGTTTATTTTCGCAGTAAAAATTAAGTCAGAAATTAGTCATTATTCCATTTCTTTTCCGTTTTAATTGATTAAAGCAATGTTTTCCATTTGAATTTGTTCCGTACTTCAAGAAAACTAATTGTCCCCATCTGAAGAATTTAAATCTGTTCAAGATGCAACACAAAACATTGTTTTGGACGGATGATGCCTCCTGCATGAGGTTATGTGGCATCGCAGTGAAGACCTTGGCTGCTTCTGAGCAAAAAATGAAGCCTATTTGACAATGAGCTATAGATCTAACATCACAGTTATAAATAATGAATACCGAAGTGATACTGCGCAGAGAGGAATAAAGTCATCGTTTACAACGCCCATTTCCCCGACCTTCTTCTAGCCATCTTATATTCAATTGTTTCTTAACTAAATGCTATATTACGCCTGTAATATACGTAGCGTTTAGGGACTTTCTACATAATTGGGGCTTTAAGTTAACTGCGAGCCATTCGTCGTGTGAAAATTTTCAGTTCTAAACGCCAAAATTGTAGTACAACACCATTGTTAAAAATCGTGACTCCACACGTTAAGCTTTCTGGTTTTCTTAATTTTGCAATGTGTAATCGGTAATTACAACGCATTGAACATTTTGATGACAATATGAATGTGGATCACTGTATAACAACACCACGTGATGGATTATACTTGTAAAGGGAAGCGTATAGAACGACCGCATTTGTCAGATAAAATTGGTGTTTGGTAATATTCAGAGCTACCAGTGTCCTTCTTTATCCAAATATCCAGTGAACTAACAAATATTTTTTACAACTAATACATTTATGATTACAGTCCGAAGGTCGGGAAACTTGTTCCATTGTCCTGTGACTGCAGACGATCAAAAGTCGCATTTAGTTGTTTCCAGCGTGAGGCCAGCCTAATTGTTTACAAGTAGCCAAATGAGTCATTTATTGGAGCAGATTATTTTTAACAAAACTGTTTCACCACACCCAGAGTGGTTACATGGGGAGTTTCAGACTGGTATGAAGTCCTAGAGACTTCCAGTGTTGTTTTGTGGAAAAGCATCCCATAGTTGGTGCAACTAACCCCGTGGATGCCGTCCAACAAAATATCTATGGGCGAAAGCGAGGTATCGACAATACGAAAACAGTACTGAGAAATTCGTTCTGTATTATTGAAAATGGATTTTCTGGTCCTGATACGAAGGAAGCACAGAAGGAAAAGGTCTCTCCTAATTGTTTCGCTGCGTAGTTTATTTGGCTCTGAAAACTACTCAAAGGAGAGTGCTATTCACGACGCGGATCATTAGTTCTGGCACTACATCTATCAACAATAATGTCCATTCTTGTGGGTTGACCATTGCCCCGACAGGCCCAAATACAATGGTCATCCGAGTGCTGAAAAAAACGTGGATTCGTCACCGCATACAATATACGGCTATCACATATTCGCCCATGCCATCCACTAACAACAAATCTTCAAACGATGTCGTCAGTAAGGGATGTCCAGAGTACTTGTCTTCGGCAGGTCGCTGGTGGAAATATTGATCTCCACTTATGCCTCTGTATGGTGGATGCATGGAACTCTGCCAGAGTTCACGCTCATCGATGAAAAAACAATTAACGTTCTGGTATTCTTCCTGGGTGGTCCAGAGCCTTCCCAACATGTGTTGCCTCATTTATTCGATCATCGTTGCAAAATATAGTATAATGGCCCATATGACTAGCACATCGATGAAACGACCACTTTCTGACTTTCGAAGATCAACGATCTTCCCTCTCTGAAGTTCTGTTCGTTGAATGACATTAAATGCACTGCATACTAATTATTACAGACATTCAAATAACCGAGCTTGAAACTCTTCTGATGGTTGTTGTAAGCTTATATTGCAGCCACGCTAAAGTCAATACCAATTTTACCCGTGATTGTGCTGTGTGCCTTTTGGATCATTTGTTCTGGGTGCGACATTTAATGGCAATCAGCGAATTTTTCCATTTTCAACATCACAGGAACATTGATTTAAGTTTATGTCTCGAATCAAATTTAATTTTACAAAATTCATCTTGTGTTGTGCACTTACAATCATGAATTGAATTTTGCTAACAGTGCATTACTTAATTACTCAGAGAAAAGAACATTAATATCATAATGAAGCATTGCAGGTGTATTTAAACCTTAACTGCAAATGACATAATACAACAGGTTTTTTTAGATAACCATGGACACGTACTACTGGTATCTTAATGTTTTAACTATCTATTCTTTATCACCCTAATCTTTAAATCAGTGCTAGTGTGTCTCACATGAAGGTCGAGAAACTTTCATATCTCCTAACGCTACCTTTAAATCTGAAAAAAAATCTTCCGATGTGTGAAATACGCTGGGATCACTCCCTGATTTGTTTTTTACGTAAATTTGCAAGTCCATAACTCCAACAGTATGCCTACTACCACTGGATCTGAACCTTGTAAACTAAGTTAAATTTAAGGTTTAACGAGGACGTATTTTGTCAATATGGGAATACCAGCTATGTATGTTAAATAGTTTTAATAGCCAGCAAAATGGGCACTAGAAGTTACAAGGCGCGTTATCTGAACTGCGTAACTGTTTGCCAATTCAATGATTGAATCAACCACGTTCGCTATCTTATGACAGGTGGTATGTTGGTAGATGCAAACTGGATATATCACACCCCGTATCCTCGATAATGTATGATATTGACACATACAGATTCTGTAAACTCTTTTCCGTTAATGCAAGCAATTGGCGGTTAAAGTCATATTGATGAAAATTTTTTTGTTACTTGAGGTAAGCGTGTCGAAATTTTTTTATTCATGACTCAACGAATTGCCAGAATGACAGGCAGCAGGCAAAAAGAATGCAGAGCGAATGTTTAACCTCAAGATAAGGTTTGAAATATCTCAAGAATTTTTTTCATGTTTCATAACTACCAAACGAGACTAAACCCAAGCAGGTTTAGTCTTCTCATAAGATCGTCATTGTGTGGAGAACTGCTTAATGGGATCTGTCCGTTATCATTAATGAAATTAATCCAAAAGTAGTGATATCAACAGTTTGTTCTTCTCCTGTTCCACCATCGGTACACTAACCACAGAAGCATTTCACTCTCGTCTTCAATATCCATTGTTTGACAAAGAATTGAACTATACTCGCCATATCGACGTGGCGACGGTCCACATGTCGGTCGAGGCGGTGGTCGCTGCTCCAAAATTGCCTCGTGTGAACAGTAGAGGCGGCCACCGCCCTGACCGCTAGCCGCTGGAAGTCGCTTCGTCTGTTTTAGGCCTAAATCCACGATCTGCCTTGTTTTCACGGGCTTCATTGCACACTGAAGTCGTTTTGGAAGTTCAGGAAATTTTGAAATTTAATTGTAAAAAAAAAAAAAGGTTAAGAAATTAATTTTTTTTTTATTGTATTTACGTCTCTCAACAACGAGGTCTTTAGAGACGGGAAAGGATGGGGGGCAAGGATGGGGGCAAGGAATGGGAAGGAATTCGGCCATGGCCTTTTGAAGGAAGCATCCCGGCATTTGCCTGGAGTGATTTGGGAAACCATGGAAAACCCAAATCTGGATGCCCGGACGGGGATCGAACCGCCGTCCTCCCGAATGCGAGGCGAGAACGCTATCCGTTACACCGCCACGCTCGGTAAAGAAATTAATGTGTACGATTTTTACCAACCACATTTTGTTCATGGTAAACCAAAATATCACGTTATCACATCGTAATTTGATTGATCAGCTTTACTAACACAGAACGAAAGAGAAGTCTAAAGTCTACCTGTAATTATCTCAAGAGATGTTTGGTATTACCAAGAATTCGTAGCCCCTCCAAACAACAGTGTTTCATCCGAAATAAAAGCGAGGAAAATCCATCACAGAGGAAACCGTCTAGTTCTGCGCCTAATAAATGCTCTTTTAAGTGATCGTTTGATTATAAAGTGGTTCTGTGACCGACGTACTCGTATAAATAGCTCTTGTCCTTACTCAAATTTTAAACAATATTGTTGAATTATGCATTCTGAAAACTGAATAATTGTGATAATTCAGTCTTAATTTCTTCGTATAACTCCGTTCTTAAGGTGACGTCCCGTTATGGGCGCAGTACTTACGCTGTTTAGGGCAACCCCCAGCACTACCATCCATCCCCAGCCTCCATCTGGTGGAACTAGCTCGTATTCCTCTGCCATCTGTAGAGGTAGCAACTGTTGACAACACAGTGAAAGTGAGGTACTGCAGTTAGTTATTAACTACACTCATTTGCAGATTAATAAATTCAAAAAGGGATGATTGTTGACAGCAGATACATATAAGCAGTGGCGTTAATTTATATCACCAAGCAATAAGCAGTACACTTGCTAAGGTTAATATAAAAATGTAGTAACGGTTCTTGAATATGTGGGTTTATTTGATATTTCTGAAAAGCTCAATTAGTGATAAATGTCCAATATGACACAAAAAGAATCAGATTGTTAGGGCTTTAATTAAAACACACTGAACTATCATTTATGTGAAAGTCAGACCTCAAATTTCATTGTTAACAGTATAATAACATTTGTTTCTTGGCTTTCCGGGTGATGCCGCATCATGATGTGTTCAACCGGCGCGGCGTTTCTACTATCCTACTGTGGTCTTCCTCTAGGGCATAACGTGGTAGGATGGTAGAACCGTCGGTTGCAGACATCATGATGCGGCATCACCCGGAAAGCCAATAAACAACTAACTCTGGACGCGGAAGCCTACGATTACAATATAATTACAAGTTCAACTTATACTGAAATGATAATCACATTGGTAGTTATTATAGAGCGCGTAATAAACGACTTACCAATGTTCGGTCCTGACGTGGTATGATCCCTTCAGGCAGTTTCTCCTGAACCACTTGTTGGTTATGTCAGGTCAAACGGTGCGCTTTTGTTGCCATACCACGAGCAAAAGTTATTCATGAAATTTCCGTTCACTAACTAATCCTCAGTGTCTGCCATTTATAACCTGCTTGCCATGCTGGCAATATGAAACTACTTACTGAAAGCATTTCACAATCAAGGCTTATCGCAGCCAGAGATTATTATACTTGAGTGAGCTATCCACGAGCATGAGTTTACAAAATCAGTCATTCCTGTACAACCTCGAGTGGTACCACTTTAACCTTTCTAGCGTAAACTGCATTATTATTATTATTTTACTTGTGGCTTTACGCCTCGTCGCCGTCGAGGTCATTAGAGGAGGTATGGGACTGGGGACAAGGAACGGGAAGGAATTCAGCCATGGCCCTTTGAAGGCATTCACCTGGAGTGATTTGGGGAAACCATGGAAAACCCAAATCTGGATGCCTGGACGGGGATTCGAACCGACGTCCTCGCGAATGCGAGGACAGAGCATCATTATTACATTAGCTGAGTCAAATGGCTCCTACTGAAACTGCGAGTGGCAGAAATTATAAGAGTTATATCTTTTAAAACGTTATATGTTAAGAATGTGAATATCTTGCAATTCAAACGTCAAGCGAATTATGCCGTAAGCTGTTATCACGGCTGATATTATGTTGTAGATGTCTTAATGACCGAGTTTTATCGTAGCAGATACGAGGAATCAGATTATGTTTCGGAGAAGATGATTTGACGATGTTTGAGATCAGATTTAAAATTGGTTTTTTAATCGTTAGCAGACAATTTCCATTGCAATGTATGCTCTCATGTTATTTATGTTTCCTACTGTATTCAGAAATTTGTGTTTTACTTATAACCTCTACTGGAGCTGTAACACAAATACCTAACATTCCTACAGGGTACGTGTCGCAGAAAATAATCACACAGCAACATTTTTTTTAGAATCAGTCAGTTTAATTGATAATCTGTAATTCCCGTCCTATGAACACTATTTCTATTTGAACCGAATGCAGATGAATTTCAAGATTTTACTTTCAATTTCGCCCAAACTAAGTGTAGTTTCAAAATAAGTGTGCTAAGAGTTCTTGGTGGATGTTACGACGTTTTCTGTAACTACAAAATGCGAAAAGCGTCAAAAGCGCAAAGGATTATTCAGTATTCGATAGCAAATTATCTTAAGTTCCACTCCCTCAGTCAGAAATTAGGTTGATGCACCTAATTTGAAAAAAAAGTGTCAACTTTTGATATGTTTTCTTTTGGCTACGTTTTATTATCTTTGTGTGGTTCTATACGTTCAGAGTTCAGTAATGGAAGTGCGGTAAAGGCCAAATAGATGTCTAGAGTTCTTACACATACAGTTGGTAATAAAACAATACTTGACTCTTTCTATGTTAAGCGGGATCTGAAACTTGTGCTGTTAATATGTAGATGAACTATTAAAGATATATGGGCTTGATGCGTAAAAGCAAATGAGAAATCCTGTTTTTCAGTTTACCTGGATTTCCTCATCCACCTTTGAATTATGTTGTACGTAATGCTTTAAATACGTTTTAGAACGTCATTTGTTATTACCTCTCCCACATACTGCCACTTATTGGGAACATTAATGTTTCTAGAAGAGTCGCAAACACACTACAGCATTGTTCACGTGGTTTCTCTGCAAGCAATATTTTGTCGGAAATTAAGAGCTATGTGTTTTATCTTTGACTTAGCAGTTACGGTTATCTATGGATTCTGTTTATAGTTACTTTCGTTGTATTCATAGAGTTAAAGCACGTTTGTAAAGCACGTCTGTTTATAGTATTAATACGCTACATTTATGGTGCCGAAACCCGGGCAAGAAGCTTATTATTAAAAGAATCACGACTTCCATACGCTATCTTCGCTAAGAAGATATTTGACATGAAGTAAAACAAACGGCAGCTTCTATCCGGACCTACGATACGTAAGTGCCAAACGCTATAGCGAGCTTACTGCATTACAAGCATCCAGTAATTTAATTGAAACTCATACTTCAATTGCTTTTATGTAAAATACGCGTAACCTGCGATAATACACTGTGAAGCAATACAACGCTTACGCTATTTGAGAATTTGCATAAAACAACGTCGTTACCAGCGCCATCACTTGGCTAACTGTAGAACTATCAGAACTGACTAACGGACTGCAGCTTTTCATCATGTCAGTCGAATCTGAACAGCAGCTACGCATTTTAAGGCCGAAGCGGGCGACAGCAAGGAGCTTAATCACGAAATTTAGTACTGCAATTACAGACGAGACTTCCCAAGATGATCGTGTATATAATCTTTCAAGACTTGAAGAAACGTTGAGAGAACTTGTCATCCTTGAAGACAAAATTCATAACTATTTGTCTGACGATGAATTCAACGAGGATGCGATACGTTGTGAAGAATACGTGGATCTCGCTAATAGAGCGATCTTCAAGGCAAAACGAGTGATGGGAGAAAAACTAAACGAATCGCCTGTCTTAACTGCGACGCCTGTTCTATCTTTTCCAGCTCAACCATCAACCTCTTCAGTAACTCACACTATAAAGCAACCAGCCATTAGACTGGAACCATTCTCTGGTGATGTCGAGACGTGGTCAAGGTTCTGGGAACAATTTCAGTCTTCTATAGACACTAACCCGTCTGTCTCTGCAGTCGACAAACATGTCTTCCTGCGTGGGTACTTGGTTGGAGAGTCTAAGAACTTGGTGGAAGGAATTCCAGTAACTGCAGAGGCCTATGAGGAGACAAAGAGAATTCTTGTTTCACGCTATGGGCCATGGGGACAAAAATCGAATCATACAAGCCCATCTTGACTACTTAGAAGGGTTGAAGCCTATATTAATTGCATCCCCTGAATCATTGAATACGACATATATTGAATGTAATCGTAGGACTCAAGCATTGCGGGCCTTGGGCGAAAGGGTTGATGACTACGGGAGAATGTTGGCCTTCCCTGACGATATTGGTAGACGCTGGATCATCTACTCCAGAAGACAGGGGGTTCCTGAAAGCCACATCACTAAACTGATGGAATTTTTAAATGAAGAGATGGAAGGAGCTATGACGACACAGAAGATAAGAGGGGATCATGACATAGGAATGCTTTCATCCACAGCTGCTGCCATTCAGGTAGCCACGAAGCAGGAAAGGAGAGGAACAAGGCCGAAAAAAGTACTGCCAGTTTGTGTCTTTTGTCAATCTCAAGGACACTGGGCGCAACATTGCAGAAAAATCTCTGACGTGAAAGAACTATTAGAGAAACTGAAGTCTGCACATAGATGTTTCTTGTGTCTCAATCGAGGACACGGGATGAAGGTCTGCAGCAAAAGGAACAAAGTTGTTTGTGCCAAGTGCAAGAAGCCACATCACGTCTCAATCTGCAGGGACAGTCAGCAGCTAACGGTGGGAAAAATTGACGTCGAATCACCACATTTCATGTATCTTCAGACTGCTTCTGTTCATATAACCGGCCCAACAGGACTTGGTGCGCGTACCAGCTGTATATTCGACGCCAGAAGTCAGTTGACTTTCGCCAGTATGAAACTGGTGGAGCAGCTCAAGTTAGATGTGATTGATCACAAAGAACTATCTGTTACTGGGTTTGAGTAAACGTAGGCAGTGCCAAGAAGTCGCAGACTTGCCCGCTTCAGCATCGCGGAGATATGGACTAATGCGACAGTAAATATTACAGGGTTCTAAAGCGAAAATAAGTATTCATCATATCCAGCAGCTCCACAAGACGTCGAGTCTCTCACCATGCAAGCAACCACGTGGATATTTACTGCGCCACGTGCGGCTTGGTGGGGAGGATTGTGGGAACGAATGGTTGGTTGCACCAAAAGCTGTCTGAAAAATTTGCTGAACGCTCCATAATGGACAGAGAAGGATTGCATACATTACTAACCATCATTGAAGCCGCACTTAACTGCAAACCCCTGACACAAGACGAAGTAGCCGGAGACGTAGTTACTCCGCCTCATTTCCTATTAGGAGGGCTACTCACATCATTGTCCTCTGGACCAGAAATTGCAACACGCGTGCCTATAATGCAATTTAGATTGCAGAAGCAGTTGGAAGATCACTTTTGGAAATGGTGGAATGTGGAGTACCTGTTGCTCTTTAAACGTTTCCACAAAATAGGAAATCACAGAAAGAAAATCAGCAGAATTAAAGGTAGGAAAAATTGTCCTTCTTCAGGAAGATGTACAGCCACGTCACATGCTGAAAAGTGCAAGAATTCATCAGTTGAACACGGGAAGAGATGGCTTCATGCGAACTGTTGTCCTGTCTACGCTAGAAAGAAGACTAATCACCAGGCCTGTCCAGCTGCTTATCTCTCTGGAGATTGACCAGGGTGGGGAGGATGTCGGAGATTAAGAGCAATATGTTTTATCTTTGACTTAACAGTTACGGTTATCTAAAGATTCTGTTTATAGTTACTTTCGTTGTATTCATAGTGTTAAATAAAGAGTTAAAGCACGTTTGTAAAGCACGTCTGTTTATAGTATTAATACGCTACATTTATGGTGCCGAAACCCGGGCAAGAAGCTTATTATTAAAAGAATCACGACTTCCATACGCTATCTTCGCTACGAAGATATTTGACATGAAGTAAAACAAACGGCAGCTTCTATCCGGACCTACGATACGTAAGTGCCAAACGCTATAGCGAGCTTACTGCATTACAAGCATCCAGTAATTTAATTGAAACTCATACTTCAATTGCTTTTATGTAAAATACGCGTAACCTGCGATAATACACTGTGAAGCAATACAACGCTTACGCTATTTGAGAATTTGCATAAAACAACGTCGTTACCAGTGCCATCTCTTGGCTAACTGTAGAACTATCAGAACTGACTAACGAACTGCAGCTTTTTATCATGTCAGTGGAATCTGAACAGCAGCTACGCATTTTAAAGCCGAAGCGGGCGACAAAAAGGAGCTTAATCACGAAATTTAGTACTGCAATTACTGACGAGACTTCCCAAGATGATCGTGTATATAATCTTTCAAGACTTGAAGAAACGTTGAGAGAACTTGTCATCCTTGATGACAAAATTCATAACTATTTGTCTGACGATGAATTCAACGAGGATGCGATACGTTGTGAAGAATACGTGGATCTCGCTAATAGAGCGATCTTCAAGGCAAAACGAGTGATGGGAGAAAAACTAAACGAATCGCCTGTCTTAACTGCGACGCCTGTTGTATCTTTTCCAGTTCAACCATCAACCTCTTCAGTAACTCACACTATAAAGCTACCAGCCATTATACTGGAACCATTCTCTGGTGATGTCGAGACGTGGTCAAGGTTCTGGGAACAATTTCAGTCTTCTATAGACACTAACCCGTCTGTCTCTGCAGTCGACAAACATGTCTTCTTGCGTGGGTACTCTGATGGAGAGCCTAAGAACTTGGTGGAAGGAATTCCAGTAACTGCAGAGGCCTATGAGGAGACAAAGAGAATTCTTGTTTCACGCTATGGGGACAAAAATCGAATCATACAAGCCCATCTTGACTACTTAGAAGGGTTGAAGCCTATATTAATTGCATCCCCTGAATCATTGAATACGACATATATTGAATGTAATCGTAGGACTCAAGCGTTGCGGGCCTTGGGCGAAAGGGTTGATGACTACGGGAGAATGTTGGCCTTCCCTGAGGATATTGGTAGACGCTGGATCATCTACTCCAGAAGACAGGGGGGTTCCTGAAAGCCACATCACTAAACTGATGGAATTTTTAAATGAAGAGATGGAGGGAGCTATGACGACACAGAAGATAAGAGGGGATCATGACATAGGAATGCTTTCATCCACAGCTGCTGCCATTCAGGTAGCCACGAAGCAGGAAAGGAGAGGAACAAGGCCGAAAAAAGTACTGGCAGTTTGTGTCTTTTGTCAATCTCAAGGACACTGGGCGCAACATTGCAGAAAAATCTCTGACGTGAAAGAACTATTAGAGAAACTGAAGTCTGCACATAGATGTTTCTTGTGTCTGAATCGAGGACACGGGATGAAGGTCTGCAGCAAAAGGAACAAAGTTGCTTGTGCCAAGTGGAAGAAGCCACATCACGTCTCAATCTGCAGGGACAGTCAGTAGGTAACAGTGGGAAAAATTGACGTCGAATCACCACATTTCATGTATCTTCAGACTGCTTCTGTCCATATAACCGGCCCAACAGGACTTTGTGCGCGTACCAGCTATATATTCGACGCCGGAAGTCAGTTGACTTTCGCCAGTATGAAACTGGTGGAGCAGCTCAAGTTAGATGTGATTGATCACAAAGAACTATCTGTTGCTGGGTTTGCGTCAACGCAGGCAGTGCCAAGAAGTCGCAGACTTTCCCGCTTCAGCATCGGGGGATGTGGACTAATGCGACAGTAAATATTACAGGGTTCTAAAGCGAAAATAAGTATTCATCATATCCAGCAGCTCCACAAGACGTCGAGTCTCTCACCATGCAAGCAACCACGTGGATATTTACTGCGCCACGTGCGGCTTGGTGGGGAGGATTGTGGGAACGAATGGTTGGTTGCACCAAAAGCTGTCTGAAAAATTTGCTGAACGCTCCATAATGGACAGAGAAGGATTGCATACATTACTAACCATCATTGAAGCCGCACTTAACTGCAAACCCCTGACACAAGATGAAGTAGCCGGAGACGTAGTTACTCCGCCTCATTTCCTATTAGGAGGGCTACTCACATCATTGTCCTCTGGACCAGAAATTGCAACACGCGTGCCTATAATGCAATTTAGATTGCAGAAGCAGTTGGAAGATCACTTTTGGAAATTGTGGAATGTGGAGTACCTGTTGCTCTTTAAACGTTTCCACAAAATAGGAAATCACAGAAAGAAAATCAGCAGAATTAAAGGTAGGAAAAATTGTCCTTCTTCAGGAAGATGTACAGCCACGTCACATGCTGAAAAGTGCAAGAATTCATCAGTTGAACACGGGAAGAGATGGCTTCATGCGAACTGTTGTCCTGTCTACGCCAGAAAGAAGACTAATCACCAGGCCTGTCCAGCTGCTTATCTCTCTGGAGATTGACCAGGGTGGGGAGGATGTCGGAGATTAAGAGCAATATGTTTTATCTTTGACTTAACAGTTACGGTTATCTATGGATTCTGTTTATAGTTACTTAGTTGTACTCATAGAGTTTAATAAAGAGTTAAAGCACGTTTGTAAAGCACGTCTGTTTAGAGTGTTAAATACGCAACATATTTAACCGGTGTTGCCAGGTTGCTTTATTTGCATGTATATAATCTGTGATTTAAACTCCCAAAAATGGTCTCAGGGTCGAATATATCATCACCGTGCTTATAGTCGACTGCGAAAAGTCTCCACCAGTCGGTAAACCATTTCGTCTGGTCTCATAAACCAGACGATTGAGTTTCTAACCGGTTGCGCAATGTGCCTCTATCGTAGCCGCCTAATCTGATCTGATGATCGTGGATGGTATAAGGGACCTAGAGTTTAACGTAGAATACGAACCTCGGAACAACCCAGCATCTTTACATTAGCAAAACAATATTTTGCTGGATATGAAGGCCAATTTTAATGCCCGTGTATGTTCTATCCGAGACCGGTTACACTCCGTGGACTAGTCACGTGCGTTAACATACTGAACCACGTACAGTATTAAATGGATATACAATTAAATGTACATATAAAAATTCAAAAATTTATAGTTTTGCTCCCTGTATATTGGAAAAAATGTGATACTAATTAGGATAAAAAATACTGTATTTGTTAAACTAGCTCGTACCCGCGACTTCGTACGCGAGGATTAAGATTTTTTTTTGCCAGAATTGAATATAGAAAGTTGTTGGTAACGAAGGATTGGCCTAAAACAACACCGAGTTGGCATAATATGTCAGGAAAGCTATCACTATATCATTCTACCATCGAACCTTTCTCTTGAAGAGAATCAATTTCCAACATATTTCTGTCACCATTCGATAAGGTCTCAAAATTTCGTCACTACAACTGTTAATCATACTGAAAAAAATATCCTGTGCCCTTCGCACAGATTTTCTTGTCAAATTCCATCAATATCGATATAGCCATTTAGTCGTCAAAACGTAACAAAAATACAGAGACTTACTTCCATATTTATAGTATTATTATTGCGGTTCACAAACACACACACACACACTATGACTGCGAACAACTCCTGAGGAATCATTATAACGTAAAAAAATGTACACCTACAGCATTGCAAGACTATCTATGATTTCGCCTCGCATTGCACCCCTAACTTTGTAATATCTACAGTTTAACATTCAATCTGAATAACCGACAGCCCAGGCGTGACTCTTACGGTCAAAAACTTTTAAAAAAAATCTTAGCCTCCACGGAGATTTGAACCGGAGACATTAGAAAGCCAGTGCTTTAGCTACTGAGCAACACGACCGCTACACGGAAAAACAGTAGAGAGACCTCCGTATCCAACGCGTCTGTCTATCGCCGTTCAGTAGTATTTCGAAATTTTGAGACAACATGTATTACTTTTACAGATAATTTTTCAACCAAATGTAGACAGTATTTTTCTCCTTGTTTCAAAGGATAAATGTGCAAAGTTTCATCGAGATCGGATGAAAACTGTGGATTTGTATAAAGAACAAACTAACAAACAAACATATATACATTCATCATTATATCTATATATGATGACAGATGCTATCACAATGCCAAATTTTGTTGAAATTCGTCCATTACTTTTTTGCAAAATAGTTAGACAAAAATCGTGATGAAAATTATTCTATATCATAACGAGTGACATGAGCTATTACTATATGCGATTTAATTAAAATCCGCCCATTAATTTCTACGCGATGCGGAAACACACAGACATACAATTTAATGTTATGTTTTTGGTTTCACTGTCATCGGCCATTCGCATTGCAATAACCCTTTTTGAAACAAAATTAATATACAGACACAACTTTTCTACAATTTCATTATACAGTATAGATGTGAATTAACTCAACAGTCGATATTCATGTAACCTACAAAATCACTTTTATTGCACTTTTTTTATCATATAAAAAATTATACTGTCTTTCTTACCATCAACAGGTAAATTCAATGACACTCAGCCTTATCCGCAATACAATTTAAGTTTGTTTATATACAAAATCATCGTTGTCGCTCAGCAATTAGTGCCTTTCTGAAGTTATCAAGCAGATTGTGGCGAAGGGTTTTGTCCGAAGACATTCCTTCAAACTTCTTACATCTCCGTCACTTTTCTTGCGGTATGTCTTCAATGGTGCTGCTTTTTTTTCATTCGTGTTCAAAAATGGAGAGTGGTCTTCTATGGCGATCGAAGTATGTGCTGTACGTGCCCAGTGGTGCTATCAATGGTTTTCTGCGATCTTTGGGATGTCCTATAGAATGACGTGGCCTGCTGTCTTATCCTATCTCGCAGTAGTGGTACTCCTGCGACAGCGTGCAGGTCTCCAGTTGGGAGCCGTTTTGCTACATGGAAAGCTCTTCGAAGGGCTCTGTTCTGCATAGTTTGTAGTCTTGCAGTGTGTGTCTTGGCCACGTACCCCCAAACTGGGCACGCGTACTCAAGCAGTGGACGTACCAGACTGCAGTAAATAGTTACTCCTGTTGTCGCAGCCAGTGAACTAGTCAGGTTAAGTAGTGGATACAGTTACTGTAACCTGATTAACACTTTCTTTCGGAGGTCCTCAATGTGTCTCTTCCAGGTTAGCGTCTGTCTAAGGTCACTCCTAAATATTTAACTGTGGAGTTCCACGGAATATCTTTGCCGAAAAGGTGTAATTTTAGCGGATTAGTTACACGCTCTCGGCGTTTGCCGAGTTTCCGAGATAGTGTTATAGCTTGAGTTTTTGTAGCGTTGATGGTGAAACACCACCTTTGTGCCCACTGCTCAGTCTCTTGCAGTAATTCTTTCAGCTTTCTTATTGCAACTGCCTTGTTCCGGTGACGGGCGAAGAATGCTGTATCGTCGGCATACAAGGCAGTGTATACGCTGGCTGGTGCTGGAATGTCCACAGTATACAAGCTGTACAATACAGGTCCCAATACCGAACCTTGTGGAACTCCGGCGTGTATTGGACGGCGAGAAGAAAGGGCGTTGCCGACTCGTACGCTGAAAGTTCTACCGGCCAGGTAGCTCCAAATTATCTTCACCATCTGGCCGGCAATCCCATGATAATACAATTTCAGTAAATGTCCGTTGTGCCATACCGAGTCGAAGGCTCGTGCAACATCTGATAGAACTACTGGACAGTATTCTTTTCTGTTAAAAGAGGCTGTGGCGATTTTTACTGCTGTGTGGCAGAGTGCCCTCTTCTAAAGCCCAGCTGGAAATGCGGTATGTTTCCATTTTCTCTGATATAAGTTTCAAGTCTCTGTAACAGCAACCTCTCAAATACCTTGCTTAGTGAGGGCAGTAAACTAATTGGTGTATAATGTTGCGGGAATGTTGGATCTTTCCCCGGCTTCCTTATTGCAACGACAATGGCGTGTTTCCAGCTTCGTGGATATCGTTGGGTTCTTATAATATCATTGAAGATGGCAGAGGGGTGTGTCATGGCTATCCGCGGGAGGTTGCGTAGCAGCTGGCTGCACAACTTATCATATCCAGGAGCTTTATTTCGGTGTAGCCGTTTAATTACTTCCAGTACCTCCCGTGCTGTAAATTCAGTAATGTTATTCCCATCGTCATATGCCTACATGAATCTCGCAAGTCTTCTGCAGGTTTTTGTCTTCTATTTCCGCTGGCTGGAACTGCTTTTCAAAATGGTGTGCGAGAGCGTTTGCCTTGCTTTCTGGATCAAAGACAAAGCCTCTTTCTCCATGAAGAGGCGGCTGCCTAGCTCTTCTCCTGGTGAAACTACGTGTCTCTCTCCACAGGGTGCCATCTTTTGTCCTAAACGTTGATAGTCGAGTGGACCAATCTCGATTTCTATGCTCCGTCAAGGCTGTCTTTATTTCTCGCTGTAGTCTGTTTAGCAGTCGCCTGGTCTCTGGATTTCTTGTGAGTTTCCACTTCTTAGGAACTCGATTTTTGTGTACAATCTGGGATAGGAGATGTGTATGTAGCTGTTTTGGATGCTGGACTCTCGTATTACATGGTGTGGTGGCATTGCTGGCGTTAATGATAATACTTACGAAGTTCTTAAGCGCGTGGTCTGAAGTTCTGTTGTCCAGGAGGAGTTGCTCTTCAACTGCTTCGGTGATTGTGTCACGGTACTGATCCCAATTAGTTTTTCTGTAGTTTGGTGCCATCTGATCTTCAGGTTTCCAGGAGCCCACGTCTACTTCAAAGATTACTGGGGAATGATACGAAGATATCCTGTTCAGCGTGTTTGCAGTTACAATGCCAGTGAACCCTTTAGTAAAAGCAATGTCCAAGATATCTGCTCTACTGCCATTCCACGGATGGTGGGTGGGCTCTTCAGGGCCCCACACATGTAAGTTATGTCTAAGAGCCAGACGATGGAGTTGTTGGCTGGCTTGGTTTGCCACACGGGAGTTCCAGTCTGGGTGCTTAGCGTTGAAGTCTCCTCCAACGAGAGGTTTGCCTCGAATGTTGGCGAGTCCAACCATATCGTTCTCTACCAGTAATCTCCTCGGCGGACGATAAGAAGCGACATTTGTAAGAGGCCCTGATGTTGTTTTCACCCGAATGGCAGTAGCTTCAAGTTGTTCAGTTGCCGGCAGCAAGACATCATGGTGAGGAATGCCACGCTTGATATATATAGCTACTCCACCTCCGGCTGTGAGTCTGTCTGTGCGGTAACTGCAGTAATTTTGCACCGGTGCTCTCAGTCCAGGTTTAAGATGTGTTTCTGCTACTAGGCAAATGTCAACGTCTTCCTCCCTCAGAAATTATCGGAACTCAATCATCTGGGAATGAATTCCGTTAGCATTCCAAACCCAGATGGATAGTCCTTCTATATGTCTTCTATCCATAATGTGGTTGTAAGGATGTCACTTTTTTAGGCTGGCACGCCACCATTACAAGAGATTTTATATCAATTGACAACTGCTGAAAGTTGTTCATTAACATTGCCACCATATTGATGAGAGAACCGAAGACTTCCATTAATCTATCTACGGAATTTACCGACGTGGTATCTCTGAACTGATTATTATGTGTAGCTGGAGACTGATGTCCTGAAATACTGTTTTTTTTATGAATTTCTTGAGACAGTTTCTGAGAATGCCTGGCGTTTTTGTGAAACCTTTTGGTTGCGCAATACTTGGTTGTTTTCATTATTCTCATGGTTATTGATGTTGAGTTTCTTCATAGGCGGAAACTGTGATTTTTCCAAGTTTAAATCCAGGTCATTCTCTTTTTGCTGTTCCATTTTCTTGGAAGAATCTGCTGTCGGTTCGGATGGAGCAGGTCCGTTGGTATGTGATTGTTTGGACTTATTCTTCTCCTCACGTTTTTTGCGGGCAGGTTCTGACTGAGCCACTGCTATTCCGCGTTGGCGTTCTCGTGCACGTTTGAACGATGGACAGCCTTCATAGCTGGCCACATGATGGCCTTGACAGTTGGCGCATTTCACTGGAGATTGTCCTTTCTGTAATGTACACTCTCTGGACAGGTGTGCTCCTGCACACTTAACGCAAACTGGCTTCATTTGGCAGTGCCTTGCCACGTGTCCAAGAGCCTGGCAGTTATAACATTGCGTTGGCCCCCCAGCTAACCGTAGTTTTCCACTGTCACTCTCAAGGAAGTAATATTATCCAGCTCGAAAATTTTTCTATTTTGTGGTCTATCGGGCAGTACTGCTAGGAACAGGGGCATCAGATGTGATCTTTCTGGTCGTTTTAGCTGAGTTACTGAACGTACTTCCAAACCTTTATCTACCAGCTCTTCCTTAATGTCTGAGACCGGCATACCTAATGGGATTCCTCGTAGGACGACCTTCAGAGGTTTTTCTGCTGCTGATGGAAATGTATAATAGGGAATACCTCTTCTCTGCAGCTCTGAATTCACAGCTAGGTAATCCTCAGTAGAGTTTTATCTTATCCCCACCTGCTGATTTGGCTCTAAAGGGGCGTCCTTGTAGTAATGTGTTCACCATCTGGTACAGCTCTTTGTAGTTTTTGGGAAATTGTACCTCTATTGGTGGTAGCTGCATCCTCTCACCTTTCTGCTTCTGTTGGTCTTTTTCCACTAGCGGATTAAATGGGTTTGATATCTCGATATCGTTATGACTCGGTTCTTGACCAGTTTGGACAGAGCGAAAAGTCTTGCGAGCTGGCAAGAACACATCCTCTTGTTGCATCTGTACTTGGTTATGTACATCAGCACTTGTTGATGCTTGTTGTTGGTTTTGAATAGGGTATGCTTTAGTGTATATATTGTTTTCTTCCACTATTGCCTTACGAGAAGAAGAAGCTGCGGTCTTCAGATTCTTCGAGGAAAAATCCTGTTTTCTTCTTTTTTATGATTCCACTAGGAACAGCAGGAACAGTGTCTTTGAAGAACCTCTTTTTATCTCCTTTCTTCTTGAGAAGACGTTGTCCTTCAGCGCAGTGACCGAGTGCATTTTGTATAAGGATTTGATTGTACATACCTGTATATTGTTGCGCAGCGCTTTGCTGCACTGAAATGTGGTCTGTAGCATTTCCAGAAACAGCTCCCATCTTCACTGCAGATCAAGTAAGTATTTGAATTTTCAGAATTATCCAAACTGTTTAAATGGGCTGCATTATCTGTCTGGTTTTGTGATAGATGTCCTTTTTTAGGCTGTGCCTTCATCTGTTCATTTATACTTGTCACATTTGTGTCCATTTCGAGGTCCCACCAACTAGGCTGGGTCATTTTAGGCTCTCCTGCGGCTTGGGGAAGTTGATCTGGCTGATCCTCTGACGGGGCGTGGGTTGCTTACATTTGCACGTTGTAATTGTAGCCACGCACTCGAGTGACAGTGACAACTGCAGCAGGCCTAGACGTCATGTTTGTTGCCGATGTTGTTGACACGGGTGGTACGGCACGACGCGACGCGGCATAGCTCATCTCGGAACGGAAACTGACGATCGCGAACACGACTGCGGACGCAGCCCGGCAGTACTGCCCGTACAGCGCGACGCGTTTCTCGACTTCGTCGTAAAAACACGATAGACAAAACTCGAATGCACTCACAAGCCAGTTATTTATCTATCATATAAAAGACCGATATGCTAAATTCTATGTCACGCACTCGTGACTATTGTCCCAAATTCAACAATACAAATTAATAAAAACACTTGTAGAATTTGTTTCAAAACAATTTTTAATGCCACAACATAGAATAGCAATAAGAAAATACAAATAGACATAAAAATTTCGCTTGTAGGGGGGATCGAACCTCGGACCCATCGCATCTGATCACACCGCCTCAACGTGCCGGCTAAATGGACATTATAAACTAACGGTCTTCCGTACAAGTATAGTTCATTTACATACAATTTAAACACTTCTTTTAATCCCCGATTTCTCTTAAACGGAGGCCCACCAGGCAGAACTGCTTTAGGGCGACAAACCAGAGCTGACGTACTATTTCCCAGATTGTTCGTTCTACGATTGCGATTTCCACACTATAAACCTCCCCTTGTGAGTGTTAACGGACATGAGCCCTCCGCACTAGGTCACGTCATACCTGTGCCCATGCGCCTGGCCAGCTGTAATGCAACATGCGATAGATGAACGGAAAAATTTGAGGAAATAGGATAAAAGTATCACTTTAAAAAAAAAAAAAAAAGTTATCGCCCTTGCAAAGACTTTTCTTTGTGTGCCTGTACAAGCACACCGAGCGAAAGAGTATTTTCTGTGACTAGGTTAGTAATTTCTGCGAAAAGGTCTAAGATATGCTCAGTTCGCCCAAATAAAATTATCTTTAATACATAATAACTACAAAGACTATAGATATCTTCAAAATTTTGAATATAGAGTTAAACGTTACTTATTTTTTTTCTTTTTGGGACTAAGTAATGATATATACTTATAATAAAAGCCATAAATAAAATAGTCACGCCACCGGCTGAAAATTTCCGTCGCGCCGCCGCCGAGATTTTAGCTAGCGGCACCCACCAGGGATTCCCTGGTGTAGAATTAGCTTCTCAATGTTTCAAAGTTTCCATCTGCTCCAATAAATTCTAGAAAAGTTCTTCAGATACATTCAGTGACGGAAATGAAAATAGTTTTTGTTTCCTTTAATTGTGTCAGTCATGAATATTTGCTTAGGTATACCCGGTCATTATGTTAAATACATTTGTGGTCCTTTTTTTCTCTCTCTAACCCATTGACCGTGGACGTACATCATTGAACCTATAAGATTATACTTCGTTTATGAATTGAGGGTGGCAAAAGCCGTTCATACCGAAAGATTCAGTATCAGTCATATCAGTCATATCATAAATTAATAATTGACTCTGGTATTAAATATGTGGACGCAGTGTTTCGAGTTTTCTTGAACACTGCATTTATTTTGGCTGGACCTAAAACTTGATAAAATCTCGGATCGCTATTCATAGACAAACTCAGTTAATATGTCCCTCTAGGTACTTGTATACTCGTCACCACATATGTTGGTTGGAAACCGCACGGGTACCAACCTGTGTTCCTGTTAAACAGGTAATACGAGAGACGTTGCTTATCGTCTTGTCCGTTTTGTAGGTGTATAAATAAACGTGAAACTCATATTAAATGTGTTTTGTATGGTTAAGAACAGTATAAATATACGGATCACTCAACATCAAGTGTGTCTTATGGCTTCAGTCTATATTGAAATGAAACCTTGATTTTTCTTATGTATATTAATTAATATTTTGATAAGGGAAGAGTATTCAAATTTATCTCTCTAGAGTTTTAAAACCTCGAATTTACAAACAATTATTGACATCTTCATTTTCGTTATAACAAATTAAATGCAATAAAACTTATTTGATTGAGATTACAGATTAATTTAATCAAAAGCATGTTTGGTCTAACTCAGTGGAGGGTATGATGCATCTCAGGCGTAAGTGGGGTTTTGAAGACTGAGTTGCAATGAAGACTGTCGTGGCACAAACTACGTTCCGTTAACTTTCATAGGTAGGAGCATTGAGCGGTGGCGAAGTATAACGGAAAGTCGCCTTTACGTGATCTCGACTCAGCGTGGAAACGGCTTCACCCCTTGCAGCGCTTGTGGTTTGGTGGGTAGGCTGTTGGGTAGCTATCGGCAGTCAGGAGTTGTCCAAGTGGCGTTGGCGAACTGCAGTACCAGCTAGCAGATGCCAGTCTACGACCAAAAGACTGAGTGCTTCACCTGGCGCCAGTCTGTCTGTAATATCATAGTATTGCCGCCTTTTGGATGGGGCCGCACAATAACTTATGTCCTGTGACTAAACCCGGGGATCGATTCGGTGACTTTAACGTATGTTCCAGCAATATCGTCGTCTTTATTCGCTATTCCATTATCACTTCTTTATGTACAGTAACCACATACACTCATTCGTTGCCGCTATCTCCCACCACATTCTGTTCTATGTCACTTCTAACTTTCAATACATCTGCGAAATACCCAAGACATCAGGACGTGGCGATAAAATGCCTCTGTTTGTTTTGCCTTTTTTATAAAACCTCGTGGGCCCTCGCAGCTCAGAGTTTCTGGCCCTACCCGGCTAAGTCCTCTGGGTATTGTTATCCGCCTACCTCTCACGCAACGGGATCACCCTTATCTGGGGTCGGTGTTCAACCGCTGGTGTTTCGGCGAGTGTGAATAATTGTCTCGACCACATCTAACACCACAAAATGCACTGCGGAAAAATATAGGATTTAACCAATCGCCTTTTCTCAGAGTCTAGTAATTATTAATCATACATCACCATCATCCTCATATAACTCCTCAGAACTATTTTCTTAATTACTGAAGCAAAAACTCCTAGTTTGAATGTAAAAAATATTTGAAAGACAATATTCTTCGATTTTAAATGCGGGATTGGTTTTTTTTCAACAAATGAGGGTTTTGTAAATAACGTATTCATTCACGTCGCAGTGATTTGTTCCATAGAAATGCATTAGAGATTACGATGAGTGGAGGTGATTGACACTGCTGACGACTTCAACCGCCTTCCAGCCGATAGAACTGCACTGGCTATAATTACACCGCTGTGCAGCATTGTTGTAGACGTGTATTCCACGTACTCATCTGCTTTGTTAGGATCTTTTCCCGGCAGTCATTAGGTTGCCAGGGTCTCTTCAGTTTAAAGCAGGGTGCACGCACTCCGTGCGGGTGTGGTTGACATTTGAGTGCGCGAATTAAACACCAGATATACCTCTACCCCTTGCACCACTACTTTGTTAATAGGGATTTTGATCATACTGAAAACTAACATATAGGCGACTAGCAAATTTCCAAAATGAATTGTCATTGAACTTTAAGCTAAAAGACGACTATGCCGAGGATGATGAAGATCGTAGAAAATTCTAGATGCATCGTTCACTGGGCCTTCTGCATCAATAATATTCTTTATAATCCTACCCATTGCTTCTCGCTTCGTTCTTATTAATTTCTTGTTTAGTTGTATTAAGTATTCCCTACCGCCTTCCTGTCTCTTAACACTGTCATGTTCCCGTCTCAATAGCCTCTTTAACCATCTCACCTCCCACAATTGTAAATGAAAACACTATTTATTAGCAACTAGTTTTATTCATATATGCTGATATGAGCATATATGAATACAACCATTTGCTAATAGACGTTGTGTTAATTTACAATTGTGTAACATCAACTGCGAAAGGATGGCCATTATACCATATATCTCACCTCTCTATTGTAGTATGTAGGTTCTTTACTTCTCTTTATTTTTCCCTTTGGAATAAACATTTACTCGCCCTTTTTTATTAACTCCTTAAACTTTTCCCATTTCGTCTCCAATGTACTTATGCCATCCTTCTATTTGCTGAACCCTTCCCTGAAATATCTCTTCAATTCTAAAGCATGTGCTTATTTATAATAATAACCTTTTCACTCTTATATTTTGGCCACCGGTTTACTGCATCCCCTAATATCCATCAGTACCGCACAGTGATCACTTATTCCTTCAGTCACTTAACATGTTACAAGATTTTCATCAGGCTTTATTAGAAAGGTAACTAACATTTTTGGGCCCCTCGCATTTTGCTCTACCACATACACTGAACAAATAATTCTATATGCTATTTAATGTTTAAAAGTAATTTTGAATATTCGTAACCCATAAAAATGTTTAAATTCAAATTATACGGTTGTGTTAAACGGGATAATATATAAGGTATGATAAATTTTAATCGTGCCAGCTTACTAGAAAATACTGCAACTGGTTGTACTGTGTTAAAAGCAATGAAGGTTATAGCAGTTAATACCGGAGAATAGCAAAAAAAACTTAAAAGCCCCATAAATCAGGCGTAATTAAGGAAAGCATTGAAGTCTAACGTTTAATCATGCGCAGAGAAAGTGGAAAATATTTAATTTGAAGTAAAATTTTTTAGTTTAAAAAAGTTTCAGATTAAATATAACCGATATCAATTCCCTGTTTAAATGTTGTTCATTTATTGGAGAATCATGATTGCGTACATGGTATGTGTCTCTAGAGAGCTTGGTTTTCCAACGATTTAGCTAGATTTTGGTGTAATGAATTATCTCACAAATGGATGCAACTGTCACATCGCGTAATATATTTTAATTCCCTGCATCTTAACGGGAAGATTCCAATGACACAGCATCACTAGGAAATCTGAAATTCTAAGTCTATTACTGTATCTATTTATAGTCAAAGTATAATGTGTGAATTTAGTATAAATAACCCGATAATATGTTACCGATAACTATGACCCGCAGAAATATCACTGGCTATATTGGGACAGATCATTAAGAATGTATAATCATTGAAATTATATTTTTGCATTTTGTGGCGCAAGTACTGGGCAGTTTGTATACTCCTTTCCCTGCAAAAGGTGACAGATGTTTCACAAAGTGTAGAACAATTTCGGTCAACTGGGTCTTCAACTTTTACAACACTAGTTGTACCCTCAAGATTGTACATTTGGTTTGTGAGGTTCTTAATGTTTCAGGACCTGGACACTTCAGACAGTATTTCCGAAGGTACTACAGATGAAACAATAAGAAATTGAACAAGTAATCTTGCATTCTGAAACAGATGTACAACCTACAACACAAGACATACCAGAATCTCATTTTGGAACTCCAAACCAAGTAGATAATAAAAATTTAACGAACCAGACGCTGGAAACAAATAGTGAACAATCGCCACGAAGCCTTCAAAAAAGATCCGGAGCCTTCAAAACACCGTAACAGAAACAATTCAAAAATAATTCAGAGGATCAAAGACAGGAAGAAGCTTACTTGTTTTTGAAGGACTTGAAGAAGAAGCAAAATTTAAGAGATAGTTTCAGTGTTTCTGGAGAACATTTAGCCTGCAAACTTCGAAGTTTAAAAACTGATCATACGTAAAACACAGCCGAGCATTTAATTTCAAAGATTTTGAGAGATGCTTCAAATGGAAAATATGATCATCCATATCCATACACTAATACACCTAGTGCACAGGAATTTTCACCAGGGAATGCACACTATAGACCCCCCTCATCTTCATTGCCATGTAAACCATCTCCTACTTCATTCCCTCCTTCAATTGACATTTGTACCACAAGTGAAGGAATGCCACAAAACGCTGAACATGCATCTGCCAGTCCACCTAATATTAATTATGAAGATATGACATAATTTTTTGTAATGTTATAACGAAATGCATTTCAGAATTTTTGCAACTAAAATTACAAAATAATTCATTAATTTGAATCAGTTATTAACAGTTACAATTGAATTTACCTTTATTAGATCTTGTAGAACTGAAATAATAGCACCAAAAACTTCTGGCACAATTTTGGATATTGATTGTTTCGAGATTCTAAATAAGTACATCAAAGAGGTGTATGAATCTCCAGTAGCTAGAAATCTTAAAGTCAGCGGCAAACTTTCCTTTGGAGATATTGCGGCCCTGTAGTTTCTATTTTGTTTTTGAATAAACTGTTCAGTTTTAGAAAGTAGCCATTCTAAATCAGTGAACTCATTCGAATAATGTTTTTGATGTGTCCATCCTCAATATGTCCTGATAACAGATCGTCTTTTTTAAAGAATCCATGAGGCATTCAACTCCGTGTCGATTTCTCTCCAAAATACTCGGTCTCATCCAGCATTTGCAATTTCTTCTATTTCTTTTTACTCAAAATAATATAAATTGCAGCAGCTGCTGGAAAAACATCACTGTCGCACCACATCATCGTATACTAACTAAATGATAATTGTGACAAAGTTTTTATTTCGCACAGAAAAATAAAGATTGTTGCTCTTGGTGTAGACGAATAACAACCGTAAACAGTAACACAAGTAAACTGTTCCTAAATTAGGTTTTCTGGTATGGACAGAATGGTTCTGAAAGTTGCGATCTGTTTCTGTTGGTAGAAACAGACCGCAACAGTTTAGCAACAAGAAATTCCTCTTTGTTTCTCTGGTGTGGACGCGCATTTAGACGCAATCAAGAATATCCAGTAAGTAAGTGGTTCGTAGGGCGGAATAGACAGTGAGTGACCAGATAGCGTAAGATATGTAGGAACCTGAGTCTAAATGCCTTTGTCGGTGAGAACGGACAATGAGAGCTGCAACAATCTATAATATAAAAATGAATCGCAAAATGTGTTGGTAAGCGCATAACTCAACAACGCCTGGACCAATTTGGCCAATTTTTTTTTTTAAATGTTCGTTGGAGTTCAAGGATGGTTTTTACGGCGAGAAAAATTCGAATAATTGCCGGAAAATCCCTTAAAACAGCCCTTTTCTTTTTCCAACCCTTAAAACAGCCCTTTTCTTTTACCCATATAAACATTTCCTATACCATTTATCAGATTGCAATGAAACTTTGGAGAGTTTTCGAGTGTGCGTCTGCAAAGGTTCCTGTGAAAAAAAAATTCCAAAAAGTCAGCCCTATTCCCCATAACACCCCATAATTTAGCCAAACCACATTTTTTATTCGATTTACGAGATAGGAATTTGTACACTTATACTTTAAAACAAACAGAAAAATACTGCCAACATATGATTTCCGAATATTCATCCCCTCTCCCCCTTTCCACCCCCATTACGTTTTTACCCCATAATTTAGGCAAACCACATTTTTTATCCGATTTAGATAAGGAATTTGTACACTTATACTTTAAAACAAACAGAAAAATACTGCCTACGTATGGTTTCCGAATATTCATCCCCTCTCCCCCTTTCCACCACCATTACGTTTTTACCCCATAATTTAGGCAAACCACATTTTTATCCGATTTAGATAAGAATTTGTACACTTATACTTTAAAACAAACAGAAAAATACTGCCTACGTATGGTTTCCGAATATTCATCCCCTCTCCCCCTTTCCAACCCCATTACATTTTTACCCCATAATTTAGGCAAAACCACATTTTTTATTCGATTTAGATAGGAATTTGTACACTTATACTTTAAAACAAACAGAAAAATACTGCCAACATATGATTTCCGAATATTCATCCCCTCTCCCCCTTTCCACCACCATTACGTTTTTACCCCATAATTTAGGCAAACCATATTTTTATCCGATTTAGATAAGAATTTGTACACTTATACTTTAAAACAAACAGAAAAATACTGCCTACGTATGGTTTCCGAATATTCATTCCCTCTCCCCCTTTCCAACCCCATTACGTTTTTACCCCATAATTTAGGCAAAACCACATTTTCTATTCGATTTAGATAGGAATTTGTACACTTATACTTTAAAACAAACAGAAAAATACTGCCAACATATGATTTCCGAATATTCATCTCCTCTCCCCCTTTCCACCCCCATTACGTTTTTACCCCATAATTTAGGCAAACCAAATCTTTTATCCGATTTAGATAAGAATTTGTACACTTATACTTTAAAACAAACAGAAAAATACTGCCTACGTATGGTTTCCGAATATTCATCCCCTCTCCCCCTTTCCAACCCCATTACGTTTTCACCCCATAATTTAGGCAAACCTCATTTTTATCCGATTTAGATAAGAATTTGTACACGTATACTTTAAAAAAGAGAGAGAAATACTGTACACATTAATTTCACAAAAACCCAATTCCTCTCCTCTCTTTCCACCACCTTAATTACACCCTCTGTCTGTCTATCTGTTTGTCCTCTATGCGCTCCTAAACCGTTCGTCCGATTATGGTGAAACTTTGGTGAGTTGTCGAGTGCGCATCCGGGGTGGTTCCTAAGAAATAAAATTTCCAAAAAACCACCTCCTCTTCCCCATTACACCCCATAACTTAACAAAACCTACGGATTTTATCCGATTTGTACGGAAATTTGCGTACATATACTTTAAAATAAACAGAAAAACACTGTCTACATTTGGATTCCAAAAACGCACCCCCTTTCCCCCTTCCCGCCCCTTAATTTTTACACAAACCTACACTTTTTATCAGATTTCGATGGAACTTTGCACGCATATACTATTAATAAAATAGAAAAATGCTGTAGACATTAATTTTACAAAAACACAATCCCTCTCACCCTTTCTACCCCAAAACCACCCCCTCTTCCCCTTGCATCCCATAATTTAAAAAATACCCACAGATTTTATCTGATTTTGATGGAAATTGGCACACAGAAAAACACTATAGACATTATTTTTACCAAAACCTAATCCCTCTCCCCTTTTCCACCCAAAAACCACCTCCTCTTCCCTCCTACTCCCCATAAATTAAGAAAACCTACAGATTTTAACCAATTCTTTAAAACAAATTGAAAAATATTGCTTACGTAGGGTTTCCAAAAACGCCATCCCTCATACCCCTTCACATCCCCCTAATTTAAACAAATACACAGATTTTATCCTATTTCTATAGAAATTTGCACACGTATACTTTAAAACAAACAGGAAAATACTATCTACATGTGGATTCCAAAAAGGCAACCCCTTCGTCCCCTTTACATCCCCTTAATTTTTTGCCACTGTGTCATATATAAAGGTACAGTTTTTACCCGATTTTGAAGGAATTTTAACACAGGTATACTTTAAAACAAGCAGAAAAATACTATGTAAATTTGGTTAGCCTAATCCCACCCCTCTTCCCTTTTACCCCCTCCCTTCTTAATTTCCAATTATATTTATCAAAACCCACAAATTTTTATCCGATTATGATGAAACTCTGTTGAGTTGTAGAGAGTACGGCTGGGAAGGTTCCTGATTTTTTTTTTTTTTTAAAAAAACCCTCCACCCCTTAATTTAAACAAACCCATAGAATTAATCAGATTTCCACCAAAATTTGCAACATATGGTATCCAAAATTGCAACCCCTTTTCCCCTTTAAACCCCCTTAATTTTTGCCAGTATACCTTATATAAAGCCAGTTTTTTTCCAACTTTTTAAGGAACTTTGCACACATATACTTTAAAATAAACTGAAAAATACTGTCTACATTTGGTATGCCTAAACCAAGTCAAGCAATAGCGAAGCATTGCCGGGTCAGCTAGTTTAGTATATAATTTCAAGGAATTTGCCTGATAGCAAAAGTACTTTGTGAAGAATTTTATATTCGATTACTGATTGAATTTCGTTGATGTACGTGTTATCCGTTTGTAAAAAAATATCACCCCTTATTTGAAATGAAAAATATTAAAAGTAATAAGTTAAAAAGTTGTTTGGAAGAGTAAAGGAGAAGGAGGGTAACATTGCCGATTATGTGGTCATGATATACTAGGGCCGTCTGTCCATAGCATCAGGTATTGTTGCAATTTATATTCGTAGAAAGTGTAGAAAGGATTAAGCATGAATACTTCTTATTTCTTTACTCTCAGGGCGTTCTCTTTAATACAGCTGTTGTATGCTAACATGACATTTTTCTTGTGTTCTGCCAATCACAGCATAATCCTACTGTAAAATATACAGTTAGTGTGTAAAAGCTTTTCAGGAAATTAAAATGTTATAATTACGCACAAACTCACAATGTTCCTATCTCTGAGACTTCGTTATGAACATTGGGAACTTCCCCCAGCCACGTCCTGAACGTTATGGAATATTAAAAACTCTTATTAAAGACGACAAAATTAACTTAGTTAATGTGTGATCATTCAGAGTTTGGAAAATGTCATTTCATTTTGATTCAATTCACGATTTATAGCATCTTCTGGGCCATCATAAAATTAAACGGAGCAGGTATGTAATTTGAAGATATTTTTGAAAATTCGGAGTCTGACAGAGAAAAACGAATTATATGTATAATTTTTGTCTGTTCTTGGATCACTTAAAAAATACTGAACAGATTTTGACGGGAGTTTTACAGCTTGGCAGCTTAAAATCTGACGTTAACTGGAACCAAGTTAAATATAGAATTATAGTCTGTAAGATTACAGTGTTAAAAACTTAGCTTGGTTAAGTTTCATTAAATGATTTTGATTTTGCTATTAACGAAGGATTTTTTTTTTTAATTAAGGTTGGAAATATTTATTTTTAGACTTCCTTTTATTACAGGCTTTCATTTTGAGTTTAAATGGAAGCTATCAACCGTTAGTAATTTAATGGTTCTAATTTACAAGTTGATGAGAAAATTATGTCAAGCTGTTCTGAATTCCAGTTGGATTAAGTCGCGGTCAAGGAATAAGTTAACACAGGAGTTTGTGTGTCTTTTCTTTGCCAGAAAAGAACTATTGCAAAGCAGTACAGTACACTACGATTGCTAAATCACGTGGTATAGAAGGAACTGATAAGTCGGTGATAACAAGTCATGAATATTAGAAAATATTAGTGATACAAAGTTTTCTTTATAAAGTTTATTAGTCACACAAACAGAGACAACTGCGGTAGAACTAGCGCTCATGTGGAAGCAGCGGTTTGTGAGAAAATTTTCCACAGCAGAGATTTCCATTTGCACTCAGCTTTCTCCGGTTTTGGTTGTGCAGCCACCCAGTAAGAGCAGCTAATGTTGGGTATCATCCGCCTGTCTTCCTTAGCCTAATTATCAGTATCTCGATCAGCCAGAAGGCCATGGAGACCATCACCAGACCAGACAGCAAGTGCATACACAGTGGGTAGTCGTGCGTCTGGTCTCGAATGTAACCTGCGGGAGAGGAGAGTACAATTATAACAATGTTCTCCATGTTTAACTGTGAAGGTGGAGGGGAAATATCCCGCTACATTTTTGAAATGATGTTTAGATTTGGCGGAGCAAGTTTTTAGTATTTTTTTGAAGTGTATCTATATTGTATAAATATACAGATATGTCTAATGTTTGAGGTAGTGAATGTTCTGGTGGCCCATGCATTGTGTGTGTGTGTGTGTGTGTGTGTGTGTGTGCGTGTGCGTGTGTTTTGTGTGTGTGTATGTTTTTGTGCGCACCTTATCGGCGTGTTTATTAAAAGTCCCGCTACCAACTTATCTCTACTTAGGTGTCACTCTGTATTGGATGACGATAATTTTGGGGACTCTTTTCATTACTCTTTGAGCGAAAAACAAGGCTATGGTTCTACAAAGACGACCTTCTGTGAAAAACCACTAAAGTTTTCTTATAATCATATCACTTCCCTTCTGCCTGATATATACGAGCACTTTATAGGCGTGCCAGAGCCTTGGCATTTTTGTGCCAAGGGTTTCGAGCCATTCGTCAGTTTGAAGTTTTCTTTCCTGTCATAAAATTTTTCTGTTTGTTTGCAAATTTATATATACAATGAGTTTATGCCCCATGTGCCATGAAGGAAGTCATTTGGTGTGATTCTGCATGCTCTTAATATAACTCGTATAGATATGTTTTGCAGTCGTTGGAGGATGCCTATTTTCTTTTTAGCTGCTGTTCCCCACACCTGGCATCCATAGGGATGAAGGGGAGGATAACTGCTTTGTAAAGCCTAAGTTTTGTTGCTGTGGCTAGTTCAGTGCTGTACAGGATTGGGAATAAGTTTTTAAGTATATTGGAGCCCTGTTTTCTTCTGTCTAAAATATTTTTTCGAAAGAGAAGCTTTCTATCCATGGTGCCACCAAGGTATTTTTTTTCTTATGACCATTCTATTTCTTGATCCACGATGGTACGTTATTTATCTATCATTGGGTTTTAAAGCGATAATGGCTATGAGACGAGGGGGTGTCCACTTTTATCACTGAATGATAGTTTCATAAGTGGTTGCGAAATTTATGATTCCTCTCTCGACAGTGTGAATGGAGTACCAACAGTGCTTCATGTATGGAATTACTTGGAACAAGGGAAGGCGCAGTGCCCCGCCACGCCTGATGGATGATCGATGCTAACGACAGATGAGAAGATGTGTCTTTATCAGCAGACGGTCGATACTGTGTGAACTGTCATAGTCTAGAACAGTGCCAGTAGCCCTTATGCCACAGCAGAGTATTGGATTTATCAGATCACCGGGGCTCGCGAAAACACACATTGCGCCCTAAAAGATTGGGCGAGGGAAATTTGATCCAGTGAGTCAGGATTCCAGTTAATATGCAGCATTGTTCGGGCTAGGGTGTCGTCCAAACCCTCTGAAGCCATAGATACTACTTTTCAGTAAGTCATTGTGGAATGTTATGGAGTGTGGCGTGTTTACATGGCATAGCTTGGATCCTAAGCGCCGTTACAAGACATTGGTATATCCTGCCACATGCTGAACACAAACATCCTTTCTTGAATCTCTTGTACCCGGATATCGCTGCGAAGTTTCAAGATAATAATTAACAGCATCGGTAAGGCGAGGCTGCGTGCTATTGTTTTCATGAGCAACGTGAACGTTTCAAGTAAATTATGAGTACAAACTAGGTAGGTCGACAAGAAACTCCGTGGAGCATTTTTGTGATATGATTGGCAGAAGAATTCGTGCATGCAATTGCGGGTTAATTTCATTACTGAACTGCTATAGAATCCTCCTCGGATTTTCACCTTCTAGTTGAATCCGTGACACGTTGACTTGCTGTGCTTTGTTAGGCTGATATAAGCGAGATATCTCATGCGTTTTGGTATGTCACTAGATGTTGGATTTGAAGAGTTTTAAATGTCGTGTTTAGTAATAATGAGGAAAAATATAATATGTTGATTTTTAGTCCCTCCAACCTGCAACTGTAAGAGTATCTATAGGATGTACTGGGATTATCGTTGGAGGTGTTCTGGAGTCAGTGTTTGATCTTACCCAACAAGGGCCCGACAGCGAGCAAAACGATCCCGCTGAAGACCATGTTCAAGCCCACGGCGGATGGCAACTTGTCTGCAGGCACCACGTCCGCTACGCTCAGGTTCTTGTTCACTACGGCTACACCACGGCAGAAACCGCACAGTGCGCACCACACGGAGATGGACAGTAGAGTACTCGAAGTGGCGATCACTGAAGAAGGGTGACACAATAATAAATTAAGTATTATAATTTAGGTTATAAATATTCTGTTTAATTTCAATTTCGATCTATAGTAAATTTCTTAAGTTTTATTAATAGAGAAATACTAAAAGTCTGAGGAAGTGTGCCTTCAAACAGTTTATCAAATGACAGCCTTGACCTTAGCTATAATGGAAGAAGAAGAAATTCCACGCATCAGTTTCTTCGAAGTAAACTTGAAACTCTCAACTCCACATGTAAAGTACAAGCTGAAGTAAGGCGACATCCCAATGTTATGCTAGTTAGAGCCAACGTCAATTCACAGGTTATTTTTGATAACACAAGAATCAGAAACACCTCCACTGAGCACTGTTTATCTTGAACCGATCGTCCATCAGTAAAATAATAAGCAACGCAATTTATGCTGTCAAATATGTTTGATACTGTTTCCTGAATCCAATAGGTTTGTTTAAGAAGTATTTTTGCATGTTTTAAAGAGCTGATTGTAATCCTTTACAACACCACTTGTCCCGGAGTGGTGAAAAAGTATCAGACTTGTAATAAGGAATAGTATCAGCCAGAAATCATCAATATTTTTTTTAAAATAAAAACACAAAACGCTGCACTTACACAGAAAACCAAACATGATAGTAAATTCCCGCAAATAAATAAGATATATGTCTACACGTTTTTCTATAGTCAAACAAGAAACCACTATCGTAAAATTAAAAATGCATACCTCCATTATTCCACCAGATATTCGTTGGAATATAAATTGATCTGTCAATCAACTTGATGATAACCCGAAATTAACAAGTCTTTGTTTTTGTTTCTGTACCAATATATCTTTTATAACAAATATATTGTAGCTTCGTTCGTACCAACTTCCTTCATAACTAATGAAGCAGATACTTCTATAATAAATTCAGCAACCTTCTCAAAACGGAAACCAACCAATCCCGCCCATTTCTCCTTCTGCTTGCTACAAGCTTTACTTTAAAAAAATTTAAGCCTTATAATAGACCAGTCATTTTTGTGCTGCACATCTGCCGAAGGAGTCAGCGTGTGGACCACCGCAGTTGCAGTATATTCTTTCTTTTCTTGGACTTGAGCATGCAGCAGAGAATGTTCACTTACGAAGCGTACAAAGCACTGGATTTCAATGCATTCCGGTTCCTACAAGCAATGGTTGGATACTTAGCACCAGAAAAATTTAACGGATCCTTAATGGTTTTTGTCATTGATATACATTCTTTTCAGGCAGCTGAATCCTACAGCTTGCTGGCGACCACCTTCGAGTTGAAGGAGGAGGCAGGGATGATTTCGATCCCTTCTGATTCCACCAAGCAGAACAAGGTCAAATCCGTAAAGAGCTGTAGCTGCGCTAGAAGAAGGACACAGTTACCGCTGTGAAGTGCCAGAATCGTTAGAACAGCCCCATACTCTTTGGCTAAGGCTCATAATTTGGCTGTCAACTATAGAAGTCATGGTTCCGCGTTTCTGCGTGTACTTGGTCATCTTGAAGAAATTCTGTTCTGCTTGGGCAGACTGTCTTCTTATATCCGCCAAAGATCTGCTTGGCTTCTGAGCATACTTGGTCATCTCGACGATAGATAATGGCTGGCTGCGTTTTCCTGGGTTAGCTCTAAGTACTGCATTCCTTTGATTGCTGACGAACCACATCCCATCCGCTACCTACCTCCACCAGAGACATCAGCTCTTGTGTTCATACGGAGAACACATACCACCGTGGTAGCAACACCATTTGCTCACAAGACGTCAACGAACCCACAAACGTCACGCTTCCTACGACGTTTCTCTAAGGACTCTTTCAAGGAGGACACGCCAAGTTGACAACGGCTTCATCTTTTTGCGTCATTGAAGAGTATTTTGGAACCTTCCGTCACTACCGCATCTACAAAATTACTATGTCATGGAATGTGTTATCAAAGAGTTGAGTTCAATAACCTGAAGAAAATTTAACAGCAATCCTGGCGAGAGTCATGTTTCCACAACACAGTCTGCATGCAAATCAATAAAAAATGTTTGAAGAAGTATAGTGGTAGTACTTACTAGACCTGGTGACGGATACGAGGACACTGCCAATGAAATAGGTGTACCTCGGCTTAGCTCTGATCTTGTCAGTGATGGGAGGCACGGTGAGCCTTGACACGAGTCGCCAGCAGCCATTATGGTGAGGCAGAAAGCCGTGTCCGACATGTTCATCCCCACGTCTCTCTGCAAGTAGAAGGGCAGCAGCAGCGAGTAGTTGACGGTGGCCACCAGGAATGCGGCGGTGCCGAATGTAACATTGAGGAAGACTATGTTCCCCAGAAGATCGAGATCCATGAGAGAAGACACACGATGCCAGCATGAAACTACGGATAAGACCAGAAGTCGTCCTACGAATCTGATAACCTCAAAAGTACTGTAGATAGACACTACTAAGAGAACATAACTCATTCCAACGTAGGAACCTTAAAGTGTCAAAAATTTATCATGGCTTAATAATAATTATTTTGGAAAACTGAATTTACTGAACGAAAATTTTTTTTGTGTTACAACTGAATTTTAGGTGATTGAAAATTAACAACCTAAAACTATAGCTTTTATAACGTAGTGATAGATGCGAATATTTGACGATTCGCGAATATCCGAAAGCTGAATAAAAATGGTCTAAACGGGCATACGGATTTCAGTGAAGCCACATGGACCATGACTGGTCAGTGGAATTTTTACTAGCGTAATAAAACTCGAGGAAACATCACGAAATTTTTATTGTGAAATCATATTTTGGGAATGGGATATAACATTTTGGTGCCAAGGGCATAACAACAACACTTCCCACACAGCGTCCTACTTCGTCTGCTGGATAATCAAAACCAGAGATGGATGAACAGATGTCTTCTTCTCAACGGAAGAACGGCACCGCTAGAAACATGAGGGACGCGCTAGAGACGTGTCTGAGTGATCGGTGCAGATGACTTTGGTACTGATGGGATATGACATCAGAATACAGTGTCTGATGCCTTTACTTTACACCAAAATATTGAAATAAGCGGCTAATTTGTATCGCCAACTCTTGTATTTGATCCTAGATTACTGGAAGATGGTGGCTTAGTCCGATGATTCAGTTTTCCTATTTTTCCTCGCCGATGGTGGTATTCCATTAGGCGTAAATCCCATGAGATCATTGATCCAACTTGTCAGTACAAACCTATGCTCACTGGACATGTGACCCCACGATTAACCGTATAGGTCTCATCCTGCCCTTACTGTGCGCGATTCTACACTGAAGAGCCAAAGAAACTGGTACACCTGTCTAATATCGTGTAGGGCCCCCGCGAGCACGCAAAAGTGCCTCAACACGACGTGGCATGGACTCAACTAATGTCTGAAGTAGTGCTGGAGGGAACTGACACCATGCATGCTGCAGTGCTGTGCCTAAACAGTAGGAGTACGAGGGGATGGAGATCTCTTCTGAACGGCACGTTGCAAGGCATTCCAGATATGCTCTATAATGTTCACGTATGGGGAGTTTAGTGGCCAGCGGAAGTGTTTAAACTCTGAAGAGTGTTCCTGGAGTCATTCTGTAGCAACTCTGGACGTGCGGGGTGTCGCATTGTCCTGCTGAAATTACCCAGGTCCGTCGGAATGCACAATGGACATGAATGGATGCAGGTGATCAGCCAGGATGTTTACGTACGTGTCACCTGTCAGAGTCGTATCTAGACGTATCAGGGGTCCCATGTCACTCCAACTGCATACGTCCCACACCATTACAGAGCCTCCACCAGCTTGTACAGACCCCTGCTAACATGCAGGTTCCATGAATTCATGAGGTTGTCTCCATACCCGTGCACGTCCATCCGCTCGATACAACTGGAAACGAGACTCGTCAGACCAGGCAACATATTTTCCAGTCATCAACAGTCCAATGTCGGTGTCGACGGGCCCATGCGAGGCAATAAGCTTAGTGTCGTCCACTCAGCAAGAGTACACGGAAGCCCATATCAATGATGTTTAGTTGAATGGTTCGCACGCCGACACTTGTTGATGGCCCAGCATTGAAATCCGCAGCAATTTTAGGAAGGGTTACACTTGTCACCTTGAACGATTCTCTTCAGTCGTAGTTGGTCCCGTTCTTGCAGGATCTTTTTCCAGCCGCAGCGATGTTGAATATTTGATGTTTTACCGGATTCCCGATATTCATGGTGCACTCGTGAAATGGTCGTACGCTAAAATCCTCACCTCATTGCTACCTCGGAGATGCTGTGTCCCTTCTCTCGTGCGCCGACTATAACACCACGTTCAAACTCACTTAAATCGTGATAACCTACCATTGTAGCAGCAGTAACCGATCTAACACCCGCACCAGACACTTGTTATCTTATAGCATATAGGCTTTGCTGACAGCAGCGCCGTACTCCGAGTGTTTACATATCTCTGTGATTGCATACGCATACCTACAACAGTTTCTTTGGCTCTTCAATGTAAAAGATTTAAGCACCCCATTTAGTCACGAACGCTATGGAGCATATTTAATACATGAGCAATAGAGCCGTTTATAACCGTGATCCAACACATACCACACTACTGAGTTATGGTTGACTGCAGAGACAGCGTAACTGCTGATTCTGACAGGGATTTCAGTCCATTAGTTGAATCCATGCCTTGTGTAATTGCTTGGCTTCAATAAGCTAAAAGAGTCGTAACACGATATTAGAGGGACATTCCTTGCTTCTGTCATGCCAGTGTAAGTGGTTCGATAAATGAAGAACTAATGGGGGAAGAAACGACTCCATGACAAATCATTAATCCTGGCACACACACTCATGCTTGTCGATCGTTTTGCCTGTACAGTCTCAAGTGGTAATGCAAGACGGAGTGTGTGTGGGACAAGTCGTTCGACTTAACTGTTGTGTTCCATCAATTGTTAGGCTTGAAGGCATGAAGAGTGCTCTTGATTTTCCGTCCGTGTTCCTAATTGCCGGTCCAGCAAAACGGTGTGTGTGTGTGTGTGTGTGTGTGCGTACTTCCGTCTTGCATTACGTCTTCTTAGTAGAGAATGAGTCATATTAGACTGCTGTCGCGTGAATTTCTAACTGAATTTATCGATTTATACAGGCAAAATAAATGTCTGTGGAAATGAAAAGTATAGATTATTTAAACAAAAAGAAAAAGGGTGCTGCATATGATATTCTTATCAATAAATTGAAAGAAGTTGATGAACACCCCAATAAAGAAACTGTTATTAAAAAAGTTAATTCATTAGGAACTTGTTTCCGGAAGGCACAAAAGAAATATAATGAATTGCATAGATCTGGGTCTGATATCGAAAACATCGAAAACATCGAAAAGCCAAATTTGTGGTATTTCGACAAGTTGCTGTTTCTTAGATATCAAGAAACGCCAAGACAGGGTGGCATAGACAACATTAAAGACACAACTGCGGGTTCAGTTAATGAGGTATGTAGCAAATATAATGTTATTAGCCAACACAATTAGGGAGGCCTACATAGCTACAGTATACGTACATATAAAATGTCAAATTATACTTTAGTACTATGAAAAGAGCACAAAATGGGTTCGTTATTTTGAGAAGTTTAGGCATAGGTTTTAACTGGCATAACGAACCTTCCTTCCGTTAAAATATTCAAAAAAAAAGTTTTCGTACTTCATTTGCTTCCCGTCTATTATGTAGGTTTCTTCGATCATGCGAACATAATTAAACCAATCGTCAGATCCTAGCCTCAGTTCATTTAGTAAATTGATGTGACTAAATTGTGCTAGCTTCAATAATCACTGTTTTGACCATTTTAGCCTAATTCTGGTCCTTCAATCTAATTATCAGAACAATAGCAGCAGCAACAACTAATTTCTGTGTGTCAGCCGTATTGACATTTAGCAACTGACAGCAAAATGAAGTAGTAGACGGAGTGTCTGTGGGCTCAACTTCGTTCTGTCAAATGTTCCGTCTTGCATTACAGCTTGAGACTGTACAAACAAACGATCGACAAGTATGTGTGTGTGTGCCAAGCTTCCAAAAAAATAAAAATTACGACTACCCAAATTTTTATGGAGTTTTCACCGATTTAAAGCTTAGAATTTGAACTGAATAGTTTGGTATCTCTTCAACTTTACATAGCGCCTGAGCTGTAAATTAAACTTTGAAGGTGTAGCATAAATCACCGAAGATCTAATAGAAATTAGATATTGCATACGTCATGCTTCGTAAAAAGTAGTAGCTGTATTATCGCAACTTTCGTTTCTTCCTTAAATTGAGCTTATGCATTCTTTAAACCGCATAGAGGGCCGTGCAAAATGCGGAGAAGAAAGTACTTAAATTAATAATTACGAAATTAACGGCAGAGAACATCTTTGCCGTCGAAGTTATCCCAGGGAACATAGCTAAAATATTTGACTACTAACTGAACCTATGCATAGCAACTGCTTTTTTCGTGAAAATGAACCTTTCGTGTTATCAATAAATTCAGTTTTGGAACGTAATTCTAAATTCTTTATATTAAACTCTACAGGTATAGAATTGATTTTAATTTTGAGTTCCAGTGCCAGATGAAGTAGCATAATGTGACACACCTAAAGATTTATGGCAAAAATAGACTTATCTCTTTTCAGGTAATCCTAGATTATTCGTAAAACAAATGTAGCATAACGTCTTAAGACATGCTTTAAATTTTACCTTTGACCCCAAGTTTTCAAATACTGAAATCCATTCAAAATCTGTATTTTCTGCGTGATACCGGAATAAACAGACACATTCCGGATAAACTTTTATGTGTGCGATATGTATTAACGCGCGTACAGTATACGTTTCGATTTTCGAGCAGCAACATTAGCAGATGTTGTATTTAGGTTGATCTGCAGTCTACACCAAAACGAAAACTAACATTCCGTATCAGAGCATCCAACCCACCCCATTCTGAGAGCTTTGCTTTAGTATAGGAAATGGCTGGTACCAAATTAAGGAAGCTTGGTACTCGTGAATCTTTTGGAACGAATATAAACAGTGGACGAGTCAATCAGCTTCAACCCACACTTTTCAGGTTAGGATGTCTTTAATTCCGGAAATGGATGCCACGAATTTTATTAAACTTGGTACACATATTTCTCATTGGGTGGATGAAAATAGTGTACGGGTAAAAACTCCAACTTGACCGGGTAGCGCCGGTAATTCTGGTCTTATGCCTCAACGTAAAAAATGCCGGAGCAGCAAGTGAAAATCTGAGCGCACAGCGTGAAACACCAAAAATGAAACACCAATTAAATGCATAAGTTGTAAAAATAATAGACATACTATCGCAAGTAACGTTTCCTTCTTTAATTTTTTGTTTTCAATCCATAAACCCCTTACATGGCCGTATTGAATGCGAAAAGTGAACAACGTAAAGTGGAAAATATGTAAACTAATTTTAATAATTGAATTTAAAAAAACCTTTCGAGATGTTCTTTACATCTTGAAGCTATGATCTCCGGCCGCAGAGCTACAATCTCTGATGTTTGAAAGCGAAATTATATTCGCTGTTAATAGTAAGTAATTTATATTTTGTGTTGAACATGAAAGTGATCTGTTTAAAACGTTTAGTGTACTTCGTTGCTTCTTGAAACTACGATCTCTGGCCGCTCAGGTACAATGTATGTTGTTTGAAGTGAAATTATATTCCCTGTTAATGATAAGTAATGCATTTCTGATGGGTTTGACGGTGAAAGTGAACTGTTTAAAACCCTTAGTGTTGGCATTTCCGGTGTTTTTATAATTTATTGACGAATGATTCTGTATTTTCCGCATTTGCTTCACGAATCGCTGTGGATATTTTTATGAAACTTGTTACAAATGTTCCTGATAGGGTGGCTAAAAATATTAAAGAAATAAATTAACCCCAATTACACCTCTTTTCTGGTACACACGGAGTTTGTAGTTCAACTACGTATAGAAAATGGAGCGACTGACATGAAATTTGATTCAGAAGTGCAGAAAACTGTCCTCTCCGTAAAGGTTCGTGAATCAGATGAATAAAATTTTATCGAGCTTTCCACCGGGAGAGAGCGTTCACAAGAGGCGACGTTTCGGAGACTGACTCTGGTTCCATCTTCCGGCGAAGTTCGCACCGGAACGTTGCCTCATATGGACGCGCCTTCCTAGTGGAAAGCTCAAGATTTTATTCAACTGCCCTCTGTTTTCAACGTCAATATTTACTGTGTGGGAAAATCAACCTATATCATACCGGGCAATGCCGGGAAGTGAAACGGTATAAAGTATTACTTTAAGATGAGCTGAACGTAAGACGGAGGAGGAAGGTTAATAGTTTGAGTAAGCTCTAGAGGACTTACAAAGAGAAAGTACAGTAGAACTCCAATTATCCGAATTAATGTGGACAGGACCCCATTTCGATTATCAGAAATTCGGATAATTGGATATTTTCCGAAAAAGGGTCTATTTTAATTAATTATTGGATGTTTGTTGAAAATGGGAGAGAAACAGCTTTTAATTAATTAAATGAAAAGGCAACACTTTTACATGTTATGCGTGCTGTACATTTGTACATTATGTACGTACTGTACTGTAAATAAGTCATTGCTTGCTGAACGTCTCGGTCAAAGTGAGCTGTTTGACGGTAACCATCAATTTTCAGGCAGCCTAGTCGCGCAAACACTTGACAGTGAGAAGTTGCATGTGGTTACACTCAGACTGACGCTCCATTCACATAAACGCTGATGGTCTCGTGTCTGCTTCAACTTTGATATTAAGGTCAACTTCTTCCTCGCCACTTTCTTCTCTCACACTTTCAAAAATTTCATCATACCCACGGTCTGACGAATCTATATCTTCAGCACTAACTTCTGAATATCCAGGAATTTCTACGGTATGTTTCTGAAATTTTCAAGTGACACGCAAGCTACATCTTCTCCTGTCTTTTCCCTTTCTTTTTCTCTACCTTCTTTTTCCGTTTTCTTCTTTTCCTTTTCTTCTTCAGTAGGTATGCATTTCGACTTGTTCCACGCAGGTCATAATACGACTGCGTTAACCAAGCTGCAAGCCTCAGCCACCATGTAAGCGCAATCTTTCATTATTATTATTATTATTATTTTTTTTTTTTTTTTTTTTTGTGTTTAACCGACACACCTTCTTCGTCTTCGCCCTCCACCAAAAGTTTCCCTAAAATTGCCTTCTGTGCAAGTAATGACGATTCATGACTCGATAACAGACTGGTCCATTGGTTGCAACAAGCTTGTGACGTTTGGCGGCAAGAAGATTGTTTTAATCTGGCCATTCTATCTTTCCAAAACTTCTTCGATGGCATGAGTTGGTGTGCTATCAACAACCAAAAGCACTTCTTTCATTTCCAAGAGATTTTTGGTGCTTTTTCACTTTAGCTATGAAAATTTCGCCGTACCACTCTGTAAACAATACTGCAGTCATCCTAGCTTTGGTTTGGTTTTCATAAAACAGTAGAAGCTTTTTCACAGTACATCTACATCTACATATATACTCTGCAATTCACAAAATTGTGGGTGGCAGAGGGTGCTCAGCACCAAAGCTAATCTCATCTTAATAAAAAAGCGATTCGGATAATCGGAGTTCAGATAATTGGAGTTCTACTGTATTCAACTTTTGCATTGGTAAACTTTGAAAAGTAGTACCAATGCATCAGTTATATCATCGTTCTGAATAAACATCACCGTAAGTTAATATCGTGAAAATTGTTTGTAAAAGAATCTGACATCGCTGCGATACTTTCAGAAATAAAGACTTCACATTCAGGGTGTTACAAAAAGGTACGGCCAAACTTTCAGGAAACATTCCTCACACACAAACAAAGAAAATATGTTATGTGGACATGTGTCCGGAAACGCTTACTTTCCATGTTAGAGCTCGTATTGTGGACGGCTATGATACAATACGCCATTCTCCAGGGCTGCATCAGCGCATCAGGGATTCCATGCGACGGAGGGTGGATGCATGTATCCTCGCTAACTGAGGACATTTTGAACATTTCCTGTAACAAAGTGTTTGAAGTCACGTTGGTACGTTCTCTTGCTGTGTGTTTCCATTCCATGTTTAATGTGATTTGAAGAGAAGTAATAAAATGAGCTCTAACATGGAAAGTAAGCGTTTCCGGACACATGTCCACATAACATGTTTTCTTTGTTTGTGTGTGAGGAATGTTTCCTGAAAGTTTGGCCGTACCTTTTTGTAACACCCTGTATAGTGATAATAAAAACCACTAGGTTAAAGGAACCTGCAGCTTAAAATACTACTAGGCAGTCAGTTTAATGATAAAACTTTTGATGTTTGGGTTCGAGTAATATTAAAATTTTCCAGTACACACGAACTGCTTTTAAACCATAGCGTTTAATTGTACACACGTCGTGCATCATCCATTTAAAAATGTATAAAATTCGTGTATCAGAGGTTGCTACGTATAGTGCCTACCTTCCTCTTCCTTCTCAGCTACGGTTGGCGGCAACTTCTTCTGTGGTTCGTCCAGGACCATTTCGACCAAGTTGCTGATTTCAGATTGTGCCAGAGACGCCATAGAAGAGTACGTCCTGCTGCTACGCCTGATTGGCCGCGGCGAGTCTGCCTTCAGAGGCAGCAACTCCTTCTCCACAGGCCTGCGCTCAGCGTGCCACTCCAGTGGCTGGAACAGCATAGAGCCGACCACACCGTTCAGCGCGATGGCTCCCAGCACCAGCGTCGTGCCGAAGAAGCCGTAGCTCTGTAGCAATAGCCGTACCACGTGCGGCATTGCCATCTGGCCGCAGTTAACGCCAGACATGGACAACCCCACGGCTCGTCCACGGGCCTTCTGGAAGTAGCTCTTCACCGCCAGGAAGTTGGCAGGACTCGTTAGCCCCATACCGAGGCCTACTCAAGGAAGAAACTTTGTTAGTGTGGTAACTGATGTAGAGTCTAGTAACTCAATTAAAATTATTACTTTTGAACTAATGGAACATGAACTGAGATTGGATTTTCTCTCGACTTCACCTGCGTTGACCAGAATGTTTAGTTAACTCGCGAAAGAAAGTTTATGTAAAAAATTGATTGGAGTATTTTTGGTTTGGCTATAGTCATAAGTTTTCCGATATTTTATTTTATTAAAGTTTTATTAATATCGTTAGTTACACATTTCTATGTTTAGATTTAGTTTTTTCCGCAGATCATTCAAATTTTTGACCAACGGTTCGTTAAATTCCAATCGTTTTTATTTTCAGGTATAACTCATAACATTCTTAAACAGATCATCAATCTTTAACGTTCTGGCGTTCTCACTAGTTGTTTAGGCTCATGAATTTGTTTTTTTGCTAGATCAAGAATGTTTATATTCACCAGCTCCATTTCGAACATCATTTAATATAAAACAATATAGGCTAAAGAAAATCAGAAAATAAAATACCTTTTGAAATCGAACTACTATGATTGTTATACAACTATTACTTACATACATACCCCCTAATAATGACAGATATGTTATATCTATACTGAACCACTCCAGCATCGGACATTTTTAATGGATACCATAACGAAATATTTTCTCTAACACACCCAGAAATTCTTTTATACATCAGTTTCAGCGCATGTATGTATATCATCCTATCTACCACATATAGTGAAGATATTGTGGTTTTAATTTTTTATATACTTTAAACAGTTATTCATTATAGTAATTATTTTATTACAAAGATAGATTGACAACGTTAAAATACAATTTAATAACTGATTAAATCACATTAATACTTATTTTTTAAATTTTCTTCATATTGTTTTCTAATAACTAATGTTTTAACTGAAGCTAGTGAATTTAAACATTCTTGATCTAACCAATAAGCAAATTCATGAGCTGAAACAACTAGCGAGAACTCCTGAAAGTTAATGATTGATGATCTGTTCAAGAATGTTGTAGGTTATACCTGTGAATAAAGATAACTGGAATACAAATTGGCGAGAATTTAACGAACTATTAATTAAAAATTTGAATGAAATGCGTAAAATACTCAATCGAAATACAGAGAGACCAAATAGAAGTGTGTAATTTGAGCGTTCAAGAAAGGTGATTCATTAACCATATTAATAAAACTAGATGACTGGTGCGAAAGTTTCGCGATTACGTAAGGTTGGTGGTTTGTAATAAGATGAAAGAAGCCTCATTTGTTTATTTGTTTAGTGTAATAAGTACTTAACAAATGTTGACATCAACGAATCAGTTTAGTAATATCTCTGTGATATGTGCTACAGCTATCTAGCGGCTTGGCTCTGAACTGTCTCATACGCTCGACATAATAGTTATTACTTTTTCCATTATTTGACAAATTCCAAAAATTTCGTTCTTAATTTTTAATGTTTCCTGAGTGGAGACATTAATCTTCTAAATGATACCTTATTTAACGATTTCGGCTAGGTGTCAAAGGAGATAAATGGCTCGTAACAAAAAAACATGTTATGTAAATAATGATACTTTTGCCCTTTAAGGATTGAATTCCAGAAAATAGATTTCTTAAAATATGATGTGACCAAAGCGGTGACCATAATCTTTAAAATAATACCTCATTTATGTATATCGGTGGGAAATCAAGGGAGATAAATGGCTCGTGACACAAAAATGCGTTGTTGAAACATTGATTCCCTTAAGGGTGGAATTCCGAAAAATTCCTCTCTTAATATATGATGTTACAAAAGCGGAGCTCTTAATCTTTAATCATTCATCGATTTCACTTAAGTATCCAGAGAGACAAATTGCTTGGGACACACAAAAAACAGCATTTAGAAATACTGACATTTTTGCGTTTTAAGGGTCGAATTTGGAAAAATTGCTTTTTTCAAATATGAAATGCTAAAAGTAGATACCATAATCTTTAAAATGATACCTCATTTATCGATTAAGTATAAAGGGAGGTAATGGCTTGTGACAAAACAAACCTTTATATGATAGTGATAGTATTGAAAAATATCATCCAGAACGTAAAATCATAACATATAAAAATACTGAAACTTAGTTCTCTCTCGAACACATCACGTCTGCTGGCCATAATGTAAGACCATCCACTACTGTCTCCCGCTTCTCGAGAAGCACCACAGGCTGCAACATTTCAACACCCCTGTGTAATATCCTGTGGCATACTACATACAGCTGCTTGACTCTGGCCCAATAAGTATTTATGATTAATTAAAGAAAATACTACGTATTGAAACCTCTAATATAAAAATACATATAACTGTACAGAGATTTACACAATCTATTTGTACAGTTACGTCATATAACGTAAATGGTAATGATTACAATACAATTCCAAAGCCAAAAACACCTATCTCCACCAAATGATAATAGAAGTAGTGACTTATTTCACAAATTTCTATCTGTACAAGCGATAGCTTCAGTGAAGATACGTAGATGATCACTGACCTACAAAGATGCTCCAAGTGACTACGATATGTCCGAACGAATTGGCGAAGCTAGTGAGCATCGCTCCCAAGGCGAACAGACAGGAGCCCGCCACAGCGACCTGCCGCATCGAGTATTTCTTCAGCAGCGGTCCAGTCAGCAGACCTTAAGGAAAATATAAACAATTCATGCTTATCGAAGAGTGATAACATATATATACTTCTGTAGTAAACAGAATGGTAGAATTATACAGGAGACAGAACTTAAGGTTCGATTTGCTAGGTATCTGCTCGGAGATACAAAAAAGAAAGTAGGCGAAATTAATTCTTTACAAATTTACAGACCCAATTTGATGCGAAGAGAGCAACTGTGGTGATGTAATATCGACCACAAGTGAACTGTCAAGCAAAGTGACATGATCTATTTATACTTAAAGCAACTGATTCGTATAATTTCTGTATTATTTGACAGTGCGGGAACTCCAAGGGACATCAATTAGAAGGTAATGACGCGTGGGCCGATGGATAATCGCTTAAGACCTTTTCCTGGTTAATGTAGGGACACGACATTTTTCGGTTTCGAGGACACTTACTTAAGTGAACAATTCTAGCGTCCCGGAAAATGAAAAAATGATAAACTACTAACGCTTCATCTATAGCTTCGCATGTGTGATCTGAGGCAACTGAGAGGGGGAAGAGAATCCGACGAGGGAGAAGCGTCACCGAGAAGGTTATTGTTTTCTTGACGTTCCTACTGGACGGTCTATGAGAGTCGTCGACTCTGTCCGGAGCCAACGGCAGAATCCGTTTGATACGTCCAAGCGTCACTGGTCATCGCGTGGAGGAGACGCTGCGGATCAACACATTGGTCCTCATGCTGTAGCCTCGACGTCAGACGCAACTTCACACCCCCACGAACTCCAAAGGACGACGCTGCTTTCGGCTTCCACCTGTAAAGTGGCTTTCGCTCACAACGAGTATTACCCAACCAGTAAATCAACCCCACATAGCTCACGCTATTGTACTGACCGGCTCATTTGTTGTAATCAATCAACGAGAGTAACATGTAATGAGTGTCTCCTGATCGCCAGTATTAATTGCGTTTCTCAGGTCCTGATTATTATTATAATTTAGCTCTTCGAGCCGTTAATATGAATCTTTTGAAGGCAGTTGTAACAGCCCTCTAAAATAAACTTGAATGGAATGGTATTTTATAGTAAGCTAGATAAATTTAATTTAATTTAATTTAATTGCAATGGAGCACACCCTCAGGTGGCAATTTCCCTAAACACTCAACTTGCCCCCATCCTGCACCCACCTACATTTGCCCTCTACAAATTTAAATTCTTTTAGCGTTTTTCGGTAAGTTATTCATCATTCCCCTTGGTAACTCATTCCAATTCCTGACATCCTTACCTAAAAAAGAAAATCTTCCCACACCCTTGTGCCCGAAATCGAGTGCCAGCTTGTGGTTATGGTCATCTTTTCCCATCCATGAACTACTTTTCATACCTACTGCAATATATTTCCATGCCTCATCGCCAGTATACGCCATGTACACTCCCATTACCCTCCTCATCTTCCTCCTGTCTTGCAATGAATCCCATTCCAGCTCCTTTATCATATCTGTCACTGATTGCATTCTGCGATAATTTCCAGAAACAAATCTAGCAGCCCTTCTTTGCACCTTCTCCAACTCCTGTATTTGATACTCAAAATGTGGGTCCCATACTACACTACCATATTCGAGCAATGAATGGTCTGACCAAAGTTTTGTAACCCAATTCATTTACTTCTCTCGTGCATCCCCTCATCACTCTCTCCAACAAGTTCAGGATCTTGAAACCTTTTCCTACCACCTGTCCAATGTGTCCTGCCCAATTAAGCTTGTTATCAAATGTAATGCCAAGATATTTACATTTCAAGTCTTCAGCAAGCAATTCTTTCCCCATCTTATATTCATAATTAACCTTTTGTTTTTTATTTGTGTATCTAATGAGCTGACTCTACTTTGCATTTATCTTCATCCCGTGTTTACCAACCTAACTAGATATCCTGTCCAGATCACCCTACAACTGTTTACAGTCCTCTATCTTTTTGATCCATTTATACAGCATTATGTCGTCTGCAATCAATCTAATTTCAGATAGTAAACAATCAACACAATTATTCATTAGAATAATGAATAGCAATGGTCCCAATACGCTACCCTGCGGCACTCCCATTTTTACTTCCACTTCCTTTGATACCGCATTTCCTACCCTAACTTTCTGTTTTCTACCTTTTAAAAATTCTTCTGCCCAGCAAATCACTTTCTCATCCACTCCAATAGTTTTTACCTTATTTACTGCCATTTTGTAGCTCACTCTGTCAAACGCCTTTGAAAGATCTAGTGCTACACTATCAATTTGGCCTCCCTTGTCCATTTCATCTGAAATATCTTTCATATATCCCACCAACTGAGATTCGCATGAATATCCTTGCCTGAACCCATGTTGCCTACTTGAAAACCACTTACGTTCCTTACATACATTTCTGATGTGGTTGCATATCAGATATGATCTTGTATGCTTGTTTTTGAAATTTACTATAAATTAATGTATATAGACTTTGTTTTATGAAAATAAATAATTTAGAGGCCATTTAATATGTTTAAGAACAGAATTGTGCAAGAAAATTGCCTAAATGTTTGTAATTCCAAGTATTAATGTAAGTTACTATGTCTAAAGGATTATTTGCTTCAGTTTAAAATGATTTCTTTGACTAATTTTGTGTTTAAGTCTCTTTAATTTGTATTTATGACTATTTTCTAATGATGGTAAATGATCATGTATTAATTCTGATTGTTATTAATATGTTTCAATTGTTAAATTATTGTTAATGTTCGAGAATTATCTGACGGAAGCTTTTGAAGTGTTCTCGAAATGTCGATGTAGCTTATATATAGCAAACATCCTAGACAGAGAAACAGTTTTTTCGGCAAAGTTTTCACCGACTCAATTTACGACGGCCAAGAACTGTATTGTCTGAGGAAGAAGTGTTGTATACAATCGCTAGGTTGTATGTATTCATGTAAACAGTATCGTTGACTTCATGTTTTATGAAAATAAAAGCAAGTTTACAGTGAACCCTATGGTGGACTGGTTAATTATCATATTAATTAATCCACGAACAATCTATTACAGTGATGTTACGCCTGTAAAATCAGTGTTTTCATCCTAACTCTCAATCAATGATGGACGCATTTGCACGTAGGATATTCGTAAAAGGCTCTCAATACATTGCCCCTATATTTATGGTTTTCATTAATGTGTCTGAGTGCTGTCGGAATAATACATTCAATGTAACTATCATATCATTTTGAAGTGTTATTCTCAATAGTTAAAATTTGAGTACAATATATATATATATATATATATATATAAACAAGACTTAAGATGAACGACAAAATTACTCAAATGGAAAGAGAACACTCGAGTGACATTATACTTAGCTGGGTACTTGGGTACTTGAACTAGCCACTAATTAGCATTAAAAAATTTACATTACGTTTCAGGCAAAACGTACAATACAAAGACAGATAAAGTTTCTAACTTGAATACCATTCTGGTACTTTATACAAGGGAAAGACTTGAACGTTTCTTGAATAAATACTGACTAAATGAATAATCGAACGTGATGTATATGGTGATTACTTACAACAACCCACACACATGGCACCTTCTCTGTCTTAGATCGCAGGCAGATGGGGGGTGGAGTATTTGTCCGAAGACCTCCAACGTCACGAAGGGGTTATATTCACTTAATTTTCGGTTTGTCTTCTTGTTTGGTGTCAATTTGTTAGGAGACTGAGCGTTCTTCTATGCCTATCGTTGCCATTTACTTAGCGTCCAAGCGAGTTGACCGCCGGGTTGTTGCATTGTCTGGTATTTTTGTAAAATGTTTCCGCAAGCTGGCGGAATCTGTCCTTCAATTTAGGTATTCCGACAGCCTCGTGGTGGAATGCATCCGTAGGGAACTGGCACGGGAGGTGGAGGGCTCTCTTTAGGGCCCTATTTTGGATAACCTGGAGCTCTCTGATTTGCCTGTCACTGGCGTATGCCCACACAGGACATCCATACTCCATAATGGGGCGTATGAGCGGTGTATATATCTTGACTCCAGTGGAAGGGGCTAGCTTGCTGTCCTTTTTTATAATAGAGTAAAGACTGTGGAGCCTGGTGCTTGCTCTCCGATGGACTTTATTGATGTGGCTACACCAGGTAGCGTGCCGTGATGAACTATGGGATTTCTCTGCCATACAGGTGAAGTGTGGAGTCAGGATGAGTTGGTTAACGGACTCCAAGTCGCTTACTTAGTATAATGGCTTGGGTCTTGGTGGGATTTATGTCAATACGCCACCTCCTAGCCCAGGCCTCCGTTACTTGGAAAACTTCCTGTAGTGGTCGGATGGCTAGTGCTCTACTGCGGCTGGAGGCCAAGTAGGCAGTGTCGTCGGTGTAGGTAGCTGTCAGAACTCCATTGCTAGTCGGTACGTCAGCGGTGCAAAGGGAGTATAGCACTGCCACAGAGCCTTGCGGGATAACTGCGTCAATGTTCCTGATAGAGGCGTAAGCCTTGTCCACCTTAATGCTGCAGGTCCGGCCGGTGAGGTAGGATTTTAGTAGCTTCACGTATGAACCCGGGATACCCTGTTTGTAGAGCTTGAGCAGGAGCCCCGAATGCCACATGGAATTAAAGACACGCGAGATGTCGAGGAGTACAATAGCGCTGTAGTTCTTGAAGTTGAAACTGTGGGTCACCGCTTCTGCTACCCGCATCAGTTGCTGGGTGGTGGAGTGACCACGTCGAAATCCTAGCTGATGATCTGGGATAACATTGGCATCATCAATGAATGCAGACAACCGTTTTAGTAGTAGCCGTTCGAACACCTTGCTAATGGCTGGGAACAAACTAATGGGCCTATAGTTCTGAGGTAGGTGTTTGTCTTTCCCGGTCTTGTGAATACCCACAATCATTGCGTGTTTCCACAATTGAGGGTAATGCTGACGTCTCAAGATGGCATTGAAGATAGCGGCGAGGTTGACAGAGGCATCTGGTGGTAGGTGCTTGAGGAGAGTGTTGCTGATCTTGTCACGCAGTGGTGCTTTATGTGGGTGCTGTTTCGACAGGTAGGTGGCTACTTCCTCCGGGGTCATGTCGTCTACTTGATGGTCATCTTCGGCGTCGAGATACACTCTCAGGCGTCGATGAACTGCAGTGATGTGGGTGGGTCCACGTTTGTTTGCGAAGGCCGAAAATTCTTCACAAAGACATCAGCCAGTCCGTTGGCCTTTTCCTCTGGGGTAACGGCTAAGCCTCTTTCGTCGTACAGTGTAGGGAGCCGCTGTCTTCTCCTGATGAGTCTTCTTGTTTGTAGCCATAGAGACCCATCCTCCGGGTGGAACATAGAGACTCTTACTTCCCACTCTTAGTTCGGATGCTGAATCAGGGAAGCTTTAATATAACTCTGCAAACGATTTAGTAGTCTTCTGGTCACCTGATTTCTCGTGAGCTTCATCTCTTTGGCAATCCGGTTTTTGTGGCGGATTTCAGCCAAGAGGTGAGGGGGGGGGGAAGCTGCGGAGTGGGAACTGGTCTAGGTATCCTGACTGAAATGGAGGCTGCGGTTGCATCTTTGACTGCTGCCTCAAAAGACTGAAGGTGACGTCAATGTTGTCAATTTTAGGTGGGTCAGCAAGATTAGTCTGTAGGTGCTCCTGGTAACGCCTCCAGTTTGTTTTGTGGTAGTTGTAAGATGGTTCATTTTGAGTTTGCCTCTAACCTCAACCTCAATCATAACGAGACATTGATCTGAGGATAGTCGTTTTATGTCTGAGGTGGCAACGTAGCCCTGGATGCCCTTAGTGATGACTTCATCTATTACATCTGGTCTGTTACCGTTGCTCGGGTAGTATGTGGGCTCTTCTGGTGCCCATACGCACTTATTTTGTCTGCTTGTGAGGCGTTGCAATACTATACCCGCTTTGTTGTTGTACCTACTATTCCAGTCGAAATGTTTAGCATTAAGGTCGCCGCCGATCAGGACTATTCCACTGACATCTGCCAGAGCCGTAAAGTCGGCTTCTTCTAGTTATCTTCGAGGTGGTCGGTAGCATGAGATGATGATTAGCTTCCCATTAGCTGTTACCACTTCAACTGCGACGGCTTCCATGTGTTGGAGGGGTGGTAGGACAATTTGATAATGAGGAATGCTGTTCTTAATTAAAACCGCGACTCCACCTCCAGCGGTGGGTCTGTCACGGTGGTAACAACTGTAATTGCCCACTGAGGTTCGCATACCGGGTTTCAAGAAAGTCTCTGACACCAGACTTATTTCAACATCTTGGTCTCGAAGGAACTGTCTAAACTCAAGCAGTTGGTTGAACATGCCATTACCATTCCAAACACAGAAAGATAAGGAGTGAATTTGCGGCTGTCTATCCATTGTGGTTGCAGTGTGCGCATTTTTGGACAGCCAAGGCTTTCGTCATCGCTGTGGTTAAATTTCCCAGCTGCTCAGTAAGAGTGCACATCATTTAAGTAATGGTCTCTAGGATGTTTGTAAGCCTCTCGATGCTTCCGTGCACCATGGCCTCGGCTTCATTTTGGTTGTACTTCTGGTTAGGAAAAAGAGTTCTTCTCTGCCTGGTGGTAATTCCATCAGGCGGTGCTGAGTCCGTTTGGTCGGCGGTATTCACAGATGCTGAGGCCTGGTTGTCACCTGGGGTTTCAGGTGGCGAAGCAGGGCTCGCAGGTGTTATGTACTGGTTCTCACCTGAGGCTACTGGTAGTGATTTCCCGGTTGTAAGTGGCGACTTTCCATCGTCTCGATTTTGTGTTTGTGTCCTTCCTGTTTTACGTTTTCTTCGAGGTTTCTTATTGGGCTGCATCTTGGTGGAATTGGGCAAGGTCTCCTCTTTGGAATTTTCAGTAGTTTGGACTTGTTCCAGAGTCTGTTCTTCAACGGTTACTTGCAAGGATTTTGATGGCGCTCGCTCTTTGGGCTGGAGTTTGGGTTTGGTTGGAGGGTAACTTATCCTTTTGCGTTGTGAGACCCCTGTGCCTTTCTCGGGCCCTCTTGTAGGCCTTGCAGCCTTTATAGCTGGCAATGTCGCCACCTCCCCAATTGGAACATTTGACAACGTCTCTTCCTTTCTGCGTGTTGCACAGATTGGAGTCATGTTGTCCCGCGCACTTCACGCAGATGGGAGGTATTTTGCTGTTTTTCGCCTGGTGGCCGAAGTGCTGGCAGTTGAAGCATTTAGTTGTGCCAGCTGTTGATCGAAGTTTCTCTGCCTGCATTGTGAGGTGGCAGATCTTATCAACCCCGAATATTCCCCAGTTTTCTGGAATGTCTGCCAGTACCACCAAGTACAGAGACATTAACACATTGCTGCCTGGGCGACGGAGTTGGGCTACATTCTGGACAGTAAAACCCATCTCGGTGAGTTCGTCTTTTAAGTCTTCTGTTGGCAGGGTTCTGGGAATACCCCTGAAGACCACTTTCAAAAGTGGCACTGATCCAATAGGGAATGTATTGTACGGGGTCCCACTTTCCTGTAGCATTCCTGTGGCGGCTGAGTAATCTTCTACTGTGGTGAAGGTAAACTTAATTTTGTCGCGGCAGGCGGTCTTGGCGGCAAAAGAACTCTTCACGACTGCATCAATTTGTCATGTAAGATCCTGTAGTTTTCTTCAAATTGGACTACAATCGGCGGAATGTGCGCCGATCTCGATTCTGTTGGTATGTTTTCTGTTGATGGTGGATCCGTCTGCAGCAGTTTGAATTTCTTGGCTTTTTCCACCGCTGAAGGATTCTGGGTTGGAGTTACAGCTTTCACAGTACGCCGCTGTTGCTCGAAGTCATCATCATTGGGTTGGTTTGACAGCGGAATGTGTTGCTGTTCATCATCTGTATCAGATCCCGTCGTCCCAGTGGCATCAGCAGGATCGGCTGTAGGAAGTCTCTGATTTTGGGGTACGTTAGCCCTTAGTGCCATCCAACCCCTACTCTTCTTGGAGGATTCATTTGACTGCCATGTAGATCTCTTCTTCATACAGGCTTGGACCATCTTCTTCGTGTGGGCTTTGCCTGTGATAGGAATTGCTGAAATGCTTTTTGAAGATGTTACCTCCACATTGGTGTCTTCGTGGTCGTCTTCAGAAAAGTTGTGGGGATGTCTGCTTGGTGCTGCATCCTGTAGGTCAGCTATTACTGGGGACGGTGAGCGTGGGAAGTCGGTGATGTCCACCGCTGTAGTGGTGCGGAGAACGTCAGCCGCTGAAAACATGTCCTGCTGCTGTGATAAACTAGCAGAGGAGAGATGTTGCTCTGGTCCCTTGTTGTCACCGTAAGGTTTTCCAGGACCAGAAGCAACCCTAAACCTTGCGCCAGGGGGTTCCACACCCTCAGGAGTGGGCCGTGTGGCGGTAAATCCCTATCATAAGGGGAGGAAGGGTCAAGGGAATCATCAAAAGAAGAAGAATCAAGAAGCAAGCTCACAATATTCTTCGCTATAAGCACACGGAGCCCGCATACGCGAGCACTAAGTGGTTAGCGTCAACAGATCTCAATGCATACGTACGCGAACGCCGGGGGCCAGCGAGTTACATACAACAACCCAACAGAACCAACCAAACTAAGTATTGTCCACATGTTCAAACGTCGTCGTCCAAGTCTTCTCTGTCTAACTGAAACTCACAACCCTTCGTTACTCACGGAATTCAACACCTGAAATCTTACTGGCATACTCTGTATACTCATAATTAGAGCTAACTGATCGTGAAAAAATGTGTTCCCGTAACCTTTCCACTCTAAATTATTTACGGGTAACGGACACAGCAGTCGCTAACCAAATCAATGTTGTAGTTAGGTTGGTCTTACAGCTTCCATCCGCACCACGGCTCCATTCAGTGCTATGCTGAACTGATATCATATGTCTCTCAATCGTTGCATTCCATGCTGCATTCCGATTGAATGAACGGATAATTTAGATCTTTTAACGGAATCATGGTGCGGGCCGATTCTGCTGATGGATTTTTTAGTAATCAGTAGCAGTGCTGGTGACTACCTATGTACGAAGATCAGCATTGAAAGCCTCATATGTTTTTATTGCCTTGTGTTCTTGTGTGGGAAACGTAACCATTTCTTCTCGGTGATAATAATACCAAGCAGGCCTCGAAATTTAATCTCCTCATCGGACAGACAAATCACTATTAAATAATTTATAACCTCTCGCTACCTATAAAACGTTAACAATATTTCGATTTAATCCTAACCCATAGTTATCGAGTTTCTTCTAGCAACGTCACTTGAAACAAAAGAACTCCGATCAAGAACCAAACATAATTTTTTTGGAACATGATTCACGTGACTAGCAGTATCCTTGATTAGGATAAACATGTATGTAACTATTGACTGTAAAACGTAAGATAACACCCGAGCCTGGCATTCCGGAGGACATGGGTTCAAATCCCCTTTCGGACATCCAGATTTCAGTTTTTCATGGGACCGATCGTGGTGGTGTAACGGTTAACGTTCTGGCCTCGCATTCGAGAGGAAAGCGGTTCGAATCCCCGTCCGGGCATCCAGATTTGGATTTTCCATGGTTTTCCAAATCACTCCCGGAAAATGCCGAGATGTTTCCTTCAAAAGGCCATGGCCGACTTCCTTCCCATTCCTTGCCCCCCCCCCCCATCTTTTCCCGTCTCTAAAGACCTCGCTGTTAATAGACGTTAAGCAGTTGGAAAAAAAAAATCCATGGACTTCCGAAATCACTTCAGGCGAATGCCGGAATGGTTTCTTCAAAAAGATATGGCAAAATTCTATCCCGTACCTTGTCTCCCAGCCTCTCCAGATTCTAATGACCTCAACGGCGACGACCACTGAGGCACGAAGCAAGAAGAAATATATATATATGCAAGGCAAAGTATAAAACTTTCACTTCTTTTATTATTATCATTATTAATTTAATTGCAATGGAGATAACGCTCCCGTGGCAATTCCCCTAGTCATCTAATTATCCCATTTTTTATTATTTTTAAAAAAAATTTCTTATGTAGCTGGAGTGTAAAATTCCACCTCCACTCACTTTTCCAATTTATAAATTTTAAATTCCTTAAGCGTTTATTGGAAACTATTCATATTTTCACTTGGTAATTCGTTCCGTCCCTGACACACTTACCAATAAATCAAAATTTTCCCACTCCTTATGCAAGAAACCGAGCGCAAGCTTGTGGTCATCGTCGCCTTTCGCCTTCCATGCAACATTCCTAATTAATTGACCAATATCAATCCAAGACCCATCACCAACTAACGCCCTGTACATTCCCAGCACTCTATTCACCCTCCTCCTTTCCTCAAATGACTCCCAATCCAGCTCCTTTATCATGTTAGTTACTGAATGGGTCCTGCGATAATTTTCACAAACAAATCCAGCTGCACCTCTTTGAACGCCCTCCAACTCCTGTATTTGATAAACATAATGTGTGTTCCAAACTACACCACTATATTCAAACAATGATCTGACCAAAATTTTGTAACCGAATTCCCTAACATCTGTGGTACATCCTCTCATAACCCTAACCAATAAATGAAGAATTTTGCAACCTTTTCCTACCACCTGCCCAGTTAAGTTTGTTATCAAATGTTATGCCAAGATCCCAGTAGTGAAGAGATTCTTTAGAAAAATTAGTAGAAGGAAGAAGCCATGCACACGGAAAATGGAAGTGGGAATTTTTCTAAATGATGATATGAATCTGCGAACAAATGTTTACTTAAAAAACAAAATGTAAAGAAATACAAAGAAACTTATAGTATAACAGTGACGTTAGCAGGCAAAAGTTGTAGGTAAGAAAGGAAAACAATAGAGTTAGAATACAGCAAGGCAGCAGAATAAACCTGACACAACAACAACAAACAGAGAAGCTAAAGACGGATTAGAGAAGAACATTGTTGATGAAGGTGGAATACAGAATGATACAGCTAGAATATACGAGCTATCAGGCGAAATTCTTCTGGGGCGACGGAAGCTGACAGGCAGAGAAAAGATTGAACTGTGTAAGGTTGCTGTTGAGTCATGTCAACGAACTAGTTATGAAATATTACCCGTTGATTTGAGGGTTCTAATTCTCCTTATATGAGATAAGCAAGAACAAAAATGCTTTGAGGTTTAATAAACTTGTAAGTTACAAGTGACAAATTTGCTATTACATCCCACTGATGTTGTTAACTTTCACAGTAGTGATAATAAGGGAACTATAAATGACAAAACTCCAGATGCTTTTTAATTTAAATTTATTAAAGACCCATTTTCCAAATAAAGATCTGACTTTTTACCAAGGCACATTTCACAACGAAACTAGTGTAACTTCGTCTTAGAAATGTTCCAAGCAACTCTCCTGGTGCTAACAGAGTGACATTTTATAAACAACAGAGAGAAGATTCTTAACAGAGTCATGCCAAGCAATGGAACATATGATCGGTAACGATTATTAAAAAAACCTATTTACTGAAAACTACTTGGAATTAAATAGAAATAATCTTAGACGAAACTATAAACAAAGCTTAATTATGAAAGGGTGGACACTACAGTGAGGACAGCAAAAGACGAACACAACACCATCCATACCCGAGGCCAGACTCGAACAGGGGGCCCTTGCAACGGGAGGCCAGCGTGCTAGCCACTACACTGATAGGGCCAGCAGAACCACTATTTCTTCGAGAGTGTCCACAGAACAACACGATCCCCTCCACTCAGTTGTGCTCGTGCCTTCAGAGGTCTTCTCCTCATCGATGAGGTAATATCACCGATTGCATTGCATAATCCGGCCACAACAAACAATGCCCGCAATAGATCGTCCAGTCATAACAAAAACAAGTTTCTCATTGCTCAAAGCCCATTTTCTTTGTCACTTGTTGTATGATTTCAAGGAACAGAACTATTTGATTTGATGTCTTTAAATAAATCCCTGAGATGTGAGTACATATTTTATTCATTTTTAATCCCAGTCCAGTCATTGCCTGCCATGTAGAGAACGCTAATTTTATATTAAAATCAACATTAAATCTTTATCTATTAATAAGGAAACTTAAATTACGGTATGGCATTCAGCAGTCATGGATAAGGATTGGAAAGAAATTGCGAAGGATATATAAAAGGCAGAAAGATCAAGCAAATGATTTGATGATAAAATTAGAACTGCCATGCAGCGATAGTGGAGGGGGGGGGGGAATATCAGAGCTTTTTTTTTTTTTAATGGCTTTCGGCTGCTGAGGCCATACAGCCAGCTCGATGTGAATAAGTCATCATGCAGTGTTTATATTCAGTATCATGTAAGTATGGACACCACAAGACGGACAGGACATTCACACAGACACACAACACTTAACATCCATGCCCGCGGCCGGATTCGAACCGGCGACCTTCGGCACGCGGAGCTAGCACTCTAGCCCCTGCGCTACCGAGGCCGGCCTATCAGAGCTGGAACTTCCCTACTTCAATAGATATGGAAACAGATCCCGAAGGTGGACGGATCTTGGTGGATTAAAAACAGCGTGACTGGTATCCACTTTAATAAAATGCGTTGAGCCGGGAGACTGCGCTCACCTTAGTAGCTCGGCAAGATTCGTCGAGACACGATAATGCCCGAAGTGTTAGTAAATTAACTGCCACCAAAGCGCTGCCTGGCTAACCGGAAATTTCAAATCAATAACTGCATTTGTTTTTATTCCACTTATATTGTTAAAAGGAAGTCTAAATTCGTAATAAATAATCGAATTTAATTTTATTTGCGCTTACATTGTTAGAAGAAAGTGCAACTTCGGTGCATGTTGTGAAGCACAGATAAAAATTATAGTGCGAGGCAGAGATATAAAAAATTATAAAGTGACGTTCTATTAAATTTATTATGTTGCGTTTTGTTTATTTCCTGCGACTTAACGAAAGGGTATCCGATTTTTACGCTGTATTATTTGTAGCAATTACTGGAACGAAGTGACACAATAAACTAAGAATTTGCTGTCAAAAGATAAGAAGCAGTGAAATTTATTACAACCTATAGAAAGTTTACACTAAACGTCGGTAATTTCGAAATATATGAAATAAACAGTAATAATTAGTTTTAGAGATTATACTTCACATAGAAAGTCTTTCATAACATTAACAATTTCTATCATCAATAAGAAAATTAAAATAAATCATTATTCGTTTTTCCTTACAAGCTTTGCCAGAACAAATTTATACTACCGCCATAGACAATACCCGCAAATTTTGATAAGCGTCTGAACTAGATGGTTTTATAGAGGAATTGTGGGTATCTGATGAAGAATGTACTTTTCCAATACAAAATTTGATAACGCCGTAAATATCATACAGATATACTTGTATTGGAAGAAGAGATATCGCGGCCTTCTGGCCAAGATAAATTTCTCATTAGGTTGAACTGTGTGTAACTTCCTACTCAGCGAGAAGAATGTAAACGAAACGCGATAAGATTCAAGCAGTTTCTTGCTGTCATGCTAACTGAATGAGGTTTAAACAGTTCTTCAAGAATCTTGTACAAATTTCTATGTTGTCTGGTAGGAGTAATTGAAACATTATTTGTCAACAAGTAAGCTCACTAACTTATATTAAGATTTACTAGAAAGTTAGGATTTAATACAGGTTTTTATTGTAAACTTGTTTTGAAACGTTTATTTCTGTTTAACGCTCTTAGTTTTGGTGTAAGTTATACGTAACTTTCATCCCATAACTTAACTAATTTTTCTAACTCATCTTTGAGTGCCGTTATTTAAGGATGCGTTAACCGAGATCATTACAACTTTTAATTATGATAATCAGGAGTACCGTTTTAATTTTCATCGCAATCCTATAAATTGCATCATTAGTGCTTTCTCGTATTATCTATTGACAAAAGTTGTTGTCAGCAAGCTAATTTAAACTATTTACATACAAGAGTCATCGCATAGGAAACATATTTCAAACATTTCTATCTAGAAATTAATACAGCCCTAATGTCATTAAAAATTTCTGTAGTTCAACTGTGTCAGGATGTAGATGAAATTAGTTTAGTATTTAGATGGTGAATTTCTCTTCTAATTCCTAATTTATCAACTTTTGAGTTGAAATTTAAACGCTTGCTGAGGCCATGATATCGCAGGACAAACTTCACTGTACGAATCAAACCCTCTTTTTTCTTCCACCATCGGACAAAGTTTCAGGCATTATATTTTCGATTTTTAGGAAAATATTTGAAACTGCTGATACCCGCGACTTTGTACACGTGGATTAAGAATTTAGCTGCAAGAATTGAATATACAAAGCTGTCGGTACCATAGGATTGTTCCCTAACAACACCGAGTCGGCATAATATGACAGGAAAGCCATCACTATATCTTTCTACCGACGAACCTATATCATGAAGAGAACGAATTTCCAACAATTTTAAAAACAGAAAAACAAGGTGCGGGGATGTGTGTGTGTGTGTGTGTGGGGGGGGGGGGGGGTTAACGAAGGGCAGCTTTATTTCAGATTAGTCTTTTCTTCACCATGAGCATCCGATTGTTGGGTTCTAATAACTTTAGCTACCACCTTAGGCTAGGTTTACGACCACAAGGCATATCAAAAAGGAAGACAAAATAAACTGGTGCAAGAAAATTTAAGCAGACACAACATGTCGGTTAGCCTGAGCTCGGATGTTGCGGTTATTTACATAACACCTGTAAAAGTTTGCTGATACACGACATTTTTAGTTTTTCCTTGTGTTGCGTAAATCCAAAATTGACTTGGCGTCCCCACCCTTGAGCAGGCTAAGTATTGTAACGGGACGTTATCACGCCACGCTACAATTTATATTTTTGTTAAATTGTTTTTAATTTTAATTTTTATTCAGATTAAATTAAATTAAAATTAATCTCGGGCAGCCAAAAGTTGTATATGATTAAATAAATATGCAAGGGTATTTCATTTGAGAGGGCTCAGCGAAAAATGTGTGAGCGTAAGATCGCACATCTCAGGCTAGGGACGGAAGTGAAACGGTAATTCCCAGTGAACGGACACAATGGGGCCGCCTCGCTGACGCCACCCAAGGCCAGTCAGAAACCCCAATGGTTCGCACAGCAAACATGTGAAGGGCAGCCTCCCCGTCCCCATCAAGGATGGACGCGGAGGGGACGCTGGCAAAATGCCGCGAATCTGAGTGTGCAACGATACCACGTGATTTCCAACCTGCCTATGAAAATCATCGACAGGGTCTTCACAAGTTAATTCAGGGTTTATTCTTTTCTGCCCGGCATGTTCTTTCGCCGAGAGGGACGCCATCGCCTTCCGAGAGGAGGAACTTACTTCTCGCCAGACCACGGTCTGGGACAGTCGATACTACTTCAGGCTGGGCTGCGGTTGTGCTTGGTCAGTACAGTGACCTGCCTATAATCACTGGCTGGTGATCTTTCTATCGCGCTGGGCTGATAGTACGACGGACTTCAGTGCTGCTGCCTATGCTATGGTAAAGTGTTAACGCCAGGTCTTGCATCGTTGTGTTCTTATGAGACTGCGAATGACCCGTAAACGACTTGAGAAAGAGACTTGTGTTCTTTAAGCAAATTTGACCCTGAGCTAGCCGACATTTTGTTGAACATTGTGGGAGCCTTTGCATATCGCGAGTTCCTTGTTTTCTCTTTGTTATTTAACGGCGCCCGAGACGCATGTTCATTTCATGTATTCATTTTGATTGCTGACTGTTTTTGTTGTAGCATATTGAGAACATTGTTCCCGCTTACTAACTTTAACTTCGTCAGAAGATTTTCAATTAAAGTAAGAATTCATATAATTGTTTGCTTGAATAAATCGGCCAGTTGTAATCGCTAGGCTTGCATAGATATCTTAGTGATTATTGTATTAATGGTAACGTTAAATATGCCTAGCGGTGTAGTAGCCAAATGAATATAATAAATTATCTATGTCAGTTTCATTGAGATCTGGCAAGGTTAAGATTCTTGCCAACCCAATAATTGATTATTATAAATAATTATAAATTCATAACCCCCCCCCCTCACTTATTCCTGCACTCCCACTACAGTATAGCTGGCCATGTGAAAAGCACGGTGTATTCAAGTTTATGCCGGCGATGTTGAGCGATTGTCCCTGAGTTTTATTAATAGTCATTGCATAAACAAATCGAACGGGGAATTGCAATCTTTTAAAATCAAATAGCAAATCATTGGTGCCGGGTATCATAGGAATGAGTGGTATAAAAACGTCATCTTCCTTAACATTTCCGGTAATTATTGTTGCTTCAATGAATTCGGAAGCAATGTTTTAACGGAAAGTCTCGTCCGTTGCACAGCCTGGGATGGTCAATGTTGCGCAAAAGAATTATTGGGCAGCCAATTTTCAAATTTAGTTTGAGTGGAGGCATTCCGGGCGGTTCCAATGAATTCAGAAGTTCCGTGGGGTAAAATACAGCTTGTTCAATATAAACCACGGTGTCGATGGAGATCATTTTAATTACAAATTTCTCGGGTCCTAATTGCCCGATTTGAACCGGACAACTTCGATTCGACGGGATTTTTTTCAATCAAATATATACAGTATTTTTCTCCTTGTTACAAAGGATAAGTGTGCAATGTTTCATCGAGATCGGATGAAATCTGTGGAGTTGTATGAAGAACAAACAAACATACATACATACATTCATCTTTATATATATAGATAGTGTCATTGTGCGCAAATGTACTAAACACTAACTTCGAAAAAACAGGTAAAGGCAAGATGTTATCGTAGATAATAGAGCCCCGAGTACTGAAGTCTTTGAACAATTCTATAGGTCAGTATAATAGAACCATTTCTTTTGTTGAAGTTCATAAAAGTTGTTGACTGGATACCGAAGGCGCGAAACTAATGTATATATGAAATATGGGATCCATTCACTTTTGAGAAAAAATAAGCTTTTTGACGTAACGGTGCAAAACAGCATAAAGTAAAATTCACTGAGGAATCACATGACAGCAAACAAAACTTTACTGTTATTGACAGGGCGATTTAGGAAAAGCTAGCTATCATATAAAGAACCAATTGCAATGTTTGACGCTTGAAAGTATTGAAAACGTGCATGAAGGAATTGATAGGAGTCCGTATCAGAGGGAAGAATTTCTGCTCAAATTTTCTACTAAATATGTGATCAACGACATTCATTTCAGTGTATTATGAAACATTCTTGATTCAAGTTCTTACCGAGCAATCGTAAAAGAGATTAAATTGGAAAAAATGAGATATCTGTCGCTATTATCAGTCTCTCGAGTCGTTCGAAGCAATATTGCGTTTCTTCCTATCCTGTATTAAGCTATTTATCTCGAAGTACACTTAGAAATTAAATACTCAGTTATCTGCTCCACATATTATAACTTAATCTTCTTTTACATTTCTTGCCTTCGTCTGTTCCTTCATTAACAAATTAATCCGTTCCACATTTCCCCAACTATGAACCACATCTTTTCGGTTTGTAATGTCCAGCCTCTGCTATTTTCAATATTTTGTCGCCTCTCAATATATTTCGCTCAGCCGGTTTTGTGAGACGGCGGAGTGTGGAATTCCAGCGAGGCGGCAGGTTGACAGCGTGGCTAAATCCTTTGTCAGTTGGACCCAGGTATAGAGGACCCCCGCCCCCGGGAGACGGGAGGGGGTGAGTGGACATGCAGTAGCGAGAGACACTTGGGGTTAAGATCCCGCATTGTACGCACGTGTGTTGTATACTGGATTACCGGGTGGATCCCGGAAGACCACGCACGTCTGGTGTGTGCGTGTGGACAACAACGTGGACGCCACGTTTTGTCACGGCATAGTGCTGTCGTGATTGTTTTTCTACGTGTGGGAAACGTTCCAAGGAACGTCTGTTTCGAAGGAGACCGCTCCAGTTTGTAGCATGCAGCCACCGTCTCGACGAAACTGATAAGTCACAATTTAATTTGAGTCTTTTAGCCCCATTTTCTTGGCAGTGAAACACTATTGAACTGATCGACGCTAGCCGGGAACAATTTAAGAATTAAAAGCATTACATTTGCTGGCTGAGTCCATTTTTTTGATGTAATGTTAAACAACTTGTATTTTTTTGTGTTTTAGTTTATGAATGTAACATTTCCCTTTTTTGTAATTAGAGGGTGTCATTTAAATTTTTGGTATGTTTTTTTGCAATTAAAAAAATGTTAAAACAACTTTTCTTTTTTTGTTAATAATTAAATCTTTCATCTCATGCCATTAAAAAAATGTTTTTCTCGGCATAACGAACCCAGACATTTCAGGTTGTTTTTGTAACAGCATTCCACAAATGTCTTTATTCATTCATCATTTCCAAAACTAGTATATTTCGTATTTTACCAGTCCACATTATCTACAATAACCTTCCATGTGACGAAACGCTTCTAATAATTGGTGTGCTTCACATACATTGCAACAGACAATTCTTTCTGAGTCTCAAGTTTATGTTTGATACTAAAAGATTTCTCTTCCTGAAGAGGTAGGTTTTCGTTGGTTCTATTTTGTTTTTGATAATGTTGCTGCTACACAACCGGTTTTAAATACACTTGCTAGGTAACAGAAATCTCTAACTTCATCTACTAACCGAATCAGAATTTTTGTTTTCTATTGTTCTGATTGTTATTTCTGTTAATCGTCATGACTTTTTCAAAGATTTGTCTTTACTTCAAATACTTCAAAACAATCGCAGCACACTAACGCTTGAACGTTTACACTGATTATTATTATTATTTATTCTTTCATTTCTTTGATTAACATCTCTACATAGCAGTTTAGTATTAGTGGAGACAGAGTATAGCAGTTTTATATAATCTTTGTCTATCTTTGTAGCTTTAAGACATTGGATGGAGAAGGAAGGACCAAGGCATAATCTACATCCCAATTTAGTAAATTAAATTAAATCTGACTCTCTGCTTCACTAGAGCCATCTGATTCTTGTTCAGATTATAAATTAGGCCTATGACCTTAACATCATTCTGTTCGGACCAACCTATAGATGTAAGGATCATCTTCAAATTTTCTTTAAAAAGCAAAGATATTACAAGCATTTAAACGAAAGAATTTACCTATTTATAAAACTAGTAACTCAAACACACTAATCAGTACTAACGTTTAAAGGAAAGATGTTTATTTACGATTTGAAATCACACAGAACTTCCGGGTGGGAACATGGAAGGATTTAAAAAAAAAAAAAACCTGAAATTGGTTTCTGTCACTTTTCTAACTGCGATGGTATACTTAAATTCACCAATATAAAATTATGTTTCTATCTGGGCGTGATGCTTCCTACATTCTTGCCAGTAATAAGAGACTGGAAAAAATTGGAAAGCAACAACACCGGTAGTTAAGATTTTACACTCGAGATTTATGGCTCCTCGATGACAAGGTAATTAGAGTCGTGAGAGAATGGCACAAAAGGCACGGTTAGGAAATCGGTTTGTCTTGGAATCATTTGGAAAATAGCGAAACACTGAAACAACGAAACCTCAAATAGGATTCAATCTAGTGTAATTTGTAACACTAGCCAGGAATGTTACGTCTCACCCGCCACTTAGTTCAACCTCCTCAAGGGCAAATATTGACAATGGAAACACCCCGCCACGCCGGTGCTGAAATGCATGAGATGAAGATATCTCATTGAATCATTGAAGATACTCAAAGGTAGCTATGGCTAGGCCAGGGATAGGAGAAAACAGAAGTTGAACTATCTCGGGAAGCAGAGACAGCAACCAGTTTCTTCTCGAGTCAACAACTTTTAACTCTGAAAGACTGCCTTAGGATGACAGAACAGGTAGAAATATTAATGCTCACTGACAGGGTACAAGGACTCACCGGAGAAGTTTGTGACGGCGTTCATGACGTTCATGAGGACGGCAGCGCTGGTGGTCTGGTGGCCCATGGACAGCAGCTTCTCGCCGAATATCAGGCTGAACACAGAGATCATCGACTGGGCCGTCATCTGGAACAATGCGCCATCACCATATCGTATTTCGTGCGGTACAGGTATTCAAATTTTATTTATTTTTATTATTTGACGACTTTGGCCATCAGGCAAATACATCTAATAACTGTAACATCGGGAGTACAACTGAGTATTATACCTTTAATTTTTATAACAAATTTATGTATTGCTACCTGCTTACTTTGTGTAGATAAAGTTGCAACAGGCCTACTATTCCTTCAATTTTAAGTCAAATTTCTGTAAGATCCTTTCTTAACTCATTGTAATGCTTGCATCTCAGTAAGTAGTGGTTGCAGTTTTGGCACCTCGGAGTATCAATCATCTTAACATGGACATTCTCTCTCTCAAGATCGCGTGTCCTGTTCGCAGTCTACTCATCATCGTTATCTCGTTCTGGGGCGTGCCATGGTATATAATCTGCTGCTCCTGAATACGCTCTTAGTCCAGTAACGGGCTCTCACAAACATTATATCACGTAGAATTTTTTGTTCTTATTTTGTATTTATTGGTGGGAGTATAGTACAGAAACCATGTTTTCGACCTCCAATATCCTTGGCACAATTTTCTGTAGCCAAAAAACATCAAAATTTTGGTATTTTTTCCAGTTTTTCGTCTATAACTCCTTCCTGTTGAGTCCTAGCAGGAAACACTCTATTTCCAATTTGAAAGAGGACAAAATTTCCTACAACTTTCGTAGTACAAACTTTTTTCTAAACTCAAAACTAAACGAGTTGCAGTTCGTTGAAAATCAGCCAAATTTCACACTTTTCCTAAAAGTAGGATTTTTAACCTACTTTGCCGCTCAAAATGACCTGATACACCCGTACATATAACTGATATATATATATATATTATTTTTAACAAAACTGTTTCATCACACCCAGAGTGGTTGCATGGGGAGTTACAGACTGGTATGAAGTCCTAGAAACTTCCAGTGTTGTTTTATGGAAAAACATCCCATAGTTGGTACAACTAACCCCGAGGATGCCGTCCAACAAATGATCTATGGGCGAAAGCGAGATTCGACAATACGAAAACAATATTGAGAAATTCGTTATGTGTTATTGAAAATGTATTTTCTGGTCCTGATACGAAGGAAGCACAGAAGGAAATAGTCTCTCCTAATTGTTTCGCTGCGTAGTTTATTTGGCTCTGAAAACTACTCAAAGGAATGTGCTATGCACGCCGCGGATCATTAGGTTTTTTTTTTTTTTTTTTTTTTTTTTTTTTTTAATGGATTTCGGCTGCTGAGGCCATACAGCCAGCTCAATGTGAATAAGTCATCATGCAGTGTTTATATTCAGTATCTTGTAAGTATGGACACCACAGGACAGACAGGACATTTACACAGACACACAACACGTAACATCCATGCCCGCGGCCGGATTCGAACCGGCGACCTTCGGCACGCGGAGCTAGCACTCTAGCCCCTGCGCTACCGAGGCCGGCCAAATGGATCATTAGTTCTGGCACTATATCTATCAACAATAATGTCCATTCTTGTGGTTTGACCAGTGCCTCGACAGGCCCAAATACAATGGTCATCCGAGTGCTTGGGGGGGGGGGGGGGGGGGAACGCGGATTCGTCACCGCATACAATATACGGCTATCATATATTCGTCCATGCCATCCACTCACAACAAAACTTTAAACGATGTCATCAGTAAGGGAAGTCCAGAGTACTTGTCTTCGGCAGGTCGCGGGTGGAAATAGTGATCTCCACTTACGCCTCTGTATGGTGAATGGATGGTACTCTGCCACAGTTCACGCTCATCAATGAAAAAACAGTTAACGTTCTGGTATTCTTCCTGGCTGGTCCAGAGGCTTCCCAACATCTGTTTCCTCATTTATTCGATCATCGTTGCAAAATATAGTATAATGGCCCATATGACTAGCACTTCGATGAAACGACCACATTCGGACTTCCGAAGATCAACGATCTTCACTCTCTCAACTTCTGTACGTCGCCGGCCTCGGTAGCGTAGTGGCTAGAGTGCTAGCTCCGCGTGCCGAAGGCCGCCGGTTCGAATCCGGCCGCGGGCATGGATGTTAAGTGTTGTGTGAATGTCCTGTCCGTCCTGTGGCGTCCATAAACTGAAAGCAATTATAATTACCTTGAGCTGGCTGTATGGCCTCCGTTGCCAAATGCCATTAAAAAAAAAAAGAATGAAGTCAGTTGCAATTTTACCCGTGATTGTGCTGTGTCCCTTTTGGATCATTTGTTCTGGGTGCGACATTTAATGGCAATCAGCGAATTTTTCCATTTTCAACATCACAGAAACATTGATTTAAGTTTATGTCTCAAATCAAATTTAATTTTACAAAATTCAACTTGTGTTGTGCACTTACAATCATGAATTGAAATTTTGCTAACAGTGCATTACTTAATTACTGAGAGAACAGAAAATTAATATCATAATGAAGCATTGCAAGTATATTTATACCTTAACCGTAAATGACATAATACAACACGTTTTTCAGATAACCATGGACACATTCTACTGGTATCTTAATGTCTTAATTATCTACTTTTCTTTATCATCCTAATCTTACTAGTGTGTCCCACATGAAGGTCGGGAAACATTTATATCTCCTAACGCTACATTTAAATCTGAAAAAAACCTTCCTATGTGTGAAATACGCTGAGATCACTGTCTTGTTTTTCATGTAAATTTTTAGGTCCCTAACTCCCATGTTAACTAGTTTAATAACCAGCAAGATAGTTACAAATCGCGTTATTTGAACAGCGTAACTGTTTGCCAAGCTAATGATTGAATCAACCACGTTCGCTATGCTTATGGCAGATGGAATGCCCCGAATACTCGATAATATACGATATTGACACATACAGATTCTGTTATCTCTTTTCCTTTAATACAAGCAATTAAGATTTAAAATCATATTAATGAAAATTTTTTGGTTACTTGAGGGAAGCGTGCGGAAATTTTTTTGTCCATGACTCATGTGAAGTGTCAGAACGACAAGCAGCTGGCAGAAAGAATTCAGGGCGAGTGTTTAACCTCAGGATAAGGTTTCGAATGTCTCAAGAATTTCTTTTCGTGTTTCATAACTGTTTGTGCTGTGTCCATTTCTACCAAACGAGACGAAAGCAATTGCCAAACAGGTTTAGTCTTCCCATAAGATCGAAATTGTGTGGAGAACTGCTAAACGGCATCTGTCCGTTATTATTAACTGTCGCATCGTAATCGAAAGTGATTGACTTACCAACTGCCATAACATTAACAAACGACCAGCGAAATCGTTACTACTAACCACCACGCATGATTCTTCTTACGATGAAGTGTGAATGCTGATGGGTGTTCCTATTCTCTCAATTATAGGTATTAGTCTTAGGTGTAAAACAGACGAGGCGATTTCTTCCACGCTGCGGTCGGGTCGATGATCGACTCCATGAATGTTCCAACGTAATTCAATGCGACAATACAGACAACCGCGGCTTGGAGGCGGAGCAGCCCAGCTACTAAAGAAAATGAATCTGAAATTGAGATTTTATCCCTTTTTTGTATCACTGCAATTTAGTTAATATAAAATACGCTATATGCAATTTAATTAAATAAATAATGAAAATTCAAATTTAATTTTTTATTTTTGCAATTATGGTAATAATTTCCCGATTTCATATTCTTTTAATATTGCACTTTATAGTTTTTGGATTTTAATATTTTTCTATCGATCCAGCACCGAAACTTTATATAAACTTTTATCTTAATCTGTACTTTCAAACCAAAAAAAAATCATTGTGAGTGTCTGATTGGTTCCAAGGAATGTGGCAAACATATTTTTTATTACTAGCACTCTCATATTTTTAATTTTACTAGGGAAAAATTAATGATATTGTTTCAAAAATTGTGATATCGACTTTTTTCTTCTCCTGTTCCACCATTGGCGCCGCAACCATAGAAGCATTTCACTCTCGTCTTCAATACCCACTGTTTCACAAGAAATTGAACTATACGCGTCATATCGACGATCCGCATGTTGGTCAAGGCAGCAACCGCCTCGTCTGTTTTAGCCCTAAATCCACGATATGCATTTTTTCAAGGGCTTCACTACGTATTGAAGTAATTTTCGAAGTTCAGGAAATTTAGGAATTTCATTGTTAAAAAAAAGCCTAAGAAATTAACGTGTAGGATTTTTACCAACCCCATTCTGTTCATAGTAACGGAAACGTCATTTTATCACATCGTAAGTTGATAGATCAGTTTTACTACCTCAGATTGAAAGAAAAATCTAAAGCTGACGAGTAAATATCTCAAGAAGTATTTCGAACTACCAAGAAACTTTAGCCAACAATGTTTCATATGAAATAAAAGCTAGGAAAATCCATCACAGGGGAAACCGTCTAGTCCTGCGCCTGCTAAATGCTCTTTTAAGTAATGGTTTGATTATCAAAGTGGTTCTGTGACCAACGTACTCGTATAAATAGCTCTTATACTTACTCAAATATGAAACAAAATTGTTGAATTATGGGTTCTGAAAACTCAAGAATAACTAATAATTTCATCTTCGTTAAGGTGATATCCCATTAGGGACCATCCACAAATTACGTCACACGAATTTCATGATTTTTTGACCCCTCCCTCCCCCATGTCACAGGTTGTCACATTTGTGGTACTCCCCCTCCCCTGGTGTGGCGTCACATATTTTACAATTTTAAATTTATAAATTAAAACAGCACTTCCAAACTAAATTATGTATTTCTAGTTAAAAAATCATATCAACAATAAATCAAACATTTAAGAAAATATAAAAAAACATAAAAAATCGAATTAATGATACAAAATCGAGTCATCATATCCATGGATTTTGAACCCATTCCTTGATACTGTATATTATTGGCATAATAGTCACTTCATTCCTGATTTCGATAGTGTTGGGAACATTCGATGTGTCAACATGATCTTCATCTTCCGCCACGAGCCAAAAAGTGAAACAAATTATGCATGTGATGTAACAAAGTTTATGCTCAAGGTTTGACGTAATTTGTGGATGGCCCCCTATGGGGCGAAGTACTTACGCTGTTGAGGACAACCCCCAGAACCACCATCCATCCCCAGCCGCCATCTGGTGGCACCAGCTCGTATTCCTCTGTCATCTATAGAGGGAGGAACTGTTGACAACACAGTGAAAGTGAGGTACTGCAGTTAGTTATTAGCTACACTCATTTGCAGATTAATATATTCAAAAAGGGATGATTGTCGATAGCAGATACATATAAGCAGTGGAGTTAATTTATATCACCAAGCAATAAGCATTACACTTGCTAAGGTTAATATAAAAATGTAGTAACAGTTCTTGAATATGTGGGTTTATTTGATATTTTGGAGAAGCTCAATTGGTAATCAATGTCCAATATGACAAAAAAATCAGGTTGCTGGGGTTGAAATTAAAACAGGCTGAACTATCATTTATGTGAAAGTCAGACCTCAAATTTCATTGTTAACAGTATAATTACATCTGTTTCTTGGCTCTCCGGATGATGCCGTATCATGATGTGTTCAACCGGCGTTTCTACTATCCTACTGCGGTCTCCTTCTAGGGCATAACGTAGTAGGATGGTAGAACCGTCGGTTGCAGACATCATGATGCGGCATCACCCGGAAAGCCAATAAACAACTAACTCTGGACGCGGATGCCTACAATTACAGTATAATTACATGTTGAACTTATACTGAACTGAAAATCACAATGGTAGTTATTATAGATAGCGTAATAAACGACATACCAATGTGGGGTTCTGACGTGGTGTGTTTCGACTGGGTGATCTCTTCAGGCAGTTTCTCCTGAGCCACTTGTTGGTTATGTCAGGTCAAACGGTGCGCTTCCGTTGCCATATCACGAGCAAAAGGTATTCATGAAACTTCCGTTCACTAACTAATCCTCAGCGTATGCCATTTATAACCTGCTTGCCATGCTGGCAATATGAAACTACTTACTGAAAGCATTTCACAATCAAGGCTTATCGCAACCAGTGATAATTATACTTGAGTGAGCTATCCACGAGCATGAGTTTACAAAATCAGTCGTTCCTGTACAACCTCGAGTGGTACCACTTTAACCTCTCTAGCGTAAACCGCATTATTATTATTATTTTACTTGTGGCTTTACGCCTCGTCGCCGTCGAGGTCATTAGAGGAGGTATGGGACTGGGGACAAGGAACGGGAAGGTATTCAGCCATGGCCTTTTGAAGGAAGCATCCCGGCATTCACCTGGAGTGATTTGGGGAAACCATGGAAAACCCAAATCTGGATGCCCGAACGGGGATTCGAAAGGACGTCCTCCCGAATGCGAGGCCAGAGCATTATTATTACAGGAGTTGAGTCAAATGGCTCCTACTGAAACTGCGAGTGGCAGAAATTAAAAGAGTTATATCTTTTAAAACGTTATATGTTAAGAATGTGAATATCTTGCAATTCAAACGTCAAGCGAATTATGCCGTAAGCTATTATGTTGTAGATATCTTAATGACCGAGTTTTATCGTAGCAGATACAAGGAATCAGATTATGTTTCAGAGAAGATGATTTGACGATGTTTGAGATCAGATTTAAAATTGGTTTTTTAATCGTTAGCAGACAATTTCCATTGCCATGTGTGCTCTCATGTTATTTATGTGTCCTATTGTATTTAGAAATTTGTGTTTTACTTATAACCTATACTGGAGCTGTAACACACATACCTAACATTCCAACAGGGTACGTGTCGCAGAAAATAATCACACAGCAACATTTTTTAAGAATCAGTCAGTTTAATTGATAATTTGTAATTCCCGTCCTATGAACACTATTTCTATTTGAACGGAATGCAGATGAATTTCAAGATTTTACTATCAATTTCGCCCAAACTAAGTGTAGTTTCAAAATAAGTGTGCTAAGAGTTCTTGGTGGATGTTACGACGTTTTCGATAACTACAAAAGCTGAAAAGCGTCGAAAGCGAAGAGGATTATTCAGTATTCGAAAGCAAATTATCTTAAGTTCCACTCCCTCAGTCAGAAATTAGGTTGATGCACCTAATTAAAAAAAAAGTGTCAACTTTTGATATGTTTTCTTTTGGTTACGATTTATTGTCTTTGTGTGGTTCTATACGTTCAGAGTTCAGTAATGGAAGTACGGTAAAGGCCAAATAGATGTCTAGAGTTCCTACACATACAGTTGGTAATAAAACAAATCTTGACTTTTTCTGCTTATTCTAAGATACACGGTTATCACATCTCTCTATAAACCGTATTAATCTGCTTCCAATTACATATCAATTCAAGATATAGGTACTTCAAATGTGAACGATTGCTCCATTTGTGATTCACAAGCTGTCTCTGTTAAGCGGGATCTGAAACTTGTGCTGTTAATATGTAGATGAACTATTAAAGAAATATGGGTTTGATGCGTAAAATCAAATGAGCAATCCTGTTTTTCAGTTTACCTGGATTTCCTCATCCACCTTTGAATTATGTTGTACGTAATGCTTTAAATACGTTTGAGAACGTCATTTGTTATTACCTCTCCCTCATACTGCCACTTATTGGGAACATTAATGTTTCTTGAAGAGTCGCAAACACACTACAGCATTGTTCACGTGGTTTCTCTGTAAGAAATATTTAACCGGTGTTGCCATGTTGCTTTATTTGCATGTATATAATCTGTGATTTAAACTCCCAAAAATTGTCTCAGGATCTGATATATCATCACCGTGCTTATAGTCGACTGCGAAAAGTCTCCACCAATCGGTAAACAATTTCGTCTGGACTCATAAACCTGACGATTGAGTTTCTCTCCGGTTTCGCAATGTGCCTCTATCGTAGCCGCCTAATCTGACCTGATGATCGTGGATGGTATAAGGGACCTACAGTTTAACGTAGAATACTAACCTCGGAACCACCAAGCATCTTTACATTAGCAAAACAATATTTTGCTGGATATGAAGGCCAATTTTAATGCCACTGTATATTCTATCCGAGACCGGTTACGCTCCGTGGACTAGTCACGTGCCTTATCCTACTGAACCACGTACAGTATTAAATGGATATACAATTAAATGTACGTATAAAAATTCAAAAATTTATAGTTTTGCTCCCTGTATATTGGAAAAAATGTGATACTAATTAGGATAAAAAATACTGTAAATGTTAAACTAGCTCGTACCCGCGACTTCGTACGCGTAGATTAAGAATTTATTTGCCAGAATTGAATATAGAAAGTTGTTGGTAACGAAGGATTGGCCCCAAACAACACCGATTCGGGATAATATGTCAGGAAAGCTATCACTATATCATTCTACCGTCGAACCTGTCTCTTGAAGAGAATCAATTTCCAACATATTTCAGTCACCATTCGATAAGGTCTCAAAATTTCGTGACTACTACCGTTAATCACACTGGAAAAAAATGTCCTGTGCCCTTCACACAGATTTTCTTGTCAAATTCCATCAATATCGATATAGCCATTTAGTCGTCAAAACGTAACTAAAATACAGAGACTTACCCCTGAGGAATCATTATAACGTAAAAAAGTGTACACCTTCGGCATTGCAACACTATCTATGATTTTGCCTCGCATTGCACCCTTAAATTTGTAATATCTACAGTTTATCACTCAATCCGAATAACCGACGGCCCAGGCGTGACTCTTGCAGTCAAAAACAATTTTTTTAAATCTTAGCCTCCACGGAGATTTGAACCGGAGACTACGACCCAAACATTATTAAGCCAGTGCTTTAGCCACTGAGCAACACTATCACTACACGGAACAACAGTAGAGAGATCTCCGTATCAAACTCGTCTGTCTTTCGCCGTTTAGTAGTATTTCGAAATTTTGAGACAACATGTATTATTTATACAGATAATTTTTCAACCAAATGTAGACAGTATTTTTCTCCTTGTTTCAAAGGATAAGTGTGCAACGTTTCATCGAGATCGGATGAAAACTGTGGATTTGTATGAAGTACAAACTAACAAACAAACATACATACATTCATCTTTATATATATATATATATATATGATGACAGATGCTATCACAATGCCAAATTTGGTTGAAATTCGTCCATTACTTTTTGCAAAATAGTTAGACAAAAATCGTCATGAAAATTATTCTATATCATAACCAGTGACATTACTATATGTGATTTAATTAAAATCCGCCCATTAATTTCTAAGCGATGCGCAAGCACACAGACATACAATTTAATTTTATGTTTTTGGTTTCACTATCATCGGCCATTCGCATTGGCATTACCCTTTTTGAAACAAAATTAATATAGAGACACAACTTTTCTACAATTTCATTATACAGTATAGACGTGAATTAACTCAACAGTCGATATTCATGTAACCTACAAAATCACTTTTCTTACATTTTTTTATCATATAAAAAATTATACTGTCTTTCTTACCATCAACAGGTAAATTCAATGACACTCATCCTTACCGGCAATACAATTTAAGTTTGTTTATATACAGAATTTTTAAAAAAAAATATATACAGAACCGATAAACGCATTTTTTCAATTATATCTGAAGATTTTTGAAAAAATAAAAGTCTGCGAGAAAAGCAATGCTTTTTGTATTGCTACTCACTGGGCATCCAAATATGTCTGTCAGAGGAGGCATGGCATAAAAAAATTAAGAGAGGATTGTACTAAGCCTACACACAAGGATACCTCATGTGGTGGCTTAAAATATGGGATATATTTTATCTCGATAGGTAATGTAGACGTCAACATCATTAGAGAAAGGAAACTACGGGGGGAAAGGAACGGTGAAAAATTCGGCCTTGGCCCTTTTGTCATCATTCCGACATACGCCTGGAGCAACTTTGGGAAACCATAAAATATCGAAATTGATTGGGCCAGGTAAGTAATCGAATACTCGTCCTCCCGAATAGGATGCCAAAGCGTCACTGCTCTCCCACCACGATCAGTCATTCGGAATGAAAATACCATACTTGAAATTTCTTACAACACGGAATAGAAGAAACGCCATCCATACTTGGGTACTCACTCTCACTTTCTTGGCTATGCGACACATACTATTTTGTCGCATCAAATCCAGTGGTATTCCCTTCTCTTCATAATTTTCCTTAAGATGTTCTCGGGCTATTTACGAGGGTTGGAACTTAAATAGTGGTAACACTGCCGTGAAGACACTATGCAATGGAATCTACTATTTTCGCTGATAGCACACGTTGTTGACATGCCTACCTTACCTCCGAGCAAATGGACTAGCCCGTCCCACGTCCCCGGCGTGCGCACAATCGAGGGAAACGCAGTCACTTGTGAGCCAGTGGTCTGACGTAATGGTGACTCTATGTTTTCGAAACAGGAACCACGGAGTTAGATCAAGATTGAATGTGCCAGAGGTCGTACAGCACGACAGTTTCATCAAGGTCTTCAAGGGGCGTGAGGGGAATCGGCATTGCCGTACAGAACAGTGGCGCGTTGGGTAAAAGCCAAAACTGAAACGCCAATCCAACTAATGGCGTCATTATTGGTCACCGCGAAAGTGCGTCAGAGCCCCAGTATGGTGAAAGTTATGCTGATTCTCGAGTACGACTGTGATGGTGATATCCTAACGCATTACGTTCCTCCACGGCAGACCGTCAATGCACAGTATTACTGTTCGTTTTTGGAGCATCACCTGCGACCAGCTTTGCGAAAGAAGTGACAACACTTTCTGCGCAACCCACCCATCATTTTGCACGACAATGCGCGGGATCATACAGCACAAGCTGTGGCTGCTCTGTTCGGTGGATGGGACTGGGAATTACTGCACCATCCACCATACTCCCCGAACTTAAGCCCTTGTGGCTTTGATTTGATTCTGAAGATCAAGGAACCACTTCTTGGCATACGCTTCAGAACTGTTCCAGAGATTCGACAGGCAGTAGACCGCTCCATTCGCAACATCAACAGAACAGGCTCTGCTAACGGTATACTACGCATTCTACATCGCTGGCAACGGGTTCTACACAACGCTGGTGACTACTTTGAAGTACAGTAACAGGTGCAAATATGTAAATATTTTTTAAAGATTGTGAATAATAGTTGCCGCTCTATAACTTCCAACCCTCGTATATAGAGTGAAAACTCGGTTAACACATTATAATCCTCTTTGTGGAGGAAGTTCACACAGTGATAAACTTTAGTAGATGCTGCATATTAATTAAGTCAAAGATCTTAGGGATTTTCCTTTGGATGCCGTCACTCTGGAATGTGCTTGTTACGAGGAATGCAGTGAAGAAAATGCTCGTACCTGTTCACGAGACAATTAATTACACCCGAAGTGAACATGATCAAACGCCAAAAAAACTTCTTAAATGACACATTCGATACATGTAGTAATGATGCTCTAACAAATCCTTTTTTGCCCTAACAATTACTAGACCCCTACTGCAATTTTGATATCTTCCAGTGACACTATACCTGGTACTGTATTACCACGTTCAACGCTTTCTCCAGTTTCTGCTGCCATATCAGGCTTAAAACTTCTTTTAATAATCTTTAGTTCAATATTAAATGCACAATATACATTATCTCTAACACAGTACAACCAGTTGTAAACTATTCTTGTAATCTGTCAGGATTAACATTTATCCTACCCCAAATGTTTTTCCTGCCAATACAGCCAATATTAATATGAATGTTAATATTTGAATCTTAACAATGTTTTTCGTTTGCAGTTTTGTCTAATTTTTCATGATAGGATCTATAAAGTCCAACATTCATTTCTAAAGCTTGTTGATTGCTTATCTGTTACAAGATTAATACAATGAACGTCCCTCTTATCATTGGTGTGTAAGGTATAGGACAAACTCCAAAAAGCACGTAGAGCTCAGAACACTCTCTTGCTTTGTGTATCCGCCAGAGTAACTGTGGACATTGCTCTCGAAAACGGTGTAAGGGAGATGGTGGCTTTCAATTCATATATGATATTTTTGGGTTTTCAGTATGCTGTGAACAATTATTTGACATGATAAGTATTTGTTAACTTGGTTGTCCGATAAGTATTTATTTGTATGAAAAATACGTGTAACTAGATAAAAAAATTCTAGCTGAAAGAAGTTTGCTCAGAACAACAACTATCACTGTTCATACTTTGGTCAGAGAATAAACTATGCAACACAGATATTGTTAAATATTGAAGGGGGTAATTCTAAACAAATTAATACAAAACAAAATGATATTTTAACACTCCTACCAAATTACAGCCTTCTTCAAACAATTATAAACTAATGTTTTTATCACTGTTGATCAAGTAACAGCTGCTTTATTTTAAGACATACAATGTCACTGGCAAAGTCAGCATCACTGTATCCAACTGAGTCAGTAGCGTCAGTGTAGGGTATGTAGCACAATACAGAATTCTTGTTCTCTTTCAAGTATTTTAAGATTTTCTTGACAGCATTCCAACGAGTCATCTTAAGAATGTACGAATCGACTCACCTGTCTTACAACGAACATAATATCTGGTCTGCTTAGTATTCCTGCATGGATAAGTGATCCCACTCCTTCTCTGTAGGGGTGATCTTTCCAGGAACTCGATTAGCCTTTGAACGTCTCACATACGGATCAGCAAGTATACTGTTAAGATCTGTATCTTTCATATCAAATTTTCTCAACAACTGTTCTATATACTTAGTTTGATGTATAAAGATACAGTCCTTTAAATTTCTCTTTTTGCATGCCAACCAAATTAGTTAGAGGGTAATTGTTCAAATCAAAAATCTTTTCAAGGTAATTAATTACTTCATTCAATACAGTCTTATCTCTACAGAGAAGAAGTCCATCATCAATATACTGACAAAGATAACATTTGATATAATTGATTTGTCGAATATAAACACAATGATCTGCTTTGCTTTTCACAAAATCAAACATGTTATAACTGAATTGAATTTGGTATTCCAGCATCTAGGAGCACGTTTTAAGCCATATATAAATTTGATGAGTCTACATACCATATTAAGTTCTCAGTCTAGTCCCTCTGGTGGTGTCATAAATATATTCTCCTTCAATTCACCATAAAGGAAAGCTGTAGTTACATCAAATTGCATGATCTCTAATTTATGTTGAGCTGCAAAAAGACAGTAACAGTTGAATAGAGTAATACCTTACTGTTGGTGCGAACGTCTCATCATAATCAATCCCTTCAGTTAGAGCATATACTTTGCACATAGTCCTGGATTTGTAACGTGGACCAGTTGGTTCATACTTTATGCGGAACACCCATTAACATCCTATTAGTTTTATCATCCTGAGGTTTTTCTACCAATGTCCATGTTTCATTTTGGTGATGAGATAATAATTAATTCCTTGTTTATAGTCTTCTACTTTTCTGAATCAGGTGATGTTATTGGTTCATTATAGTTTCGTGGAATAAGAATTATTGATCCTACACTATAGCACAGGTAATCCTTTTCAACTTTATTTTTCCCTTTAGAGAGCACTAGTTTATTTCTAGGTCTCAGAGTCATATTTGAGGTTAAACGTGTCTCAACAGTCACATCTGGTTTATACTCACATCTATAAGTGGTATTGGTATCAGAGAAGTATTCAGCAGTAGTAATTGTGGAATCCGATTTGTCACTTGAGCTCTCTGATGTGTGATTGTCAATTAATTCAGATAATGAATTGCACTTTGGTTCTGTCAAATCAACAGCTACCTAATTTCTTTTGACAGTAGATTCCATAAAAGCATCATTTCTGCTTTTAATTCGCTATCTGAGAAGGAGGGATTATAAATATATAACTTTTTGAATTCTCACAGTATCCAATAATATTGAATTTCTGAGCTTTAGGATCCATTTCCTTCGTTTTCTTTAGGGAGATGTATAATTGCATCACAACCAAATATTCTTAAGGATACAGGTTACTTATAATTGGAAAACCTATTTTTTTATGACTTTATTAAATTCTATAGTCTTATTACATTGATATAAACAGTGTAGGGTTTCAAATAAAAAAAGAGATTTTTTTTTTTTTTTTGCTGTCGTTAGTCTTTCGACTGGTTAGATGCAATCCTCCATCCCTTCCTATCCTGTGCTAACCTCTTCATTTCTACATACCCCTTACAACCCACATCCTCAATTACCTGCTTCATATATTCTAATCTCTGTCTTCCTCTACAGTTCTTACCTTCGACTGTTCCCTCCACTAACAAATTAACCAATCCAGCATGTCTCAAAATATGACCTACCAGCCTGTCTCTTCTTTCTGTAACCTTCTTCCACAAACTTCTTTCCTCACCCATCATTTCCAAAACTCGTTCATTTCTTACTTTGTCAGTACACTTAATTTTCAGCATTCTTCTGTAGCACCACATTTCAAAAGCTTCAATTTTCTTGTGTAATCGTAAATTTTCCCGGCGGATCTGATGTTTGAAGATCTCTCGGGCGTGCAGCGGGTCATTTGGTCGTAGATTGTGTGAATTTTCGATGGCGTAACGTGCCATCGAAAATTGGTACATCTACGACCAAATGTCCCGGCTGCACGCCCGAGAGATCTTCAAACTTCAATTTTCTTTATTTCCGGTATTCCATGTTTCGCTACCATAAAGTGCTGTGCTCCACACAAAGAGTTTTAACAAGTTATTTCTAATTCCTAGATCAATATTTGAAAATAAAAGGTTTCTCTTTTTCATGAAGGCTCTTTTTGCTAGTGCTATTCTGCTTTTAACATCATTCCTGCTTCGGCCATCGGTTGTAATTTTGCTTCCCAAGTAACTGAACTCACTTACATCTCATATGAGCTATATATACCAAATTTTAAAGTTAGGGTCATGTATGCCGCAACGCCCCCATATTTCAGTTACAGAAACCAGTATTATTTGGAAAAGAACTGAACTTTTTGTTTCCAGCGATTATGCTTATGATATACCATCATAAGCATTCCTTTCCTGAATCAGTTAGGAATGAAATAAAACCAATTTTTAGAGACCTGAGTCACCCTGTTTTTATTAGTAAATGTCTTCATGGGGGCACTCAGAATACAAATGAAAGTTTCAACCATTGCAAATGGGGAGGTTACTCAAGATTGTTTTTGTAGGACTAAATACATAAACGTTGGTGTACTAGATGCAGTGATATGTTTCAATGATGGAGTGATAGATAGATTGGTAGTCATGAGAAATTAAGGCATAAAAAGTGACTCTAATATGGAAGATCAATTGTTTGTGTGTGACAGACAACGGGTGCATGATGCTGAAAGATTCGCTCTTCAAATTACCAAAGAAGCAAGAAATGCTAACATGAATGCAGAGAGGAAGCTTGAAGATGAAGAAATGGAGCAGAATTAAGACTATGCTTCAGGAATATTCTGAGGCACAATTAAATTAGACTCATATCTTCATTCGGAATTTCCCGCAAGTTGTATTTTATAGAATTCGGGTGCAAATATTTCCTAAAATTATAAAGTTTGCCCTAATTTTTTTCTGTAACTAGTCCATTCTTATGTAGTAGACCTAGGCTTTATTGCAGTTTCAACTAAATTATAGAAAAAATAAAAATTTCATTAGGAAAAATACTCTAAAAATTAAAATTAATTAAAATGTAAGATGTGATATTTATATTCTTTGTTATATACATAATAGGTGGAATTAAATAGGTCTAGTACCTCAGCCATAATGTCATGCATATATGATAAAAATTTGGTCTCCTTAAAATGTTTAACATTGGATTAAATGGTACCGCAATTTGAGGTAGCATTTTGCAAAAAAAATTGCATCAGTTTCTATGTAATTTTTTTTTAATTACTCTAAACAAGTTCAAAATTATTCAAAATATGTTTAATTTGTTTCGAAAGTGTGCTGCATTACCCAATATAAACTAAATCTCTGTAAAACATATACAATATAAACAGTGCATGAAAGAAATAGTTGCTGATTTTTAAATAATATTGAGCTGGAAAAGTACCCTGTACCCTTAAATTACCCACATCTGGTTTTCTTCCTGGCCACCTTTGTTCTGGTGTTTAAATATCAGTGATCGACTTGGTGCTCTGTTGATGAGGTAAGCAGCAGTATGTGCAGCTTTAACCCAATATATTTAGGAAGATTAGCATTGATTAACATACATTTTGCTCTTTCCACTATTCGGTTCGTTCGTTTAGCAACACCATTTTGTGCTGGCGTATATGGTGTGGTTGTCTGATGAATTATTCCAGCATGTTGTGAGAACTGTGAGAGTTTTTGTTAACATATTCACGGCCACAGTCTGAGCGTAAACTTTTTATGTTGCATTCTAATTGTTTTCAACTTACATTTTTCCTAGCTTCTGACTTTTTATGAAGAAAATAGACAAATACGTTTTTGAATAGTCAGCATTGAATGTAATGAAATATTTAGCCCCTCCTAATGACATGTTATCCTTTGGACCACAAGTGTCAGAGTGTACTAGATCAAGTGCCTTTGTAGCTTTTGATCCATTGTATTTTAAAGGTAATATGTTTTGTTTTCCTTCTAAGCAAGTTGTACATGCTAATTTGTCTGCTTTCATGGACAATTTTACACCTTCTGCATTCTCCACTATTTTCTCCAAATCTTAAAGTTCAAATGACCCATTCGTTGGGGCCATAGGAAAATGACTTGCTCATCATCAGATATGTATGCTTGATGATTATATACATTTAATCTGTGCATATTGTTGATTAAACTGGCTGTCCCAACTATTTCATTATTACTGTTCATTATTATACAGCCCTTACTGTTGAACATAACTTGACCACCATTTCTAATTATCTGGCTGTGGGATATTAGATTTGTTGACCACTCTGGCACATTCTGAAACAAAACTTTCTTACATTGAGCGTTAGCATCACACACATTCATACTCAGCTTACCTGAGCTTATTACTGATAAACATTTGTTTGCTACCATAATTGAGTTGTTTTTTTTTTACGCCTAGTCGAAGTCGAGGTCATTAGAGGTGGGATGGGACTGGGGTCTAGGAATGGGAAGGCATTTTGGAGGAAGCATCCGGCATTCACCTTGAGAGATTTGGGAAACGATGGAAAACACAAATCTGGATGCCCGGCCGGGGATTCGAACCGGCGCCGGCGTTCTCTAGAATGCGATGCCGGAGAGTTAACCACTCACCACCACGCTCAGTCTGTTGAATGGTATTGTTTCTTCTTGTAATTTATCTCTTATATATAGTCATGTGCATAGAAGCACCGGAGTCTATATACCAGGAATCGCTGTTATTTACTGATGCGAATGCAGTTGCATAGCTTGAGGTTTCCTGATTTTCAACTTTGTGTTTCTTCTTTACTTTAGACTTGCACTGTAACTCATGTGGCCATACTTACTACAAGTGTAGCATCGAGGCATTTTGAAGTTGTTTCTTGAAGCCTTTCTTGTTGTTATAATTTACGGCAAAAGATGATGCATCACCATCACTTTTTTACATCTTGTAAAATTTTAGCTTTTACAGAGCCAGCACTTAAATTCATGCAGGAATTCTTGATGGCAATTATCATCGGTTTGTATGCATGGTAGACGGAGATAAGTAGAGCACCAAGCCACTCGTCGTCTACTTTAAATCCAATATAACGAACACTTCTACATTTTGACATCCGACTAGAGTTGTGTACAGATCACGAAGTAAACCCACACGACGCGTTAATCCAGTATCGTCGCAGGCATTTGCTAAGTGTCCCAAACTAGAAGAATAATTTTGATTTGACTTTAAATCGCGTTAGGGATCGACGTGATCATCACTCGCATTTTCAGTTCAGTTCCATAATCTTCGTGTTCCAAATAGGGTTTTACAGCAAATCTCCAAGCCGAGTAGTTTTTTTCAGCCAGTGAGTTATCAATCAAAGCCAGCTGATTGCTGGAACCCATATTTTCCGCACTTTGGAATGCCGGTGTTTCTTAGATTCTAAATTTTACTATCGTCAGATTCACCAGTTTTACATATACCAGGATACTGGGCCAATAACCTTTTGGGTTTGAAATTTGCTGTGAATAATTAATTAATACGAGAAGTATTTATTTGTATGAAAAATACATGTAACTAGATAACAGAAATTTATCTGAAAGCAATTTGCACAGAATAACAACAATCATTGTTTATACGTTGGTCAGAGTATAAACTATACAAAAGAGGTATTATTAAATATTGTAGGCAGTAATTCTAACAAATGAATACAAACAAAATGATACTGTAATAGATGTATTATGAAAAAATGCTTTGGCTTGATCCCAAACCGATCTGCATTTCTCAGAGAATGATGGCATATTACACATTTGATTTTAAGTTATCCGTCCCCTTTTCCCCATATTCTTCCACGCAACACAAAAGACACTTAATATAAGTCAGTATCATACTCATCTATACGCATATACTAAAACGTTATGCACACTGTAAGAAACAGTTTCTTGTCCTATCTGTGTAACAAACCCAAATGAAACACTCGTGAGTTTTCCAACCAACATATTTGATGAAGACATACAAGTACATAAACGGCAATGTTAGGTGATTTTCTCTACGAACTCAATGCCTGATTTTATCGAGCAGTAGGACCGCCCACGGTAGACAAGTTACTCACATAAACTCGACACTCTGTCTTCAGATTTTTAATTGCCATATAACTGATTATGATACTTCCATTTTTTCTACCTTCAATTCAAAAACGAAGTATTATTTTATTGGTTTAATATTATAGCGCCACGTTCTTCTGGTTAGGAAAAAAAAATGCACTAATGACTGCGTATAGGTAAGCAATTGTTTACGACTGAAAGGTTTGTTCCATTTTCGACACTAAATGGTTGTTATTTCTTTTATAGAATTCGTCGGAGTGGCTGGAAAAATTTAGACAGAGTATATTTTATTTTTAAAAAATTTTGTTTAGTTTCTTACAACCAATATCCAACAAGATATTTGTTTCAAAAGTTGAAATTAACATTCAGATTTAAATTGTATCAAGGACCATGCTAGGACGCAAGGTCCGACTCGAACCCAAGAGCGGCCTCCGCTAGCCCTGGCACAATGTTTCCGCTGCCAGGGTCATGGGCACATGGCCTTCAACTGCACCGCCGAGGAGCGCAGTGTAAGGTGCGCCGGAAAACACAAAGTCGCTGAGTGCAGCGTCCCGCGAGACGGGGTGCCCACCTGCTCCAACTGTTCCGGCTCCCACCCAGCTTGCTACAGCGGCTGCCCCATCAAGAGAAACCTGCGCACCAACATGAAGGCGACACGCACCAACGAGTTGGTGCCCTCATCAAGCAAACCCGGCCAACATCCAGGCTCGACCGGATCTGAGCGACCCGCAAAGGCGATGAAGCAGTCCGCAACCAACCATCTGCATCACCAGGTGGACTGTAAGCATCACGACAACTTCAGTGTCATCGTCCAGCTGCTAAACAGCAAACATTGCTAATGACTCAGGTCTTAGTAAACACAGTCACCCCGGGATTGACACACCCGATGATGCCACCTCACAGCAATGACAACCAACCGCTGAACTGGAAGGAGATACGGGACCACCTGTAAGAACTTCCCCATACTCTGGGTCAATGCTTCCCCAGACGATTAGTGTCTGACGCCCTGCTCTTCCTGACGGCTTGAGTGGTTTATATACATGTCGGGTACCTCTGAGCCTGGTCCAATCCCAATCCTTGAGGCCCCGATGACCGTATCAAGTACGGTTACTCGCTCAGATACATAACTAATTAATTCTAGTCTCCTTTCATGGCTTGGAGCCTTGGCCATATGACTCACGCTTGCATAATATGTACCGATAACGCAATTTTTCTACGAATACTAAATCATACGACTGCCGAAATATAAAGTGCCCATTTTATTAAAAAATCCTAAGCTTTAAATTTCTTGATGGAACCATTTCATTTCATTCCCTCCCAGCAGAAGGCTGGGAGTGCGGGCTGCTGGAGAGTCATAGGGGACTCTTTTCAGCCAATCTACTACTACGGGGAGGGAAGGGGGATGGAAGGTCGGCCGTGGCCTTCTAGGGAACCATCCCAGCATTCGCCTAATTGTCTGAGGGAAACCACGGAAAACCTCAGGACAGGATGGCCGAACCGAGTTTAACCCCGGTCCTCCCGAATGATAGGTAGGAGGCCAATATTGGCCTCCTCCCATCTCGGTTTTCTTGATGGATGTTCACGACGTTATTATAACAGGATTTTTGAAAACTGCCTGCGAGAAAAAGAAAGCTAGTTTCTCAGCTGCTGATTGGGCAGTCTGTGAACGCATCACGCAGAAACTAAAGAGAGGATTCATACGAATCTTATCCACTAGTGCTAGGTCATGTCATGGCGTGAAATATAGGATACATTTTATCCTCGATTTGAGCACAGTATCCCACGGAATAAAGAATTTACTTTTATTGTGGTTTTGCGCCTAGTTGACATCAAGGTCATCAGAGTATAGAAACTACTGGGAGCAATTAAAGGAAGGATTTAAGCCACGGTCCTTTGAAGGAACCATCCCGGCTATCTGCTGGAGTGATCGGGGTTTGGGTTTAAATGAAGTGTAACACTGTAACAGTTAGGAACTTATAATGATATTTTATATCATATACATATAATAATGAAACAATCTGTTACTATAGAGCCCATTTAACCAAATGTAAAAAAATATGTACCAAAAAACCTTTGGTTGGAGTCAAAGCTGTATCTATTGTTGACAATACTATGAAACCTTGTACCAGTTTTAATAATTGAAAATTTGTATTTTGTCCTGTAGTTAATTCATCTCACTTAAGAAAGGATCAGAGAGATATAGTGAATATAAAACATGTTAGTTTGTATTACACTGTCGCTTTTGTATTTAAATTTGCCTTCACCAAATAAAAGTGAAATATATGAATATTTATTTAATAAAAATGTGGGTAGCAGTAGCAGTGGTAGAAACTAATGATGTGCACTAAAACGATTGAAACAATACATCCAACCTAAATACAGAAGCAAACGCGGGGACTAGAAAAAATAATGCTTATACACTCCTCACTACTATGGGTTTCATGGTTTTTCGGTGTAGAAATATGACAATTTCGTGTGATCTGAACTATGGTAACAGAAATTTGTACCGATTTGTAAATCACCTCTGTCCTAAGTTAGGACACTCCTAACTTATTCCGATAATCCTATCGGGGAAAGCGGAGCAACAGTTTAATGTGGAATCCGAGACATGGAGGGCCCTACGGTACTTCACATTAACAAAGCAAAGCAGAGATTTGCCAGAGGCGAAGATCCGCCATCTCACCAGTTTCTGCCTTTCCATTGTTGGCAGTGATTATTGGAGTTTTGTCCTAGGACATTTTTCTCCTATTAACAATGATTCTTTTTCACTTCGCGTATGATGGTTCTTCATGATGGTGAGTTTAGTAAAGGAGATTCAGAGGTCTTTATGTCGGTCAATAGTAGGGTCATATTGTCCGATGTTACATACCACTGGGTTGTTTGACTTTATGGAGTTATTGTAGAAGATCCTAGCGATTTGTCGAAATCTCTCTTTCAGTTTAGGCAGTAATGTCGCCTCGTGAAGAGGGTCGGTTGGAAGATGCTTGGAAGGTTCAGGGCTCTTTTAATGCTCTATTCTGAATAACTTGGAGCCTTTGTATGTGGCAGTCAGCCCGCATATGCCCACACTGGGCAGGCATATTCGATTATCGGTCTGATGAGGGCTGTATAGACTCTAACTCCTGCGGGCGGGGGAAGGAGACTGATTTTCTTTAGCAAAGGGAATAATTAGATAAATGAAGGATAAGTTGGCTACCTTTGCCATATAGGTAGCACGCATTGAAGGTAGAGAAGAGGAACTTCGGAAGGAAAACGCCAGACTAAGGTAAGAAATTGATGAGCTAAGAAAGCAAAAGAACTCGGCTTCCACTCCTACTTACACGTCAGTGGCTGTGTCAAAAGCTACTCTAATACTTAAACCAAAACTGAGTCCCTCAACAACAAGTGCAGTATTCGTCTCCTCGAAGGCAGGAGAAAGTCCAAATTCAGTTGCTGAGAAACTGACTAGAATTGTTGAAACCCGCGAAGGAGAAGATTAGAATTCTCAAAATACGGAACACCAAGAATGCAGTGATTGTGGAGACGCAATCGCAAGAAGATGTGAAGAAGATAATGAGCAACAAGGAATTGAATGAGGAACTAAGTGTGAGCTGCCCCGTAAGAGGAGGCCCTTGGTCATCTTATATGATCTTCCAAAAGTCCATAGAAACAGAAGAGATCGCATGAAGGATCTACGAACAAAACTTGAAGAAAAAATGGACAGAAAAGAATTCCTGAGTGGATTTCACACCGAAATTTAGGACTGGCCCGCGAGATAAAGCTTCAGTTCACCAAGTAGTCGAGGTCAGTCCATCAGTGAGGCGACTTCTCGTAGAGCAGCGAAGAGTTTACATTGAGTTTTGTGCAATTTCAGTAAAAGATTATACAGTCGTCACGAAGTGCATAAAATGTCAATATCTAGGCCACCATAGCAAGCATTGTCCAAAAGAAAAAATTACCTGCGCCCATTGCGGCAAAGATAACCATAAAAAGATCAATGTCCTAATTTGTCGCAAGAGAAGCTGTGCATTCCCTTTCAAAAACGAGGGAAATCTTGTAGAAAGAGAGGAAAAGATTACCCAACCTACCAATTGCTGCTACAACGGCTCATTAACAAAATCGACTATGGCTTGTAAGCGCCCTCTGATAGAAGTGGAATCAACCTTCGAAGAGCAATTAACTAATATCATCAAGAAGTTAATCATGGCAACAATTGGTAAGGCATGCATCAGCGTCAAGAAAAGAAGGGAAATCCACCGTCTAGAAGAATAAGGAATGCAATACGAGCAGCAAATTACAGAGAGAAACTGGCGCAGAGAGCTAACAAAGTGTTCGTGAATATGGGCACACAGACCGAGGACACAGCTATGCAAATAAGAGAGGTTTCATCAACTACGACTGAAACTTCACGAAAACCGCGATCGAAACGGTGTGGTATTGGTTATCTCAGGAAGACTGAAGACCCTTATGACTCACAGGCAACACTAAGTACTGGAAGCATTACGCACGAACAAGTAACAGTGAAAACCAGTGAACCCAAGTATGTACCGATACACCAGGACCGAATATACGCGGATTTGAAAACAACTTGCGACTCTACTAAACTTGAGGAAGTTCATTACACTGTCACTGGCTCTTCGACACTTAACGAGAGGGCTACATCCGGCTGGCAAGCATATCACCTTCCCTCACCCCGAGGCAGTCGACAGAATTCACCTGAAGGCAAATAACTTGCCAACAGACTATGCACAGCTTCTCACTTTGGTAAACCAAATCTTTGAGAGTAGAGGCGAAATCTTCGATCCCGACATCTTGTACAAGCAGTTTGTACAGACTTATGGCAGGACTGTACTAGACCGAAACTACCTTGGTCCCAATGTAATGTCTACAAGAGGCATCCCTGTGTCACTCACGAAGCTAAAGATCGCGCAAGTCAATGCCAAGAGAAGTATCACTGTCCTGCATGAAGTAAGGAAATTGGTGGAGGAGTTAGGTTTCGATATTGCCTGCCTCCAGGAACCACACTCACAACAAGGCAAAATACCGTATATGCCGGCAGCGTCGCAGATAATCACAACTGGACCGAGACCCATGTCAGCCATAATAGTGTTCAACAAACACACTGTAGTGACTAAACTAGCGCAGTTTTGTGATGAACACACCACATGTGTAGAGATTAGCACACACTGGGGCAATTTTGTGGTATTAACCATGTATTTTCAACATCGAGATGAAATTGAACCCTGTTTGAATAAAATAAGGGAGATACATTTAGCTCTATCTGATCAACCTATGGTAATAACGGCTGACGTAAACGCAAAGTCGGCCCTGTGGCACAGTCGTCGAACTGATACTAGGGTGAACTGCTGGTTGATCGTATAAAGGAACTGCATCTGAAGTCCAGAACAAAGAGATAAATCCATACACCTTCCACAACACAACTGGTGCCTTCACCAACATCGATGTAACTCTAACAAATAACGCTGCTGGAAATATGCTGCATGATTGGCGAGTGACGAACAATCTTACCACTAGTGACCACAACGTCATAGTATTCGAAATTGCAAGGGAACGGACAACAGCCGATCCGGAAAACCCTACTTCAAAACGCAGTACAATATAAGACGGGCTTCATGGCAGAGGTTGAGAGAAGATTTCGTTGTCTCCGGCAGTATCGGAAGAAGACTTCGATGTGGACAACATGGCGAGGGAACTAACATGGGAAATTCAGGATGCAATGAAAGTTGCTATTCCTCTGAAGAAGCTTGGTGGTAAAACTGACAGTTTTTGGACTGCACAGTTGCAAGCACTAAGAGGAAAAGTAAGAAAAGCTAGGAAAGCCTACCAAAAGAGCCGAGTAGCTGAAGAAAGAGACCTTCTTATTGCCAGATACATGCAAATGAGAGTAGATTACAAGCAAAAAATTCTAACAACCAGATAAACTAGATGGAAGCATTTGTGAAAGAAAATCTGAAAGTGAATACATGGGGAATTCCTTACAAATTAGCCGCTGTAAAAATACGACCTCCCACCACGTTATCCTCAATTAGAAGAGAAGACGATACAGTTACAACTAACTGGAAGGAATCAGTGGACCAGCTGTTGAACAGCCTACTGCCGCATGACATTTCAGAGGAGAACAGTGAACAACAAAATGAGCTCTATCGCGAAATGTGGCAGCCCTATGGGAGTGACTTCAGGGAGAGTGACATCACACTGGACGAGGTAGTATCAGCAATTAATTCTCTGAGAGTGGGAAAAGTACCAGGAGCAGACGGAATCCCGGCTGAAGTGATACAAAAGTTGATCTTGGATGTAGCTCCAATTCTGTGCAGACTATTCAACGAATGTCTCAGGCAAGGAAGAATACCAACCATCTGGAAGCGTGGTGAAGTTGTAATACTTAAGAAAGGTGCCGATAAAGATCCCCTCAAGCCGAAATCTTACCGCCCTATTTGCCTAATACACGTGATGGGGAAGGTACAGGAAAAAGTATTATATCGAAAACTTCAGGACTTTAGAACATCCATTGGTATGAATCCCAATCAGTATGGATTCAGGACAAAAACATCGACTGAGGATGCAATAAACCGAGCCATCGAGATAGTCGAAAGATCAGAAAAGAAATATGTGGTGGGAGTCCTTGTTGATATTTCAGGGGCTTTCGACAACTTGTGGTGGCCAGCATTGTTTGCAAGACTCCGGAAAATCCGCTGTCCAAAGCGGCTGTACTACAGGCTGAGAGATTACTGCAAGCATAGAACTGTTACCATGAGATGCCCTAACGACAAAATCAAAAGAGAAATAAATAAAGGCTGCCCCTAGGGATCTGTCTGCGGCCCTATCTTTTGGGATTTAGCATTAGAACCATTACTGTAAATTCTTCAACTGACACCTGAATTGCTAGGACTGGTTGCCTTTGCAGATGGTCTTCTTCTCCTCGTGGAAGAGATGTCAAGAGATGAAATCGAAGCGAAAAGTGAGATAGTGCTTAAAATTCTTGTGAAGTGGTGAGACGAAGTGAAATTGAAGCTCGCTCTAAATAAGACAAACTATATGGTATTTTCAAAAGAGAAAAAACTTTTTACGAAATCCTACTATAAGGGTAAGTAATGCGAAAATACTATGGCTGGATGAGAGTCTTAACTTTCGAGCCCACTTGGAGGAGGTCTGCGGAAGAGCTTTACGAGCTATGAATACAATCATAAGTATAGGTCACATACAGTTTCAAATCCCTGCCCTGGTAATGACAGCATACAATAATGTGATACTTGCATCCATTGTCGGCTACGCTGCGAGCGTTTGGGCCAAGCACGTCACAAAGGTTAAGCCGAGGGAGAAAATCCGGAGGCTTCAACGAACGATACTCATCAGGGTGACGGGTGCATATCGCACAACTTCAACAGCAGCTCTAGCAGTAGCAGCAGGTGTACTGCCCCTAGATCTAGAAGTGAGGAGACGAGGAGCAATGTACTGGCTGAGAAAGAACAGGATGGACAAGGTGGTGGAAATAACTGGAAAAGAAGTATGCACAAAAAAGGAATTGTGGAATGTACTGATTGAGGAATGGCAAAACGAGTGGGACACTAGTGCAACAGGTCGTAGAACGTACGACATGTTTCCATCTGTAGCTGAACGAATCAGCATGAAATTCCTACAACCTTCTCCAGGGCTAATCCAATACATAACCGGTCATGAACCATACAGAAGCTTCTTAAACAAACGTGGACTTACACCAACTAGTAACTGCGAGTGTGGTGAGGAAAGCACACCAAAGCACGTGGTGTGGGAATGCAGAACAACAGCAGAGATGAGAATCACTCAGCAACAACAGCTACAGGGTCTGAGGATTTTTGATATACTGCGTTCAGAAAGACTATGGCACTATCTAAATGAAGGTGCGGAAATAGCCTCTCAAATTGAAAAACAGAAATATCTGGAGCGGAAGAAAGCTGAGGGCGGAAACCGACGTAGACATCCATCATGACCTGCTGTAGCCACCTCTGAGTTTCCAGAGGTATCTCACTTCTTAGTGACTGCTGGAGTACTTCATGTATTCCAGGAGGGCAGCTTCCTGAAGAGGTGGGGTCTCCACCGCAGTCGATACCAGGAGTGAGAGCTGTTGGCTCACGTCACACACTCACCCTTCGACCAACCACCTGGATGTGAGAATAAGAATGAGACTTCATTCACAAGCTGGACAGTCAAAGAACTGTTTAGTACATAGTTCAATGAGTAGGATTAGGAGAACAGTTTATTTTTTCGTTTTTTTGTGTTGTTTAGTGTAGTTTTTAGTGCTGATTGATTAACTATAACTTCTTCCTGTTTTAGTTGCTACCTTATTTATCGGATTATTTACATTAATAGTATTTAACATAATTTAAAAAAAACATGGTCTTAAGGGAAGATTTGCGGCCCAGTTTAGCCTCTAGATGCTGGGTCAGATGTAAATGGAAATAAATAAATAAAATAAAAAGGGAATAATTCCTGTAGTCTTGCGCTTGCCCGCCGACGAATGTCCCCGATGTAGGTCGGAAAACTCAACCAGAAACGGGGGACCAATCACGTAACTTAACCAAGTGAGCAACCAAATCACTGAATTATGAGCACAATTCTCATACTGCAAGTGGATGAATTCGTGGGTACAGCTACTTTTTTTTATTTTTGGGTCTCCTTCCTCCCCTTCAGCCCTTCCTTTCGCTCTCCAGACAGTTGGCTCTTGGCCTGGTTCTATATCTTTTTATATATACTTTTTTCCAAACTTATTACATACATTTTTCATTATCAAATCAGTTACATCAATTTAATCACAAGAAACATTCTTTAAATACCATACACTTATTCAGATTCACGCACTCATTCTTCTTTTATTTATTATTTATTTAAACAGTATAATTTTCTCTAAATAGTTTGCGAGGGGAGCTTTCTCATTTTTTTTTCTTGAATGTACCACAAGTTGGACCCAATAGTCCTCTATATTTGCATTCTTTTGAGAAAATATGTAGTATATAATGTTTCCCATTAGCCAGCCAGCCAGCCATCATCTAGCTTGGCCTGAGCCAATGTAGGTGTTAAGTTCCAAGACCTTGATGTCCTCTGAGTTATTTCTGTCTAGGGTTTTGCGAATTGGCTGTCTTAGTCATGTCTTAGTTACTATCGTCTGTGTGTGTGTGGTTTTTTTTTTTTTTTTTTTTTTTTTTTTTTTTTTTTTTTTAGTATCTGTAGTTTCTCGTCAGCGTTAGTTTCGGTCTGTTGTAGTTATCGTCATATGGTGTTTCTTGTCCTAGGTTTTTTATTAACTGGTGGGACGAATCTTGAGATTTGTCATAAAATTTTGTGGACTTGGCTTTAATATAGTCTGTCATTTTTTGTATGCCTGAGTCATGATGTATTTGTGCGTTTGTCATGTACCGGGGGGCGTCTGTTATGACTCTTAGATATCTATTTTGAATGGTTTGATTTTTTTTAAGTTGCCAGTCTGTTGCCATGCTATATACTTCCGAACCATATAGAAGCGCTGGTCGGATTACTGACTTGTAGATTTGCATTTTTGTTTTTCTTTGTAGGCCGTTTCCTTTGAGGAGGGGGTAGAGTTTGGTGAGTCTAGCTGTGGCGGTATTGCATAGGTTTTGAATGTGCTTGCTCCAAGTCAGTTTTTTGTCCATTTTATTGCCTAAATATGTGACTGCGTCTCGCCACTGCCCACGGGAGGTCTTTGCCACCGATTGACACGTGTTGGTCGGGAAGAGATCTTTTTGTGGTGAACATGATCGCTTGGAATTTGTCAGCATTGATTTTAATTTTCCATTTTTTACACCAGAGTGTTATGAGCTCTAGGTGTTGCGTGAGCTTCCGTGCGATGAATTTTTGGCTGCAGCAGGACCGGTAGACCGTCGTGTCATCGGCATAAAGGCCTAATTCTCCGCCTGGTTGGTGCGGAATGTCATTTGTATAGATGGTGTATAATATTGGAGCTATGACTGAACCTTGGGGTACGCCTGCTTCAATTAATTTGAACTGGCTTGCAGCTCCTTTCACCACGACATAGAACTTCCTGCCCCGGAGGTAACTGTTGATCATTTTTAGTAGATGATCAGGACAGCTATTTGAATGTAGTTTAAATATGAGCCCGTCATGCCAAACCCTGTCAAGAGCTTTTTCAACATCTAGCACCACAGCGCCTGTATGGTGCCTGATGGAGCGCGCCCTAGAGATTTTTTCCAGCCAACCGGACAGCTTGGTGGGTGGTACTGTGCTGCGCACGGAAGTCAAACTGTTCAGGAATGATGATACTATTGTATTTAAGGAATTTTTGGCGAGAAGTGTTTATGAGGATCTCAAGGATTTTACCAAGGATATTTAGTAGTGATATAGGTCGATGGTTCTGAGGAAAAGTTGGTTTTTGTTCGGCTTAGGAAGAGTGATGATTTTAGCTATTTTCCAGGTGGCTGGGAAGTATGAAAGCTTGAGGCAGGAGTTGTAGATGTGAGTAAGTAGGTCTATAGCGGATTGTGGTAGGTTTTTAAGATGAGTGGCTCTGATTCCGTCAGGACCGGGAGATTTTTTGTTACGAAGTGCCCGAATGATTTAGGTCACTGTGGACGGCTCCACAGGATGGAAAGTGTTGCGTGATCTTTGCCTCAAAATGCGAGGTACTTCTCTAATCACTCTTTCCTCGTGGATATCGCTATCCTCGTCATCGATGACATGTTCTTGGAACTGAAGTTCCAAAGTGTCGGCCATGGCCTCCACCTTCTCCCGCGCTGTGTATACAATGCCATTTGGCCCGTGTAGAGACTTTGACGGCTGGGGCTGTTCTTTTCGTGATTTAATTAGTCTCCAGAATAGGTCCAGGTTTTGTTCTGCCCGTTTGATTGTGTGGGTCCAGCATTCAGAATGGTGATTCTGTAGGTGCCATCTAACTTCTTGAGCGAGTCTGTTTGTAATCCTTCGGTCTTGAGGGTCCCGGTACTTTTGCCATCGTTTGCGATGGTGATTTTTCAGCTTAATTAGGTCAGAAATGTGTGGCGGAAGGTCGTGTTTTCCTGGGTCATGAGTGATCTTTATGGTCGCTTTTTTTTCGCACATTCCGTGATTACAGCGACAAAGTGATCTATCTGTGCGTCAATTTATTGCTTAGTGTCCAAGATTGGTTGTTCCGATATGTGACTGTTTACTAGTTCTTTATATTTTTGCTAGTTGGTGTTTAGAGAGAATTTTTTACTCTCTGGTGAGCGTACGGCTGTATTAATACATAATACCACAAAGTTGAGGTCGGAATCGAGATCGTTGTGTACAGTGGATGCAACAGACCAGGCGATGTTCTTGAGCAAAAATATGTCCAAGATATCAGGCCTGAGTCTGGAGTCCCTGGGAAAGTGCGAGGGTTCGTCAGGCGACAATACAGTCACCTGGGGGTTCTTGCTGACAAAATCAAAGTGGGTACGGCCCTTGCTGTTTAGAGTTCTGCACCCCGAAACCGGAGATTTGGTGTTAAAGTCGCCTCCCAGGATTATTCTGTCGGCTGTGGTCAGTGCTACCAGGTTGGCCTCCGGCATTTTATATCTGGGATAAATATCTGCTATGAATCTAATTGCTTGCCCATTTAGTCCGACCTCAACAGCCGTAGCTTCAACACGCTCGAGCGCTGGAGAATAAATTGATCTGTGTGCAAGGCGATTTTTATGAGGATTGCTGTTCCTCCCCCAGGCTTATTTATTTATTTCTCGTGTCCAGGACATAATCCCCCAGGCTGATTTTGTCTGTCCGATCGATACATAGCGTAGTTTCTGACTTGAAACCTCTGCCCCTCGCGCAAGTGTGTTTCGGTAAGTAACGCTATGTCTATCCTATGTATGTCTAGGAATCTTTCCAAAGTGTGCTTCCGCCCGAGAATGCTGTCGGCATTCCACGTCATGATGGTTAGTGATTTTAATTTATTTTGGGCCTTTGATGATATTTGTAAAAGTAGTAACAATCACCATTAGTTTGGCATCTGTATTGGGGGCATTTTTGAAATCTTGAATGGCAGTAATGAATGTCTGAAATAGGCCTTTGCAGAAATCTGTGATTTCTCTGAAATCTGATAGGGGCGAGCTGTGCGAGGAGGAGTTATCTGTTGCTCCTTCTGCAGGTGGGTCAGAATCATTATTGGGGGGATTGTTATTGGTGGGAGGACTACTGTCTATGGGGGATTGTTATTTGATGTTAGGATTATTGTTGGTGGGGAGACCATTGTTGTGGTTTGGCTCAGTGGAGCTTGCTGGTGATCGGTCATGGCTGGAAGAAGTATTTCGCAGAGGTGGAAACTCGCTGGCTTCTAGTTGAAAGCTTGTGGTTTGGTTGTTTGTGGCTGTACTGTCATCAGTTGTTTTTTCCCCCTCTTTAAGCTTCTTTTTCCTTTCTTCCCTAGCTTTCCTGATTTCGAGTCCCTTGTTCAGAATCTCTTGATACGTCGGGCATTTTTTATAGCTAGCTGGTTGAGCTCCATTGCAATTTGTACATTTCGGTGGCTCATCTTGATTTTTGGCACAGGTTTTGGTGAGATGGTTGCCTCCACATTTGACACATCGTGGTGTGATATGACAATTTTTGGACCCGTGTCCAAAATTCTGACAAGAATGGCACTGAATGGGACCAGAGGGTGCCCTGTATGCCTTAACCCTCACCTTCAGGCGAAGAATGTGTTGTACATGGTAGATTTCTTTTGCCTCGGGCGAGCGGTAGAGCTGCACTAAAAACAGCGGCAGTAATTTCCTAACCCCTCCTGGGGTAGTAGAGGTCATTTGATGAACATCATGTACCGGTAATCTTTTAGAAACTAAGTCGTCGTAAATGTCTTAACGGGAGATATCTGCTGGGAGGTCCCTTATGACAACTTTGAGGATCTTAAGTGGGTCTTCATCATATGTGTGGTACTGGTAATTGCGTATGTTCATGGCCTGTAGAATGAATTTAAAATCTTTAAGGTTAGAGGCCTGGTAACGGATGCTGTTTCCGCGGTAGACAGTGTGGAGGTCGTCTGTCAGCCCCCCCTCAATTTCTTTTACAAATGCTAAGTAGCCAGTTGTTTGGTAACAAACTATGGGAGGAACCCTAGCGCTTCGCGGTTGGGGTGGGGGAGGGGGGTACTGAATCAAGGGCGCTATCCTGTGGCGCGTATCTGTTGGAGGTAGTAATGTTGGGAATTGCATTGGATTCATTTACAGTAACTTCTGGATCTGATTTACTATCTTGTAAGGCCAGGAATAACCCCGCCGGTACCATTATCTCGTCTGACTGTCTACGCGGTGTAGGTGTCTCAGTCTGTGTCGGTGATTTTCTTTTATGGCTGCGGGACCCCATTGTGGTACCGCAGTGGTCTGTCTTGTAAGAAGGGGGTCCTATCTTAGTCAGTCTGTCTGTCCAGGGATGTCTTTCGTTTACACCTGATAGGTGACCCTACACAGCGCGCCTGGGGGTTCCGCTCAAAGAGCGGGCCGTGAGGCGGTAAAACCCTATAGCTAGGTGAAGAGTAATGCGTCAGTCTGATTCTAAAAATCTGCCTATCGGTCAGGCGACAAAACTTTGCTTATGCCGTGACGTCCCACGGCGAACGGCGAGCGACGAATCGGCGTAATCCAGCACGCGAGCAAGCTAGAACACCAGAGCGACGACAAGGCACACCAGCTCAAGAGCAGAACCATGAATGGCGGAGGGGGATCCCATTAGCCATATCAGGGCGTCTCTTTTATGTTCCGAAGTAGATGTCATGTCTGGTTTAAGTAAAAGTTCAGGAGTTACTCTTCTCGTTGTGTTATCTAATATGTGTGCTGCGGTGCGCCTTGTCCAGTTCCAAATATCTTTGACACGGTGGCAGGTAATCCTATGGGCTCGAGTGTCTGCCATTTGGCAGTGGTTACATCTATCCGTTTCTAGGATATGGATTCGATTTAGTTTGGTGTTAGTGGCGATTGTCTCATTGACAACCTTGTACCAGATTGAATGTAGGGGTGTCTGTAACACTAATTTGTATTGCCGAAAGATTTTTCCATTTATTGTTTGGATATTTCGTTTCCTGTCTATTCTCAGGGGTGTTGTTCTTCATAATATTGTAGATTATATTGGTTGTTGGAGCTTCAGGTAGTTGAGTTCCAAGTAAAAGAGTTGTAAGTATCATCTGATTTGGTATTCCGTCAATGCTGATGGGTGATGTCATGCTGTTTGGCTTATATAGGTCGATCAGGTGTGTATGTAATGCCTTGCGGATTCCGGCTTTTTGCCTCCAGCATATTTTTAAGGAAGAGAGCTTTACTCTTCTTATATACATCGACAAGGCTAAGTCCCCCTCTTTTTTTTCTATTGTGCCGACTTTAATTTTGAAGATTTCCCCTCCTACTGCAGACGTAATGCTTCGTGCTAAAGGCGTAGAAACTTGGATTCTTTGCGAAGTGTACCATAGTTGCACTCTCTGTATCAAATTGAAATTCCTCACTGAGTTTTATAGGAGGCAATATCTAATTTTAGCTAATAGGTTCCGCCAATTTGTTGTCGCACTTTTTTGCAGACATTTTTTGAATTTAATTCCCAAGAGGTTGATTTCCGAGTTTTCTTCTAGCCAGGGGGTTTACTAGAACTCAAACCCGCTCCAATATCCATGATTTTTTCGTGGTTAGTACTGCCCCAGAGCATTGACTGTAATTTTCGATGGTTTGTTTTGCAAGTTCAATGTCTGTTGTATCGTTTGCTAAGACGACTACATCATCCGCATAGGCCCGACATAGCTCCTATCACTTTCCCAGTTCTTGTATATATTCCAGTTACTGTTTCTGTTAATTTTAACAATAGAGACTCTAGTGCTATTGCAAATAGGATCATAGATAATGACTTCGCTATTATACAATTTTTTTGATTTGGTAAGTCGCAATCTACCTTCATTCCGGAATTGCATGCAACAACCATAGTGCAAGGAAAGTTTAACATGAAAAATCCATCTTCTCAAAACTAATGTACTATTATTTACTTGGTATAATTAATACGATGCCGTCAGGACTAATTAAGAATAATTGTAGATGTCTGCTTGTAACAGGTTTGGATGATTTATGGCCTACATTAACGGTATTGTTTGGGTCAGCCAATGAGATATATTGGTTGACCGGATACCAACCCCATCTAGTTTACACTATATGTTTCTGTCTGTCTGCTACAGCAGTGGTTCCCAATTTCTTTTTGGCCACGGAACCCTAATTGATCATCAATTTTTTCGCGGGTCCCTATTTTTATAAGTGTAAACTGAAAAACCAGTCTCGCATCGGTAAGTCGTCACAAATGGAAGCAGAACCATGATATCCTTTTCACGGGGTGGTTATGACTCTTTTCAACGAATATTTTATTTAATTCTCGGATGTAAAACGGAACCCTTGTGACCCTTCCGCGGAACCTCAGGGTTTTCGGACCACCATTTAGGAACCACTGTGCTACAGTAAAATACTCACCGGGCGTGGTGACAGCGATAAGGCTCTGGCATCGTATTCAGGAGGATGTAGGTTCGAATACCCATCTGACCATCCATATTTCTGTTTCCGATGGTTACTCGCAATCACTCAAGCTGATAGCCGCGATGATTCGCTCAAAAGGACATGTTCGAATTCCTTCCCGTCCTTTCTATCAATCGTTCCTCCCGTCTAATGATGACCTCCACATCGATGAGGCACATATCCATGAAAAGAGAAGGGGGAGGCAAAATATTCCACGTTTCAGAAACATGTTTAATGTTTTACCTGTTTTTGTCTACCACTAAGTTCTAACGGTAGAACAGGGCCATTGTTACAATTTGGGTGTTTATAAAATTTCAGAAGGCAAATAATTGTTATTTAACAACCACCTATGTCTCCTATACTGTTTTTAAATTGGAATTACTAAGCGTAAAGCTTTCCTACAATCGTCTTGTTGATGTGGATATTCTGTGTGATTTTGTAGTATTGCAGCAGTTTCCTTCCCCAAATTACAGTCTAACACAAACAGCAGTTAATAAAAATAGGAAACGTCTATGAAATCATTTAAAACACTGTCAGCAGAGAAGATGGGTGGGTAAAGGGCATAGATTCGCGTTGGTGGAAAAGTGCGTATGAATGAATTAGTAGAAGTAATTTGGAGATAAGACGATAAATCCATAATTTCAGGTATAAGAAAGAGAGTCTGAAAGTTTTAATTTGTATGTAAGGGAGTCTAGAAGTTAGATGAATTATAAAAGGAGGGATAAAATAGTACGTCTGATACAGAAAACGCAATTAAAGTAATAACTCCGCATAGTTCAAAACAAATTGCAGAAAATATGTACCAGTCCATCGTCACGGTTAGTAATAATAACAGCCCATCGTCGTTTGTATATGGACAAACACAAAAGGAGCAAAGTAGTTAAATGTCTCTGGACTTAGAGTGGAGTTCCCGCATTGTTCTGGTGGGTTCGTTGGCAGTTGGAGCACTGAGTGGCCTGAAAGGAAATCACAGCATCGGCTGGAGACTTAAAGTGTTCGATACTGGTGACCCATCCTCTGCGTTGCTCCCCCCCTGCAGCCAGCCCGACCTAACCGGCCTCTCCGAACCTTCCGCTTGGCGAAGCCCGGATTGGATGTGCTGCCAGGGGCACAGTAATCCGATTGATACGGATTGGGGCACGGCGCATCTCACCGCCTGTCTGTTCCGATGGGTCGCTGTTGCCACTCGAACGGAAACAAAAGAATCACAATACGACGCTCGGAAATGATTGTGTTCATTAGATTTACCTCTTATTGGCAACGAAATTGGATCATAGAGACATGCGTTTGAAAATTAATAATACCGACTAGGGGAGGTCGCCAATTGTAAAAATAAGACTCGATTCATACCATGTGTAATAAAAACTCATGATCAGATCTGTTATATGGCATGCACTTCTTCGCTTTTGTCGAGAAAAATCGGCATTGAAATATTTTGTTGCGTCACGTACTTTTTATGATGCGGAGATTTCAAGGGGTGCGTGGCGCAGCGAACAAGCTTTCTACCCAATAAGAACGTCGTTGCCAAATTTAATCCAATTGCTAGCAACTTTTTGGGGTGAAATTTCTACAGTCGCGTTACGAGATGTTTAGACGGGGGTAAATCTAACAGTTCGCTAGGTGCCACCTGTTGCGCGTATAATATGTGCGCAGGACGTTTTTCGTAAAATCTTTATTCATATACACAGTTTTATCAGGTTTTGATGGAATTTACATACATATACTTTAAAACAAATAGAAAACACTGTTCAGGTTTGAATTACAGAAAGCTAAACCCTCTCATTCTTTCCGTCATCACGTTAATTTCTGTCACCGTTGTTCATGCAAATCCACAGTTTTAGGAGTTGTATTTGATTACATGAGCTACGCCGGGACGTTCCGTGGTGGGCCCCTGATGAAAGAAATTAACCTTGTTGCCTCTGACACAATATCTTCGTGCATCTCCTTCAAGAAGACTCGATTAACCGTTGGGTTGCTAATTAAGTTAGATTTTTAGTTTTTGAAGTGAAAACTTCTTTAAGCGCTTTTGGCGATTTTTTGGATGCGTAAAATCTTATGAGTTAGCATTACCGACAGGCTAATGTTAATTAGCATATCTGTTGCTGTCTGGTGGCTCAGTGGTAAAGGGTGTCTAACTGGGGAACAAAGGTATCCGGTTCGATTCTCTGTCTTAAACATTAACCCGACCTTCACATCTGCCGTAGCTTCCGGTGTATGTTATGTAAGGGTCTACGCTAGAATTGCTTCCTTCGTTGGATTCCATGTTAAATTATAGTACTTATTACCTGGTAGTATTTACGGGTTATGATAAGGCGGCTAAGTCGGGACGGAATGCGCAGCCACTAGAAACCCGGACACTAGTTCATTACAACCACACGGAATTATTTGTTAGTATTTATTATATCAGTAGCTGTAAATATGAAGAGTTGCGCGTGTCATATTAATAGTTTTAAGTTTTCACTTCTAATCGGTAGTGACCATAGCAGACTGTGTATAGATCAAATTTCTTCAATCACATCACTTTCATGTGGAGGGGTCTGAATCACTTTCAGATTTTCTTTGTTTAGAATTAATTGAAAAGGGGAGGTCGCCAATCATAAAATTCACATTCGATTCATACCATTCCATTTCTTTCTTTTTTTAACAGGGTAAACAAAACTTTCACGTACACACTCACCTTCCACGCTTTTACAAGTTGTGCTATGCACCGCTTCATTCCGTCGAATGATATCACGTGCTTCTCGTTTCGACTCTTTCCTACCCTTGTGCGGGAAGGAGCATTTTTCTTTGAACTGTAACGATCGAGTAACGGTATTTGTATTTCATACCTGCCGCAGCAATATTTCAATTTTTTAAATATAACTTCTTTTGCGAAAAACATAATGAAGTTCGAAACCTTTGGTATTTCCGCAACAAATAAATTTAAAAAACTTATTATATGCATAATGTTGAAAACTGATGGCTGGGAATTATCTGTATGCACATTTGAATAAATAATATATAGATTTGCTACCAGCGAGATTCGATCCGCAGACGCCGGACTTACGAAGCAGACAGCTTACTCGCTGCACCAACGCCACAAGAAATTGTCCTTACTTAGCATTTTAATGCAACGGAATATTTCAACGCAGATTTTCTCGACGACGGTGAAGATACTACTTTGCCACATTACACCTCTGGCCATGAGCTTTTCTAACACACACGGTATGAATTGGGTCTGAATTTTAGAATTGGCAGCCTCCTCTTGTGAGTTAACATGCAAATAAATATATTCGTTGAAAAGCAATACTGCAATCAGTCCTGATGGTAGTTTTGATAATCTTTTCTATTTTGGCTGCTTCCCATTATCATCAAGCAGCTGATATGATATCTAAATTCACCATCAAAAATTTTATAATCGTCTAGGACACGATATAAGTCTCTTTTCATCCATCATAATGGACTGGTTGACCATTTATTCTCGCTGCTAATGCTTAACATACAGAAAACAACTCCTACTGTTAATGGGTAAATGGAGACACGTAAATTACCCCTCCCCCTTTTTAACTAAATAAATAATTCTTCAGCCTGACTGACTAACCTTAGGAGTGAATGATTAATTTTTCCATTATAACAGAATCCAAACGAAATCTCTGCCATATAGGAAGCGAACTGACTGTGACACAAGAAACAATATAATGATATGAAACAACAGAAAGTGGAATCCCTCTGTCCAAATTTGAAAAATTGTAACATCACGTATCAAGATCTGAAATGTCTTCATCTTCAATAATTTTGTGTTGTACGGAATCCATATCTCAAGAGAATGAATAATAGTACAGAGAGTCTAATAGAAAATCCGCTTGTTTCGAGACCACTTTTCAAAACCCTTACGAATGTTCATCGACTTAATCTGAAACTATCTTGTGTATTTTTTCTCTTGGCGAGTAAACACTTTCATTTATGACAATCACGAAATACCTATGCATTGCGGCAGGACTGACACTAGAAATAAGAAAATGTGAATATTTTATCATGATAATGCCATTTTATTCCTACCTCCCTTTAATAGTTAGTAATAGGAACACACAGAATAAAAAGGATGGTGCAAAACACGCTGTGTTGTACAAAATTTTGTGAAAAGATTTTTAAATCACTTGCTGAGATTCAATAAGATATAGGCACTGAATTCACCTCTGTCAAAGTCAATTTTAGATCAACATGATTTCTCTTAACCTTCAGGACTAATGTTAGAAAATATCACTCTATCATCTACAAGACGTCTCAAAAACAGAATATTGTAAGAAAATTCAGCAGAATGTTTCCTCTGTTGACTGACCATTGCTCCTTTGTATTTATTTCTTCAGTGGTTCCTATTATCAACTACCATAACACTAAAAGATGGAGCAGATTCATAAAATGTCATGTGAAACACTTACGGAGCTAGAAGATCGTAAATACTTTGCTATCACTGCAATTGTTATTACGTGTTTCTCTCACAAATATATCTAAAGAAAAGAAAATATTCAGCTTCACTTAAATAGCAAATGGTAGAGACGAAACGAGTAGCTGTAACCATTCCTGCTCATTAGGTATTTCTGAAAGAATAGCCAAATAGTTATGAGCAGGTATTAATGTTATGGTGTTTTAAGAGTGTTATGGCCCTTCTGCCCGTATCGCGAAAGAAACGTCAAACAGCTTATACACTTACCAAAACGTGACCAGTGCTGTGGTTTCCAGCCTAGCATACGGATAATAATTACAGCTCATTTTATGAGATGCATTCTTTACGCCTGTGGAAAAGAGTGGCCAAGTAACATGAGTTGATTACATAGCTGCCCTTGTATGACCAATAGTTAAAAGTAATGCCGATTCCCACTCCCCCTCACTTCCCCCCTCTCCCAAGTTTGTTACCAGGACTCCATGAAATCCATGACTAAGGAGATGTCAGGAACAGGTTGAGTTGTTGCTCTTCAACGAGAGGAACATCACGTCTCTAGAAGAATGTGAGCAAGGTATTGCCGGGTCACCAGTTTCGTACATGCTGAAGTAGGGTAGAGTGGACGGTTAATTTGCTTGCCTGCACAGACCAAAGTGACTGTTGGCTACCTGCTTGGTTTTCAATGAGGGGTCAGTACACACATTCAATAAATGGAACAGCTGACTTCAGTTATAAAAAATAGGTAAAACGACATCGATTGTAAAAGAAGTGAAACTATTCGCCCTATGTTTCATTGTTCAAATGACACAATGGGAGCTTCACGGCCTCCTTTATTTTAAGTAAATTTCTAAGATTCACTGCTTAAAGAATAGAGACAATCGTCAATGATGACTTTTGTTCTTTTCTTTATTTTCTCTTTACATTCACGCTGATCAGCCAAATCATTATGACTACCTCCCTACCTACTGTCGATAGCAGTATCAACTGTCGAGGAATGATTGCTAGTCAGATACACTCACGGTGCATGTAGTATCACTGAACGTGCTATCCATGTTTAGAATGGGGAGTTTGACCGAGGGCAGATTGTGATGCCACGAGCATTTCTGAAACTTCATGACTTGTCAGGTGTTTGAGGAGTGCTGTGATGAGTGTCTTCAGCAAGTGGCGAAACCAAGGTGAGGGATTGGGCGGTCACCCATCATTACAGATTTCGGACGTCGCGGCGAACTGTGGCGGAACTAACATCAGACTTTAATACTGGACAGAGTAAAAGTGTGCCTGAACACACAGTGCACCGAGCGCTCCTAACAATGGGCCTCCGCATTGGCACGTGACCATCGTCACTGGACGTTGTCGCAGTGGCAGAGCGTTGCATGGTCTCATAAATCCCGATACCTTGGGAGGGTGCGAATCCGTCGTTTTCCAGGGGAATATCTTCTTGTTAAACCTGTAATGCGGGACGGAGATAAGCCGGGGGTGCCTCAATTAAGCTCTGGGGAACATTCACTTGAGGATCCAAGGGTCCTGTGGAGCTCGTGCAAGGCACCATGATGGCCAATAAGTATCGTACACTGATTGCAGACCACGTACACCCCTTCATGATGACCATGTTTCACAACGGCAGTGGCATTTTTCAACAAGATAATGCGCCATGTCACAAGGCCAAGAGCGTGATGGAGTGGTTTGAGGAAAATGGTGAGTTGCAATTGATGTGCTGGCACCCCCAAATTGCCAGATCTGAACCGATCGAACACATCTGGTGGGATGTGATTGAACGTGGCATCAGAGCTGATCACCCCCTTCCCCGGAATTTGCGGGAATTAGATGACTTCTGTGTGCATATGTGGTGCCAACTCACTCCAGCGATCTATAAAGGCCTCATTGCTTCCATGTCAAGACGCGACGCCACCGTTATCCGTGCCAAAGGCGGACATACGGTCTATTAGGTTGGTGGTCATAATGTTCTCGCTGTTCTGACAGTTTATCCATGATGTTATACCAATAAATCACTCATGATCATACTTGTAAGATGGAATCAATTCTATCAGTAAATGAAAAGTAAATTAATTACCAACGTGAAAGGTCGAACAACTGCGCATTTCCAATAAACAACTCTGTTTGTTTATACCGGGGGGTTTCTGTTTAACTCTTTAGTTGTAATGTAATTAATAACGACTTGCAACGAATTGCTTAAATATGCGATGGCCATTCGAATATATTACACCGATTCTACATAACGCTGAGTCGTACGTACAACATGGGTACAATTGTAAAATTAATAGGAAAGCGTCCTTCAGCAAAAGTTCCAAACCAGTTAGCGACTGACACGAGCTGCGCCTCCAGAATGATGGTAGAACAGGATGGTTAAATAAATCCACTTGCAAGAATTAAATCGAACTCTCTCTCAGTTCAGCGCATACATGTTTTCTCCTACAAATTAATGCATCATACCACCTCCGTCAATAATGATCTGCTGATTTCTGTTATTGGGTTAACTGAATTTTATAGAAATTCTTATAAATTAGTAAAAGGAACTTGAAACATTTATTAAATAATCTGAAAGAGGACGGATTATATTTTGTTGGTCTTAAGACGCTACTATCGCGTTGTGACACGGTGTATCCTTTCTCTAATTAAAAGGTTATAATTTTCAAATCAATTGTTATTTCTTTGCATCTTATTAACTATTGACCAATTTATGAATCCAAGAGTGTCTACCGTTCATAGCCTATTCAAGACGTAGATATATCTAACAGGATACCATAACCTGGCCATTTATTACAGAGAAACACATGAATGGTAGGCGGTAGGCACATTTAACTTTAAATGCAAAAACAATAAAAAAAAATGAAAAATGAGACCTCCGTCATACATAAACGGTCGTTAAATTATCAAGCAGTATTTAAAAATTAAATGATATGAATTTGCTTAGTCTAACAATATAACAAAATATTAATGAAAACACATAATCACAGACACGTAACGGAATGTCTCACACTTCTTTTAAAATTACGACCTTTTGTTTTTGTTTATTTTGAAGTTCGTAATGACAACACATAACTTTGCTCAGATAAGTAGAGAAATTCTTATCATGCGGATCGCTCCACTCAGGACTTTATTTAAGTGTTTGAGGATCCCATAAGCACAAACAGTTTTAAAACAGACACAATCAGTTACTGCACCGGAGAGCCTGAGAGCATTTTCTGCTGTTCTTTTGTAGCAGTTGTTGGGAAGGTTTTGTCAGGTGACATATTCTTCAATTTATGGGTTAGTTTATTTGAGTGTGGCTTGTCTTTATTTTGCTCTTCTTACTTATTTTCAAGTATTTTTCAATATTGACAGTGTCCTCTTAAACTTCTCAAAGGTATTATAATATTGTCCTAAGTTGCCAGTTAATGCACTTGTCAATTAGTCTCGTTGCTCTGTAAAAGGATTTAGTTATTTCAATAATCCTTTGTCTGAGCGGCGGGATTCCTGCGGTTTCATGCTGGGCTACTGCATGTTATCGGGTTGGCACATGTGGTGAACGCCGATCAGTCGGGTCTTGGATGCGTACCTCAACACAGTGTACGCATACTCTATCACCGGGCGTATTGGGCTACAGTAAATATTGACATTGCAGACATTATCATGTACGCAGACGCGGATTCACCTAACAGAATCTATTATTCTAGCCACTGCTGTCTAAATCCTTAGTACCTCACTCCAAAAAGTTAAGTACTGGTCCTTATTCGAGCTGCCAGTTGGTGTCAGATTAATACGCTCCACGGATTTGCTGCCCTAACCCAAGGGATTTCTAGCTGCTAATTCCCGCGTCGTGATCACAGGCCATTCGGCTTTTGTTATTCGTGTCCAGAAGGGTTCCTGGAAGGATTGTTCCGTTAGCGTGTGGTGGGTGACCTGACCAAGTGAATATCTTAACACACGTTGAATGCAAATTTAATCCACCAAATACGGCACATTGTATTTTATTGCACTGCCCATCTAAGTTTCATTTTTTAAATAACATTTAAGTCCAATTTTATTACCAATTAGCAGAGTTCCCGGTGTTGCACGGGATGATCTAGGTTGATGTTTCCACACAGTAAATATTGAAGTTCATAACACAGGTAAGTTTTCTGCACTTCTGAATCAAAGTCCATGTCAGTCACTCCATTTTCTATACGTATTAGAATGATTAACCCCTGGTGCAGCAGAAAAGAGATGTGTTGGGCTTGGTTTATTACTGTGATATTTTTAGCTGTCCTATCAGTAACATGTGTGTCAAAGTTCATCAAAATAACCACAGCGATTCGAGCAGCAATAGAAACAATGATTTTTGTCAGGAAATTTGGTAAAGAAGGATTCGCTCAACAATAAATTATAAAAATACCGAAAATGCTAACACTAAAGAGTTTTAACAGTTCACTTGCATGTTCAAACCTATCAAATAGGCATTACTTAATATCAAAAGCGAACATAATTTCACTTGCAAACATCACAGATTATAGCTATGCAGCCTGAGATAGTAGCTACAAGAAGCAAAGACGATATAGAAATGTTTTTTCGTAATATTATTAAAATTAATTTACATATTTTCCACTTTAGGTAGTTTCGACTTCGCATTCCATACGGCCTTATATGAGGTTTAAAAACTGAAAAAACAAAGTGTAAGGTTGGAAACGTTACTTGAGATAATCTGGCTATTATTTATTTACAAAGTATGATGTATAAATCTAGTTAGAATTTCATCTATGGTGTTTCACGAAACACGTTCAAATTTTCACTTACTACTCCGGCGGTATGTTATGTTGAAGCAAAAGATGAAAATCCCATCGAAATCTGTGTAGTTGTTTTTGAGTTTTCTCGAACCAATATACACGGTTTTCGTTTTATAGATATGGATGATATGTATGACCTAGGTAGGGAACGATTAGCAATACAACACCCAATGGACCATCTGTAATGGGTTACACAGTTCGAAAAACGAAAAAGGGCACACAATTATTGCCAAGTATACTACATTCAGTCGCAAAAAATAAATAAAACACACCTGCTTCACCAGGTAATAACAACATTGGTCTATCCGGCCTCTATTACTAGCTGTACACGTGATATTTACTAGATGTAAACCCACAATAAAAATAAATTCTTTATTTCGTAGGATACTGTGTCACTAATCGAGATAAGGTGTGTTCAGTCTGCCAGTAAAGGCCCCTGCCAGGCAGACCTCACACACAACGCGCCTGCACGCCGGGATACATATACGACTCCAAACAGGCGCAGAGGCATCAAAACAAACCAGGAAAATAAATAGAATCATCTAGAGGCTAAGTGGGACTATTTCTTACAGAGGTCGCCGTACTACCACACAACGGAATTCCTGCGCCAGGCCGCCTATATAAGCGTAGCCGGCCGCTCCACCGCCAGTTCCAGTTCAGTTCCAGTTCCAGTTCAGTTCAGTTCCGGTTCCGGCCTGACCGCTGAACCAGCGTATGGACGAAGAGGAAAGCGCTCGCCGCGCTGCTGCGCCAGGCGGGTCGAGTGCCTCAGTGCACTCGGCTTTGCCGGCGGCAGCTACGGCCCCATCGACGACCCGGCTAATGGAAACGGACTTAGACACGGCGACAAACTGTACGGCAGCCACCACTACGACGACCTGGCAACGCGCACCGGACTTGGCCATGGACAAGGACGGATCTATACTGGAGACGACCACGCAACTCCCATTCAAGAAGAGAACGGCCGCCGACGGATCTGTAAGGATTAATCTGATGACGACCAGGCCTGCCTACGGACCAGCAGATGCTCGTCATCCCAAGAGACGTACTTCTCCGCCCGTAACGGGGAAAGCAAAGTTACCGAGGAACGAACAGTGCACTAGTGGTACAAAACTCAGCGTGCCTGTTCAGCAACTGTCAAATGCTACAGCTGGCAAGGGGAAGAAGGCAAAGAAAAAGAAGAAGGAGATGACTGCCCACTCGGCTGCAAACTATCCTTTTCAACCACCGACTACACCAACGTCGTCAGACTTCAAAAAAGTAACTCTCACAAAACAATCGAATACTGCAGCCAGCGTGGAAGAAAGACGCAAGAAGAAGCAAGTCAACCAGTCAAATGAAGAGGGCTTTATCATCCCACGACGTACAGCTAAGCCGCCCCCAGCGTTGGACCCACAGCTGGTGATGAACACCAGCAATCGCTTCCAACCTCTGGACGACTCGGCGCAGCCAGCAGCGAAAAGATCATCACACATTCCACCGATGGTGGTACAGTTTGAAGATAACTACAAGTCACTGCACGACAGAGTAGACGCCAACACCACGGACCCATTCACCGCCAAAACTGCAGGAGGCGACAAAATTAAATTCACCTTTACTACAGAAGCTGACTATGCAAGAGTGACTAAAATGCTGACGGATGCCAGTATACCATATTATACCTTCCCAACAGGTGCAGCACCACTCCTGAAGGCTGTATTCAGAGGAATTCCTCGGACATTCCCAACGGCCGAACTCAAGGAGGAACTGATGGAGAAGGGATTCAACATCCAAAGTGTCCATCAGCTCCGCAGACCGGGAACTAACGTAGCAATGCCACTATTCCTAGTGGTACTGCCGGATTGCCCGGAAAACAAATCCATTTTTGAAGTAGACTCTATCAGCCACCTCAAGGTCACAGTAGAGAAACTACGCTCGTCGCCCGGACCAGCACAGTGTTACAACTGCCAAACGTTTGGGCACGTAGCAAAGAACTGCAAGATGCCACCCGTCTGTGTGAAATGTGCAGGATACCACGATTCCAACCAGTGCACGGCACAGAAAGGAAAGGACACAGCAAAATGCTACAATTGCGGCGGCGGCCACATAGCAAGCTATAAAGGCTGCCCAGCGTACAAAAGAGCACGTGACCGACAGATGGGTCTCACCACAGGTGACGGTAACCAACGCCGCAAAGAAAATCAGGGGACCAGCCACCAGAACAATCCCAGCCAGGAAAAGGAACACCGAAACCCAGAAGGAAAGGACGCCTCTCAACAGATAATAGAAAAGCAGATCCCTGAAAACCAGAAGAAGAACAGACGTCCACCCAAGAGGACAGATGGACGCACATTTGCTCAAGCCTCTTGCAGTAAGGCATCGGACCCAAGTCAGACTGCAATGGTGGAAGAACAACCCAACCCCTCCACATTGGGATCGGACGCAGCAGCACCCGCCAACAAGCCAAGCCCACAAGGTGCAGCGGAAAATCCCACATCCCAGATCCTTGCAAAATTAACTAGTATGATGGAGACGATGATGACGCTGATCACAAGCCTCGTGGCGACCTTAAACCAGCTGCCAACCACCATCCAAGCAGCAGTAACGACAGCAATGGCTACATTCTACAGCTCCAACCAACAACAAAATGGATAGAGCACCACATATTTATACAATCTCGTTCTGCATTTGGAACGCAAATGGAATACATAACCAGGAAATAGAATTCAGGCAGTTCATCAAAGAGCAAGGCGTTGACATCTGCATGGTATCTGAAACCCATCTTAAGCCCGGTATAAGAGTAGCAGTACCCAACTACCACTGTTACAGATACGATCGCCCTACCGCCGGAGGAGGAGTCGCCATTTACATTAGACGTGGCATCCCCCACAACCAGGTGCTACTCCCCACAACCAGGTGCTACTCCCCACAACGACACAGATTGAAGCCATTGGGGAGACAGCTGAGGAACCTCATCGAGATGTACAACATGAATGTGACGGCACCGGAAGAACCTACCCACTACCCCGCAAACGGAACCCGACCAGACATCCTGGATATATGCATCTCCAGGGGCATAACCGGATACATGGCAGCCAGTACAGTCAACAGATTGTCTTCAGATCACTGCCCCGTGCTGGTCGAGGTTTCAACCGGGCCCTGGAAACAGGAGACACAAGAAACCCCAGATTACAGGCGAGCAAACTGGAATGTCTATCGTCAGCTCACTTCAGACGCTTTCTCCAATCACCTCCCGGTCAGTGCGGAAGATGGTCTTAAATTCTTCACATCGACAGTGAAGGAAGCAGCGGCAGCAGCAATCCCAATACGTCGACCCAACACCCAAAAATCAAGCCAACTCCCACCACAACTCCTGGCTATGATCCGACATAAAATCGGATCATGAAGGAGTGGAAACTGACCATGAATCGCGGCACTAAAACATTGCTAAATAGGCTGCAGAAAGAATTGAAAGTAGCACTTAATGAACATCGAAACAGAGAATGGAGGGCCCGTGTAGCCATGATCAGACCAAATGACAACTCCCCATGGACCCACACAAGATGGTTCACCAAGAAAAAGAAAAGGTTACCATCCACTGCACGGCGAGAGAGGCATAGTATACCTGCCGCATGAGAAAGCTAACGCCTTAGCAGACTGCTTTGAGAAGCATTTTGTCGCAGCAGAAGCAGACGAAGAAGACGTAGTCAATATACGCAGGCGCCTACGAACCTACCAGCAAGCAGCCGCTGCAGATTTAGAACAACAAATTCCAGATATCGACATCAAGGAAGTCAAGAACAGCCTGAAGAATCTACCCCACAAAAAGGCTCCCAGGGGTGGATGAAATAAACAACACACTACTGAGACAATTGCCACCAGCGGCCTGCGCTTTTCTAGCCAATATCTTCAATGACATACTGAGGAGTGGAAAATACCCGAGCTGCTGGAAACGAGCAATCGTGGCGGGCGTACACAAAGCAGGCAAGAATCCCATATTCCCACAGAACTACAGACCAATAAGTTTGCTGCCTTCAATTAGTAAAGTATTCGAAAGAATACTGTTAAAAAGGATACAATAGCTAATCACCGAAGGTGATCTAATCCCGGATCACCAAATGGGATTCCGTAAGAGCCATAGCACCACACACCAGTTAATGAGGGTAGTCGAAGAAGCCACGAAAGCATTCAACCATCGGAGCCACTGCGGACTCGTGCTACTAGACATCTCAAAAGCTTTCGATTCTGTGTGGCACACAGGACTTTTGTTCAAACTATTTGAACTTGGATTTCCGGGCTCTTACGTCAAACTTATAGAATCCTACCTGAGAGGCAGAACCTTCAGGGTACGCGTGGGAACTTCACTCTCAACAGTCAAGAAAAATAAACGCCGGGGTCCCACAAGGGTCCGTACTGGGACCGATACTATACTCCCTGTACACATCGGACATACCACTCACCAACAATGTCAAAATGGCCCAGTACGCTGACGACACGGCAGTGTTCACCATCAGCCGCAGTAGCAGCGCTTGGCTACGAGGCGACTACAAGAAGCCCTGGACAAAATCGAGGCCTGGGCGAGAAGATGGAGGATCACCATCAACTCGGACAAAACTCAGGCCATCTTACTAACCAAGCGGAGAAGACGAAGAGGTGAAGACCAGCCTCAGGTGCAGCTCCAAGGAAAGGTCATTCCATGGAGCAACACTGCTGCGATACCTCGGTGTGACGCTCGACAGCAAGCTAACCTGGCGAGCTCACATCGAGGAAACCAGGCGCAAAGCTAGCGCTGCACTACAGCAGCTCTACCCATTACTTAACAGGGACAGCTCCCTGGCGCCGGACGTTGGCGTCATGATTTACTGCAGTCTGGTACGACCCATAATAGAGTACGCATGCTCTGTTTGGGGTTATGCATGCAACACTCACATCAAAAAAACTACAGGTTATTCAGAACCGAGCGCTGAAAAGAGCACTGCACCTCCCAACGCGGTTTCCAACTGACGATTTACACAATGCAGCCAACATACAGACAGTACAACATCGATTTCGAGAAAGGGCAGTAGCATTTTATAAATCAACGAAAAATTCAGCGAACCCACTCATCAGGCCACTAGGCCAATACACCACCGATATAGATACATACAAAAGACCCCTCACATTAATTCTATAAATAAATTGCCAAAATAAGATGCACCAAACGTAAAGACAATTGAACTATCCAAATTCACATGAGGAGAAAATGTCGAAAGACAACACTCTCCAACAAAACAGCCCAAAGAAAAGGGCAACAAATGGCAACGGGCCACCGCCAGTTCCAGCCTGACCGCTGAACCAGCGTCAACTACAGAAGACCACCGGAAGTTCGCGAGAAGTAGAAGCCGTCACTCTACCCCGGATCAGGACCAGGCTGAAATTCTCGACGGTCTTCTGATAACTGTACCCACATTTGTTTATGGTTTACCTGTTGTATTGTGTACCGAGTAATAAACTTCAAGGAACCGTTAAGTGTAGTTCACTTCAGTGGCGACAAGGTTGAGATAAGAACTCTCGACCATCATGGCTACGCAAGCAGCACCTACGGAATGGCAACAGTTCCTCCAAGGACTTCTACATCAGTTCTTCGAATCTCAGAGACAACTGATTGCGGAAGTCAGGAATCTCCGCCAACCCACGGCCCCGCCTCCGTTCCCAGCATTCACGACGACGTCGAGGAATGGGAGACCTACGAGAAGCGCATAAGACAACACTTCGCAATTCACCACATAACCAAAGAAGAAGACCAACGTGCATATTTCCTTTCCTGGAACCAATCGAAGATGTATGTCTTGCTCACCAAACTTCAGCCACAAGACCCCGACACCCTCACCTTCACGACCATCTGTACGACACTGAATGCATACTACAGACGCCGGTACCATGTCGTCGCGGCCCGCGTCGAATTCTATCAATGCCGGAAGAAGCCCGATCAGATGTATCGCCAGTGGGCGGCCGAACTCCAAGGCCTTAGCAGAAAATGTAAGTTTCAATCTCGTTGTTCCCACGAATCCTACGCCGACGACATGGTGCGTGATCACATCATACAGGCTGCACCAGATGCCGCACTCCGGCATGACGCCCTCAAGTTAGAGGACCCATCCCTGGAGCAGGTCATCGAACTTGCCTACAAATTCGAAATATCTACGGCCGCAGATCGCCGCCTGGAGTCCTGGGTGGATGTGGCCGCAATCCGAACCGACTTAGAGGACACACAGGACGTCGCCGCCATCCAGAGCTCCCAGTCGCGCTCCTCCCGACACCACAACCGGGGACCGCGTCCTCAGAAGGACATCGAACCGACCCGTTCCGGCAGGGGCACCAAGTCTCGGCAGCAGCAGCGGATCCCGCAGCGCCGACGCCGCAGCCCGCTCCGCCTACCCTCCTGCCCCGCCTGTTATTCAGCACATGAGAGGGAAAATTGTCCGGATCGTTGGGCTGAATGCTCACGTTGCGGCAAGGAAGGACACCTGGCGTCCGTCTGCCGCACCAACACCACCAATGCCAATCCCGGCTCTCGCCGCCCAGGGTCTTACCAAGACAGGTTGAGCGGCGCACCTATGGATATCAATCTGGTAGACACTTCCACAGCATCCAAACTTTTTATTGACGTTACGGTCAATGGCAAGCCTCTGCGCCTACAAGTCGACACAGGAGCAACAGTCTCATTGCTTAATTATACTACTTATGTGCAAATTGGCTCGCCCCCCCTCTCGCCGGCCCCCAAGCGCCTCCTGACATACAACAAACAGGAAATAGCACTCCTGGGACAATTCACAGCAAACGTCATGTATAAGTCTGTACATCGTTCAGTCCCCTTTTTAGTAGTTAACAGTTCTCTCACAGCAGAATTATTTGGACTGGACGCTTTCCGCTTATTCGGATTTTCAATTGAGGATAACATACACCTCGTATCTCAGCATGTTCCCTTTCCTGAAGTGGACGCCCTTTGCACCGAGTTTCAGGACCTGTTCTCACCAGGCGTCGGCTGTGCAAAGGACTTCGAAGCATCACTCCAACTCCGGCCGGACGTACGGCCTCGATACTTCCGGGCACGCCAGGTACCCGTAGCGCTTCAACAACCACTTCAGGAAGAACTTCAACGTCTCCAAGACGAAGGGATCCTCCAGCCGGTGCGGTTCAGCCCCTGGGCCACGCCGTTGGTCATAGTTCAGAAGCCAGGACGCCGCTTACGTCTCTGTGGTGACTTTAAGACCACCGTCAACCCGCATCTGCTGGTAGACGATTATCCACTTCCGAGACCGGACGACCTCTTCCGTAAACTAGCAGGAGGTACCTACTTTACAAAAATTGACCTGGCAGAAGCATACCTTCAAATCCCTTTGGATATCCAGTCCCGACAATACACAGTCATCAACACCCCCTCTGGCCTCTTCCAACTCAACCGGCGGCCATACACTCCAAACCTCCCCTTGATACTTGCCACAGATGCATCCGATTACGGTGTGGGGGCAGTTCTGTCTCATAAATTACCAGATGGCACGGAACGCCCCGTAGCTTATATCTCCAAAGCCCTATCGGCTGCTCAGCTTAAATATTCTCAAATCGAGAAAGAGGCGCTAGCTATTGTTTTTGCTTGCTCCAAATTCTATTCCCTTTTATATGGGATTTCTTTTCATCTCATTACCGACCACAAGCCACTCCTATCACTATTTGATCCGTCCACACGTCTGCCTACCAAAACATCCCACCGCATCCAGCGTTGGGCACTATTCCTGTCCCAGTTCAGATATACCATGCATTTCCGTACCACCTCCAGGCATGCCAATGCAGACGCCTTATCCAGACTACCGCAGGGACCAGACCTTGCCTTCGACAAGTCGGAACTTCTGGTGTTCCAGATCGACGATGACATACAAGAAGCACTGAAGACATTTCCAGTCACGGCCTCAAAAGTCGCGGCAGCCACAGGGGAGGACCCCCTCCTCCGTGTCATCCGACACCACATCCAACACGGGTGGCAAACACGTTCCCCTCCACGCCATCATCAAGACCTCAAGTTCTACTACTCCTTCCGCCACCAGCTCTCAGTAGTAGAGGGAGTGCTTCTCCGCACAGGACCAAATTCCACCCCGAGGGTCGTCGTTCCGAGATCCCTACAACCGACAATCCTCCAAACTCTCCACCAAGGACACTGGGGAATTGCCCGCACCAAATCCCTTGCCAGACGCCATGTATTCTGGATCGGCCTTACCACGGATGTCACGGAGATGGTGCGGCGCTGTACCATCTGTGCCCAACAACTGCCCCGCCCCCCTCAAAAGTTCCTTTCCTGGCCGGCACCGTCCGGACCCTGGGAACGCATTCACCTCGACTTCGCTGGCCCATTCCTAGGCCACCAGTGGCTCCTAGTGACGGATGCCTTTTCCCACTTCCCATATGTCGTCCGTTGCTCCACAATCACCACAGAGGTCACCATTTCAGCCCTCACGAAGATCTTTTCCATCGAAGGATTACCATACGCCATCGTCACAGATAACGGACCGCAATTTCGAAGTCGGGAATTCCTATCCTTCTGTACCACCAACAATATCCAACACCTCCTCACCCCGCCCTTCCACCCCCAATCTAACGGGGAGGCCGAACGGCTAGTCAGAACATTCAAAACCCAAATGACCAAATACACCACAAGTCACAAACTCGAAGAGGCATTGACACTCTTCCTCAGTTCCTATCGAACCACTCCAGTGGGGGCCAAAAGCCCGGCGGAATTGCTGCATGGCCGCCAACCTCGCACTCTCCTCCATCTCCTCTTACCCCCGCCCAAAGTACAGGTACCTTCGGGACCATTCCGTTTCACCCCGGGCTCCCTAGTCTGGGCCCGCGGGTTTGGCTCCCGGGCCGGTTGGCTTCCGGGGGTCATCCAGCGGCCCCGGGGCCGCCAACTGTTCGACGTCAGCCTGGATGGCCGGATAGTGCGACGCCATCGAAACCAACTACGTCCCCGCAACCCCACGGCACCGTCCTCTTCCACCACGGCACGGCCATCCACTTCTTCCTCTCCTTCCCTGCCACCTCCACCACTCCTGCCGTCTAACCGTTGCTCAGGGACAGTTACAGCGCCACCACCGACGCCACAACCTGTCGGTCGCTCCGACACCCTTCAGCCGCAGCCTCTCGACCACCTGCGGGGACCATCTTCAGCGCCCCCCGTACAGCCCCCGGCCATCGACGCCGACGAACCGATGCCGTTAGCTCCACAAGTACCTCCACCACAACCTGCACCACGACGCAGGTCGGCACGCATCGCCAGGGGAACAGCTCCGTACTCCCCTGGAGGTAGCCTTCATAGTCTGCTCCAGGGCGCCGCGGCAGACGACCTCGCAGACGTCGCAGACATCGCTTCCCCCCCCCCCCCGGGAGGGAGGTATGTTCAGTCCGCCAGTAAAGGCCCCTGCCAGGCAGACCTCACACACAACGCGCCTGCACGCCGGGATACATATACGACTCCAAACAGGCGCAGAGGCATCAAAACAACCAGGAAAATAAATAGAATCATCTAGAGGCTAAGTGGGACTATTTCTTACAGAGGTCGCCGTACTACCACACATCGGAATTCCTGCGCCAGGCCGCCTATATAAGCGTAGCCGGCCGCTCCACCGCCAGTTCCTGATACGGCCCAATGAGGACTCCCTGTGGATACAGACAAGGAGACTTACGAAGCGGAAGCAAAGACTTCCTCCGCTCCACGGAGAAAGGGGCCTAGTCTACCTCCCACAGGAGAAGGCGGATGCTCTTGCAGACAACTTTGAGAAGCATTTCTCCCCCTTAGATACAGACATAGACGAAGAACAGGTGACTGAAATTAGGCGGAGACTGAGAACCTACAAGGAGGCAGCCGCCACCGACGATGCACAGCACATCCCAGAAGTTGACGTCTCAGAAATCAAATACTGCATCAAGAGACTTCATCCCAATAAAGCACCAGGAATAGATGGAATAAATAACATCCTCATAAAGCACCTACCGTTGGAAGCTCTTTCATACTTGGCTGAAGTTTTCAACACTATTCTCAGAACAAGGACCTTCCCAAAATGCTGGAAACAGGCAATAGTCGTTGGGATACACAAGTCCGGCAAGGACCCTGTATTTCCCCAGCACTACCGTCCTATTAGCCTGCTTCCATCGGTTAGTAAAATATTCGAAAGAATACTGCTTACAAGGATGAAGAAGATCATCGAAGGAGGAAATCTCATCCCAAACCATCAGATGGGGTTTCGCCGGGAGCACTCTACCACCCACCAACTCCTACGAGTGGTCGAGGAGGCGACTAAGGCTTTCAATCACCGGAACTTCTGTGGACTAGTGCTTCTTGACATAGCGAAGGCCTTCGATTCCGTATGGCACTCCGGGCTGCTATGCAAGCTGTTTGAGCTGGGTTTCCCCGGGCCATACGTACAGCTGCTAGAATCGTACCTGCGGGGAAGATCGTTCAGGGTGAGGGTAGGGACAGCTCTCTCCTCGAGAAGAAAAACAAACGCCGGAGTGCCTCAAGGATCGGTTCTGGGACCGGTGTTATACTCACTGTATACATCGGATATCCCGGAAACGGCAGGTGTCAAAACAGCTCAGTACGCCGACGACATGGCAGTTTTCTCCAGCAGCAAAGAAATGGGAACTCGCCACACATCGCCTGCAACAAGCGCTGAATAAGATTGAGGCCTGGGCAAGACGATGGCGTATAACCATCAACCCAGAAAAGACGCAGGCCATCATGCTAGCACACCGACGAGGAAAGAGAAACGCAGTTCATCCGCAAGTGACGCTCCAGGGACAGCCCATTCCATGGAAAAATACCGCACGCTATCTTGGTGTAACGTTAGATGCCAAACTAACTTGGCGCACGCACATAGAAGAAATAAAGAGAAAAGCCAGCGCGAGACTTCAACAGCTGTATCCAGTATTAAACCGAGACGGTACTTTGGCGCCAGCGACTGGAGTAAAAATTTACTGCAGCTTAATAAGACCAGTCATTGAATACGCATGCCCAGTGTGGGGGTATGCTTCAAGGACCAATATCCATAAACTGCAGGTCATACAAAACAGAGCCCTCAAACGGGCCCTACATCTGCCATCACGATTCCCAACACATGACCTCCATGAAGCAACAGGTCTCCAAACAATTCAGCAAAGGTTTCAAGAAAGCGCAGCCACCTTCTACAGATCCGCACACAAAAACAACAACCCACTCATCAGTAATCTAGGTACATATACAACAGAAATTGATTTCCATAAACGTCCACTGTCACTGATCCAATAAAATAGCCAACCAGACGACGCACCAATAGAAAAGATGAGAAACGATGAGAAGGAAATGTCGAGAGACAACAACCTTCAATACCACAGCCCAAACGAACGGGCAAATAATGGCGAAGCGGGGTCGGGGGGGTCCACCGCCAGTTCCAGCCTGACCGCTGAACCAGCGTCAACTACAGAAGACCACCGGAAGTTCGCGAGAAGTAGAAGCCGTCACTCTCTACCCCGGTTCAGGACCAGGCTGAAATTCTCGACGGTCTTCTGATAACTGTACCACATTGTTATGGTTTACCTGTGTATTGTGTACCGAGTAATAAACTTCAAGGAACCGTTAAGTGTAGTTCACTTCAAGGTGTTTCCTATATTTCACGTCATCACATGACCTACTACTGTGGACAAGTTTCGGTCGAATGCTCTCTTTAGTTTCTGCGTGATGCGTCCACAGACAAAGATTGCCCTGTAAACAGCTACGAATATAGCATTTTTTTCTCTCGCAGGTAATTTTAGGAAATCCTGTTATAATATGGTCCCATGCAACCCTTTGTAACTATGAGTGTTAACTTCATTTTTTTGAAAAGGTGAGAGAATATTTTTGCAATCTGGTGAGGAAATTGTCGTGAAACAATTATATTTCAGACGCATGTTATGAAAGCGTTAGTTGTTACGTGTAAAACCAATGTAAAAAAGATAATTTTAACTAGGGATGGGGTAAACTGCTACTTTCCGGTCACTGTAACATCTGTCACAGTGATTTTTAACTGTGACTTTGTCTCGTCGAAACGATAGTGTCAATATCTTCCGCCAAATGGCAATAAGTAGTCTAGGGCTGTTGATATTTTAAAAAATATCGGATTTTCGATATATCGATATTTTAAAAAATATTTATATCGGATGTCGATTATCTGAAAAAAGTATCGATATATCGACCCTATTATATAAAAACAATGTTACAAACACAAATCATTTTAAAAAAGGGCGATGTCTTGTGGCTATTTAATGATGAAGACTTGTGAGATATTTTTCTGAATCAAGTTTTGATTTTCTGAAGAAAAAAATAGTTTTTCATGACGTTACGGATAAATCTCTTTTTTTTTCTTTTTTTTTTTTAAATTGATTTAGCCATTATACTACTACTTTACTAAAAGGAAAGGAAGAATGTATATGATTTACTCGAAGACTTGTGAATCCAGAAAGAGCATCGAGGGAAATCTTGGCTTTTGTGAGTTTAAAAGCTCAATAATGCAACATTGTAGAGGCATTTATTTAGGTTAATGTTCTATTATCAGAGTTTGCATAATGACCAAGTCACTTTTTTTACAAGTATTGTTTTATGTGGAATTTAATTTCTTTTTGTAGTTTGATAGCTTATTTTGAGTCTTCTTACTTTTTTGGACCAAATGTTTGCACCTTAGCAAAGATTGTGTATCCGAATTTATCAATATTCCTGCTTACATCCAATTTTCATGTCAAAATACTTTCCTCGACAACTCACGCTCATGTAAAACAACGGGCTCGAGTCCGATTCGTTCTGTGCGAGCTTCGCCGTGTCTGCATTGTTAGTTTGTTACCATCGGTGTAGGATTACCAATAACTTCCAAATTAAATGTAGTAACAAAGTAAAATTAATTGTGTTTTTTATGCTCCTGATCTTTGTGCAAAACTGAAATTCAAGGCATATAGCCTCATCAAGAAGAAAGCAATTAACCTACAAATTTTCTCTAAGCCGTTTCAACTTTTAGATTGGCATTGAAAAAATACAGGAACTTTTCTTATACTATGGGGATGAAACCAAGTATGTGTACCAAATTACCATTTTCTAGGACAACTGGATGTTGCATAGAATTATGATGAGAGAACGTCATAGTTATTTAAAAGAGTTTCAGATCCAAAAAAATTCCATAGTAAGGTGGTAAATGAAGTAAAATTTTGGACCAAAACTCATGTCAGAAACTTCATTGGACATACTTTTCAAGAGCATGAACTCATGTTTTTCCCGTTGTTTCTTCTACTATGAATGGAGAACTCCCTACATTAATTGAAAATTTCCCCTTCTTTGATATTGCTTCGCAAATGGGTAGCGGTTTACCATAATACAATTTTTTAAAGCTGAGATTCTAGGTGGAATGCAGGATTTAGGGCGAGGGGTGGGGGCAAACCGGGGTACTTGCTCTAGGCGATAAAATCGTGTCCAAGAATGCTTTTGGCAAACAGGTCTAAAACAGACGAGGCGTTTTGCGCCGCGCGGCGGTCGAGTCGACGCATGGTCCAATGTAATTAAATGGGACAAAACACACGATGCCGTGTGGCGCATGGTTTCCCCGCGACTTACGCGCGGCCACTGCGCGCGGCGCCGCCTCGTCTGTTTTGAACTCGCGGCGTGGAGGCGGCGCCGCGACACAGCCAACTGAAGAAGATAAATCAGGAATTGATTTTTCTCCCCTTTTTGTATCATTACACTTTAGTGTTCAAATGTAAAACATTTAATATGCCATTACATTAAACACACACAGTGAAAATTCGAATTTAATTTTTTACTTTTCTTGAAATTATTTCCTGATTTCATATTATTTTAATAATACACCATTTTAGACCTCCAAATTTTATATTTTTCTATTGATCCAGCACCGAAACTTTATCTTACGTTTTAACTTAATCTGTACTTTTGAACCGTAATATACAATCTGAGTGTCTGATCGTTTCCAAAGAATCCTATTTTTCATGATTGCGTTCTCATATTTTTGATTTTACTAGGGAAAAATGAATTCACAAGCACTGATATCGTCGTTTTTTCTTGTGCTAAATAAATAAAGAATTCAAATTTAATTACTTCTTTTTTTACTTTTCTAATAACTTCCTGATCTGATTTTATACCGGTACTTTTATACATTGAAATTTATTATCTATTGATCAACAATGAATTTTATCTAAACTTTCATCTTAATCGCGTTATTATCAATAGATTTGAATCTTAAAATACAGTTGGAACGGTTGGTTGGCTCCAAGAAATCTGAAGAGTTGCCATAATATGAACGATATAATTAATAAAATGATTTCTTCTAACTTTAAACAATGACCAGTCTTTCTTCTGGATGTATGCTGCTTCTCATCACGGTTGTTTCTTTAAGCAGCTCTTGTCTTACAGCGGTAAGCAACTCATTGAAAGAGGACTAAAACATCCTCGTAAAGATAAAAAAAACTTTTCTTCATTCCTTTTCAATTGGGGCCACAGGGTATGAAAGAAAACCCTTTTCACTCCGTTCTGATAGTATTGGATGAATCCAATAGCGCCTATTTTTTTCTTCTCCTGTTCCATCTTCGGTACAGCAACCATAGAAGCATTACATTTTCGTCTTCTATATCCATTTTTCCACAGACAACTGAGCTATACGCGACAAATAGCGAGTATATATAGCACCTCTTTTAACTTTATTAATTAAACTATGGTAGAAAGTCAATATCAGGTATTATGAATCAAAAGGAAAATGAATATTATTGGTCCGGGGATCTAATAAAACTGTCTTCTTTTCAATTAAATATTACTGTTTTTGGTGCGATGTCACTTTTTCATTTGACATGCGAAATTCCTAGCACTGCAAGACTTCAGGGATGGAGACTGCTGGTAAGGAGGAGATATGCAGAGAAATTAGTAGATAAAACAGAGACGATTAGATGAAATATGCAATACGTTGTTGAAAATCTGTGACAATCATTGCGGAGGACAGTCTGATTGGCAGAAAGCGTTTCATTGCTTACTTACGGTCAAAAGTTAGTACTGTTTATATAATAGTAACAGAAACAAAAATCTTTATAAAACATCAATGATATATCAACAACCATGTCAGGATGTACCTAATTATATACTGGTTATATTGAACCTCACAATTGAGAAGTTATGCTGGATCCACTCTGAAAATGTGAATTAGGCAGAATAAAGAATTGTTATTACATTCAGAGGTTATCTGACCAACCACAATCCCTACTGTAGAAGGAGATTCCTCATACAGATAAGTCGGTTGTATTATGGTCCATATTAATTCTAAAGGTATTTACAAAAAAGTTTCCAATTACCTTATACTGCTAAAAAAAAAAAGAAAAAAAAGATAAAATTCCTTTTAATTCCAGCAAACCCATAGTCAATGACAACAAGCTTTAAATTTATTCATTTTTTATTTAACCGTTTAAAAGAAAATGTATTTGTTTCACATGTAACCTGGTTTTGTCAGTAACTTTCAAGATACCAAAAAGGCGTCAGGCGTTCCTTCAACGTTTTTGGTAAATTATTCATCATTTCCCTTGGTAACTTATTCCAATCCGGGACCCCTTACCTAAAAGAGAGAATTTTCCCAGACCCTTGTGCCTGAAATCCAGTGCCAGCTTGTTTTCATGTTCATCTTTTCCCTTCCATGCACTACTTTTCATACCTACACCAATATCTTTCCATGCCTCATCACCAGTATGCGCCTTGTATACTCCCATGACCTTCCTCACCGACCTGCTGTTTTCCAATGAGTCCCGTTCCAGCTCTTATATAATATCTGTTACTGATTGCAATCTGCGACAATTTCCACAAACAAATCTATCAACCCTTCTTTGCACCCTCTCCAACTCCTGTATTTGATACGTAAAATGAGGGTCCCATACTACACTACCATATTCAAGCAATGGTCTCACCAAAGTTTTGTAACCCAATTCCTTTACTTCCCTCGCACATGCCGTCATCACTCTCAGCAATAAGTGTAGAATTTTGAAACCTATACTTCCACCTGTCCAATGTGTCCTGTACAGTTAAGTTTGTTATCAAATGTAATCAAGATATTTACATTTGAAGTCTTCAGCAAGAAATTCTTTCCCCACCTTATAATCATAATTAAACTTTTTTTTAATTTGTGTATCTAATAAGCTGACTCTTCTTTGCATTTATCTTCATTCCATGTTTACCAAACCAACTAGATCAGTGGTCCGCAACCTTTTCCCACTCGCGGCACACCACAAGGGAATCCATAAATCTCGCGGCACACCTTCCCGGTCGGGAGGCAGTTTTTTGTTACTATTAAATAAAATAATTGTACACATACCTTCAATTGACATTTGTACCTGCTTTAATGCACACAGGTGGCTGATCTATGGAGAAATTTCTCCATCGACTGATTTGAGTCTTTCACTGTTGGATGTTCTAATCTCAGTCAACGTCTAGAAGCCCAATTAACATAAATATGTAGTTGGAAATGGCAATAACATATTTACTGCCATGTCGGACATAGCCGGATATTCATTCCTTATGTATCTAAAGGAATTTCAAAGTTCTGTCAGCTTTTAAATCTGCGTGTACTCCTGCATATTAATTGGAAGTTGTTCCAAATTTGCAACGAATGGATCATGAACCCAGTTGAAATCTTCAACACATTCTCCAAAGAACTTTTTGAATCTCTGCCGCAGGGCTTCCATCACCATTTTATTACCGTCATCAAATGACCATACAGTCTGGACCATCTCACACGACCCATTTGCAATCCTCTGTAACCACAAATCCAGCTGATTCTCAAATCCTTTAATCTTATCCATACTAATGAGAATATTTTCGCTCCCATCTTGCATTTTGATGTTCAGCTCATTCAAGTATACGAAAATTCAGGAAAGATATGCCAACTTACATACCCATTCACCATTTGCGAATCAATCCGCGTACTTATGTCTTTCAAAAATGCCTGGACCTCTTCTCTAAGTTCAAATATTCGCGTTAATACCTTTCCTCGTGACAACCAGCGTACTTCTGTATGTAGCAGGAATGTAGCGTGTTCTGAACCCATTTCATGACATAAAATGGAAAAAACGTCGTGAATTTAGCGGCCGCGATTTTATGAAGTTCAGGACTTTAACTACTTCGTCCAGCACATCTTTCGGAGAAGGTGGCAGAGACTTAGCAACAATGGCTTCGCGGTGAATGAGACAATGATCGCATCCTACGTCGGGATTTACTTCGACTACTTTAGCTGAAATCCTTTCATTGGGCGTGTCATAGCAGCCGCTCCGTCTATACAAACACTAACGCAATCCTTCCATGTTAATTCATTAAGGAGCAAATATTCATCAGTCAAACGAAATATTTCTTCACCGGTAGTTTACTCTGGAAGTTCTTTGCAAAAGAAGAAGTTACTTACAATTTTATCTCCATCGAAGCCTGCAGAAGTTGTGTGTGACTGCTAATATCTATGGTCGATCTGAAGTGAGAACTTCTGACTGTTGATTTTCTCCTTCGTATCGTCTTCAATATCACGAGACATATCGATAGCTCGGCGATTGATTGTGTCAGCAGAAAGAGGAATTTTTGAAATTTCGCTAGCAGATTCTAAACCCAGAACTATTATCACCATCTCTTTACAAAAAGGTTTTAACAGCGTTTCAATTATTGTATATGGTTTCTTGGTCTTCACAATAAGCTCGGCTGCCTCATGACTAGCTCCCTGTACTTCTTCCGAAACACGTACTGTAGCGGTCATTAAAGTTCTTTGTTTTTTATTTAATTTCCAACAAACGACGAAAATAATTGACATCTTTACTTGACGGAGAAGAATGTTTTGGCGACAAATGTCGTTTCAATTTACTGGGAATCGTAGCAGCGGTACTGAGTTTTTCATCACAAACGATACACTCGGGAATTGAAGACGTTATTTCACTACGCCAAAAAAAACATAGGATAAGTAATTATTAGTATCTTTCCGCTGCATCAACTTTTATTTCTTTCTTTCTGGCTCATCGCTTTCACTAGTTGCACTCATAGACGGAACACAACGTTCAAGGAATTTGTCCATCTTGAAGAAGTAACATAGTCTGCTAATTGTAATAGAATATACCAAGTCCAATTACTAACACAGTTTTCGGACCACTTCAGAGCACAGCTATGATGGAACTGGAGTAATTGTAAGAAGCGGAATTTAAACACTTCAAAGAAGTCACATAGACCGTGCCGATTGTTTTTACAGTGATGTATAACAATGCGTCGGTGCAACGGTATAGAAACAAAGTATTGTTGGAGAAGTACCGACAACTTAATAAAATAATATAAGGCTTGGAAAGGACTGCTAATCCAAGCAGGAAAAGCACATACACAGTACATGCGGTAAATATAACAGAACCTCAAAGCGCAGCAGTAGAGCCGAGGAATAAAAAAAATTAAAAAATGAATAAACAAAATTAATAGCAACTGTGAGTAAATAAATGAGATTTAATTTCTTAGAATACTGTAATTCGCGGCACATGTAACTAAAATATAAATAATTAAAAAAAACTTGAAAATTAATTCCTTATAATGGGTAAAATTTCGCGGCACACCTTTCACCTTCTCTGCGGCACACCAGTGTACCGAGGCACACCGGTTGCGGACCACTGAACTAGATCACCCTGCAACTGTTTACAGTCCTCTATCGTTTTGATCCTTTTATATAACATTATGTCATCTGCAAATAATCTAATTTCAGATAGTAAACAGTCAAAACAATTATTCATTAGAATAATAAATAGCAATGGTCCCAATACACTATCCTGCGGCACTCCCATTTTAACTTCCACTTCTTTTGATACTACATTTCCTACCTTTTAAAAATTCTTCTACACAGCAAATCACTTTCTCATCCACTCCAATAGTTTTTACCGTATTTACTACCATTTTATGGCTCACTGTGTCAAACGGTTTTGACAGATCTAGTGCTACACCATCAATTTGGCCTCCCTTTCCCATTTCATGTGAAATATCTTGCATATATCCCACCAACAGAGATTCGCATAAATATCTTTGCCTGAAGCCATGTTGCCTACTTGAAAACCACTTACGTTCCTGACATATTTAAGAGAGTCTATTTTTGTTACAAACGAGGAAAACACTGCTAACTGTGATACAAAACAGACATGTCGGTCGTCTTTAATTAAGAATTCACAGATTCCGCGCCAAATGAGATCTCGTATGACGTGACAGTGACTGAGTCTTCTTTTCACTTACTGCTACTTTCCATTCTGTCGAAACTGTTATTTTCTGCCGATCACAGTTTGCGCCTCAACTGGTGTCCCTAGAACGTAACTCAGTCACGTCCAATTTTTATCACAGTTACTTTCTGTCACTGCGACGATATTTTTCGGCTATCCCTCATTTTAACTCAACCTTATTATGTTGGCTGAAGACTGGGCGTCAGCCATTGTCAGCACATCCCCGTTTGTTAAGGAATAAAATAACAAATAAACAAAACAAAAATTGCTATGCATCAGGATAGAGACACAAAAATAGCATATAGTGAGCAGTGAAGAGAACAATCAAGTCCCCGCTCCCGAACTATCTCCTAAGAAGCTCCTTAAACCTCCGGAGTCGCTGGATTTGACCTAGTCAAGCCAGGTGGTGGGAAACTCTAAAATTAAAGCTGCAAAAAATCAATGAGGGACCTAATTTACCGCTGCTAGCGTTCTACATTGGCAGCTGGGAAACACTCTTCATGCATCTTATGTTATCTAAAAAGCTCCTTTACTTGTTTTAGCCTGAGCACGATAGGATCGAGATACCTCTATCCTGCCTCTCAGATCAGGAGAATCACGTTTTCGGAAGAAACAGGTGTTTAGTATGGCCTGTAACGTCCTGGTAGATCACGCCGATATCACCCAGATCATAAACAAGAGACCCTCCGCATCCGTACTACAATACCAGTATTGCTATAGATGTCAAGCTGCTGGACGGCTTGCACGCAATTTTACCCTTTAAGAAATATGCGTGTGCAGTGGGAGCAATCACCAAGATGCAGACTGCCAGGTACTAAGCCATGAACCAATGAGTTGCAACTTCGGTGGATCCCATGCTGCTTGTTTCAGCCGCTGTCCAGTCAGAAGGCCGGCACATGTAAGGAGACATGAAGGTCGTCTCTTTCCGCAGTCAACAACAGCAGCTGAAGACACCAGTACGTCCAGCACATATTAACCAGAGGCCATGGTATGTGATCAACACCCTCAGCACAGTCGTATAGAAGGCAAAATGGCGTCCAAGAGCCAGCCATTGCCTGCAACTCATTGTCTTGCACCAAAGCAGAGGAAAGCAGCCGTAGAAGTTGTGTCCGGCACATCATTCACTATCGCAGCTGCCACGCTAAAGATGGTAAGGAAGACCAGATAAGCTACATTTATATATCTCATGATCATGATGATCACCACTATGACGTTAACAGCTGACAGACTTTATATGCAACTTATGACAATAGCAGAAGCTAATTAATAATAATAAAAAAAAGAAAGCTGCAGACAGTGGCCAGAAGAAATAAATTCCTGGTCCTGTTGAAAACAATATAGCGGAATGCTATTCAAATGACGTTGCTGTTGCTGGGAGTACCCGCGGATGCACGAACGCCCATTCATCATTGAATCATCGTTGCTATACGACGTGGGTTACTCTAGGTTGACCTAATAGAGCCATTGCTTGGGGCTCTGCACCAATCGGAGTCCTGGACTTCATAAAGGCGGAGTGGAACTAAAAACATAAAGTAAAAAAATTATGGGTATTGGTTTAAACTTTTCTAAAATATAGAGATGAAGTCAAGTGATTTTTTTCTTCCAATTGCTGTTATTATGCACCCCGAAATTTCAAGGTGAGTCTCGGAGATGGAGACATCCATGGTAATAGTACTAACATACAGATAAAAAACGATACTTAACAGGCAGGGCTTGGTTATGTGAAAGTTATGGCGTTGTTTGTAAGTTTACTATTTTCAAGTTGAGATCTCCACGATTATTTACGTTTCGTATCAAATTTCAACTGTCTATAAAAATGCTTTCATTGCAGCATTCATAATAACGTAAACATTACATTGCTCAACTGTAACGATATAAAAATATTTATAATCGTCAGTATTACGTACTTCGGTACAGGAACGAACTTTTCTTCTAACAAAACGTAACTTGATATTATTGGCAGTAACAATCTTCAACACGCTCCGTTCCACCCAACCAAATTCGTGAAGTCAGATCTCCACAACTGCAGCGATGCAAATATCGTGCATTCCGAAGCGAAAGCAGCCGAGCAAATACATTCGGTCGTGCGGAAAATAATCAAGACTCGCGTAGCGGAGGAAAAGAACGAACGAGCGAGGGGCAGGCACTCCAGTTACCCTCGCTCTCATATCGCACGGTCCGACGAAGAATTGAATCCGCGGCTAGAAGCCGCTGCACTGAGCGTGGCCTTTATTAAATTGCGGTCCTGCCGACTCACGACGCCCTGCCGGACATCCCATTTTCCGGCTATTGCCTCGTTTACCTCGACCGGAAATTTAGCGGCTCAGATTTCCACCGCTGGCGTCCGCACGATTTTGTTAGCCTCGACGCTGCATAAACGCACCGCCAGGTAGGGTCGTTATTAACCTTTCCGGTAGTTAACTAACCTAGAACACAGAAAAAGTGAAATGTTAAAAGACCTCTTTTTGTAAAAATACAATTTATGTGTGGCAACAACGTGCTTTAAGTTTACAAAGAAAAATTGTAAATAATAATTTAACAATTATGAATTATTTTCATATCTATCTGTTCACGTTAAACATCAATCGAAATACATGAACGGACACAAACAGGAAATTTGTGATACATGTGATATATTGCAGTTTATCCACTCATAAAACTGAAATTGAAAATTCCGGAAATCACGCTACACGTTATTTCCAAATATAACTAGTTAAAACAGTAACTGACAGTAATTTTTTATTTACAAGTAATTTCTGCCCCGAGAGCAATGTTGAATTATCCTAAATTCCCATTCAACCTTCCTCGAAACCTCTGAGAGAAAATTGTAGTGAGAACGGAATGTTAAAGGTTCCTCATTCCCAACACGATAACAGCAAAGCTACTCCGTTCAGTCCTGTGAAACAAATAATTCTGCACGCTGATTATTTTACTACTTGAATAGTTTAGTACTTATTCCGCTGCATCAGTTAGCGTTGTCATGTTAAGTGAGCGTTTCTGTCTGTTGACTCAGTGGTTAAGTCGGTTGATTGGAGATCGATAGGGCCTCGGTTCTAATCTCAGTCTCGCCGGAATTTTGGGGATTTTGAAAGGGCCTTAAACAAACCTTCACTTCTGACCAAACTTGCTGTGGAATGTGAAGTAAGCGGAACCCTTCCGAGTTTTTTTTTTTTTTTTTTTAACTGCTTTACGTCTCTTTTTAACATCGAGGTCTTTAGAGACGGGAAAGGATGGGGGGCAAGGAGGGGGGCAAGGAATGGGAAGGAATTCGGCCATGGCCTTTTGAAGGAAGCATCCCGGCATTTGCCTGGAGTGATTTGAGGAAACCATGGAAAACCCAAATCTGGATGCCCGGACGGGGATTCGAACTGCCGTCCTCCCGAATGCGAGGCGAGAACGCTAACCGTTACACCACCCCACTCGGTCCGTGTTTCGGATACTACTTTAAACTGTAGGCCTCCGCTACCCGGTAGTATTGGGGTGTGAGGTTAAGTGTAGCCACTGAACAGGCGCGTGCACGACTAATTGAAACTCTGTAAATCTAGTGGTCGAACCACCCTTAGGCCTCGTATCCACTTGAGCACGCTCAGGCGAATGAGCCGCTCATTCATTTGAGCGCGCTCGTTCGAGCGTGCTCAAGGAAAAGGAAATTTTGGTCGAACGAGCCTGGTGCCAGTGCTCAGGAAACGCTCGGTTATTGTGTTGTAACATGTGCGCGCGGCAGCTGCGGCCGTTATCATTATCATCCATACGATGTCAAAGCAGAGAAGAAAATTACCAAGTTGATGGATTAGAGAAAGTCATCGTCAGCGAAGAAATTATCTTAATAATTTAATTCGCGAATTGACTTTAGAAGAAGACAATGAGCTATTTCAAAACTTTACGAGATTTCGAACATTTGCTGTCATTAGTTGGACCTCATATTAAAATGCACGATACGCCTATGCGTGAGGCGATCTCACCAGAATATAAAATTAATAATAACTCAAGATTCCTGGCCTCAGGAAGTCCCCACACAAGCCTGCAGTATATGTTCAAAGTATATAAACAAAGCATCAGCCATTTAGTACGGGTAGTCTGTGATGGCACTATTGAGTCACTCCAAAATTATATGAAGGCTGGTACCTATTTTTAATTTGTGTTTACAAATATAGATTTAAAGGTAATTTTAATGTTTTTTTAAAAATTATGGCATTGATTTCAAGTTTTTAATAAAAATTGGTAAAACAATTATATTGCCTGGCACAAAATCAATATGATTTTAGGCACTTAGGATCTGAATTTCGTAACACCAAATTCAATCAAAATCCGTTCATCTGTGAGAAATACTATTAAAAAAGACTTACCACTTCCCGTTATAGAAGTTCTCTTCTGTTTTGATCGTTCTCGCCTGACTGACACTAGCTGGCTTGTTATTTTTTTCTTTACATCATCAATACTAATGTTTAATATCTCGCTGATTTCACGCCATGCACCTTATTTTTTTAGTTCGATTATAATACCGGAGCTATCCCATAACACGCCTCTTTGATTCATACACATCAATTAGAGCTTAGCAAGTTTCATTGTCCCACGTGCTCGTGCTCATTGTAGAAACCGCCAAATACCGTCCACACTGAGCGCCGAACAAACACTGGCTCGCCTTTGAGCATTCCAAAACACCGACAACCGCTCGGCTCGCCCCGAGAGCGCTCGCTGTCGTTCGTTGCGAGCGTGCTCAGGCGTCCACACTTGAGCCGCTCGCTTCACTGAGCGGCTCAATCGCCTGAGCGTGCTCAAGTGGATACGAGGCCTTACGAGTCTCACGGCCAACAATGTCATGCTTCCTTTAAAAGGCCATGGCCGAATTCCTTCCCGTTCTTTGTCCCCAGACTCATCCCGCCTCTAATGACCTCGACGTCGATTAAGCGTAAAGCCATAACTAAAAAAAGAGAGAGAGAGATTAAAAAAAAGACTGCACATTTAATACTTTTATGTAAATAATTAGATTAGTGAACTGTTAATAAGCACAGAAATAGAATCAACTGTTTTTTTTTTAAATTTATGTCTGTTGGTCGGTTTGGATAAACGCGATTCTCGAAAAAAACTGCTCGTCGGATTTTATTCATGTTTCAAACAGGACACAGCCCATAATCCTAGATTGAGAATGGGTACGCTTCACTACACAGTGACTACGAAGAACCGAGAAACTAAAATAAAAGTGTCCAAAACTAGTAACATTTAAAAGTTACTTCATTTTAGCATTGAAATGTTTACCGGGATACGAACCATACTCTTCGAAATAGAACTGATATTCACTAATGAAACGTTCCATGGTTCAGACTTCATGTGAAATTGGAGTTCCCTTACCTCGTAGGATTACACAAGAGGACTGAACACATTGTATCTGTTATTTTGCAATAAGTCAATAAAAAAGTATTATTAGATAGTTACAATTACACTGGAAGCCTATCAGTCTATTCCGGTAAACTAATGGGCAAAGCGATTGTTAGAAAAAACTGATTTCCAACTGCTTTCTTTCGATGCTTAAATATATACAGGTGATAATGTTCTTTTTGTGGGTGCAGTTCATCATCGGAAGTCATATACCTCATTTCTGAATATCGTCACCTGCGTTGAATTAACACTATATTTGCGATATTCTTAACTATTTGTCCACTTCAAATAAGGTCAAATCGTGCATGAGATTAACTTCGATAGAAAACCTAAATTTATCTCATAACCCTTTATAAAATGAAACATGTTGTGACGGTTAACACCTAGTTACAGTCAAAAAATGAATATTAGTTTCAAATTTTGACACAAATCAGTAGTTGGCAGGTGGTACAACTAAATTAACCTAAAAAATCTAGTCTAAAATTAGTCTTTTGACAGTCAAATTTTTTACCAACTGTTCTATTCAATTCTAGAAACATTGATTGGAACATTAAAACCAGCTTATATTCATGTCACTCTTGTATCACTGTTTCCATAACGGCTTTTAGTGTGGATATATTTTTGTCTTTTGCTTTTTTATCTAACTGATTGAACATAGAGAAACAACAGTGAACGTATAAAATAATACTATCTGAATTAAGACTAATAAAAATTGTTTTTACTAGAAGATTCAAAACCACATATACGAAAAACAAGTAATTACATCTTGTCTTAAAAATATGAGACCCTGGTTGGAATTTCGTGCATACCGTATCTGTTGTTTCCGGACCCACAACCTGATAAAATCACAGATAGTAATTGATAGACAAATTGATAATTTTTTCCCTTAATGTCTCATCGACGTCGGGAAGGTACTGAGGCAATGAAGAATTTGGCCATAGAAATTTGAAAGACCCATCCCGGCATTCACATGGGGTGATGTCGGGAAATCGTGAAAACTGAGACCTGGCTTCCGGATAGGAATTCGAACCCGTGTCCTCCCGAATGCGAGGCCAAATCGTTACCACTCAACTACCTCGTTCAGTGTTGACAAATTAAGTTTAAACTTAACAAATTAAACTTTACTAACCTAACGCATTCTTTTATGTACTTGTCGTCACCACTGTTGGTGTTTAGAAACCTCACAAGAGCCGTAATATTCTCTCTTACATACGTAAGACGAGCAGTTGCTCCATTTTCTTGAGCGCAAGTTTTGTATAAAACAGTGTGATACTGTTATTAATTGATTTTGTGTTTTCTTGAAGAACATGAGGAAAAGCAGACAGATAAATCACCGTTATATATGTCATCTGTCCTTATTCCATCAGCACTGCGGAAAGATTTGTCCCTGTAACAGAGTCTAGCGATTATGAATCGTACACAACCATCTTCCTGTACCATTCCGTAGAACTATTTTCGTAATTACTCAGACAGAAACGCATTTGTCCTGACAAAAAAGGTGTTAAAAATGCAATAGCTTCAAATTTCAAACGTGGAACATCTTGAAGAACACTCAACTATCCTTGCAAAGAGATACAGCACAAACAAATCCCCAACGCTTGAAATAAAAAAAAACACCTTACGTATAGCAATCAACCTTACAGGGTCCTCTTTCAACCTCACCAAGAGGCGGATAACTCAATGGTAGCTGTCATCCGTAGCCAATAAACATCTTGTTAAGGATCCTTCAGTGTGGTTACAAGGATTCAATGCCGTTTCTTATTACACAAATAGGGCTGGGACAATTAAATGGATCAAAACACTGGAGAGAGAGAAATAATATCATGCGAATTTGTGATGTGCACATTTTTTCTCAACCTTTGTTTAACATCATGTGATAAATAAATAATGCGGGAACATGTGTTTTATAAGAAATGACCACAGTTCTGTGGTAAGGTAAAAAAAAAAAAAAAAAAATCAATTTCCATCAGAATAATTTCTTTGCCAGAAGAAACGCCGTGGAGACTACGGTGACTGGATATAATTGGGAATGTTGCACCGTGAAAAACTATGCAAAAACCAAATCTGGTTGTCCGGACGGGGATTAGAAGTGGCGCCGTCCCGAATGCGAAACAAGAGCGTTAACCGTTCAGCTACCGACGTTCGGTTTCTACATACTTATTAATCTTCCTAGGAAGTCGTGGATATGGTGGAAGGATACTCCTTTCACGGAGTAATCCGTTCGCCAGGGCCTAGTCAGTATAAAGAAGGATGCGACGCGAGCAGGTGAGGTTTATATTTGAGTTGGCGAGTTCAACAGCGAAGGTCATCTGTCCTTTGCATCACAAGTTTATGATAATAGAGACGCCAGACAAATAACAGCAAGAGAAGCAACTAAAAATAAATCGATGTTGGAGCAAGTAGATGCCACAAAGAATAAGGACGAAAAAGCTGTCGATGATAATGATCGTTAAGTTTTAAATGTTAAAATTCATCTCAGTTATGCTGACAGGAATAACATTTTTGGTAGGATAAGTATAAAACCTGACAGATTACTACAATAGTACTAAAACTTCAAAACTTGTTGTAACATAGTACGATACATTAATGTAAATTATTGCAGTTGATTTTGAACTGCAAATTATTAAAAGAAGCTTCAAAGCCAGATATATCAGCAGTAACTGGGGAAGAGCTATGAACTTGCTAATATTCTACCAGGTACAATGGAAAATATTAACAGTAGCAATTGTACGAAAAAGTTTCGGATTCAAATATAATAGTTATGAACATTCAGTTGTTTTATGGCCAAGCCACGCCAGAGACTATAATAAATAAAGTACGTACCTGAACGAGTAACCGTATTTAATACGGTCATTGGGACTTCATCAGTTGTACAGTGCACTCGAAACCAATTAAGGCGATATCAGCTAGCAACGCTGACTGCTAGTGTAACGCTTGACGCTCGTTACCAAATGCGGTCATGCTCAGAGGTACCCGACATGCATATAAACCGACCAAGCCGTCAGGAAGTCACTTAGACAGAGAGTTCGAGTGCTACTGGCGAGTCAGGAGTCTTTTCGACTCGGCCTGGGGTCAGGGTCAATCCCGGTAAACAACCAGCCTCCTCACCCTTAAAGTTCGTTCCCACGGCGCGTGTTAGGCAGAACGCGCCTTTCATCTTTTACCACCTGGCGGTGGGTCGAGGCACGCCATCCCTACTAACATATGCGGCCAAAATGACAGGCGTTCCCGAGCACGCGCCGTGGGAAAGAGGCTTTAGTCGTCACGAAATGTAAGTATATAATGCAGTTACAATGAGCCGTAGTCTATTGTAAGGAACCACCAAGTAACTTTTAAGTACGATTACTCTCTGTGGGAGTACATTGTATATTTTAAGCCAAGCCAAGCTCTATAGAAGAGCTAAGTACTCACTGGATGCTATCCTTCCCGGGTAACAATATTCCAGTAAGCCAATCTGATCAATCCATCCATCATTCCTTGGGGCAAAGAGTCTTTGGTAATCGTCTAACTCCTGGTCTCAAGACTATAACATCCCGCGTCTGGCAGGGCAGATCTTCATGGTTGCCATACTGCCTGTGGGTAAGTCCTAAGTCAAATGCTTTATCGTAGTCTGTCGAGGTGATCTGAGATCCTACATTGGAACAGGACAAAGCGATTTAAAATGAATGATATCAATTTATTAGAGCATCGTGACTACATGTGTCATATTTGTCACTAAAGAAGTTTTCTGCAGTTTGATTATTTTCGCTTTGGGTGTAAAGTATCGTAAGAACAGAGGCAAGACTCATTTCGCGTAATATTTTCTTAATTGTTAGCCTCTTAAGGAAACATTCCAGAGTCACGGCACTTAAGTAGGAAAGCACCATCCCTATGATCCTTGGCTTTCTTAGTATACATCATCTACTGATGTTTATCACTGTGTGGCACTCTCTCACTATGGAGGTATCTAATATGTTAACTGAATATTTGCCGCTAAAGACCTCACTTGTTCACTTGTCTGGCCCTCATGATTTCGATTTTTCATGGTTTCCCCAAATCACTCCAGACGAATGTCGTGATGGAGTTTTCAAAAGCGCCATCGCCGAATTCCTTACCATTCCGTGCCCACAGCAGTTTCCCTTCTCTAATGATTTAAACGTCTATACCGCGTAAATCTAAATGAAAGCTAATCTGTAATTCCGTGGGATACTGCACCACTTACAGAGATGCTATATTTTAAGCCACGAGTTGCGCTAAAGTTTCGTATCAATCCTCTCTTCATTTTACATGTCATTCGTGTACTGACGGGAAAACATAGGTTGCCAATAAACAGCAATACAATAAGCTTTTTTTTTCTCGCAGGAAGTTTATAAATTACTGTTATATATTTAACACAGATTTACGTTTTATTTGTAGACATTTTCTTCACTATCATACCACTTTCTAAACGTTTTGGACTTACCGTATGTATGTTTATTTCGGATACAAATAACAATAAAGAAAATTTCGTTATAAATGTGTTACACATATAAGTGACATCTGTCTAACGGCGTCTAAATATTTTGGCGTCCATTGTTTCAAAATACTTTGCACATAAGCATGTATTCATGCAACCTTACGTAAAATATTAACGAAACAAATTATCTGTTATGGTATCAGCTCAATCCGCGTATCTATTGACCTACATATCATCGGAAACTCATGTATCCCAACACATGTTCCTGAAAAATTGTCTGCACTAGACATTCTGCGCGAGGACTCTATTTGGTGCTGGTCTTACCCGTTTAAGTAACATGCCTAACTTTTTACACTCCAATAATTCTCGCACAAAATTCACTTGGTTACAACTGTTTCATATACAAATATTTGATTACAGAAATAATTTCTGAACTATCCATTTTAGATGACGAAAATATTAATTTTATTATAGTTGTTTATCAATAACAAGATTTTCACCGTTTGCTCGTACTGGGGTATCTGTGATAGTATTACTCAAATCGTAGACGTTGATCTTTGACAAAGTTATATCTTCAATTGGTTCTTTAAATCCTTCAGAGATGTGTTTTTCAAGTAAGATCTATGATACTAACAATATTTCACGCTGGTACGAGCAGCACAACAGGGAAAAATTCACTGCATTATTGTTATTCTGGTAATAGGCCATTTTTCCGCAGTTATTGAACAATAACTTAATAAATACTTCGGTCAAAAACAACTGTTTTGGTGAATTTTGTTTTTATTTGATTCACCAGACGCGTTTCGCCCTTGTGGTGTAGGGCATCTTCAGTTTCTGTAAAGTGTTGTTACAATAATTATCTACAGTACAACTCTTGGTTTAAGATTTTGTTGAATACATAACTTATTAAATTTGATGCTCTGGATGGTCTTGTGGAGATTGAGATGTTGACTCTTGTAGTGCTGATATTATTATAACAACACGTGTGAAAACACTTTACAGCCACTGAAGATGCCATACAGCCCAAGAGCGAAGCGCGTCTGGGGAATCAAACAAAAACAAAATTCACCAAAACAGTTGTTTTTGACGGAATTATTTATAAAAATAATAATTCGTGTTGTTTATCCTATGCACGAAATTCAAATTTTTGTACAAACGTACAAAAAATGTAACCCTGAAAAAGGTGTAAGTATAACACAGTGTACGAGAAAGTATCAACTATTATTTCAATTGTATATGTCTGTTTGTTTGGCAAAACGCGATTAACATAAAGGTGTCTGTCAGAGTTTGATGCTGTTGCTAATAGTATAAAACCCAAGGTAACAGGAGTATAGTCAAATACGTTACGTTTTGATGTGATTAAGCAAAGCTAAATAAACTAATATTACTACATATTATTGTAAATCTTTCGAGAAAGTGAATAATAGAAACTGCACAGCCTATGGACCAAGCAAATATACACATATGTTTTATTTTGACGTGATTTCGAGAAACTTAAAATAATAGTATCCCAAAATCAGTGCTTGGTAACTTTTGGAATCTAAGTATTTACAGGGATACAAATCATACCATTCGGAATCCAAACTGTTATTCACCACTGACACAGATTGGTAACCCTGTAGATGTAACTGTTACTGCAACATTAAGAGCACAAGAAATTATTATTATTTTGTTTCAATTGTAATAGATAGCTATCAACCCACGCCAGTAGAGTATTAAGCAGAGGCTGTTATTAGAAAATACGGATTTTCCACCGCTTTCTACCAGTTCTTCATTACATACAGGGGATGGTAATTTTTTGTTACTGCAGACCACTATTATCATTTATTTATCTTAATTCTGAGCGTCGTCACCCGTTTCAACTATTTATTGCCTTTGCGAGATTCTATACTATGTGCTGACTACAAATAATGTCAAATCGTTCATGCGATTAGATTCAGTAGAAAACCTGTTTTAATTTCATTATTTTTTTACGAAATAAAACATGAAGTCACGCGCAATAGCAAGTTACAAATTTATAACTGATGGTAGTTTCAATGTAGGTGGTAATACTAAACTAATAAAGACTTGAAAAATTTGTCTTCTGAATGTTGCAAAGTTATCACCCGCTGAAATAATATGTATGAAAGTTTTCTGATACATTCAATCGTAAAAATGAAACTTGTTTTTGTTTCCTTCAAATAAGTCAGTCGTGAATAATTGCGTACCTACACCTGGACTTCATTAGATACATTTGTATCTTATATCGAGACAGATTTTCGAGTTTTTTTTTTAACCCTAGGATGCATGGTGCCGAAAACACACATGAATGCATATGCAGGGCCTCCAAGGCCCTGCCTAATTTTAAATTTTCGTCTTTTCATATAATCATTTCTTGGAGTTAAATTTATTTCTGTCAAATTTACTGTCATATTGAAAGATTCCTAAGATACAGTAACAGGATCTGGTGGGCCTGATTAACATTTTATTAATTAATTCACTTATAAGTTGCAGTTTACATTTTATAACATTTATTACAACCAATTTCTTCAATTAAAACATACTCATTATTCACAATATTATGTATATAGGCAATATTTTGACAAAAAGTTATTATTCATTGTTCACATAAAATTGCATTTTTCTTAGTTTTCAACATGTGACAAACAAGAAGCACAAAGAACGCCACTATTTTCCTTACAAATGTTGGTTTTACATTTAAGGCATGTCATAGCACTTTTCCTGTGTTTATTATATGGACAATAATTGCATCTTCTTCTTTTTCCTGAAACAGGTAGTTGGTTCGACAATATGACATCTTTCTGAACACCACATCTTTGCAGGGCATCAACGATTTTCTTTGGAAGATTAGGGATCTGAATACGAAGTGCCATTAATGGTCTTACCATTTCCTCTTAGGAACAAACGCCTTTTATCACTTCTTCCACTATGGTATGTCAGATGTTGGGCGGAAAATAAAATTTCACTGTTCATTGCTGCAACGTCCATCATATTCATCCATAATGCAAATGGCCATCTTCTTGTTTGTCTCTTGCAAGTGTAATAACGAATTTTCTGGTCCATTTGATCTACCCTTCGTAGAGTTATAGAACTTTATTATATCTGGTTTCTTTTTTGCATGAGTTTCATCAATGTTTCTGCCGTGATGCATTGTGCCATTGAGAACTACAGACTTTTTCTTTTTGGGAATATAACTCACCATTGTAATGTCACCTCTAAATGCAAACAAAGAGGAATGAATCGCTCTTGAGGCTGATGGTTTCATCTCATTAGGAATTTCTGGTTTATTTTGTTTGATTGTTCCCACCACTGTAATTTGCTTCTGAAGCATCTCTTCTGCCAGCTGGACACTAGTAAAGAAGTTGTCAACAGTAATATTTTTTGATGATCCTTCAATGCTTTTAGCAAGATCTTTCACCACATTCAATCCAAGATTTTTCTGAATAGGTTCATGCGGCTTCCTTCCCGTGTAAACAATTCCGTCTAAAGCATATGCAGATGTAGCATCACATAACCAAAATATTTTTATGCCATACTTGGCTGGTTTAGAGGGCATATACTGGGTGAAGCTGCATCTTCCACGGAATGGGACTAGCTGTTCGTCAACTGTGAGCGAATCATTGGGAATCATTCTATTTCTACACTTGTCAAGAAATAGTTCCCATACATAACGAACAGCTGCAAGTTTGTCATCTGCAGATCGAGCTTCACGGGTACGCCGGTCATCAAATCTAATCATTCTCCTTATATCCTCAAATCTATTTACTGACATGGTGGCCTTATATGTAGGATTTGCCTTTTCATCCAAGAATAATTCTCTAATAGGGACATCCCAACTCTTCTCAACACCAGAAAGCAGTAAAATACCAAGAAAACCCTCCATTTCAGCAAGCGAAACGTTTTTCCACGTTTTACCACGCAAAGCAGCCACTCTTCTGCCTTCAATATTTGTGCAGTTGATGATTTCCTCTAGTATTTCTTTGGAGATGAAATAGTCCCAGGCATCCTTAGGTTTACAGGTTTTCAAACCACGGGCTGGACCAGGTGCCTTCTTTACGATATTATGGACAGGTGTACGAAAAGTTGCAGGAGGTTCTAATTTCCAAATCGTTCCATTCCGACTATACCTTTTTGTGGTGGTTCTTCATTTTCAGACTCTGATGAAGTAATATTATCGGAAGGACTGTGATCTGCCTCAAATTCACATCTGCAGGTTCACTGGCTGATTCTTCACTACTTGCATCTTCAAAAATATTTCCTTCCTCGCAAGAATCATCTTCTTCAAACCACTGAGCCACAACACTTTCTAAATTAGCTGCATTTGCACGTACTGACTGTCTTGCTTTGCGTGTCGAAGCCATAGCAAAAGACGTGTCCCTCGAACAGCAGCTTGTGCAGCACTAAACGAGTCATACTCGTAACAATATGGGCCTTGCAGCAACAAACAAACTACAGTAACAATGAGGCTGACAAGAGCAGCACAGGATAACAATACTATGCAATAATAAATCATTTGATAGCAAAAAGATCAATGATACACCGACATCGCCAATATGTGAAAGCAGTGTGTATTATTTTTTAGTTACTACTCCAGCTAATGCTGCTGTTGGCACTCCAGTTGCTGGAAATACTACTACAGTTATTTTTGAATTAATAACTGCTCCCAAACAAATGTTGAAGACAATATAGGCTAAAGAACATTTATAAATATGTGAGGGCTTCTGAAGCCCTGCTTATGCATTCACGGTGTATGGGTAAACGTATAGAATTATACAGAAAACTTAAAAAGGTATCTCGTTCAGAATTGGTAGGAGGAATGTCACAGTGTTAGTGAAAGAGTACTAGAAAGCAGTTTGAAATCAAACAAAAAATTAAAGATTTTTTAAAAAAAATGAAGACATACAAGGGCCTCGGAGGCCCTGTATATGCATCCTAGGGTTAATAAGATACTCAATTTGGCTGAACCTAAAACATTATAAATAACGGATCGAACTTTATAGAAAAATTCAGCTAATTGATTCCTTTATGTATTTGTATGCTCTTCACCAAGTATGTTGTTTGGAAACCTCACGGGAGCCTTCTTAGGTTTTGTTACTTATGTACTAACAGACATTGCTTCTCATGTTGTGCCTAGTGTATGGGTATAGATAAGTATGAGACTGCTATTAAGTATGATTTATGTGGTTTCGAAGAATATGAGAATAAGGACACGGATCAATCACCATCAAATATGACGTATGCCCTCACTCCGTACATACTGCGGGAAGGTTTGGGATTTAACCAAAGCCTTTCCTCTGAATCTAGCAGTTATGAATCATATTCGCTATACACTCCTCAGAAATATTACCGTAACTACCCCGGAAGAAACTACTTTTTTGGAAGAAAGATGTTTTACAAATGAAATAGTCTTCTGGTTTTAATGCGGGAAAATTTTCTTCCTACAAATGAAGGTTGTGAAAGTAAAGTTCCTTCTCTAGAAATGTCGTAGGACTACGGAAACTGTAGGTCACTGCCACTGCTGCAGAATTCATCTGCCTTCCCAACCGCTAGAACTGTATTCGATGTTACTACGCCCTGTGCAGTATTTACTATTCTAGATATGAATTCCACCTGCCCATCTGCTACTTAGTAACTCGTTGGTGTATTGGAGGACGGCTCATTCACGTTAGGTCAACAATTGAGTGGGTGAGTTAAACACCGGGGATACTTCTATCCTTGCACAACAGGTTTAAGCAAATAGGGATATTAATAATGCAAAACAGGTAAGACAGTCAACAGGTTCTGAAAAAACAGAGAAGAAAGGTGAAATGCTGACGAAAAGTTCATATTAATATGCGTTACGTTCACAGGAATAACACTTTCGATAGAACAAATTTTAAACGAGAAAGATCTATAGAAAATACAACAACTGGTTGTAACGTGTCATTCCAGAGATATGGCATCATGTTATGAAAGAAAATTCCTAGAATATTTTGCTTTCTTAATATGTAAGCAATATGACTTAGAAGATGCTGTATTGAGGACAGAGTTTCATAGAGCACTGGATGACTTGAAATCAGATAAGGAGGTTGTAATTGATGAGAATCCTGCATAACTACTTAGATCCTTAGGAGAAGAAGGAATTCAAACATTATTCAAACTTTTGTCAAAATGTTATAAAACAAAAGAAATTCCAACTGATTTTAATAAAAGTATCATCTTCGCACTTCCAAAGAAAGCTCAGGTCAACAAATGTGACAACCTCACTCCATAATTTAACATCACATGCTTCAAAATTGCTGACCACAATAACATACCGAAGAATGGAAGGAGTAGTCGAAGATATACTGTAGGAGGTGATATCAGCCTGGGTTTAGGAAAAACCGCGGTACAAGGGCTTTAAGATTTATACTTGAAGGAAGGATCAAGAAAAACAAAGATACTTTTATAGCGTTTGTCGATTTATAAAAATCTTTTGATAATGCTAGGTAGGACAAGACGTACAAAATTTTAAGAAGTCGGATCTAAAATATCGAAATAGAATAACACATTTATAAAAAAATGTAAGAATTGAGTTGCTATAATAAAAATAATGAATCATGAGAGACATTTATCAGCTAAAAAGGTTTTGATACAAGGTTCTCTATCCCGATTAATTTTCAACTTGTATATAAACAAAACAATCAAGAGAGTAAAAAAAAAAAAAAAAAATTACGTGTGGTGTAAGTGACCAAGTAGAAAAATATCAGTATGCTATGGTTTGCTTATGACATTGTCTTGATAGCAGAACATGCGAAGAATATTGAGAAGTTGCTGAATGACAGGATAAAAATACTGAAGGAAGAGTTTGGACTTAATATAAATCAAAGCATGACGAAAGTGATGAAATGTAGCAGAAATGATACCAATAATGGTAGATTATATACACAAATAGGATCGGATACAGATGGGGAAGTAAGTGAATTCTGCTTCTTTGGAAGAAAAATTACAACTGATGGCAGAAGAAGGAATGATGTTCAAAGCAGAATAGTATTAACAAAAAGAGCCTTCATGAGAAAGAGGAATTTATTAGTTTCAAATATTGATGTAGGCCTTCGAAAGAAGCTTTTAAACATCTATGAGTGGAGCACTACACTTTATGGTAGCGAAGCGTGGACTTTAGAAATACCAGCAGGAAAATTAAAGCATTTGAAATGTGGTGCTATAGAATGACGCTGAAAATTAGGTGGGCATGTAGAGTACGTGATGAACAAGTTTTTGAAATGATGGGTGAGAAAAGATGTTTGTGGAAGATGTTTACTGAAATAAGCGACAGGATGGTAGTTCATATTTTGACATATGCAGGATTGGTTAATGTATTAGTGGAAGGTACACTTGAAGATAACAAGTGCAGACAGAGACAGAAATTAGAAAAATTATATAAATCAGATAATTGAGGACGTAGATCCTAAGGAGTGTATTGAGATGAAGACGTTAGAGATAGGATGGCGTGGTGGTTTGTATCAAACCGATCAAACGACTGATTACTGCAAAAAAAAAGTACTAATTAGTTTACTGATTTTTGTTCCTATACGCCACTGTCTACTGTATCCATATATAATGTGCGAAATTAGTTTCCGCAGTTAAAGATCTTAATAAATAACTCCAGAACTTGTTATTTATAATTCTGACTGGAAGGAATGTCACTCGCTTTGCGGGGACAAAACATTATGTGTGGACAACCATTAAAATGATGTCTTTCCATTCTGTGGTGCAAGTAGTGTCCAATGTGCATTCTCTATCCCCTGTAAAAGAGATCAGATGATGCGCAAACTGTAGAACAATCTCGGTTTACTCGGCCTCCATATTTTGCAATAGTAGCAGTATTCTTGACATTGTTAATTCAGAGAACTTGTGGCTCGTTTGTTTAAGACACGTATCATGAGAAAGGGAGGTCTCCGATTTTGGCGTAATGCGCCTTAAAACCGACCAACGTCACTGGTAAAGTTTTTCTTAGATACTGTGAAATATATTAGGATGTTCCGTGGTTAAGCTGCAGTTTGTCCGTGTGTCGCATTCTAGTGGACGTGGTTTCCAGTAGCTGTCCAGATTTCATTTTTCCGAGATTTCACTAAAACACTCCAGGTGAAATCCGGAATGCTGCCATAAAAAGGGCAATGGCCGAATTACTTAAGTTACTTCTTATTTCTGCATCCCTTCACTAATAATCTCATCGTCAACAAAGCGCAGATAAACGAGAAAAAAAATCGGTAATTCCGTGGAATGCTGCGTCACTTATAATAAATACCGACATGCGCTATCACTTTTGGTGAGTTCCATATAAATGCTCTTTATTTTTAGCTGGATGCATGCAGAAACGTACAAACAAGTGTGCCCAGTGAGCAATAATGCAGTAAGCTTTATTTCTCTCGCAGGCAGTTTAAAAATGTTTTGTTATAAATAAGTTTTGTATAGCAACTCGATTTAAGTTAAAATTGATCTTCTGCCGAATAAAACTGTTTGTCCTACATTTATCAGAAAATTTTTGAAAACTTTTATAATTCAAATTAAAAATTATGATAATTTATATTTAAATTAAACAAATTATATCTATAACATATCTCAAGCTTCTCAAGCAAGTTCGCTGCGGAGGGAGTCACAACAACCTGATTTGTACACGTCCGCGTGACGCAACGCTGACGTGTGCAAACTGTGGCTCTGACCACAACGCCAGATATGGGAGATGCCCTACAAGAAGAAAGCTTCAAGCAGCCATTAGAAGCCGTCAACGCCAGCGCCAATCCAGTCACTCCCAACGAATGGGAAGACCGGAAGGACCTCAGAGATGGTCATCAAGCCACTTGAATAATCATCCGCCGACCAACTCAAATGACCAACACTGGCACCAATGCTGTAATCAAGAGCCAAGACGAGCAAATCAGCTGGGGAAAATCGTCTTGTTAACACAACTGATTGTGGCAATGATCCCCAACTGACCACATGAAACCAGTTAGCTATCGAACGAATAAGAATTTCAAAAGGGTTTCCACACAGGTTGTAATCACTACGGTCAAAGCCGGTTTTCCCCCAAAGTGTACAGTTCGCGAAAATAAAATCCAATCCATCACCATCAGTGAAGCTACAGATAAAGCTAAAAATCGTAGCAGGGCTGTATAACGCCGTTGAGGCAGTGATTTAAAAAAAAAGAAAAAAAAAATCCATAACCAGTTCAGTTACACCGTCCTCATTTCCTCAGTAATTGACTTGGCCAGTATTTCCGCGGTAGGTTAGAATTCGGTTCTAGTTCTCACACTTTTAATTTCAGATCCCCTCTATCTAGCTGTGCTGGAAGTGCGATTATACTTTCGTATAATGTGGCACCGTATCATTATGGTGACTTCTGTTTCATATTAGGGCTTTTGATATTTTTAAAAATATCGGAATTTCGATATATCGATATTTTTAGAAGTATCAATATCAGATTCGATATATCGAAGAAAAAGTATCTACATGTCTACCCTATTTCATATAATCAATGTTACAAAAACAAATCGTGTATAAATAGGGTCAAGCCGTATAGCTATTTACTGATAAAAAATTGTGAGATATTCTTCTGAATCAAGTATTCAATTTCTGTGACAGAATGGTTTTTCATGGATTTACGAATAATTATTAAAAAAAAAATGAAGTGGAGAACTTTGTGGTTAAGCTATTTTACATTTTTACCGAAATGAAAGGTATAATGTGTATTATTCACTCTAAGACTTGTAAAACCCAAAAGAGGTTCCAGGGAAATAATGGCTTTTGTGACTTTGTAACACTGACAAAGCAACAAATAGAGGCAATTATTTAAGTAGAAATTTTACTATCAGAATATGCATTGTTTTATGTGGAATTTCTTTTTGTGGGTTGATAGCTTGTTCTGTATCGTCTTACTTTTTTTTTATCTAAATTTTGCACCTTAACAAACATTTGTTATCTGAATTTATAAAAAATTCCTGCTTACACCCAATTCTCATGTCGAAATGCTTCCATGGATAGCGTTGCCAGGTGTCCCGATTTTCGTGGTATGAAAACGGGTCCCGATTTACCCTCGACCGGGATGCCAAATGTCCCGATTTTTTTAACTAAGTGATAAAAAACCCATCACACGCCTCAAATAATGTAATCGCGTGTCCACGTAAGACGCATCGTACCCAACCACCAGTGCTATTCAAAACTTACGGTACAACTGACCCCAATAACCTGCACATTGTGCCATAAACACTTTAGCATATTTAATTGAGTAGCATAATACCAGAAATGCAATGAGCACAAGAAAAAAGAAAGGAGTCTCAGTTTAACAACATCGCTGAAATTATTTTTATTTTTTAACACCGATGATATGAGCACCCAAGAATCAAGTGATAGGTGTTCAAGTCAGAAACGCAAATCACTGGGTCAAGCACACCTTCTCATTCAGTTGTGAATCAAAACTCTATCGTACGTGTATAAAAATGCTGAAAAATTGTCACTAGGAAGAACAAAGGCCAGTAGGATTAAACGTAATGGTTTAGGTTCAGCACCTATTGAAGAAACGATCGAAACTCTCTAAAATGATACATTTTGTAGTGTTGCTACAGTGGCCTCCAATCCACGGTAGTACAAAATGTTTTGTGCTGGCGGTATGATTTTACAAACCAACTACAAATTCAAATATTTGAGGTTTATGAAGACGCCAATGAAGCAGCATCAGACACAACTGTAGGAGCCCGTGGTGAATTTCATAATTATGTCATAAAGAAAGAAAGCTATGATAATTGCAATGAAATATAATACTGAATACAATTTTAATAAAAAATTCAATATACTTATTAAGAGAATAAATAAATACATTGTTTCCAATAATATTTTGTTACTAGTCGTATACTAGCTGATTCCCACGACTTCATTCGTGATTGTAAAGAATTTTTATTGACAGCTACCGACATATATCCACCATAGTGCACGATGGGAGACTCGTGGCTAATACCACACACAAATTTCAGTGATCTGCGCAGGGTACTTATGGCTGCAAAGTTAAATAGAGGGACATGTACGTCGACCAATTTCAACCCCCATATCTCCCACACCATTATAACTACCGTCATGACACCACCATGGTGCACGGTTAGAGACTTGAGATTAATACCACACACAATCACCAGTGGACTGCGCTGGGTAGTTTTGGCTGTGGAATGAAATATAGAGACACATATGCCTGTTTTTTATCAGGTCCACCATTTTCAACCACCATATCTACCACACCCCCACAGCAACCGACATGCAATCACTATAGTGCACGATGGAAGACGCCAGGCTACTACAACACACAAACGTCCGAGGTCTGCGCTTGGTAGTTCTAGCTGCAATGTGACATGTAGGGAAACTACGCCTATTGTAGAAATGGGAAAATGCCCTACATCGACCACTTAATTACGAAAATATCCTAGATCGACCAATTTCTTTCATCATATCTTAAACACTCCCATACCTATCGACAACCGGTCAACATTGTGCATGATCTGTGACCCTTTGCTACTACCATACATAAACACCATTGGTCTGTGCTAGAGAGTTTTGGCTGAAAAGTGATATATAGGGACACATACAACGTCTTTGGTCGAAATATAAAAAAGCCCCAGGTCGACCACTTTAAACCACTATATCTCGCACACACCTATAGCTGCCGACATCTAACCACCATAGTGCACAGTGGGAGACGTGTTGCTACTACCACATACAAACACCAGTCATGCGCTATGTTGTTGTGGTAGCAATGTGAAATATATAGACCAATATGCCTTTATTCGAAATACACAGACGGAAAAAAAAATCCCAACACCAAGAAAAAATTATTGTAGAGTAATGAAATTTGGACAATGCATTTGTCAAGTTAACATGTTTAATTGATTAAATTTTCAAGATCACAGGTTAATTTAAGCTCAAGAAAATGCATTTCAAATGTGAAATACTGTTAAATTAATAGCCGGTGTAACCTCCAGAATTTTGAATGCAAGCCTGCAAACGTGAATGCATTGTGTCACACAGGTTTCGAATGTCACTTTGTGGTATGGAGTTCCATGCTTGTTGTACTTGTGCTGTCAATACTGGGACGGTCAGTGCTGGCTGTGGATGATGCTGGAGTTGTCGTCCAATGATATCCCATACGTGTTCAATTGGAGACAGATCTGGTGATCTCGCAGGCCAAGGTAACATGTCGACACTCTGTAGAGCACGTTGCGAGACAACAGCGGTATGAGGGCGAGCGTTATCCTGTTGAAAAACTCCCCCTTGAATGCTGTTCATGAATGGCAGCACTACAGGTTGAATTACCAGACTGACGTACAAATTTGCAGTCAGTGTGTTTGGTATAACCACAAGAGTGCTCCTGCTGTCATAGGAAATTGCTCCCCAGACCATGACTCCAGGTGTAGGTCCAGTGTGTCTAGGCCGCAGACAGTTTGGTTGCAGGCGTTCCCCTGGCCTCCTTCTGACCAACACTCGGCCATCACTGGCACCAAGGCAGAACCTGCTTTCATCAGAAAACACAACAGATCTCCACTCCGTCCTCCAATGAGCTCTGGCTTGACACCACTGGAGTCGCAAACGGCGATGGCTTGTAGTCAGTGGAATGCACGCTACAGGGCTGGAGTCATGGTCTGGGGAGCAATTTCCTATGACAGCAGGAGCACTCTTGTGGTTATACCAAACACACTGACTGCAAATTTGTACGTCAGTCTGGTAATTCAACCTGTAGTGCTGCCATTCATGAACAGCATTCAAGGGGGAGTTTTTCAACAGGATAACGCTCGCCCTCATACCGCTGTTGTCTCGCAACGTGCTCTACAGAGTGTCGACATGTTACCTTGGCCTGCGAGATCACCAGATCTGTCTCCAATTGAACACGTATGGGATATCATTGGACGACAACTCCAGCATCATCCACAGCCAGCACTGACCGTCCCAGTATTGACAGCACAAGTACAACAAGCATGGAACTCCATACCACAAAGTGACATTCGAAACCTGTGTGACACAATGCATTCACGTTTGCAGGCTTGCATTCAAAATTCTGGAGGTTACACCGGCTATTAATTTAACAGTATTTCACATTTGAAATGCATTTTCTTGAGCTTAAATTAACCTGTGATCTTGAAAATTTAATCAATTAAACATGTTAACTTGACAAATGCATTGTCCAAATTTCATTACTCTACAATAATTTTTTCTTGGTGTTGGGATTTTTTTTTCCGTCTGTGTACCAAAATATCCCTGATCGACCATTTTCAACAACCATATCTCCAACACCCCCACAGTTACTAAAATTCGGCCAACGTGGTGCATGATCGGTGAATGTATGCTACTACCAAACACAAACACCAGCTATCTGCGCTAGATAGTTTAGGTTTAAAAGTGAGACATAGGGACCCATACGACTTTGGTTGAAATATGCAAGTGCCCCAGCTCGACCATTATCAACTACCATATCTCCCTCACTCCCATAGCTACCGACATCTAACCACCATACTGTACGAAGGAAGACTTAGTGCTACCACCACACACAAACACTTGTGATCTGCGCTATGTAGTTGTGGAAGCAAAGTGAAATATACGGACACACGTGTCTTTGGTCGATATAAGAGAATGTCCTAGATCGACAACTTTCAACCACCATTTCTCCCAGACCACTTGAGCTATCTTAAATCGGCGAACGTTGTGAGTAGGAGGGGATAGCCGATTCAAGCGCACCGCCAGGTGGCAGCACGGTCGCGTGACGTCACACGTTAGTTCCCCGATCTGCGGATAGATGGCGCTGCACCGTTAGTTCACCGACCGCCCGCCCAGATGGCAGCAGCAGTCCTACACCGTTAGTTCACAGATCCGCTGGCAGATGGCAGCCCCCGTTAGTTCTTTGGCATGTATCATTTTGGTCTCCGACAAATATTTGCCACTGCTATCCATCCTGTTCTTGAATGCGGACGTCAGACAAAACTATGGATTCGTCTATCACTTTAGTTCCTAGTGGTCGTCGGGTGTTGCGTATTCCAATTCCACCTTTACCGAGTAACTTAAATATAATTAAAGTCTTATCTTCGAGGAGTTTAAATGGACCCATTGGTTTAAGTAGACAATGGACGATTAGTTCATCCATTAGTCGGGAAATCGAGTATGATGGTCACGAATCCACTTCCTCTCAGATGTATACTGTTTGATACTGTTTGAAACAGAAGTGGGTGTTGACGTCACTGCCGGAGTATAAAGGCCATCACACCAGCCAGCTAGCCCTCAGTTCCCGGTCGGCGATCGTCAAGTCCAGTTCACTATGGCTAGTGAGGTTCTCCTGTTTTCAACATGCTACAAGTTAAACAGCAGTGACACCAAGCGTATCACTGTTGGTTTGTCACCTAAACTGGAATTTAATCCAGTAGTTGTACTCGAAAAAGTTGGGTACAATAAAGTCACTCTCACACATGAAGAGTGGGATGTACTGAGACAGATGGTCTATACAATTGGTGGCTTTTTCAACAACACTGAGCATCTGCAAACGAGTGTCTCGCTCGGCAACCACACCATCTCTTCCCGAACAGTGGCTGGAGCGAAAACTATATGGTTTTACAACAATGCTGTGCCTGCCTATGGCGTGTTTCTCGGCGAATCAACATGGGACAACATGGTCGACGCCCCTGCCAGCAGTGACCGGCGCCATCAACACCATGAAGCCCTGGAGTTATCAAGTTACCAAGTACTACAACGAGTTTGTGAATACGTTATCAGTGAAAGTGATTCGTGACTTCCCCCGTTGTTCTGTGAATGGCCTGATAGATTTGCATTTTGATTGTGTACATTTCAATGAAGTGTCATACAGCCCCTGTTCAACACTAGTCTATGAACGTTTAAAGTTAGAAATT